>OZ024745.1:33362813-33625313 GCA_964016885.1 Eledone cirrhosa | reverse complement strand
ATATATATATATATATATATATATATATATATATATATATATATATATATATATATATATATATATATTCATATATATGGATGGAGGCACATGGCTTAGTGGTTAGAGCATTGGCCTTGCAATCGAAAGGTTGTGAGTTCAATTCTCAGACCGAGTGATGTGTTGTTTCCTTGAACAAGACACTTTATTTCACATTGCTCCAGTTTACTCAGCTGTAGAAATGAGATGATAGAGACTGGGGTCCATATCATTCCACTGCAAAGTGGTCGTGGAGGTGCCACAGCAAAAACCACCCAGCACTCACTGTAAATGAAGTTGGTGTTAGGAAGGGCATCCAGCTGTAGAAATCAATCCAGAATCAGTTCTCGTCCCACCCTTGCAAGCAGGGAAAAGTGGACTTAAAATGATGATGATGATGATGATGATTATATATATATATATATTCATATATATACGTACGTTATTCTGAAGAGTCCTATAAATACCATATTTATTTTTTGATACCCAGATCCCTGATGATTTCTAAAGAATGAAACAGTTCTAGTCCTGTAGAATCTCATCTATATTAATATTCATATATATATATATATATATATGATAAAGTATGTCCATAGAATCATTTGATAATATATATACACCATTTCCTCTCCCAATTAGCATAATTAACCACATAAAAAATCAATTAGACCAGGCTATAAGATTAAAAGGCTCCTATGAAGAAATATTTGATAAATAAACGACATATATAGAGAGAGAGAGATAAATATACACGGGTGTGTATGATTGTGTATCGAAGATTATATTAATAAAAGGAATTCCAACTTTGTCTGATTTACTCGTTTTATTTACAATCCTTTAAAATTTATAATGGTATTAGAATGAAATAGTATGGTAGAATATTAAATGTTAAGTGTTAATTGAACAAGTACTTTCATGCTTTCGCAATCTTCAGGTTCATATTGTGTGGTGACAGTCAAGTTTGCAATTTTCAACTGTAATGAGATGGGTAAATTTTGTGCCTTATATACAGTGAAAAGTTGTTCCAGAATGCTAAATCTTGCAAACTGTATTTCAACCAGTCGGTGTGTAGTTTCACTGGATTACTAAAACTGATTGGTTTAGGCGTCACGGTTGGTTGAGCATATCTAACGACTACTAATTGACCCTATCCAAAGCATCAATTGTTTTGCTATTTTTAGAAATGATGAAAATAGCATTTTCTAGTAACCATCAACATCACTTTTATTATTATTATTATTATTGTTGTTAGTGGCCATAGTCATAGTCATAGTAGGATTAATACCCCATTATTATTGTTCATTTAGCTTGGGTTTGAATTTATCAATAAAATTATTTTCTTTGATTTTTCTCTTGATTTCACTTGGGCTGTGTAATTTGTAGAATGGGAATATTATAAATATTCCCTGACCACATGTTGCTAGATGGTTACTTAGGGGTATCTGACGGACATTTGGGTCTCTGATTTGCTGTCGGTGTACCCGTGCATGTTCCGATAGTGCATTTCCAGTTTGACCGACATATAGTTCTTCACAATTCGGGCATTTAATGCAGTAAATTAGATTTCTGCTTTTGCAGTTCATATTTGCATTTGGAAATATTTTTCCAGTTTTTGTTTTCATATATTGACCAGCGTGTATAGATTGACATGTGCCACATCAACTATCATTGCATTTAGATACAGTGAATGATTGGTCTTTGTTGTTAAGGTCAAACTTTGCTTTTGTTAGTAATTGCTTCAAATTTTTCGGCTGTCTTTTACTAAGAGTCAAAGATCAATCTGTGATTAAGCCTTTTAATTCATTACTTTGAGCAATGATCGGTAGGTTTGCTTTGGCAGTGTTGAAGATATTCTGGTGACATGGGTTGTGTGTCATTATAAATGGTATGACCAGTTCTTGGTTTCTTCTTCCTTGGGTTGTCCTAAGTTGTTGTATAGGTATTTTTATAGCCCGCTGTATGCCATTTTCTATAAGTAGAGATGGGTATTTTTGTTTGAGCAAAATTTCTCTTAGTTCTGTTAGGTGTTTGTACCTGGTATTCGTATCTTCTACAATGGTACAAATTCTTCTGACTAGGCAGTATGGGATGTTGCATTTTGTATGAGGTGGATGGCATGACTTAAAATTCAGATATTGATGGGTGTCTGTGTGTTTATAATATATATCCGTGGTAATGGTGGTGTCGTTTTTGATTATCATTATATCTAGGAATGGTAATTTGGTACTACTCATCTCTTTTGTGAATTGGAGAGATGGGTGTAGGTTATTCAGGAGGATATTGAACTCATCCAGAGTATCTAGAGATTCTGTCCAGATGATGAAACAGTTGTCAAGGTATCTCTTCCAAGATTTTTCAATGTACTTTCTAAAGTCAGTGCTATATTTTTCCTCTATTTCTTGGTAGAGTTGTTGTTCTAAGTATCCCATTACAGAGTTCGCGTAAATGGGAGCAAACTTCGTTCCCATCGCTGTGCCTCTAATTTGGATGTAATTCTTTCCATTGAAGAAGACAGTGTTGTTTTCCAGAATAAGTTTAACTGCGTCTAATATAAATGGTGCTGTAAATCTGATGGGAATCACTTCTCTATGTTTTTCCACCCAGTATTTAACCGCCTTTATTCCTAAATCATGTGTAACGTTGGTGTAAAGGCTTACCACATCAAAACTAAGTAGAAGTGAATTCGTTTCCATGGTTTTGGGAAGATGGGACAGGAAGTCAATATCATCCCGGATGAAACTGGGTATGTGAATACATAGTGGTTTCAAAATAATGTCAACAAAATTGCTTAGACGGTGGGTGGGGCATGTTGAACCAGCTATAATAGGTCTAAGTTTTAAGTCTGTTGGGTGTAGTAATTTAATGTACTCACTGTTTTGTTCTTTTACTGCCAGTTGTATTTCTTTTGACTTAAGAACTTTCGGTAGGCCATACAGGTTGCTGGGTTTGGGCTCAAAATTGGTGATGTAGTCTCTTTCCTTATCAGTAAGTGAGTTGTGGTATTTTGAAGCCAGGTTGTTGATCTTCTTCATGATGTTGTGGTCTATATTTGACAGTATTTCATGATAGAATGTTGTGTCTTTCAGTTGTTCCTCAACCAAATCCTTGTAGTATTCAGTATCCATTATAACAACTGCACCCCCTTTATCTGCTTGTTTAATTATTATTGTTTTGTCATTTTGTATACGTTTAAGTGCAGACATTTCTGATTTGCTAATGTTTGGCCTAACATTAGTATTATGTCTAAGAGGAAATTTAGACAGGATGTCAATGTATTGGTCGAGATAGATATTTCTTCCTTTTGGCGGAGTGAAATTTGATTTATTCTTTACTAGTCATTCATCACTCTCATTACTTTTATCAGCGAAGAATTCTACAAGACGTAATCTTCGACAGAATTCTTGGGTATCCTCCTTCAGTTCTTGGTGGTTGACTGTTGGAGTCGGTGTGAATTTCAGTCCTTTTGACAAAATTTGCATTTCATCATTGTCAAGATCTCTTTTGGATAAATTAATTATTTTAGGATCTACGTGTACAGTTGTTTTGGATATGTTTCCTCCTGGAATATAGTTATACTCGGAGAGGGTCATATTTGTGTAATAATATTGCCAGAATTAATAACAACACACTCACTGTTTGGTTGGTTTTCGCTTCTGTGTCTTTTATATCGGTTAATTTAATTTATTCGGTCCTCAATGTTGCCATTGACTGACCAACGGTCAAAAATACAGTTACAATATAGACACAAACACATATATATAGTCTATCAAAGTTCTTTCATTGCACATCTGCAACATCGTCAGTGGTGCTATTATGTTTCCTCCCGTTGCATTACGCCATCTTTATTTAGTCTGTTTATTTATTTATTTATTTGTTTTGTTTTTTTTTGTCTTCTCTGCGCATGCGTTTGCGTGTGTGTATAGTGTTTTGTTTGATGTGTGTTCTTGTTTGGGTGACTGTGTATTGGTTAATGTATTCTATCTTAGTTTACTAGTGTGTGTTTATATGTTTGTTGTTATTGTGCTTGTGTATGTATTTATTTATTTATTTATACTTCTCTTAGGTCAGTGTTGTTTGTTTGGGTGTTGTTATTCCATTCATTTTTTCTGTTTAGCCTTGGCCTTCTAAGTTCTATTTCGCTGGCCTCTCTGATTTGCCTATCTGCTGGGTCATTTCTATGTTTAGATATTATTCTAACTTCTATGTTGTCTATGTTACCGTCATGTTGTTGTCTGGCATGTTTGTATAGTACTGAACCGTTTTTTCGTCCTTTTAGTTCTCCCCAGTGTTGGTCTATCCTTTCACCTATGCTACGAGCTGTCTCGCCTATGTATGTTGTTGTCATGTTTCTGCAAGTACCCTCTGTACATCTTATGCTATAGACTACGTTTCTAGTTTTACTGTTTATCCGGGGGTTTACTCTACATATGATACATTTCCTATTAGTACAGTGGGTTTTCTTAAAAGTGTAGGTTTTGCTGATCAGGGATTTTATGGTGGTTCCTGGCTTTTTCTGCCACCTTAATCTTTAAGTGGGTCTTTCTCAGGGCCTTTCTACACTGGTTAGCTAATTTCCCTCCAGGGGTAGCGTCCACAAACATGGTTGTCATACCATGAGGTGGCTTTCCCTATCTTATGTCTAGTCCTATCTAAGCTATTCCATGATTTGCTCCTGTATAATGGGAAAATTCCTTTCATGTCCAGTTCTATGAGGGTCTTATACTTCTCCGTGGTTCCTTCGTATACTCTGATTCTATCTCTTTGGTTGTAGCCAGAGAACGCATGCGGTTGATGAATTGTTGGATGTGTCTTTCCATTTCTGTTGGGTCGCACAAGCGGGACACGTTCTTCATCACTCGTACCAAGTCTGCGATCAGAATATTAAACTTAGCACTACTGGACATTGCTGAGTTTTTGAGTATCAGGTATTTGGAGGCCATGGGTTTAGCATAGTGTGAGTGGAGAATTTGGGCTCTCTCGTCTATAGTGTTAATCCAGAGTTCCATGTCTAATACAGGTAGTCTATTGTTAGGGTGTTTGGAAGGGTAGTCGATAGTTACAGTTATACTCTGGTGTATGGAATTAGCTATCTGCTGGATGCTTTCCATTGTGCAACGTTCTAAATCAAACTTATTAGTGCTCTCTTGTGGGGATGTCCTTATTACTATATTGATGTCGTCTACGTAATGAGAGAACATGATGAGGTCTATGGAGCTCTCGTCAAGGAGATCTTTGAGTCTCCTTTACCACCATACCATAAAAAGGTTGGCAACATCACCAGCTATGCTGACACCAATGGCTGCTCCCTCATTTTGGGTGTAGATCTTCTCATTGAACTTGAATATGTGGCCCTTTAGGGTAGTTTTGATACTAGCCCCTATTGCATGTGCAACCATTTTTCTTACCTGATCATTGTTTTGGGGGATCCGTATAGCTTTGGTCCACCCAATCCACCTCCCCATGGGAGTCTTTTTTGCCATTGAGGTTATGGTGGAGGGTCTACCTCTTATGGGTCTACTGGGGCAGAAACGTCTAAGGTCATGGCTGTCTAGGTAGTCAGTGTCGTAGGTAAGTCTAAGTAGGAGGCCCAGTTCGTCTGTGTCGACGTCGCAAAACTCCACCTCACTCTCAATGATCATCTCCACACATTTTTCTACAGCAAAATCAATGTTAATGGATGGGTACAGTGATACCACATCCATACTGCCTATTATGCAGTTGGATAGATTCCTGTTTTTGTTTCACTCACTGATTCTGCTGAGGAGGTCCTCTGTACTGTCACATACATCTGGGGACATCTTGATTATGGGGCGTATAACAATTGAGAGGAAGTAGGAGATCCTGTAGTTGCTAGCTATATTTGTTCCGCATACAGGTCTTGTTGGTGGTCCTGTTGTCAGGTCGTCGACTGTCTTTGGTCTTTGCGGAGCCCATACAAGGGTGGTATGCCATTGTTGGACGCCTGGAAGTTGTTGGCAGTGCGTCTGCTTGGCTTTAGGATGTCCGTCCACATCATCATGTGAGCGTTGAGGATTTTCTCTCTCCCATCATGTATTTGCTGTGCAATTTCGCTCGTGTTGGTGATGTGGGGTTGCATAGCCTTGATGTAGTTCGGCATGCTGTCTATTGACATCCTACCAGACTTATCCATGGGTAAACATACTACCTCACCATCCCTTGTGCGCTGCTTGAGGCTAACCAAGCCTTCTACAGGTTTCCTCCCAAGTTGTTGGACCTCTGGTCTGCTCTGTCTCTTAGTATACCTGTCTACTATTTGTCTAATCTTATTTCTAGCTATGGTGAACTGTGCCTCTGTCTCGTCATCTATTTGTTGTGGTACGCAAACTCTTTTATTAAAGGGTAACCTCATAGGATAGATATTACCCATCTTATATGTTTTGTCAGCTGGGTTGAAGAATAGTTTCTCTAAGGGGTTGTCATTATATCTATCGTCATAGTTGTGTGTGTTGCTATTATTGTTATTATGGTGGTTGTTGTTGTTCCTATCATTAGCATTATTATTATTGTTATGATTGCTAGATGTATTGTTGCTGTGATTGTTAGATGTTGTTTTCTCCACCGTTATTATTGTTGTTACTGTTATTTCTACCATTGTGGTTGTTACTTTTATTATGTTTCTTGTTGTTGTTGTGTCTATCATTAATGTTGCTACATGTATTATTTCTATTATTACCACTGTGGTTGTTGTTGTTGTTATTCGTATTGTTACCGTTATTACTACTGTGGTCGCTTGGGCTGTGTCTGTAGTTAATGTTTCTATTATTATTATTATTATTGTTGTTGTTGTTCTGTCTATCGTTAATATTATTACCATTATTACTATTTCTCACTCTCCTGCTATTGTTATTGTTATGACTATTACTATTATAGCTGTTATTTCTATACTCAGAGTTATTGTTTATATTACTACTATCGTTATTATTGTTGTTGTTGTCCGTATAGTTGTTGTTGTTGTTTACTTTTGCATTCCAACGTATTTTTGTGAAACACTTTTCCAGCTCCTTTTTGCACTCAATAGGGTTAATCTTTTTGTAGATGGCAAATTTTGGTGATAGCTGCAGGATTTGTTGTTCTTGTTCACTGATTAAAGTGTTCCCATAAATATTTACTGTGTGGTCATTGGTAAATTCTTCCGGTAGTTCTACATCAGTCATACGGATATTGTTGATGTTATCTGGGTATTTTTGTGAATATTCTATTTTTCTTTCTTCTAGTTTTTTCTTATTCATCCATTCTAATTTCTTATTGAAATGCCTATTGCATTCGTTTCGAGCGTATTTCGTTTCACGTCGAATGACGCTCATGAAGTTATCCTTCTTGTTTGGTGTGGTGAGATTTCGGACTTCCTTACCGTTAATGCGTTTCTGTCTGTAAAGTTTGTTAACTTTTGTGTATGTTGTCCTTTTCATATTAACTGTTATTGTGTGTTTTAGTCGTTCAGCTTGTGTTTTGTTCAATAATAAATTATTTACTTGTTTTGATATGTCTGTTGTGTATATTTTGGAGGAAACACAGTGTTTTAAGAAGCGGATTTGTTCTGTTGTTATTGTAGCTTTTATATAACAGAAAACAGTGTCTTTCAATAACCTTTCAGCTTGGCACAAAATTGGAAATTAGCTAACCAGTGTAGAAAGGCCCTGAGAAAGACCCACTTAAAGATTAAGGTGGTAGAAAAGCCAGGAACCACCATAAAATCCCTGATCAGCAAAACCTACCCTTTTAAGAAAACCCACTGTACTAATAGGAAATGTATCATATGTAGAGTAAACCCCCGGATAAACTGTAAAACTAGAAACGTAGTCTATAGCATAAGATGTACAGAGGGTACTTGCAGAAACATGACAACAACATACATAGGCGAGACAGCTCGTAGCATAGGTGAAAGGATAGACCAACACTGGGGAGAACTAAAAGGACAAAAAAACGGTTCAGTACTATACGAACATGCCAGACAACAACACAACATAGAAGTTAGAATAATATCTAAACATAGAAATGACCCAGCAGGTATACAAATCAGAGAGGCCAGCGAAATAGAACTTAGAAGGCCAAGGCTAAACAGAAAAAAATGAATGGAATAACAACACCCAAACAAACAACACTGACCTAAGAGAAGTATAAATAAATAAATAAATACACAAGCACAATAACAACAAACACATATAAACACACACTAGTAAACTAAGATAGAATACATTAACCAATACACAGTCACCCAAACAAGAATACACATCAAACAAAACACTATACACACACACAATCGCATGCGCAGAGAAGACAAAAAAAATAAACAAATAAATAAATAAATAAACAGACTAAATAAAGATGGTGTAAGCATACAATGCAATGGGAGGAAACATAATAGCACCACTGACGATGTTGCAGATGTGCAACGAAAGAACTTTGATAGACTATATATATGTGTTTGTGTCTATATTGTATCTGTATTTTTGACCGTTGGTCAGTCAATGGCAACATTGAGGACCGAATAAATTAAATTAACCGATATAAAAGACACAGAAGCGAAAACCAACCAAACAGTGAGTGTGTTGTTATTAATTCTGGCAATATTATTACACAAATATGACCCTCCCCAAGTATAACAATATTTGTTTCGACACACAATTTCATGTCAAAAACCTCGCAAAATTAATTCATCGCCATCCAGCATAGTTACGTCCCTTTACGATCTGAGTTCAAATCCCGCCGAGGTTGACTTTGCCTTTCATCCTTACGGGGTCGATAAAATAAAGTACCAGTAATGCACTGGGTAATTTCTGGCCTTGTGCCTAAAGTAGAAACAATTATATATATATGATAAATAAACGACACATATATATATATATATAGACATATATATATCATCATCATCATCATCATCATCATCATCATCGTTTGCATGGGTTTGGACGGGAGTTTTCCCACTTGAGGCAAGAGTGGTTGTCTTGTTTGCATAGGACTGTCTGGCGGGTTTTCTACAGCTGGATGCCCTTCCTAACACCAACCACATTTACAGTGTGGGGCTGGGAGGTTTTTACCGTGTTGCCTACACGGCCACATTACAGCGTGGACTGTCTGGCGGATTTTCTACAGCTGGATGCCCTTCCTAACACCAACCACATTTACAGTGTGGGACTGGGAGATTTTTACCGTGTTGCCTACACGGCCACATTACAGCGTGGACTGTGTGTTTTTTTGTTGTGACACCTACACGATCTCATTTGTTTCGGCCTGGATGTTGTGGCACCAACATAACTTTACATTGAAAGGGGTGGGGGTGGTGGGACGAGGTGTGTTTTGTTAGAGATGCCTACTGACTGTAGTAGGTTTTACTTTGTATTTCAGGTAAGGCGGGTCTTCTCTATTACTGAGTACTGCCAAAGATCTCGGTCCAGTGACATTGTCTTGGAGAGGTGTAAGTGTGTGAGGTCGGAATTTATCAGGTCGTCCCAGCTTTTTCTGGGTCTGTCTACTCCGTGGCTACCGTCTATCTTTATTGCCCTGCACTTTTTTATACAGCTGTCGTCTTTCATGTGCATCACGTGACCATACCAACGTAGCCTTCTCTCGAGTAAACAACATCTGATCCCTCTTATTTCTAATTTTTCCCTTAGTTCGTTTATGCTCTGCCGTTCGCGTATATTACTATTACACATCCAACGGAGCATGCAAGCTTCGTTCCTCTCTAGTCTGCGTATATCCTCTGCACACAATGCCCAGGTCTCACTGCCATGCAACATTGCTGTTCGTATGCAGGCATCATACAGCCTGCCTTTCATTTTTAGGGAGAACCCTTTAGCGGCTAATAGTGGTATAAGCTCTCTGAACTTTTTCCATCCAGTTCTGACTCTAGCTACTGTACTTTCAGAGCACCCACCCCCACTGCTGATTTTGTCACCCAGGTAACGGAAGCTGTCCACTATTTCTATAGAACCCTCTGCGCAATTGAAAGAGCTAGTATTTTGTGAGCACTTGCTGCTACTTATTGCACCAGAGCACCGGCCACATGTAAAATCTATGTTCTTAGTTAGCTTACCTGTGATCCCACTACATCTTTTATGCACCCATACTTTGCATTTGGGACATAAAATGGAGTTTCTACCTACGCCTTTCCTACACACTGAGCATGGCCATTTCCCGGAAGGGACCGGCGCCTTATTTTCTTTCCTACAAACTAGAACTTTAGTCTTAGCCAGGTTAATTTTAAGGCCTTTTGATTCTAGGCCGTGCTTCCATGTTTGGAATTTCTTCTCTAGCTCGGCCATTGATTCAGCTATGAGCGTTAGATCATCTGCGTATAGGAGTTCCCATGGGCAGCATGTCTTGAACTCCACTGTTATAGCCTGTAGGGCAATAATAAATAGTAGGGGCTAAGAACAGAGCCCTGATGAACACCAACTTTTATGCTAAACTCTTCACTATATTCGTTGTTAATTCTAACCTTGCTGACTGTTTCTTTATACATGGCTTGTATAGCTCTCACAAGCCATTCATCAACACCTAGTTTTCTAAGAGCCCACCAGATAATGGAACGGGGGACTCTGTCGAACGCTTTCTCCAAGTCGACAAAGGCTAAGTATAGGGGTTTACTTTTAGCTAGGTACTTCTCCTGTAGTTGTCGTACAATGAAAAGAGCGTCTGTGGTACTTTTGCCTGACACAAACCCGAACTGCATTTCATCTAGATCAATTCGCTCTCTGATTAGTTGCACTATTACTTTTTCCGTGACCTTCATGACCTGGTCGATTAATTCAATGCCTCTATAGTTACTCCTATCTAGGGCGTCTCCTTTACAATTGTAACAGTTAATGATGATGCTGCTACGCCAGTCCTTCGGAACAACCCCATTCTGTATGACTTGGTTTACTATCCGGGTGACCATGGTGTGTCCCACCATTCCAGAGGCTTTCAGCATCTCAGCAACTATTTCCGAAGGCCCAGCCGCCTTACCTGTCTTCATATCTTTGATTGCCTTACTTATTTTACTACCTTCAACTAACACTGCTGGTCCCTCTATTGGATCGATCTGGGGGAGACTATCCTTCTTCCATTTATTCTCCTCATTTAGTAGCCTTTTGTAGTGACACTTCCAAGCTACCTTCTTATCAGCGTCAGTGATGGCAAGTGCGCCATCATCATTTAGTACACACTTCTCCCCAACAATATCACGGTTTTCCTTGACACATTGCCTAGCAATCCTGAACACCTCACGTTTTTGGTCCTCGCGTTGTAGAACATGCTTGAACTTTCTTTCCTCTGCTGTTGGGCTGCATTATATTCGTCCACATCACCATATGGGCATTGAGGGCTTTTTCTCTATCCTCATGCTCTTGTGGTGTTACTTCTCTTGTGTTAGTGATGTGGGGTTGCATTGCCTGGATGTAGTTTGGCAGACTGTCAACCGACATTCTGCCAGACTTGTCTGTTGGAAAGCATGCTATCTCTCCATTACGCGAGCGCTGCATGAGCTTACGCAAGCCATTTGCAGATTTTTTTTTTTTTTTGGCTTGCGTAAGCTCAGGCAGCGCTCGCGTAATGGAGAGATAGCATGCTTTCCAACAGACAAGTCTGGCAGAATGTCGGTTGACAGCCTGCCAAACTACATCCAGGCAATGCAACCCCACATCACTAACACAAGAGAGGTAACACCACAGGAGCATGAGGATAGAGAAAAAGCCCTCAATGCCCATATGGTGATGTGGACGAATATAATGCAGCCCAACAAAAGGACTGCCAACAACTTCCAGGCCTGGAACAATGACGTGCCGGCATTGTATGGGCTTCGAAAAGACCATAAAACGGGCAGTGACCCTGTCACGGGACCACCAACACGGCCAGTCTGTGGAGCTAACATTGCTAGTAACTACAGACTGTCCTACTTCCTCTCCCTGATCATACGCCCCATCATTGAAATGTCCCCAGATGTATGTGACAGCACGGAGGACCTCCTCAGCAGAATCGGCGGGGGTAACCGATCTAGGGACCTAACAAACTGCATAATAGGTAGTATGGATGTTGTGTCCCTGTATCCATCTATTGACGTGGATTTTGCTGTGGAGAAATGCGTAGAAATGATCAGTGAGAGCAATGTTGAGTTCCGTGGGATTGATACCAGTGAGCTGGGACTCCTACTTAAACTTACCTATAGTAATAATTACCTAGACACATATGACCTTAGCAACCTGTGCCCTACAAGACCAGCAAGAGGCAGACCACCTACCATTACCTCAATGGCCAAGAAAACCCACACAGAGAGATGGAACGGGTGGACCAGAGCCATACGGACACCCGAAAACCACGATGAACTGAAGAAAATGATTGCACATGCGGTAGGGGCCAGCATAAAACTAACCCTTAAGGAACATATGTTCAAATTTAATGGAAAAACATATGCCCAAGAGGAAGGAGCAGCCATTGGTGTTAGCATTGCAGGCGACATAGCTAACTTATTCATGGTATGGTGGGACAGTAGACTTAAACTTAAACTTAAAGAACAATTAGAAGACCCCTTAACCCTGATAATGTACTCCCGCTACGTTGATGATATAAACATCGTAGTTAAGACACCCCCACTAGAGAACAGTCAGGAACTAGAGAAAAACACAATGGAAAGCATCCAGCAAATAGCAAACTCCATCCACCAGAGTATTAGAGTTACTATAGACTACCCAAGTAAACACCCCAACCATCGATTACCTGTACTAGACACAGAGCTCTGGTTAGATACCATTAATAACAAAAAACAAATCCTCCATTCCCATTATGCCAAACCCATGACTTCCAAACATCTGATCCACCGAAACTCGGCCGTTTCGGACCATACCAAAATCAACATACTAATTGCGGATTTGGTACGGGTGATGAGAAACGTGTCCCGCATGTGCAATCCCGAAGAACTAGAGAGACACATACAACACTTCATCCACCGTATGCAGTTCTCTGGCTACAATCAGAGAGATAAAATCAGAGTGTATAGAGGAGCCAGAACCAAATGGGAAAAAATGGTAAATAATGACGTAAATGGGACCTGCCCCTTGTATAGGAGCAAATTTTGGAATAGAATAGAAAGAACTAGGAACAAGGCTAATAGAATAAACTCATGGTATGATAGCAATAAATACCAGAGTGTAATGTTCATCGATACAACCCCTAGAGGTGAATTAGCTTACAAATTTAGAAGGGCCCTAGATAAACATAAACTCAATATTAAGATAGTAGAAAGACCAGGTACCTCCGTAAAAACACTTATTAGCAAGACATACCCTTTTCAAAGACCCTCATGTATAGATAAGAAATGTATAACCTGTAAAATAAGCCCCCATATTAACTGTAAAACTAGAAATGTAGTGTACAGCATAAGATGTACTGAAGGACAATGTAGAGACAAAAATATAGTGTACATAGGTGAGACAGCTCGTAGTGTAGGGGAACGGATAAATGAACACTGGCGAGACCTTCAAGATAGTAAAGAATCATCTGTACTCTACCAACATGCTAAAATAGAACACAAGGGTAAATTAGAGAACATAGAAATAAAAATAGAATCTACACACAGAAAAGACGCAATGTTTAGACAAATCACAGAGGCAATAAACATAAAAGAATTACAACCAAAATTAAATAGAAAATATGAGTGGAACAGCAACATCACAACTTACAATTAAAGACAAAATGAAAACACACACACACATAGAACAAACAACCAACCAGTAACATGTAAATAAACAAATAAATAAATGAACATAAACACACACAGACACCCGGATGTGGCGCATGCGCAGACTGAGCACACAACACACACACAGAAACAGAATTGCATGGGACAGAACAGGGGAGAGGCGCAAAAGCGGGGAAAAGAGTCCCTAGTCACTGGGGGGTCGCAGAGTGTGTGATGAAGGAACTAAACAACTATCTGGTTGTGGAACCAGCCAGCCAACCAGAAATTTATAAATTTATAAATTTATTATAATAAATTGAAGTGAAAGCAACTGGTGCGTGTGTTTCTTGTTGGCAACATGGCCCTCCCAAAGTATAACAATATCAGTCTCAACACACGATTTCAGATAAAGAATCTTGCTAAACAAATTCAGAAACGAAATATATATATATATATTCATATATATATGTATATATATATAGATTCATATATATATATTCATATATATATATGTATATATATATATATATATATATATTCATATATATATATTCATATATATATGTATATATATATTCATATATATATATATATGTATATATATATTCATATATATATATATATGTATATATATTTTCATATATATATATATATATATATATATATTCATATATATATATATTCATATATATATATATATTCATATATATATATATATATATATTCATATATATATATATTCATATATATATATATATTCATATATATATATATAAATATATGTTTGTATAGATATATATGCTTGGACTGTTGAAGTGAACAGACGTGTTTATATTGCTCTCTACAAAGTCAGTAGCCAGCTATCCAGCTTTAAAGCCTATTTGACCGAACATATATTTCTGTATATATACTTGTAACCACGTGCTTTTCCTACCAACTCGTAAGTAAGTACATTTTCATAACTACAGATTATTATATACACTCGTTTTTCTCTTAATATCTTCAAACAACCAAATAACCAAAACCTTTTAACAACCTTAAACAACCAAATAACCAAATCTCACATCCATAAAAGAGAATACACATCTATATATATACGCTACCTTAATATCTCCAAATAACCAAAGGCTCACTCACATAAGGGAAAAAAGTATATACAAATACACGTGCTTTCCCTACAAACTCGCAAGTAAGTCTTCTTAACTACAAACTATTATATACACTCGTTTTTCCTCGGATATCTTCAAACAACCAAATAACCAAAAACTATTAACATCCTCAAACAACCAAATTCACATCCATAAGAGAGAATATATATATATATATATATATATATATATATATATACACGATTCTTTAATTTCTTCAAATAATATTATATAAATAATAATAATAATAATGAAATTATTGTGTAAAGTGCTCAGGTGCACTACAACTCGTCAAGGGTGTATGTATAGTACATAGAATAATACACAAATGTCAGGGAAGTACATGTGTGTATGTGTTAGCTGTAGTGTTGGCAGATCTCGGGAATCATGGAGGCCTTAAAGGATGCAGTGTCTCGACAGCTAACAACTGATGCAGGTAGTTTGTTCTATGCTTCAGCAACTCTGAGCGTGAAAAAATGTTTCCGAAAGTCATGGGAACTGTGCTGTTTTCTTACTTTGTGGGCATGTCCACGTGTGTTAGACACATGGAAATCAAAAAGGTACTCAGGGTTGTTGTTGGCAAGATGGTTAATAATTTTGCCCAGGGAGGCAGGCGCTCAGAGTATGGTAGATGCCTGATGGAGGGTATTCGCTTGGTTGCACGTCTCTGAATAGTTTCCAGGCGGTCAATGTTCTGAGCAAGATAGGGGTTCCAAACTAGTGATGCAAATTCTAAGTGTGGTCGCACCATAGCCATGTACAGCCTTAAATATCTGGAGAGCGGCTGACAAAGGTCTTGCTGAGTGATGCTAAGACACCCTCGGCCCTCTTGACAATTTTAGAGACGTGCCTCGTCCAACGCAAATCACTGCTGACCGTAATGCCCAGGTCACGTTCACAAGAAGACTTCTTGATATTAGTACTGTGTAGGGAGTATGTGGACGCTGGGTTTTTACTCCCAAAATGCATGGTGATGCACTTGTCCACAGCTAGCTTGAGTTGCCAGTCTGAGATCCAGTGTTGCATTGTGTCCAGGTCAGACTGCAAGCAAGATCTATAGTGTTCAGGATCTGTCCTTTTTATCTCAAGGTACAGCTTGATGTCATCTGCGTACTTTAGTACTGTGGCATTCTTTAAGTTGGCATCTATGTCATTAATATATGCCACAAACAAAAGGGGGCCAAGAACAGATCCGTGTGGTACACCAGATGACATCTCATATGGTGAGGAATGCTGTCCCAGAACTGTGACTACCTCTCTTCGACTGAGAATGAAGGTTAAAAAGATCATCCTTCACACCCATTGCAGGGAGTTTTGCCATAAGCCTTTTGTGTGGCACAGAATTGAAGGCTTTTGCAAAGTCAAGGTAAACAACATTCACCCATGAGCCGCCATCAGTGATCCGGGTGATGTCCTCAAGAAACTCTATAAGTTGATCACAGCATCTGGAGTTGGGGATAAATCCAAATTGCGAGGGCCGGATAAGACTGTGAGAGCTCCAGAAGTTCCAAAGTGTTTCGCTGACACAGGATTCCATCAGTTTGGCAATACAGCTAGTAAGACTGACTGGATGATAGTTGACAGGTGATGTGCGTCACCCTTTTTGAACAGAGGAATGACACTGGCAGTTTTCCACTGTTCTGGAGTAGCACTGTTGTTCAGAGAGAATTGGAAGAAGCGTGATAACTGGTGCAGAAGGAAGTACCCACCACGTTTAAGAAGCAGGTACGTAACACCATCAACACCAGGAGAGGCATGGTTACGTTTATTTTGTAGGTGACGTCGCAGCATTGCAGGTGTAAATTCCATAGTTGTAATAAAGTCCGGTGTCATAGGTGGTGGAGATGGTACACTCTGGTCTTCAATAGTGAAAATGCCTGCATAGGATTCAGCAATGAGCTCTGCGCATTCCTTGGGGTCATCAGTAACCTGGCTTGTGTGGGGATTGCGAAGAGGACCAACTGGAGAGTGAGGCCTCTGCTTTGAGTGAACATACTTCCAGAACACCTTACTGTCAGGGCTGGTTGCTATGCGCTGCTCAAATTGAAGCACTGCCTTTTTTGTCACCTGTTTGAGGTGGTTGGACGATCTATTTCGCCTCTTCCTATTAATGTCTGATTTGTGCAGTTTGTACTCACGTTCAGCATTGCAACGTTCTTTTCTGGCAAGACGGACTGCTGCAGTCTCCCAAATTGTGCTTTTGGGATGTTTCTTCCGCTTACGTGGCACCGATGCTGCACATGCTGTCCATATTGAGCTCAGGATGTTCTGGAGTACTGTGTTGACATCTCCAGAGTCGTAGAACTCAAGCCAGTTTGGCCGTTGCAACTCGGTGCAGTAACAGTTCCAGTCTGCTTTATTCCAGTCAAAGTGAGCAGTTTGGAGATGGTTGTGGTTCTTGTTACTGCCCATGAGGGATAGATTGGCAATGATCATAGCATGATCAGAGTCACCTAAAGGTTCCTCAGCAGTAACACTAATGACCGTTTCAGGAGTAGTGGTGAAGAGTAGGTCCAAAGTGTTGTCACCTCTCATTGGGGAAGTAACCACCTTGGACCAACTCGAGTCCAGCACTAGCTCAAGGAAGTCATTTGCACTTGGCAGCCAACGAAAGGTTTCCCAGTCAATCTCAGGGTGATTGAAGTCTCCTGGAATGAAAACATAAGTGGCTGTCTTCCTGGCAGCAGCTCTGAGGATATCACAAAGTTGAGTGTCCTGATGGTAATTTGGGGGACGGTAAACGACTCCAAGTAGCAGTGTTGACATAGTCATACGTATATCGCAGAAAAAACTTCCTGCTGTGATTGGTTCAAATCAGCACAAGGAATTGCCAACAGATTTGACCGAACGTAGACCACCACCACGACGATTAATGCGGTCTTCACGAAACAGGTTGTAGCCAGTCATGCTGAAAACCCCATCACAGAGTAAAGGATGTGCCCAAGTTTCCGTGACTCTAATGAAGTCAGGGTTGATACTTTTGACGTAGGAGTCAAAAAGATGAATCTTATTGCATAGACTATATACACCTGTTTTTTTCAAATAATATTATATACACACGTTTTTCCTTGGATATCTTCAAATAACCCAAAACTATTAACATCCTCAAACAACCAAACTCACATCCATAAGAGAGAAAATATATATATATATACGCGATTCTTTAATTTCTTCAAATAACCGAAGTCTCATTCACATATCAAATAACAAATATCTTAAAACTCACACAAGGATAATAATAAAGAAAAAAAAAAAAATATGACTACTGACCAGCAAGCTCACAAGGGACGAAATTGGTCTGAAAATGAAATTGACATCTTAATAAATACATGGTTTTCTCTGTCACAAACATCAAACATTAACGCGTCATGTCTGAATGAAATTGCTGAAAAAACAGCCCAAACATTTACGACGAGATCTGCTAAGCAGATACACAAACTAAAACACGTTGAAGTCTCTTTGAAACTAATTCAAAAAAATTTTGAAAAACTTCGACATATTTACTCTAATGGACAAACACAACAACAACAACAACAACAGTCAGAAAGCCAGGAGCAACCACTACTGAATTCAAGCATAATCGCTGAACTTCTAAATGACAGTATCACTCAGCCACTCACTCAGCCATCATTATCGCTATCACCATCACCACCGTCACCATCTCCTGTCACACCAACTGCTAGTAATGGACCACTGCTCTCTCTCCCACCACAGTTGTCATCATCATCATCACCACCAATGCTTTCTTCCCCCACATCACCACCACAGCCATGCCATAGTCAAAAGAACTATAAAAAAAAAAGTTCTATGGGGCTGTATGCACCTCCCACTACACATACTAGAAACCCCCATATATGCCGCTACTCACTACGTCAGAAGCTATGCACACATAGCGACTCTATATTTACCCATTTACCGGGTACTAGGCGCACTAACACTGCCAGCCATCACCAAAGCACGCTGTCTGCACGTATAGGTCGCAGTCCCAAAATCTGCCAACATTCCCAACATGAGAGGCTATGTCTGCTGACTGACTGTCCCTTCACTCATCTTCCTGGGACACAACGCGCGAAAAGAAAAGGGGCTTCATGCCAACCCACAAACCACAATAAAGCCACCCCCTGCTGCGGTAATGCTACTCCAGTCTCCTCACAAAGACATGATTACAACAACAAAAACAACAAAAGTAATGCTGCTCCAGTCGTGTCACAAAGACACGATCACAACAACAACAAAAATAACGCTGCTCCAGTCTTTTCACAAAGACACAATTACAACAAATACAACAACAACAACAAAAGAGGGAACTGCAACCCTATCCAATGCTGTAACCACAAATCCAATCAAAAACTGCTCCCTGAACAAAAAAAAAAAATCTTTTTTTTTTAGCCATGAACCTGGCAAAAGAGGTAGAGAAAAACATTTTAGCCATCACCCAACACCAACCTTGCTGTCACTAACACACAATCACAAAACAAGCCCCCTGCAACAGTCAAAACCAGCCACCACACTAGCCTCCACATTCTTACTCAATACACAAGGTATCAGCCCGTCCATCAATGCACAGAAATGGAAGATCCAATTCATTGAGGATTGGGTTGGTAACAATCCATTTCACATCCCCTTCTTCATTCTTACTGAGACCCACCTTGACAACTCCCACTTGGAGGCCGAAGTAAGAGTGAGAAATTTTACAACCATCCGTGCGGATCATGTTGGCAGAAGGAAGGGTGGAACTGCCATTTTCCTGCATGATTCCTTTACGGCAGATGGCAACACAACATTCTCTAATGGATACTGTGAATCAGTCACTGCACAATAAAGCCAATGACCTGACATTAGTTGGGCTCTATAGGCCGCCACAAACACCCATAATCGGTTTCAAAGAATGCCTCAACAGTATTAAATGCTTTATTAAACAGTGCCATTCTAGCAACATACTTTTTTCGATTGGTCTACATGTATTTTGAAACCAGGCTCCACAGCCTCAACCACTGACAAAGAGGCTGTCAAGTCACTTCTTGACTTCATGAATGAGTTTTTCTTGTCCCAACTTGTCCTTGTACCAATGAGGCATCAGAAGAACATTCTGGATCTAGTGTTTAGTAACCACACTAACACTATACATAATATTACAGTGGAAAAAACCCTTCTCTCAGACCATGACATGGTTCTTTGTAACCTGAGATTCCACCAGCCGAATGCTAATCCCAGGGTCCTCTCTCCAGCCCACCCATTTGATAACATGGATCTCTACAATGCCAACTGGGATGCAATTATGAACGAACTATCACATGTCGACTGGTTTTTTACACACGCGCACACTTCTACCAACATCAAAACATCTTGGCAGATCTTTGTAGACACTGTCACAAATATATGTACAAAACACACCCCACCAAAACCTGTGAACAAAACCAAGTGCAGTATCCCCCAAAACAGAAAAACAATTATCAGAAAAATAAAAAGAACAAACAAAAAAATTAACACACTAAAATACTGCCAACAGCAACACACATTCAATGGCTATCACCCTGCTTGAGTAAAAAAAAAATAACCTCCAGCAATGCATTATGACCATCATCAATAACCAGAGAATAGCTGAAGAGAGGTGGGCCATTGAGAAAATCAAACTCAACCCCAAAGTGTTCTTCTCATTCGCTAAAAAACACAAGGTCACCGTCTCCACTGTTGGCCCCCTAGTTGATGAAAATGGCACACTCCAAGACAATGCCAAAACCATGGGCGAGATACTGCAGAAACAATACTGCTCTGTTTTCAGCAACCCTGATATGGCCGATCTGGGCCGTATCAGTGATATTAACACCCAACGCCCTATATCAGACATAACATTTGGCGCCCCTGATGTCTTAGCGGCAATAAACAAAATTAAACACAATTCAGCAGTAGGCCCCGACAGGTTCCCTGCTTGTGTCCTGAAGGTGTGTCGACACCAACTTGCAACTCCTCTTGCTAATCTGTGGAGGAACTCACTGGACACTGGCTATATTCCTGAAAACTTTCTATCCCAGTCTTCAAAAAGGGAAATAAGTCCCTTGCAGTGAACTACCATCCGATCTCACTCACCTCTCATATTATCAAGGTATTTGAGAGGGTGGTGAGATCACGAATAACCCACTTTCTTGAAAGCAACAGCCTGCTGAACTCCAACCAACATGGGTTCCGTAATGGAGGGGACTGCCTAACGCAGCTCCTGCATCACTTTGACGGTGTTTTGAGAGCCTTGGGAGAGGGCTCCAACAATGATGTCATCTACCTTGATTTCAGCAAGGCCTTCGACAGGGTTGATCATAAGATTCTACTGAAAAACCTATCCAATATTGGTGTCTCTGGAAGGTTACTACAGTGGATCAAATGTTTCCTGACAGGCAGAACCCAGCCCTGCCAAAGTCAGCAGTGGCGTCCCACAAGGCACTGTGTGAGCCCACTTCTTTTCATCATCTACATTAATGATATTACTGACATCATCAAACACAGCAACATCAGAATCTTCGCAGATGATTCCAAGCTCCAAAGGGTCATCAATGAGGTGGGTGACTGGACTTGCCTTCAGTCAGACCTACTGGCTGTTATCCAATGGGCAGAGATGAATAATATGCTGTTGAATGAGGATAAGTTTGAACTAATCCACTTTGGAAAAAAGGATGCCCTGAAACTACCATACTCTCTTCCTTCGGGTGAAACTCTAGTGGCTTCCAATAACATCAGAGACCTGGGAGTAATTGTGGACAACAATATAAGCTGGGCCACTCATATAAACAGCAAAGTTGATATGGCCCGCAGAATGTGTTCCTGGATTCTCAGAACTTTCCAGTCGAGAGATATCCACACTGTTGTCCTTCTCTTCTCCACTTTTGCCCGACCCCACCTTGAATACTATTGTCTACTGTGGTCACTCCACACGAAACAAAGTATCATGAAAGTTGAAGCACCCCAAAGGTCAATTACAAAAAAGATAATTGGCATGACAGGCCTTGACTATTGGGGTCGATTAGAAAAGCTCAAACTTTATTCTCTTCAACGTCGCCATGAGCGCTTCATTATCTGTATGATGTGGAAAATATTCCGTCAACTTAGCCCAAATGATGTTGCATCACCTTTAGTGTACACCCAAGGCTTGGTCCACGTGCTATCCGCCCACGACAAAAATCACACTCGCATCACATAACAACAATACGGCACAATTATTTTACCTCAATTGGCCCTGCACTCTTTAACATTACACCAAAACTCCATCAAAGCAGAGACAGACCCTATCAAGTTTAAGAAGTCTTTGGATAAATTCCTTCAAGAAATCCCGGATAAGCCTCCTACACCCGGATATGCCTCCGTAAACAATAACTCTCTGCTCAAGTGGGCCATGGTGCCCAAACACTGATTTGTAAGACTTTGCCAGGTGGTGCTATTAAGTTAGACATGGCCTGTGCCAATACTGGCCGAAACCTATCAAAGTTATATATATATATAAGTGTTTACAACATAGGAATTACAGCGTACTCGCAACATCACTATGGAAACGCCTTGTTGAGTCAAACTTAGCCAAGCGTTGATATCATCCACTACCCGGAGTACCATAACTGGACTACACTTAAGTGGACTACCTATAACAATAATCTGTTACCCCGTATATATATATATATATATATATATATATATATTGTTATACTTTGGGAGGGTCATGTTGCCAATAAGAAACACGCGCACCAGTTGCTTTCACTTCAATTTATTATAATAAATTTATAAATTTCCGGTTGGCTGGTTGGTTCCACAACCAGATGGTTGTTTATATGACAACACACACACAAAAATAAGATGGCATAGGACAGAACAAAGGAGAGGCACAAAAAACAAAGAAAAGAATCCCCAGTCACTGAAGAGGTCACAGAATGTGTGACGAAAGAACTTTGACAATATATAAACAACCATCTGGTTGTGGAACCAACCAACCAACCGGAAATTTATAAATTTATTATAATAAATTGAAGTGAAAGCAACTGGTGCGTGTGTTCCTTATTGGCAACATGACCCTCCCAAAGTATAACAATATCGGTTTCAACACACGTTTTCAGATAAAGAATCTTGCTAAACAAATTCAGAAACGAAATATATATATATTCATATATATATATATATATATATATATATATATATATGAAGCAGTCAAGGCCAAGAGACAGGCATGGAAAGAATGGAAGAACGGGGGGAGCAGGGTACATTACATAGAGACCAAGAGGGAAGCTAGGCGACAAGTATACTTAGCTAGGAGGGAAGCAGAGGATAGAAAATTCAAGCATGTTTTACAACGTGAGGACCAGAAACAGGAGGTATTCAAGATTGCGAGGCAGTGTGTCAGAGATAGTTGTGATGTCATTGGAGAGAAGTGTATCCGGAATGATAAAGGTGAGCTTGCCCTCACAAGTGCTGAGAAGAAAGATGCATGGAAGAGTCATTATGATAGATTACTAAATGAGGAGAATGCATGGGAAGAAGAGACCCTACCCCACGTAGACCCTATAGAGGGACCAGCAGTACAAGTCAGCGGCAGCGTAGTAAGTAAGGCAATCAGAGATATGAAGATAGGGAAGGCAACCGGTCCATCGGGTATAGCTGCCGAGATGCTGAAGGCATCTGGGTCTGTAGGTCACACTATAACCACACGTATCGTTAACCAGGTAATACTAGAGGGGGCCATACCAAAAGATTGGTGCAGTAGCATCATTGTCAACTGCTACAAAGGTAAAGGCGATGCACTAGATAGAGGAAACTATAGAGGTATAAAGTTGATGGACCAGGTCATGAAAGTAACAGAAAGAGTTATAGCACAGCTGATTAGGGACCGGGTGAATATAGACGAGATGCAATTTGGGTTTGTTCCAGGGAAAGGCACCACTGATGCGCTCTTCCTTGTGAGGCAATTACAGGAAAAGTACCTAGCTAAAAGTAAGCCACTCTACTTGGCATTTGTCGACCTTGAGAAAGCCTTTGACAGAGTTCCACGTGCAGTAATCTGGTGGGCTCTTAGAAAACTAGGAGTAGATGAATGGCTTGTGAAAGCGGTACAAGCCATGTATAGGGGAGCAGTCAGCAAAGTTAGGATTGGCAATGAGTATAGCGAGGAATTTAGCGTACAGGTTGGGGTCCACCAGGGCTCTGTTCTTAGCCCTCTCCTGTTCATCATAGTCCTGCAGGCAATAACGGAGGAGTTTAAGACCGGATGCCCATGGGAACTCCTGTATGCTGATGACCTCGCACTCATAGCTGAATCTATGGTAGAACTAGAGAATAAATTCCAAACCTGGAAGCAGGGACTAGAGAGAAAGGGCCTCAAAGTCAACATGACAAAGACTAAGGTCCTTATAAGTAGACGAGAAAACAGAACCCAGATCCCCTCAGGGAAATGGCCTTGCTCAGTATGTAGGAAAGGTGTAGGTAGGAACTCCATTCTTTGCCCCAAATGCAAACAATGGGTACACAAGAGATGTAGCGGGATCTCAGGAAGCTTAATTAAGAATGTAGGATTCACATGCAGCAGCTGTGCTGAAACAGCAAGCAAACAGCCACAGGAAACAAGTACCACCAATCTCTGGGAGGGCCCTGTAGAAACAGTAGACAGCTTCTGCTACCTAGGTGACCGAATTAGCAACGGAGGTGGGTGCTCAGAAAGTACAATAACTAGGGTAAGAACGGGATGGAAGAAGTTTAGGGAACTACTACCACTGCTAGCTGCAAAAGGCTTCTCCCTCAGAATGAAAGGCAGACTGTATGATGCGTGTATCCGAACAGCGATGTTGCATGGTAGTGAGACCTGGGCGCTGAAGGTGGAAGACTTACGTAGATTAGAGAGAAACGAAGCCTGCATGCTCCGATGGATGTGTAACAGTAATATACGTGAACGACAAAGCATAAATGAATTGAGAGAGAGACTGAGCATAAGAGGAATCAAATGCTGCGTGCAGGAGAGGCGGTTACGCTGGTATGGACATGTGATGCGTATGAAGGATGACAGCTGCATAAAAAGGTGCAGAGCACTAGAAGTTGATGGAAACCGCGGAGTGGGGAGACCCAAGATGACTTGGGATGAGGTGATAAAAGCCGACCTTACCCAACTACACCTCTCAAAGTCAATGACACACGACCGTGACTTCTGGCGTCACGCAGTAATACAGGGTACCCGACCTCCCATGGGTACATGCTGAAGCATATAAACAATATGCCCCCCCCCCCCACCGCAAGGTGGTCGTGGAGGTGCCACGGCAAAAAAGCACCCAGCCCACACTGTAAAGTGGACGTGTAGGCGCCACGAAAAAGCACCCAGCACTCACTGTAAATGAGGTTGGTGTTAGGAAGGGCATCCAGCTGTAGAAATCAAGCCAGATCAGTTCCTGTATGAGCAAGGCATGGTCAGCCGACCAGACACTGCCCACAACAGGACAACCCGTCTAACCCATGCTAGCGTGGAAGAACGGACGTAAAACGGTGATGATGATGATGATGATGATATATATATATATATATATATATATATATATATGCATATATATATATATATATTCATATATCCAAGATGAGCTGGGATGAGGTGATAAAAGCCAACCTTACCCAATTACACCTCTCAAAGGCGATGACACACGACCGTGACCTCTGGCGTCACGCAGTAATACAGAGTACCCAACCTCCCATGGGTACAAGCTGAAGCATATAGACAATATGCCCCCACACCCTCCCACCGCAAGGTGGTCGTGGAGGTGCCACGGCAAAAAAGCACCCAGCCCACACTGTAAAGTGGACGTGTAGGCGCCACGAAAAAGCACCCAGCACTCACTGTAAATGAGGTTGGTGTTAGGAAGGGCATCCAGCTGTAGAAATCAAGCCAAAATCAGTTCCTGTATGAGCAATTCATGGTCAGCCGACCAGACACTGCCCACAACAGGACAACCCGTCTAACTCATGCTAGCGTGGAAGAACGGACGTAAAACGGTGATGATGATGATATATATATATATATATATACAAGCATGCTCCGTTGGATGTGCAGTGTAAATGTGCATGAACGACCCAGCATAAATGTGTTGAGAGAGAAACTGTGTCTGAGAGGGATAGAATGTAGTGTACGGGAGAGGAGACTGAGGTGGTATGGACATGTGATGCGCATGGAGGATGACCGATGGGTGAAGAAGTGCCAGGAAATGCCAGTTGAAGGAAGACGTGGTAGAGGTAGACCACGAAAAACATGGGCGGAGGTGGTGAGAACAGACCTCAGATCATTGAAGCTCACGGTGGAGATGACGAAGGACCGTGACGAGTGGAGAGATGATGTGCTGAATAAGACCCGTCCCACCCTTGCAAGCAGGGAAAAGCGGACGTAAAATGATGATGATGATGATGATGATGATGATGATATATATTCATATATATATATATATATATATATTCTTCTCTTCTTTATGCCTGTGAGACCTGGGTCACATATCGACACTACCTTAAACAATTGGAGCATTTCCATCAGATGTGTCTCAGACGGATCCATGGCATTCACTGGAGAGACAACATCGTGGTGTCGGGATTTTGGAAAGCTCTCTGTGCTTAAGCAAAGACTCTGTTGGAGTGGTCACCTTGCCAGGATGAAGGATTCTAGAATACCAAAACAACTCTTTTATGGGGAGTTAGTTAAAAGATAACGACCTCCACATAAACCAAAAAAGGGGTATAGGATTCGTTGAAAGACACTAACATCTCTTCTGATACATGGGAAAATGTAGCTGCTGATCATAATAAATGGAGAAAGACTGTATATGAGGGGAAAGTTGCCTTTGAGGCATCTCAAATCATATACGAGAAAGTAAAAATGGATGTGAGGAAGGGCATTGCTGTTGCATTTCCACACAGCAAAGGTCCTCCTATGGCGCTGACATGCAGCGTCTGAGCGAGACTCTGCCTCAGTAAAGCTGGACTCGAAAGTCATCTTCGCAGTCATAAAATGAGACCAGTGGTTGACTACCAGGCTGCTGTTAAGATGCTACACTCATCATGCCTGCCAAGCAGGAGGGCTTAAACGACATGCAAAAGTACATGAACTCCAACCACAGCCGGCTATTCCCAGTAAATGTTTTGGTTGACAACTCTGTGCAAGGCAGACATTTTAGATCATTGGCTGGGCTAAAAAGCCACATTCGATCGCAGCACCGTTAATTGTTATTGTGTGTGTGTGTATATATTTTTTTTTATTATTTTTATTATTATTATTGTTATTATTATTTTTGTCGTTATTATGTTGTTGTTTTTTGTGCAATGGCCATACTCGATAACGAGGGGGCAGCCATCATACATATATATATATATATATGTGTGTGTGTTTGTATCTTGGGTTCCTATATTATGCATCCTCCTAATGTTCTTATGACAAACTTCTGATATTATATTTGTGTTTCAACCTTTATTATATACTCCGATGATTCTAGCCTTGTGCTTGGATGAAACGATCATAATTGATTAAATGTTTTAAACACTCTTTGATTGTTATTTATGAAGTATGTATATGTACACATATATTGAATAAAGTGACAGGAGGCCGGAAAGTTAAGATTCCTTGAAAGTATTTATTTCTGCAGACACTATATATATTTCAATGGCCAGTAGAATTCCAGCGACATCATCAATTCCATTGCATAACAATCGTAAAAGAATCATGGTAATACAAGCTGGGTACACGGAGACAAAAAATAAAAATGGAGATATTTGATTCAGGGGGCAGTCTACATCCGTTCGTTTAGACTGACGGCCCCTGAAATATATCATCATCATCATCACCGTTTTACGTCCGTTCTTCCACGCTCGCATGAGTTAGACGGGTTGTCCTGTTGTGGGCAGTGTCTGGTCGGCTGACCATGCCTTACTCATACAGGAACTGATTTGGCTTGATTTCTACAGCTGGATGGCCTTCCTAACACCAACCTCATTTACAGTGAGTGCTGGGTGCTTTTTCGTGGTGCCTACACGTCCACTTTACAGTGTGGGCTGGGTGCTTTTTTGCCGTGGCACCTCCACGACCACCTTGCGGTGGGGTGTGTGGGGGCATATTGTCTATATGCTTCAGCTTGTACCCATGGGAGGTCGGGTACTCTGTATTACTGCGTGACGCCAGAGGTCATAATTTCTTTTTTTGTCAAGATACGGCATAAGCTTATATTTCTACTTTATTTCAAACTTCGTTTGCTGTTTCAAAACAAGCTTGCTTTGTATATATATATATATATCATCACCATTTTATGTTTATTTTCCATGCTTCCATGGGTCAGACGGGTTATCACATTCTGGGGCTAGACAGGTTGAATGACTGCATTTCACTCATACAGTCCATTCAAGTAAGGTTTCTACAGCTGGATGACCTTCCTAATGTTAATTACTTCACAATGTGTACCGGGTATATTTTATCATAGCATTGCCACTACCACTTGTCTGAGTGAACTGGGTGCTATTTATTGTGCCACCAGCACTACCACTTCATTGTTTGCTAGGTGCATTTTGTTGTGACACCAGCACTAAAAAGCCATGTCCATGATGCTCATGCTTAAGTATCAAGCAATGGCATTACTTGAAATCGAGTTGCAGCCATCATGTATATGATAAATGAAGCATTAGGGATGTCTTTATGTGGCATGTTTAGTCAGTTGGATGAAGGCTATCCTAGGGCTAAACAACAACAATAAACATATAGGCTTAGGTTAACTTAGTATTTCCCATCATTCGAAAGTCAGTGAAATAAAACACAATTTACCAAATGCTAAGTATTTTCTTTTTGGTTTTTGTTTTTGTTTTGTGTTCCTGTTTTTTTTCTAATAATTTGGATCAGTAAGAGTTAGTTGTTGCTGCTAAAATTAGACTGAAATCCACTGTCTAGCTGTATGTAAATATTAAAATAGTAGAAGTAGGAGAATAACTTAGCGAGGGGGTAGAAGGAGGAGAATCTTCCAGCTGATTCCAGTGAAAACGTTATGTTCGTGTTTTATTTTTTTTTGTATTTCTACTATGTTAATGCTATCAATTATAATTGTAGTAGTAGTACAAACCATAATAATAGTTAATGCTGTAGAGATTATAAGAAATTCCTCGATAATAAACAGTTTATATTTATATACGTGTCCCCAAAAAATGTATACACATTGATTACCTGTACAGGCAATATTTATTAGAATGCTATTGAAGTGTGTATACATGTTTTATATGTATATATATATATAAAGAAATGTCTACAAGGAAAAACAACACAAGGTAATAATTGTTTCTACTTTTGGCACAAGGCCAGCAATTAAACAGTACATTACTGGTACTTTATTTTATCGGCCCTGTAAGGATGAAAGGCAAAGTTAACCTCGGCGGGATTTGTGGTGATATATATTATATTAACGCTTGATATATGTGTTTGTATTTTCAAATTAATAAATTTAAATATATTTGTGATAATGTTTCAATTCCATTATATATTGGTGATATACAATACAATATCTTTCCTGAGAGAATTATTTTACAAAGCGATCTGTTGCAGTGGAATAGTCTCAGTAC
Organism: Eledone cirrhosa; assembly: GCA_964016885.1. NCBI lineage: Eukaryota > Metazoa > Mollusca > Cephalopoda > Octopoda > Eledonidae > Eledone > Eledone cirrhosa. The sequence continues at coordinate 33,595,889 of OZ024745.1, read as the reverse complement.
CGGTGAAATAGCAAGGGAAGTAACTTCCGTCAGCTTATTACCGTTCGAAGCGTCTGCTATTATAATTCAAGGACATTAACTCGTCTGCTATGGCATATATATAATAGTATTTTTATATATATATACTATTTACAATATTGGAGTGTTTTGGAAGGGTATAAAGAATTATGACAGTTTCCATGCTATTTTAAGGAATATTATTATTGTGATTTCCTGAGTGACAATTTGGTAAGCAAATCTTTGAAAAGTTTTACCCAGGCTGTAACGTTTAAAAGAGAACCTATATTTAACTAAATGGGTATGGAATTAACTAAAACATCAGTTGATATGGTTAGTAATTGATTATAGTTAGAATACTACCACTGTTATTGCACTGTATCTCTGACAAAGACACTTCACTTATAACAATATTATGTATTTGACTATTAACTATCACAGAATGAGGAGGCCCTTTAATGGGAGCTGAGCACAGGAGACACCGTTTAATTGATAAATGGTTTGTTAACCTGTAAATCTGAGTTCATATCTCTGATTAACAAAATCATTAATAGAATTGTGTCCTATTCAAACAGAAACGTGGAGTTACTCTGCTGAAGAATAGCAGCAGAATAAATGAAGATGATATCATATGGAAGAAACATTTAGAATTGATTGTGGTTTAAATTTTCAGAGTTAATATATATATATACACACACACAAGAAGTAAACAGAAATAACAAAGCTACAACACATTAAAATATATTAGTTTTACACTTGATATAGTAGGAAAAGAGTCTTAATCTTTCGGATGCTATATATAGTCAGGAATATGATTTATCTTAGCAGGATATTTATTATAAACCATTTTGTTACCATATTTCTAAAGAAAGACATTGCCTATGATTTTCACATAATTTTCAAAATAATCAATAATTTGGAGTGATTTAGTAATATAACTAACTTACTCATTATTAAGCTAGTGTTTGGAGCACAACTTAACAAAGATTCTTATATAAAATTATGATGAAAGGGTTTTAGATCGATGTAAACACTTTAAAACAGTCAGCTTTGTATCATTGAACCAGAGACAGTTTTAGTTGGTTTGGTGTCAGAAGGCTAACAACTGAATGGTTAGGATACTGAACTGCTGCACTTCTGGTCTGGAGTTTTAATTTTGATATGCCATTTGCATTGTTCTTTCCGATAGCTTCAGTGTCCCTTATTGCTATCATTGAATTATTGATGATCAATAGAACATGAAATTGTAAAAAAAATAATGGTTCCTTTAACAATTTTTGTGCAAATATCTATTTTCTATTTTTCTTTTTAAATGTATCCTTCCCATGTTGTTATATGATTATAAGATGTAAAATTGTTTTGAATATCTTCTATATTAACCTTTTTCTGGCCATTCCTCTCACCAGATGTTTTCAAATATTACAAAAGTAATATTTCATTAATTATATTTCCACTGAGAAAATAATTTTATCTGAATTATAGACATAAGTAATTGTTGATATTATAAACTGATAAAATTAGAAAATATTATTATAAATCAATTTGTTCAGACTAGTGTCTTCATATTGGTTATTATTATAACAACCAAGATGAGGATATTAGTCCAAATTAAATATGTATATAATAGTGGAAATAATTATCACATTTCAAATGACTTTTACTGAAGGTCAGTTGTGTTCATAAATAGAATTTTCTTTCATTAGATTTCAGTATTTTATAATAATTATATCAGTGTTAGTAAAATCCTACAATATTAGACCAAATGATAGAATTAGTATTTGGTAATCCGTAAATAATTTTCAACATTTTTTTTTTTACTCTTTCACTGGTTTCAGTCATTAGACTGCAGTCATGTTGCAGCACCGACTAGAATGGGTTTACATATCATATCAACACCAATACTTATTTTTTCAAGCTTTATACTTAGTAGTTTGATAAACTAAATTACATGAAAAACAGTAGATATAAGCACAGACATTTATCAGGACACAAACAAACACATACACATGTATGTGTATATATATACATTTGTGGGGTCAGGCTTAGGATTAAAGAGGGCATTTAGTAAACAAAACTACTATATATTACTGTACTTCATATCAGGGTTGCCAGATCAATTTCATAAAAGTAACACAAAATGATCAAAAGGTAACAAATTGTATTAAAAAGTTACCCAAAATAAAGGCATTGCTAGTAAATTAAGGAAACATATATAATGATGATGATGATGATATATTGAATATATGGGCAAGATGCAGTCATCTAACCTGTCTAACCACAGAACGTGACAACCCATCTAATCCATGTAAGCATGAAAAATAAATAAAAGTAAAATGGTGACAATGATAATATATGACAGGCTACACTTCGAAGAATATTTGTTTATTGTGACTGTAGTAATATTGTGGTCACTATGTGTTGATATTTATAAACACTAATATAATTGTTGTTACAAATTTTCACTTACACCACTTACATCATCATCATTTTGTTGTTCTATAACCATTTTCTATTAGTTAGCTACCAACTAAAATAGTAGACACTTTAACTTACCATACAATATATTTCTGTTTTATAACCAAATCATGACTGTAAGTATCCAATTTAGAACATGTACACTGTATCCCTATGTTTTGTAAGAGGCAAGGAAAAGAGTTGGCACCAGGAAGGGTATCCAGATGTAAAACCTTGCCTCAAAAAAGTAGTCCTTGGCAATGAGGCCCACATAGCTAACTTCTGTTTTAGTGGGGGAGGGGGAAATCACCTTAAAATGCTTGTTGTTGTGTTGTTCAATTACTCATTCTATTACTTTGGTACTGAGACACAAAACACTTCCATACATGTCCCTGTATTGTATTAATTAGGTACTTAGAAACTGAACAGTTTATCTTGTCCTACAATATATTGCTGTACCCTAAAACTGATGCTATTAAGTATTGAGACTTGAAACCACTTCTCTTTACTTTAATATATCTTCATACATTATATAACTAATTCTATCACTGAGGTACTAAGATTGGAGATACTTTAACTCCTCAGTATATTTCTGTTTTATGAACATTTCTATTAGTAAGGTACTAACTGAGATACTAAACACTTCCCATAATATATCTATGTTCTATAAACACTTCTATTAGGAACTGAGACACTCAGTGTCTAAGAGAAAGTGAATATCTGCTGATGAGGGACAAAAATCCTGAAATACATATATACAGTGCTCTTACTCCAGTACTAACTTAGCTGTGATATATTCACTGTTTAAAATACAGTATAATAAATTTGTTATAACTACACATAATCTATATGGCTCAATATATACCTTTATTCTATTAGTTAACTACTAACAGAGATTGTAGACAGTTTAACTTAACATTCATCTTCTTGTTCTATAACCAAGTCTAAGGCTAACACACATGCACTTATATATATATATATATATATATATATATATATATAGAGAGAGAGAGAGAGAGAGAGAGAGAGAGAGAAAGAGAGAATTGGATTCCACACATTTTCATCTCCCAAATTTCACTTAAATGTACTAGTCAGTCTAAGGTGCTACACAGTGTGTGCAAACCCAATATCACATGGCTGCAAAGTGAATTTCCTAACCACACAACCATGCCTACACTTTATATCATTAACCTTAAAATCTGAGTAGTTCATTCATTTTTTTTCTACAAGGTCATCACTTCATTTCCTACTTCTGTCTTTATAATTTCCTCCTGTAAAAATCCCCATCCTGCCACTACCAACACCTTAATTTTACTGTCTTGTAACTTTACTTCCAAATTAACAACCTCCATGTTTTATGTATTTCCATAGGAGGAAGAATTATCCCAGTTGTTTATTCAAAAGAAGACTCTAGAATCAGAACATGAACAAGAGAAGATATCATTTGAGAATAAACAGGCGTAAGTTTGTGAAGCTTTTCTTGTTACATGGCTGATGTTGTTTATGGTCAGAGAGTGTATGAATAGTTAAGAAGTTCGCTTTGCAATCATACAATCATAAATTCTCAGTTTTGATCCCATTGTGTGACATCTTAAGCAAGTGTCTTTACCATAGCCTTGGATCAACCCAAACTATATGAGTTAAACTGTATAGACAAAAACTGTTTGGAGGCCCACCGAATGGTCTGTATTTGTATTTCAAAAGCCAGCTTTGTGACATACAATGTCAAGCTAAATCACCCTGAGAATTACTTATCTGTGGAATGCTCAGACTCTTGTACATTAATTTCACAAGCAGGCTATTCCATATTATAATTTCTGTGAAACATTATTTTCATTTTAATTTATTTTACAGTTTTAGGGAGTAAATATTATTTTCTTCAACTTATTGCCTTAAAGTTATTTTACTCTCTTCTGATATACTTTTTGTGTTTTATAAAAATGCAGGATGGCCATGGCTGGAATGCCTTTATAGGTCTGCTTGAACAGAGCTAACTTAAGGTTAAATAACATTGGCTGGCTCAATTAGATCATTGAACAAAATGCCTTGGAGTTTGTTCTCCCTCTCTGAGTTCAAAAGCAACTTTACCTGTCATCCTTCCAGGGTTGGTAAAATAATGTACCAATCAAGTATTGGGATTGATGTAATCGACTTTGCCTTCCCTTAGAATTGCTGGCCTTGTGCCTAGATTAGAAACTACTATTGATTTTACTACTACTATTATTACTGTTATTGTTTCAGATCACTTACAGAAATGGTTAGGAAATCTGAAGGTAATGTCATCCTCCTCCTCATCATCATCATCATCACCACCTCCACCATCTTCATCATCATCTAATGTATGTTTTTCCTGCTAGCAATGGAAACATTGAAACAGCACAGGGAATAGCAACATGGCCTCTGTGCAAGGATAATTCAATGCAAGCTTATGAAGTATGATGTATTTTTATGTCATTGCTCCAGCATGGCCAAAATAAACTTGTTAGAAAACATCAGAGTAATGTTTGCTGTTTAAACTTTTCATTACCATATTTCTAATGAAAGACAATGCCTATGATTTTTACATAATTTTGTAAATAATCGAGAATTTAGAGGAATTTACTAATTAATAACTAACTTTCACATTATTAAGTTGGTGTTTAGAGCATAATTAACAAAGGTTCTTACATAAAATTATGATGGAATGTTTGAAGCTAAATGTAAACACTTTAAAACAAATAGTTTTGTAACATGGCACTAGGGGCAATTTCTGGCAGATTGCTATCAAAAGAGTTAAAAGAAAGAATGTCATCTCCAGAAAAATATCTACTTCATATTATAATTATACTTGAATAAGCTCAAGGCTCTATGAAACAAAGCCACCCATTTTAAAGGGTCCTTATTTAAATTAAAATCTTTCAGCATAATTTGATATATGAAATAATTGATAATTTTGTAAATCCCCCCCAAATCATTTGTTAATTAATTAAAATGCAGTGTATTTCATTAAGAAAAACAAAAGGAAATGAGCTGATTATCTCATTGGTTGAAGGAAACAATGTTTCCTTGATGATAGAATAAGTCAGTTACAACTTCTTTCATCCTTTCGGTGGTGGTAAATAAGTACCACCTCTATTGTTAAAGAGTCAAATGTGATGCTTTGCTGTATCCCATATGGCTGTGTGCTCTAAGTTTAAATCCCACCACCTTCATCAGGAATCATCATCATATAACATCCATTTTTCAATGCTAACATGGCTTAGACAAGTCGTCATGTCAGACGACTGTGTATTGCTCTCATACATAACTGTTTCTGGCTTGGTTTCTTTGGCTGCAGTCCCTTCCTAACGCCAACCATATTTACAGCATGGACTGGGTGCCTTTTATTATATTATAGCACCAAAATGACCATTTTACTGTGTCAACTGGGTGCTTTTTTTCATTACACATGACCTCTTTACAGTGTGGACTGTGGAATATGGTCACAAAGGATTAATTTATCAAATCTATGTTACATTCTTTAAACATAGACACCACTTTCCCTACTCCCAATAAATATGACAAATCTTTTGTAAATTTTCATGTTACAATTGTAGAAGAAAAGGCGATACTGCAAGAAAATTTAAACAAATCATTGGAACAACTGAAAATTTTACAAGAGAAAGAATTACAATTAAAGAATGACCTGGAGGTAAGAAACATCAGATTACAACAATTTATGTTAGGTATGTCTGTATTTTGGTTTTAGTCAGTGTGTGTTACCCTTTTTTACAGTTTCATCATTTCCTTTTAAGCCTGGTTATTATTTAAACCCTACTGATACCAAACAGCCTGAAACTGCCCTCATGTCTATGAAATTGTTTGTTTTAAAGTGGTTATCATCATCATTGTTTTACATTATTTCCATACTGACATGGAATAGACAAGTTAGATGAACATATCATTCTCATATGTTATATTTTGGCATGGTTTCTACAGCTGAATGATCTTCCCAGCACCAATCACTTTATAGCGTGCACTGGTTGCATTTTATTATGGCACCACTACTAATACTTTAGAGTTGATTGGGTGCATTTTGTCATGGTTCCAGCACTACCGCTTAACAAAGGGGACTAAGTGCATTTTATCATGGCACCAACACTACCACTTTACAAAGTGGAGTAAGTGCATTTTATTGTGGCACCAGAACTACCACTTTTCAGAGTGAATTGGGTGAATTTTGTCAAGGTACCAGCAGTACAACTTTACAGGGTGGACTGAGTGCATTTTATCATAGACCAGTACCACCACTTTTACATGGTTTACTGGATGCATTTTATCAAGGTACTTATGCTACCACATTACAGAGTGGACTGGATGCATTTTATCATGACACCAGCACCAACACTACCATTTACAGTATACTGGGTGATCAGCCAGGCAATGGTGGGAGTGTGAGTGGGGGGAATAAGAACATGGGGGAAGTAACACTGTAGTAGAAAGGGTAGCAATGGCGGTTATATTTTACCAGAGGCTAATAAAAGCAAGTATGAGATGCAATTTGGGTTTGTGCCAGGAAGAGGCACAACGGATGCCCTCTTCCTTGTGAGGCAGTTACAGAAAAAGTACCTAGCTAAAAGTAAGCCACTCTACCTGGCATTCGTCGATCTCGAGAAAGCCTTTGACAGAGTTCCCCGTGCTATAATCTGGTGGGCTCTTAGAAAACTAGGAGTAGATGAATGGCTTGTGAAAGCTATACAAGCCATGTATAGAGGAGCAGTCAGCAAAGTTAGGATTAGCAATGACTTTAGCAAGGAATTTAGCGTACAGGTCGGTGTCCACCAGGGCTCTGTTCTTAGCCCTCTCCTGTTCATCATAGTTCTGCAGGCAATAACAGAGGAGTTTAAGACCGGATGCCCATGGGAACTCCTGTATGCAGATGACCTCGCATTTATAGCTGAATCTATGGTAGAACTAGAGAAAAAATTCCAAACTTGGAAGCAGGGACTAGAGAGAAAGGGTCTCAGGGTCAACCTGACAAAGACTAAGATCCTTGTAAGTAGACGAGAAAACAGAATCCAGATCCCCTCAGGGAAATGGCCTTGCTCAGTATGTAGGAAAGGTGTAGGTAGGAAGTGCATTCTCTGCCTCAAATGCAAACAATGGGTACACAGGAGATGTAGCGGGATCTCAGGAAGCTTAACTAAGGATCTAGGCTTCACATGTAGCAGCTGTGCTGGGACAGCAAGCAGGAAACAAGTACCACCAAACTCTGGGAGGGCTCTGTAGAAACAGTAGACAGCTTCTGCTACCTAGGTGACCGAATTAGCAGCGGAGGTGGGTGTTCGGAAAGTACAATAACTAGGGTAAGAACGGGATGGAAGAAGTTCAGGGAGCTACTGCCACTGCTAGCTGCAAAAGGCTTCTCCCTCAAAATGAAAGGCAGACTGTATGATGTGTGTATACGAACAGCAATGTTACATGGTAGTGAGACCTGGGCGCTGTCTGTGGAAGACTTGCGTAGATTAGAAAGTAACAAAGCCTGCATGCTCCGATGGATGTGTAATAGTAATATACGCGAACGGCAAAGCATAAATGAATTGAGAGACAGGCAGAGCATAAGAGGAATCAAATGTTGCGTGCTGGAGAGGTGGTTGCGTCCGATGTTGATTTAATGACCAGTTGGTTAGTTGACAGCTAATAACACTGATGTGAGGTTAGTATATTTAAATCCAGGTGGTTCTGACTGAATACCGAGATCACTAGATCGAATTATGCTGGTTGTGGTTTGAAGTTGGAGAATTTGGTGGCTACTTTGTGCCAAAAGAAGATTGTTTGCTCTAGTTTGTTATTAAGCAACCTTTTATCAAATTTTAACATATGGATCAGGTCCATATTACATAGTCCGCAGTGGGACATTCCAGCATAATTCGATCTAGTGATCTCAGTATTCAGTCAGAACCACCTGGATTTAAATATACTAACCTCACATCAGTGTTATTAGCTGTCAACTAACCAGCTGGTCATTAAATCAACATCAGGAATCCACCAACCTTTCTTTCCCCTTCTCTCTATAGTTGTATTACCTCCATTAAAATAAATTATCCAATCTACCCAGTCTTAATCACCTATATATCATCACTGTCCCTTTCACTTTTTATTCTCTATTTATCTATTCTCCGGTCTTTTTTGTCTCATCCTTGAATCCTTACTCTTTATTCTCTATCTCTTGTTATTTATCTCTTTCTCTCTTATTGTTTATTTTAATCCTTTAATATTTTTTTTACTTTTTTACATTTTTATTTCGCCAGTTCATAAACTCAATACACTATATTAATACGCCGTCCACTCACCAAAATTTTGCCTATCATATATCGTATCTCTTCTCACGTTATTGTTATCATTACTGTCATCACTATTTTACACATCCACTTACTCACTATTATAACTTCATCTACATCCAATAACTATTTTCATCAATAACTATTTTTTATCTTTTTATTATTGGTGTTATTGCTTTCATTTACTTAATTCTCCGATGTATCTATAAATACTAGTGCCCTGTGTTACATCCTTCAGTATTCCGATGATTTGTTCAGAAACACACACTGTATTTAAGGTCGAGTGATGCAATTTCTAGTGATTAGCAGCCTTTAGATTCACCTGATCAATGAAACAATTGTTAATACTGTAAATAAAACTCTTTTGTACAGCCGACCATGTTCTTCACTCTTTTACTATATATATATATATATATAAATTAACAGAGCCATAGGCCCTCGCCATTCCCTGTAAATAATGTGCTCAAAGGAGAAGAAATCTTGAGCTCTTTAAAATTTTATTGATAGCGCACTGTATATCTCTCTCTGGTGTGTTACCTTTTCAACATATTGTATTTTATATATATATATAATATATATATATATAATATATATATATATATATATATATATATATATATATATATATATATATATATATGTATGTATATGTATGTATATATATATATGTATGTATATGTATATGCTATTATTAAAGCAAAAGTTACTTCACAATTAACAGACTGCCATAGGCCGTATCAAAACTATGGAGGTCGACATGGAAACAGTAATGGAAACACATCGAGAAACTAAATTGAACACGAAAGTCGTACAGGTACACTATATATTTAACATATTTAATGTCTGTTTTCCACACTAGCATGAGTTAGATGAGTTGTCCTGTTGAGAGATAGGCCAGGTCAGGTGACCATGTTTTGCTCATACAGAACTGATTTTGGCTTGGTTTTTACATCTAGATGCCTTTTCTAATGCCAACCACATTTACAGTGAGTACTGGGTGCTTTTTGTTGTGACACTTACACGACCACTTTACAGAAAATATATAGAGAAAACTCCCTGATACATAATATAACATACGATTAACTGGCAGGTTTTTTAGTCTTCTTTTTTTCCTCCTCATTCTCTTCCTTCTTCTTACCACATTCTGAAGTGGCTCATGGACGTGGCTTCCAGCAGGTTCTGTCAGAAGCAACTATCTCCAATTGATTCAGCTGGATCCCCAAGTGAGACCAACTGAGCTCGTGAATGTTATCCAACCTTCTTGCTCGAGGTGTCTACCCCAGGATCTCCTGCCGGTTGGTTTTGCCCATAAAATTTGTCCAGCAAATTGTTGGCCTTGTAGCTAAATCAGAAACCACTATGCTATTAATGTATATAACTATATTATAATAGATTCATACTTCTTAGATCCTCCTCCTCCTTCAAACATTCCAAATCTATTGTAATTTTCTTTTCTCTTCTGTTTAGACACATATGCAAGACTTGGACAAAATTCTTCAGATGGAACGTTATGCTACAAAGGAAGCTCAGAAGAGCTTTGAAAACTTGAATAAAAAACTGAGGTATGTCACTGTCTTCTCTTGTACAAGTCCTCCTCTTTGAGATGATGTCAAAGTATTTCATCTGTTGAATCATTATTAGTTAGTACTGCAGAATATCAAGAAAGTTGTGTCAACATGTAATATCTAATAAAATATGATGTTGGTATGAGTTGATAGCGAATACTTTCCTCTGTTACAGTAATGTCCAAGCTACATATGAAGATGAGAAGATAACCAGCAGCAAATATAAGGCAGAAACATCAAAGTAAGGCAGGTTCTTTTTGTTGTTGTTGTTGTTATAATTTGTTTTTTATTTATTTTATTTTATTAATTGTTAGGAGAAAGACAGTGAATTGGAGTGATGAGTATATTGGCAGACAGCCTTGCCATATTTGTTCTGGCTCTTTATTTTGTCTAAGTTTGAATCCCATCAAAGTCAACTTTGCCTTTCATCCCATTGAAGCTGATAAATAAAATACCATTCCACTACTTGGATTGGTCCTTCTCACTCCCTCTCTGTCTCTCAAAAAGAAGTCATCTCTGTAACATTACTCCAAAGACCCTTCAGAGGAACCCCATTGTGGTCACTTGTATTCAAGATTCACGACCATAGGCACGAATACCAAATTGAATCAGTGAGTTTTTGGCTTTTACACCTACCTCCCTTCTTCTGATTACCGAATGCTTATATTGATGATAATTATAATTCTGTTGTTGCTAATTATGATGGTGTTGAGTATGATGATAATAATGGTATATTTTTGCAGACTTCGAGATGAATTAACTCAAATCCAGACCCATATGACAACTGAAATGAGCAGCAAAAATTCTGTAATCCAATCTATGTCAAAGCAAACTGACAAACACATGGAAACCTTCCAAAAACTGAAAAGTGAACTTACAAAGGTTTGCTTTTCCTAGTAACCCTTTTGTTACCATATTTTTAAGGGTGTGGGTATAACTGTGGGGCTTGGGAGCTTGCTTAGCAACCATGTGGTTTCAGATTTGGTCTCACTGCATAGCACCTTGGACAAGGATTTTCTATCGAATTTTGTTAACTAATGCCTTGTGAGTGAAATTTGATAGGCACAAATTGTTTGAAAGCCCATCGTGTATGTGTATATCATCATCCTCATCATCATCACCATTTAACAGCCATTTTTCCATTCTAGCATGGGTTAGATGTGTTGTACCATTTGAAACAAGTCAGGCCAGGTGATGTTATCTTACTCATACAGAACTGATTCTGGCTTGATTGCTATGGCTGGATGCCCTTCCTAATGCCAACCACATTTACAATGTGGACTAGGTGTGTTTTGTCATGGCACCAAAATGACCTCTTTACAGTGTGGACTGAGGGCTGGTCAGTGGGTGTAAGGACATGGGTGACAGGTGATGTGGGTGGAGTGGGGGTGTATGGGAGGGGCGTGAGCGTTAGGCATGGGCTGGACAAATATATAGCAGTGAAAAACAGACGTTTGATGATGATAATGATGTTTGTATATGTCTCTTTCAGACCCAGAAACGTCAGATATTTTTGGAAGAAAAGTACTTTGGGTGTATGCAGTCATTACGCATGCTTTCACAGATTTTTCGGCTTGAAGAGAAATCAAAACTAACCAATGATAGGCCTGAGAGTAAGTATGATATGAAGATATGATATTCATATATGTTTAATTGCATGGTGGCAGAGATGGAGTAGTTTTGTGACGGTGGTGGTGGTGTAGCTGTTTAAGCCTGAGGTGACATACCTTTTAAGGCATAAATTTACAAAGCCACAGGAAAGCTGGCTTTGACACTTTATATCTTCTGTTCTTATGGTTCTATTGGAGTGACTTTTTCTCAAAATATCTATGTGTATGTCTGTATTTGCATGCACATGTATATGTATGTGTGCTGTGTCTGTTTGTGTATGTGGTGCGTACGTTTGTGTAGTGTGTGCATTGTTTGTGTGTATTTATGTGTGCTGTTTTTGTTTGTGTATGTATGTGGTGTGTGCATCTTGTCTGCTTCCAGAAGATTCCAATTTCTCACTCATTAGGTCATCATCATCATCATCATCATCATCATCAATATCATTACCATTGCCAATCAATCAATATCCTCATCATAATACAACTATTACTACAACTGTAACAATACTACCACTACTACCACCATCACCTCTATCACTACTACTACTACTACTACTACTACTTTGAAACCCCTTGGGAGCTAAAGTGATTATGATTAGTTAAATTAGTTGAAACATTTAGGGGAAGAAAGTTCAAATCAATTCAATTAATTGTTATAAGTACAACACTTCACATTAGTTCGGTGAAATATGTAATCATTCATAAAGGGTGATTGTGGTCATGGTGATGATGATAATGATTTTTGGTGGTGATGATTGTGATCATGGTCATAATGGTGGTGGTGGTGGTTTGGTGGGGGTTATGGTAGTGGTTGAGGTGATAATGGTAGTGGTGGTGATTACAGTCCTATTGTATGACATCTTGGCAAATCTCTTCTACTACCATTGCCGTGGATCAGTCAAAGTCTTATGAAGGAATTCAGATATGCAGAAACTATGTAGAAACTCATGAAATCAACTGTGACTGTTCTTAAGTGACACATTTAATTTGTCATTTGATTTAACACCACTATCTGGTGGCACATGATGGAGGCACATGTCTTAGTGGTTAGAGCATTGGGCTTGCATTCGAAAGGTTGTGAGTTCAATTCTCAGACCGGGTGATGTGTTGTTTCCTTGAGCAAGACACTTTATTTCACATTGCTCCAGTTTACTCAGCTGTAGAAACGAGATGATAGGGACTGGGGTCCATATCATTCCACTGCAAAAAAGCACCCAGCCCACACTGTAAAGTGGACATGGAGGTGCCATGGAAAAAAGCACCCAGCACTCACTGTAAATGAGGTTGGTGTTAGGAAGGGCATCCAGCTGTAGAAATCAAGCCAGAATTAGTTCCCGTCCCACCCTTGCAAGCAGGGAAAAGCGGATGTAAAATGGTGATGATGATGATGATGATGATGATGATGATCTGGCTCTTGTGTGTCTTTACCAGATTGCACACACCAGATATCAGCATGAAGTTAATCCATGGATCAGTTTCTTTCTTTCTCCTTTCTCCTTCCAATCTCAGAGATCCTATGATTAAACCATAAAAAAATGATGTAGTTAAATATTAGTAGAACTTTGTTTTTGTTGTTGTTGTTATGGTGGTGATGGTGATGGTAGTGGTGATGGTAGTGGTGGTGTTGGTGTTTCATAGAACCAAAGTCCGTTTGGGAGAGTGTGTGGATGGTCTGTTGGTATCAAAAGAGTTAACTAGGTTTTTTGGACTGTTTATACAAAAGTCTAGATCAAAGTGAACATAAGAACCAGGCAAACTATTGGCAAAGGTTTGATGTCAAATATTTTGCCGAAAATCGAAGTCAAATACTTTGCCAACACTAAAATATAATCACCTTGTTCTTGCTCCTCCAGTTTCAGACACTGTGATTCTTTTCTTCTTTTTCTTTTTTTCTTTTTATTTCTTGTTTTTATTTCTTTGTTGTTTTTTTTTTTTGTTTTTTTTTTGGGGGGGGGGGGCTATTGTTTTTTTTTTTTTTACATTGTTCCATCTTCTCTACAATGTCATAGTTTTGTTTCTGCCACCACACCACCCCACCTTTTTTATCACTATGTTTCTCATGATTTCAACCTGATCTTTAGATTGTGTGTGTGTTTGTCTTCCTCCTTTTCTCTTTTATACTGGAGAGTTGATTCAGGGGAGAGAAGTCCACTGAACCAATTCCAACAGTAAACGGAAATATCTATTTTCAACTGTTTGGTAATCTGCATAAAATAATAATAATAATAATAATAATAATAATAATAATAATAACATTATATAAATATTTGCTGTACCTACATTTCTGATTGTGACTGATATATTATTGATTAGACAATATTGTTGTTGTGGTGGTGGCAGTTGTGGTTACTGTTGTTGCTTTGGTGGTGGTTGGTGTGGTTATGGTGGCGGCAGTGGTAATCGTTGCTGTAGTGGTAGTAGTGGTGGTTATGGTTGTTGCGGTAGTGTTGGTAATGGTGGTAGTGATGGTGGTTGCTGTTGTTGTGGTGGTAGTGGTAGTAATGGCGGTAGTTGTTGTTGTTGTTGTGGTGGTAGTGGTGGTTGTGGTGGTTGTGGTGGTGGAGTTGTAGTGGCTCTTGTGGTTGTAATGGTAGCTGTTATTTCTGTAGGTAACTGCTAGTATTGTTATTGTAGACACTACATAACTAGAATGACTGCTTTGTATTATTTATTTCATATCTCATGTCTTGAAGTTCAAATTCTGTCTAGAGTAACATTAATTTTCTACAATTTGAATTCAGTAAAATCGATAGTAATAATTTCCAACTGATTGATCTGTGTGACTATAATATCTGAAAACGCACCCTATCCACTCTGTAAGGTGGTCATGCTGGTGACAAGACAAAAAGCATGCAGCCCACATTGTAAAGTGGTTGTGTTGGTGATTTGACAAAAGGCACCCAGTCCACACTATAAAGTGGTGTATTAGTGACAAGATGAAAAGCACACAGTCCACACTGTGGCATGACAAAATGTACCCAGTTCACAGTGTAAAGTGGTCATGTTGGTGACATAACAAAAGGCGCCCAGTTCACAGTGTAAAGTGGTCATGCTGGAGACACTATAAAAAGCACCCAATCCACATTGGTGACATGATGAAAAGCACCCAGTCTACACTCTAACGTAGTTAGTGTTAAGAAGAGTATCCAGCCATAGAAATCAAGCCAAAATACAGATCCGTATGAGCAAGACGCAGTCTCTGGACCTGACTTGTCGCATAATATGGCAACCCACAATGATGATGATAGAAAATAAAGAGCTGAATATATTAAGTCCTTAGTTATCAACTTGTTACAGAGTGCGGTGGTATCAATTTAAACATTGTCTATATTTACCTGATTAGCATTAAATTATTATTTAATTGTCAGTCTGTAATTACAACTATAAACATTTTTGTATATTTTACAAAAACCACAATTTAATAAAATAAGTAATTTTATTATCATATAACAAATATCATCATCACCATCATCGTTTAACGTCCATCACGCTAATCAATTAATTATTGCTAGAAACCTTATAAATATAATACATTTATATAATAAATATGATTCACAAACAAAATCAATAGAAATTAATCATACTTGTCTGTGATTCCTCATCATTTGACATATACAGCAACAGAGGAAACTGCCCATCTCTGCCATTGTCGTTTTGGGGGATAAGAGGCATGGTTTTAGTGACTGGATGCCCTTCCTATAACCTTTACAGCATGAACTGGGTAATTTTTATTGTGTCACCAGCACTAGACAAGGTGTATTTAATGAAACAAAAAGGCTCTCTCTACTCTGTTATTTCTGTTTGTTCCTTTATTTTTTTTACAGTCAATTTAGACTATGTATTGAGTTCATGCCACTAGTACTAAAGAAGTTGACTCTGAGAAGACTAAAGATTTGTCTCTATTTTACATCACTGTTCTTCATTCATTCCTATGAATAATAAATAAGTCATAATTAAATCATTAAGCTCCTCAAGATTGTGATATATTTTAAAATTAACTGAAGCAGCCTGCTGTTACTATAAATATGGCCAGTATTCAGTAAGGTGTAAACAGGTCATTGTGTGACTTTTAAATACAAATGTGTAATTGTTAAAATAATGGTTTCTTGTTAAAATTGTTAAAACATTTCTTGTTAAAATTGTTAAAACATTTCTTGTTATAATTGTTAAAATAATGGTTTCAATAATTTAGCCAGGTAGGGGGAAAGATTACATTGATCCAAGAACTCTTGACTGGTACTTTATTTTAACAACCCTAAAAGGATGGATGGTTTGTACTTTCAAGAATGTCTTACTAATGTGATTTTATGTGGTACAGGATGTTAACAGTTAATTGTATCAAATTGAATTTAACAATAGTTGTTCTCCTGAACTTAGCTAACAAAGATACAATTTTCTTCTTTTTTTTTTGTTATTTAAACATAGCAACTTAGTCTTTGGGAGAAAAGGGGGATATGTGATGTATTTGACTTTTCCAAAATAATGATAGTGTTTATATCATAGAACCGGATACTGTCAAACCCTTAGTCTGTGCAGCAACAACTACATCAATGACAGATCAATTATATCAAGTTTTGAGATCCTTTGAACACAGGCTAAATGTAGCTACTGAGGAGGTAAGCATTTTGCAAAATATCTCAGAATATTTAGGATCTTGGGAACTTACTGTTCATCTAGAGTTCTTACTACCGCACTATAGAACTTACTTTTAGCCTATAGTACTTCTATTCTACAAGGGTAGGCTGAAAAGTACATAGGCTGACTATGAAGGAGTGATGCTAAAGCTGTAAAATCTTGCATGTATTAATTTCAACTCTTCTTAATAACTGCATTGCTTCTTTCCAAGTAAACTGATATCTGACTGTTCAAAGAAGACTGCAAAAGTAACCAATAGCGACTTCTCTTGAAACTGGACAAAATTTGGCATCAGGATTTTATCAAGTACTTGCAGAAAACAGCTTTAGCCCCCGAGGACATTCATGCTGACATGGTTGCTATATTAAGGGTGATGCTCCAGCTTTATCAATAGTGCAAAAGTGGACATCCTGCAATTGCCACCACCGAGGAAAACATTGACCATGTTCACAACATGGTGGTGGATGACAGGCAATTGACTATAAATCAAATAGCCAATGCTATTAGCATATCCCTTGAGAAATTTAATATTTTGCTCAATGAACTTGGCATGATGAAATTTCCTGGTCGGTGGGTGCCACATCTTCTGACACCTGATCAAAAGAACATCCAGCTGTAAAATATTGCCTCAAAAAGGACCCCATGATGTGTATGAAGCCTAATATTGAACCCACAAGACTAACCCTTGCTTTAGTAATGGGCTTAAAACTCTTGTTGGTGTTAATAATGTATGTATGTTATGTGTGTATATATGTATTGTATATATTCAAATATAAGCTGAGGAATATATGACCAAAGATTCAATAGTAAAATGGCAGCATTGGTTTATATATGCCATCTAAACAATGTGTTGATTAGTTGCCTTATAAATGGGGTTTGGATTTTTGCCCATTTCCAATACATAAAATAGAGTGGTTGGCTTATATTCGGATATATTCAAGTATATACAGTATATATGTTATTATATATATACATGGCTTAGTGGTTAGAGCATTGGCCTTGCAATCGAAAGGTTGTGAGTTCAATTCTCAGACCGGGTGATGTGTTGTTTCACATTGCTCCAGTTTACTCAGCTGTAGAAATGAGATGATAGGGACTGGGGTCCCTATCATTCCACTGCAAAGTGGTCGTGGAGGTGCCACGGCAAAAAAAAAAAAAGCACCCAGCCCACACTGTAAAGTGGTCGTGTAGGCGCCACAGAAAAAAAGCACCCAGTACTCACTGTAAATGAGGTTGGTGTTAGGAAGGGCATCCAGCTGTAGAAATCAAGCCATGATCAATTCCAACCTCACCCTTGCAAGCAGGGAAAAGCGGATGTAAAATGAAAAAAAAAATATATATATATATATATATATATATATAAATCTTGGGTACACAAGAGATGTAGTGAGATAACAGGCATGAGCATGTATATATATATTCCAAACTACCAAAGCCATCACTCACAATTGAGTATGACTTGGTAGTATATACCATCTTTCCATGTTTTCATTAAAGACCTTTGATGCCCATGCAGTTGAAGTAGACACAGATCTTCTATCCTTTGATCCAGCAGAACATCAAGGATATAGCTGGAAAAATAAAGGGCTAAACCAGCATTGGGCTTGTACTTTCTTTATCAACCTTGAAATGATGAAAGTCAAAATAGAGCTCGGTGGGGTTTGAACTCAGAATGCAGGATAAATATGCAATACTCTAACAACTTTGCCAACAATCGTTTTAATTCTCTTTAATTATTCTCTCTTTAAAACAAAAAGTGTTATATACTAGGCATATTGATAATTGCAGTATTGAAATATCTGGATAGTAAGATTCTGAAAATGTCTTGTATATGTTTCTATTCTTTTTATTCTTTATAGAACATCAAGCATAAATCTCTAGCAAATAAATTAACAAATGAAACTAATATTTTGAAAGAGTTGCTGAATACAAAAGACAAGATGATTGAAGTAACTATTCTCATATATTTTCTTTCTTCAATTTGTTCTTCCTCTCCTTCTTTTTGAAACAGATTGATAATTTTTTTTTCCCCTATTTAAAGACCATTTGAAATAGATTGTGCCCATATTGTGGATTTACAGACAACTTCTAATACATTGTAAGCCCACACACCACAAGAATATTTCCATTAAACTTGTTCATCGAAACTTGTTCCATTAAACTACGACAACTTCATCACTGTCTAATCACACCACACTTGCCACAACTTCATACTTATCTCCCTTCTATCAACCCCATCCATCCCTCCACAGAGTCGAGAGGGCATTTTCATTGAAACAAGGACCAACAACCTCTCTAGCATTGATGCCATGAAAATGCACCTGGTACACCCTGTAAGGTGGTTGGCCACAAGAAGGGCACTCCACTGTAGAAACCATGCCTAAAAAGGGTGGAGAGGACTCTTGAGGAATCAAACCAAAGACATGATTGCAAGTCCAACACCCTTGCCACTAGGCCACATGCCTTCACTTGTATGACTATATTTCTAATGAAATACATCATATTTCAATTAATTAATGAATAATTTGATGGTATTTACTAGAATTGTTCCATTATTACAGGGTTGATAAAATAAAGCTTGCCTTGTGCTTGTAAAAATAATTATTAAGAGGGTATTTGTAACATCATCATCATTATCATCATTATCATTTAATGTCCCATTTTCTTTGCTAGCAAAGTAACAACTTATCAGAAGAATCTTATGTACATTGGAAAGTTTTAATTTAGATAGATGTCTGTTTACATTATGTAGGTGACTGGTTACATACACATTCAATCCTGTACTGTTTCTGCATAGATAAGTATTTATAGAATAAGAACAATATAAGATTGAACTAATGGAAATGCTATTCAACAGAAAACACAAAGGTTAATATTAATAGTGTAGAAAGCTTTAAACTTTTTCAATAAATAATCTAGGAAATGTAGTAATATAACACTTTTGTCCCTTTTTGTTTGTATTTTTGTCAGGAAACACAAACTAACTACACATACTGTGCTAAAGAATTAAATCAACTGAGATTAAGGTATAAACTACTTGAAGAACAAACAGTGTGTCTAAAGTTTAAAGCAGGATCTCGTACTTCTAACAAAGAAAGGGTGAATAACAAAGTTGAACGATTAAATAAAGAGGTAAAGTAATATTTTTTTTTTTTTTTTAATTATCACAGACTTTGTCATTGAAATAAGGAAAATATTGCTCTGCTAGCATAACATTATTTTGTTTCCATTCTTTGTTGAACTGAGTTTTAATCGTCATTATCATTATTATTTTACATTGTGTGCCACAACAAAAAGCGGCCAATCCACACTGAAAGTGTGTGTATATATATATATATATATATATATATATATATATATATATGTGTGTGTGTGTTTATGTATAGTGTCTGAATCATCATCATCATCATTTTATGTCCGCTTCTCCCTGCTTGCAAGGGTTGGACGTGTCCTATTCAGCACAGCATCTCTCCACTTGTCACGGTCCTTCGTCATCTCCTCCATGAGCTTCAGCGATCTGAGGTCTGCTCTCACCACCTCCGCCCATGTTTTTCGTGGTCTTCCTCTACTGCGTCTTCCTTCTACTGGGATTTCTTGGCACTTCTTCACCCAGCGGTCATCCTCCATGCGCATCACATGTCCATACCATATCAGCCTTCTCTCCCGCACACTACAACTTATCCTCTTATACACAGTTTCTCACTCAACTCATCTATGGTTGGTCGTTCACACACATTGACATTGTACATCCAACGGACCATGTTTGCTTCATTTCTCTCCAACCATCCCATATCCTCCGCAGTTGCTGCCCATGTCTCACTACCATGCAGCATCGTGCATCTCACACAGGCATCATATAACCGGCCTTTCGTATGCAGGGAGAAACCCTTCTTTTTCAACAGAGGAAGCAGCTCCCTAAACTGCTTCCAACTCGTCCTTATTCTAGATACTATGGCCTCAGAACAACCCCCACCCATGCTAATCTGATCACCTAGGTACCAGAAGCTATCAACCACCTCTATAGAACACACCTGCATCTGAGAAATGTGTCTATCAATGTGACTTCTACTGTCTAATTTCCCTGTACATCTAATGCATACGTAGTTTTCCCTACCTGTTAGTTTGCCTGCTATCCCACTACATCTCTTATGTACCCAAGATCTGCATTGCGTACATTTTATGGAATTTATGCCAGTTCCTTTCCTATATATCGAACATGGCCGTTTCCTTGATGGAATCAGAGTTTTGTCCTCTTTTCTACTTACCAACACTTTTGTCTTAGCTAGATTCACTCTCAGTCCTCTTGATTCCAACTGCTATTTCCATATATAATATGTGTGTGTGTATGTATAGCATCTAACCCAGGCATGCCAACCTGATGGTCCCCCGAGGGCCACATGGATCACATATGTGTTGCCTGAGGGCCACATGGGTCACATATGTGTTGCCTGAGGGCCACACATGACAACTAATTGCACTCATTGCAACTAGTTTTTTTATTTTATATTATGAAGATAAAACATGTTCGCATTGCAAATTCCTTTGTGCGGGCTGCAGGTGTGCTTGTAAAGGGCCGCATGTGGCCCACGGGCCCCATGTTTGACATGCCTGGTCTAACCCATGCTAGTGTGGAAGATGGACATTAAACGATGATAGTGTAGAAAGCTTTAAACTTTTTCAATAAATAATCTGGAAAATGTAGTGATATAACACTTTTGTCCCTTTTTGTTTGTATTTTTGCCAGGAAAAACAAACTAACTACACACATTGTGTTAAAGAATTAAATCAACTAAGAATAAGGTATAAACAACTCGAAGAACAAACGGTGCGTCTACAGTTTGAAGTAGATTCTGCTACTTCTATCAAAGAAAGTGACAAAGCGATAATTGAACGATTAAATAAAGAGGTAAAGTAATATTTTTTTTTTAATAAATTATCACAGACTTCATCACTGAAATAAGGAAAATATTGCTCTGCTAGCATAACATTATTTTGTTATTGCCGGTGGATTGGCAGTATCGGTAGAGAGTCGACCTTGCCATTCTAAGTTCAAATCCTGCCGAGGTTAACTTTGCCGTTCATCCTTACGGGGTCGATAAAATAAAGTACCAGTAATGCTCTGAGTAATTGCTGGCCTTGTGCCAAAAGTAGAAATAATTATTTTGTTTCCATTCTTTGTTGAACTGAGCTTTAATCATCATTATTATTATTATTTTACATTATGTTCCATGACAAAAAGCTCCCAATCCACACTGAAAGTGTATATATATATATAATATGTGTGTATGTGTAGTGTCTGAATATATATATATATAATATGTGCGTGTATGTATAGCATCTAACCCAGGCATGTCAACCGAGGGCCACATGGTCACATGTGTTGTCTGAGGGCCACATACAACTAATTGCACTCATTGCAACTAGTTTTTTATTTTATATTATGAAGATAAAACATGTTCGCGCTGCAAAATCATTTGTGCGGGCTGCAGGTGTGCTTTTAAAGGGCCGCATGTGGCCAACGGGCCCCATGTTTGACATGCCTGGTCTAACCCATGCTAGTGTGGAAGATGGACATTAAACGATGATGAGGATGATGATGATGATGAGGATTATATATATATATATATATAAAGAAAAGAATTGAAAATGCAACTGGAGTCTTTTAACCCTTTAGCATTTAAACTGGCCATATCCGGCTAGAATTCTCTCATCTCTTTCTGTTCAAACCGGCCATAACTGGCCACTCATACTGATGTTAAAGTACTGTTCTCAAAATAAATAACATCAAAATCTCATAGATTCGATATGATGTGAGATAATTATGTGAGGTAAAGCTTTTACCATGAAAATACAATAATATATATGGAATAATGTAAATGTTAAAGGGTTAAGAATATCTATTTACTTTACCAGTTTCACAGTTCTTATGATTATCAAAAGTAAAATTGAGATGGAGGGTTTGTGTTTCTGTTATGGTGTATCACATCTAACAGGAGCTCAAAATATCTTTCTGTTTTATACAAAAAAAGTGGCTCAGATTGCTATTTATTTAAAATGCAATTTTGTTGGTTGATGACAGTCACTTAATTAGGTACAGTAATTTTTGCGCCAAACACAATATTTTTGTTTTCCAAAAACTACTCCCACACTTACACACAAATGCAATTTAGTATGCAAAACAGATACACAAACCCATATTCTTACTACACTACCATCACCATCATCATCATCATGGAATACAAACATATAAACCAATTCTTGTACATTAAATTGTTTGCAAGTCTACTACAATAGAAATTCTGACATTCCTCAGCACTTTAACTTTAGCCATACTCACTGAACCATAACACTCCATTTTTTTGTATAAAACAGAAAGAATTTTCGTACTCCAGTTAGATGCAAGATACACCACAGCAGAAACACAAACCCTCCATCTCAATTTTACTTTTGATAACTGTGAAACCGGTAAAGTAAAGTAAATAAATATTCTTAAAAAACTCCAGTTGCATTTTCAAGTTCTTTTCTCCATATTTTTACCCATGTGTGACATTAAAAACAATGACTTTCTTATATATATATATATAATGTGTGTGTATATATATATATATATATATATATATATATATATATATATACACACACACACTCACACATATAAATATATATATTAAAAAATAGCGACAAGGAAGGACGGTTGACCACGTCTTCCTAAACAAAATATATTTTTACCAAAAACTGCCCTTTTAACACATGTCAGATGGATTACAATATTCATTATTACAAATACTTTAACTGTTCCCTGACTACTAGTACCAGCTTCAATATAAAATTACTTTAACGAAGTATATTTGATTTTCGCCAACAAACCACGTGTGGACATGAACAGGGGAAAAAAATAAATAAATAAATCATTACATCCCTTAGGGATCGCAGTAAGTACTTCACAAAATCTATAAAAAACAATATACACACAGATTTATATATAGATACATACCACACACACATACACACAAGTGAAAAGAAACCACACTATTTCGTGTGAGACACTATACTGGCCAATCTTACGTACATTTGTAATATCTTTCTGAACACTGACTTCGCTTCTAACCCACATACACCTTTTAATTATATATATATAATTATATATTCGTGTGCAGATCTTTTTGCATACACACAATACATAGGAAAACAGAAACACAAAAACAAAACGTAAACAAACATTTATCTCGTTAACAAATGTGCTAAACTTGCGCAGCATATTTATTTGTTTACATTTACATTTTGTTCTACTGTACGGATGGACAAACAGGACAAAATAGCTATTGTGACATCCATGGATGAAGTGTGTGATAGAACTGGGTGATGTTCCAAAATAGAACATTGCCCAGAAAATCACGTCTGTCGTTTATGTATAGAACCAGAAAACTCCTTCCGAAATCGATGGGTCGAATGTGACAAATGTCGTGTTTCTGTTTGCCTTCAATGTGCCACAAACTTTCAAAAGATCCCGGGTCAGAAAAAGAGACACCATACTTCTATGATGGATGGGCTCTGTGAAATTGTCCAGCTACCAAATTGGTCCTTTCAGTGCCTAGCTTGTGTGTCTGCCTCTACCATTGCTGTTGAACAACAACAACAAAAACCGAAGATCGTGTCTTCCTCTACCATTGTTCCTGAACAACAGCAAAAACCAAAAAACCAATGACTGTAGCTTCTGCTACTACCCCTGTTGAAGGACTTCATCAACAACAGCAACCCATGTCTTCCTTCCCCGTTACTTTTCAACAACAACAACCGACAACTGTGTCTTTCCCTACCATTCCTGTTGAAGAAGAAGAACACAAAAATCGACCGTCAATACAGAGTTTGAGGAAATACGGCAAATGATTTCCGCTTTAACCCAAGAAATAGCGGGAATAAAATCAAGCGTTCGTGTAGAGCCTCACAATGAGGGATCTTACCAGAGTGACTTGTTAAAAAATCTCCGCGTACCTCTTGCCGAATCTAGACGCATTGAGAATGCCACTGAATCTGTAAACCACGAAGTGATTGCCATTGGTGTACCAGAAGACATAGTTGATCTTCAGACATTTGCTGCCAGTTCATCCAAAGACTTGGGCTGAGCTCGCCTGAAGGGTGCTCTATGCCTTGGCCGACCAGGTTTGAAACCCAGGCTAATTAGCTGTCTTTCTCGAACTCAACTGAGGCACATTCATACCTTGTAGCCTCTGATAAAGCTAGGCGTGAAAGTCGGATTGCTTTCCGAACACGCCCTTGTCTTCCACCTAAATGTCCGCCCAAAGTTGCGTGCTGCAGCTTCCTTAAACCGCAGCTCGGCAGAACATGAAAGCTTCGGCCTATGTGATGATGGGCAGATATGGAAGTTTATTAAGGCTGGTGAAACATGGAAAAGAGATACCAGCTGGTCTGAAAACACTGTACCCACAACAACTGACAATAAAAAAACTGAAAAAACTCTGGGAAACTAAATCAGAACAATCTGCCATCCCATGCACATAATCATAGACTGGAATCAAGGTACAAATTATTGTCCTTGAATGCACCTAGTCTATGCAATAAGATTCATCTTTTTAACTCCTACGTCAAAAGTATCAACCCTGACTTCATTACAGTCATGGAAACATGGGCACATTCCTTACTCTGTGATGGGGTTTTAAGCATAACTGGCTACAACTTGTTTCGTAAAGACCGCATTAATTGTCGTGGTGGTGTAATGGTCTACGTTCAGTCAAATTTTTCAGCAATTGTGTTGATTTGAACCAATCGCAGCAGGAAGTATTTTTCTGCGATATACGTATAACC
The DNA here is from genome assembly GCA_964016885.1 of Eledone cirrhosa. NCBI lineage: Eukaryota > Metazoa > Mollusca > Cephalopoda > Octopoda > Eledonidae > Eledone > Eledone cirrhosa. The sequence continues at coordinate 33,570,506 of OZ024745.1, read as the reverse complement.
ATGTCAACACTGCTACTTGGAGTCGTTTACCATTCCCCAAATTACCATCAGGACACTCAACTTTGTGATATCCTCAGAGTTGCTGCCAGGAAAACAGCCACTTATGTTTTTATTGCAGGGGACTTCAATCACCCTGAGATTGACTGGGAAACCTTTCGTTGGCCGCAAAATACAAATGATTTCCTTGAGCTAGTGCTGGACTCGAACTGGTCCCAAGTAGTCACCTCCCCAACAAGAGGTGACTACACTTTGGATCTACTCTTCACTACTACTCCTGAAACGGTTATTAGTGTTACTACTGAGGAACCTTTAGGTGACACTGATCATGCTATGATCATTGCCAATCTATCCCTCAAGGGCAGTAACAAAAACCACAACCATCTCCAAACTGCTCCCTTTGACTGAAATAAAGCAGACTGGAACTGTTACTGCACAGAGCTGCAACATCCAAACTGGCTTGAGGATTATGACTCTGGAGATGTCAACACAGTACTCCAGAACATCCTGAGCTCAATATGGACAGCATGAGCATCATCGGTGCCACGTCAGCAGAAAAACATCTCAAAAGTGCAATTTAGGAGACTGCAGCAGTCCGTCTTGCCAGAAAAGACCGTCGTAATGTTGAACGTGAGTACAAACTACATAAATTAGACATCAATAGGAAGAAGCGAAATAAATCATCCAACCATCTCAAACAGGTGACAAAAAAGCAGTGCTTGAATTTGACCAGCGCATAGCAACCAACCCTGACAGTAAGGTGTTCTGGAAGTATGTTCACTCAAAGCAGAGGCCTCACTCTCCAGTTGGTCCTCTTCGCAATCCCCACACAAACCAGGTTACTGACGACCCCAAAGAATGCGCAGAACTCATTGCTGAATGCTATTCAGGCATTTTCACTGTTGAAGACCAGAGTGTCCCGACTCCACCACCTCTGACATCGGATTCTATTACAATTATAGAATTTACACCTGCAATGCTGCGACGTCACCTTAAAAATAAACGCAACCATGCCTCTCCTGGTCTTGATGGTGTTACGTACCTGCTTCTTAAATGTGGTGGGTACTTCCTTCTGCACCAGCTATCACGCTTCTTCCAATTCTGTCTGAACAATGGTGCTACTCCAGAACAGTGGAAAACTGCCAGTGTCATTCCTCTGTTCAAAAAGGGTGACTGCACATCACCTGTGAACTATCGTCCAGTCAGTCTTACTAGCTGCATTGCCAAACTGATGGAATCCTGTGTCAGAGAAATGCTTTGGAATATCTGAAACTCTCACAGTCTTATCCGGCCCTCTGAATTTGGATTTATCCCTAACTCCAGCTGCTGTGATCAACTTATTGAGTTTCTTGAAGACATCACCCGGATCACTGATGGCAGCTCATGGATTGTTTACCTTGACTTTGTTAAAGCTTTCAATTCTGTGCTACATAAAAGACTTATGGCAAAACTCTCTGCAATGGGTGTGAAGGATGATCTTTTTAACTGGTTGAAGTCCTTCATTCTCAGTCGAAGAGAGGTAATCACAGTTCTAGGCCAGCATTCTTCACCATATAAGATGTCATCTGGTGTACCACAGGAATCTGTTCTTGGCCCCCTTTTGTTTGTGGCATATATTAATGACATAGATGCCAACTTAAAGAATGCCACAGTACTGAAATAGGCAGATGACATCAAGCTGTACCTTGAGTTAAAAAGGGCAGATCCTGAACACTATAGATCTTGCCTGCAATCTGACCTGGGCACAATGCAACAATGGATCACGGACTGGCAACTCAAGTTGGCTGTGGACAAGTGTACCACCATGCATTTTGGGGAGTAAAAACCCAGCGTCCACGTACTCCCTCCACAACACTGATATCAAGAAGTCTTCTTGTGAACGTGACCTGGCCTTGGCATTACGGTCAGCAGCGATTTGTGTTGGACGAAGCACGTCTCTAAAATTGTACAGAAGGCCAAGGGTGTCTTAGCATCACTCAGCAAGACCTTTGTCAGCCGCTCTCCAGATATCTATTTAAGGCTGTATACAGCTATGGTGCGGCCACACTTAGAATTTGCATCACCAGTCTTGAACCCCTATCTTGCTCAGAACATTGACCGTCTAGAAACTGTTCAGAGACGTGCAACCAAGCGAATACCCTCCATCAGGCATCTAGCATACTCTGAATGCCTTGTTTCCCTGGGCATGGATACATTGAAGCTCCGACGTCTGGCAACTGACTTTGTAAACACCCACAAAATTATTAACCATCTTGCCAACAACAACCCTGAGTACCTTTTTGATTTCCATATGTCTAACACACGTGGGCATGCCCACAAAGTCAGAAAACAGCACAGCCCCCATGACTTTCGGAAACATTTTTTCATGCACAGAGTTGCTGAAGCATGGGACAAACTACCTGCATCAGTTATTAGCTGTCAAGACACTGCATCCTTTAAAACTTCCATGCTTCCTGAGATTTGCCAACACTACACCTAATATTCCCCCTCCGTACACACGCACACATGTATATCATGACTCATACACTATTCACTTCCCTGACATTTGTATATTATTCTATGTACTATACATGCAACTTTGACGAGCTGTAGTGCACCTGAGCACTTTACACAATAATTTCATTATTATTATTTTATTATATCAACAGCGCTGTTTTACATTCATGTTCCACAATATTTGGGTAGGTTCTGGCTTCTGAGATTAGACAGGTCAGATGTCCAGATGTCCACATCTTGTTCACATGGTTTCTACAGCTAGATGCACTTGCTAATGCCAACCACTTTACTATATATATATACTCTCATGCCTTTCTATAAAGTAATATTTCTTGACAATGACAATTAATTATTATTCTGGTTTACAATTAATATTAGAATAATTTCTTAAGTATTCTAATATCTGACTTCGTCTCCCACCCCATTCTGATGTTTTCCATTGGTTGAAATGAACCTGTGTATTATTCTGTGTTAACCCTTTACTGTACAAACCGGCCAAAACTGGCCAGAATTCTCTACCTTTTTCTGTTGAAACTGGCTGTAACTGTTGAAACTGATGTTAAGGTATTGTTCTCAAAATAAATACTTTCAAAATCTCATAGATTCGATATTATGTGAGATAATTATTTTCATTTACCATGAAAATATAATAGTATATATAGAGTAATGTGAATGCTAAAGGGTTAATGCTAATGATTGTTTATCAAATTTGATGATGACCATCTTCTCAATTGTGGAGCCTTCAATGACTTCATATCTCAATCTATCTCCCCCTTCAATTGTGGATCCTTCGATGACTGAACTCCTTAAAGAAGATGCTCCTACATGTATACCTGGAGAATCACAAATGCTACCATCTATGCTACATCTACCATGTATCCTCTCAAGTGAGGAAATTATAGAAGTGGTGGTATTTCATCATCACAAATATGTGTAATACTCGGGGCTTGTGCTACCATTAAAACCAAATAGGCAGTTGCCTAGGGCACAGCCATCAGAGAGGTGCATTACTGAACATTAAAGGATCACAGTCTTATACAAATTTGAATTAAATATATAATAATTTCCTACAATCAATAAATAAATCACTAAACATCCTTGCAGCAATGGAGAGCATCAAACGGTGTTATAACTTGTCACATAATTTTGTGTGGGTGAGTGTGGACTATGTAGTGGAAAATGCAGGCCTAGTAATTTTCTAGTGTAGTCAGAGCAAGAAGTCTCAAAAACTAGGTTACCAAACTATATGTTGAAATTATATTATTTGGGAGTAAGAGTGGTGGATTGGCATTATCGGTAAAGCATGAGACACCATGCTTTGCAGCATAGCATTATGGCCCTTTGCGTCCTCAGTTCAAATCCCACTGAGGTTAACTTTACCTTTCATCATTACGGGGTCAATAAAATAAAGCAGCAGTAATTGCTGGCCTTGTGCCAATAGTAGAAACAATTATTTGGGACTATGTGGCACGTAACTGGGAGTATGTGGCACATAACTGGGAGAATGAGGTACATGACAGGGAGAATGGGGCACATGACTGGGAGAATGGGGCACATGACTGGGAGAATGGGGCACATGACTGGGAGAATGAAGTACATGACTGGGAGAATGAGTTACACATGACTAGGAGAATGAGTTACACATGACTAGGAGAATGAGGTACAGATGACTGGGGAAATGAAGTACATGACTGGGTGAGTGAAGCACATAACTGGGAGAATGAGGCTCATATCTGGAAAATGAGGCTCATATCTAGAAGAATGAAGCTCATATCTGGGAGAATGAGGCACATAACTGGAGAATGGAGCTAATATCTGGAAGAATGAGGCCCATATCTGGGAGAATGAGGCTCATATCTGGAAAATGAGGCTCATATCTAGAAGAATGAGGCTCATATCTAGAAGAATGAGGCTCATATCTGGAAGAATTAGGCACATAACTGGAGAATGGAGCTAATATCTGGAAGAATGAGGCTCATATCTGGGAGAATGAGGCTCATATCTAGAAGAATGAGGCTCATATCTAGAAGAATGAGGCTCATATCTAGAAGAATGAGGCTCATATCTGGGAGAATGAGGCACATAACTGGAGAATGGAGCTAATATCTGGAAGAATGAGGCCCATATCTGGGAGAATGAGGCTCATATCTGGAAAATGAGGCTCATATCTAGAAGAATGAGGCTCATATCTGGGAGAATGAGGCACATAACTGGAGAATGGAGCTAATATCTGGAAGAATGAGGCCCATATCTGGGAGAATGAGGCTCATATCTGGAAAATGAGGCTCATATCTAGAAGAATGAGGCTCATATCTGGGAGAATGAGGCTCATATCTGGAAGAATTAGGCACATAACTGGAGAATGGAGCTAATATCTGGAATAATGAGGCTCATATCTGGGAGAATGAGGCTCATATCTGGAAAATGAGGCTCATATCTAGAAGAATGAGGCTCATATCTTGGAAAATGAGGCTCATATCTAGAAGAATGAGGCTCATATCTGGGAGAATGAGGCACATAACTGGAGAATGGAGCTAATATCTGGAAGAATGAGGCCCATATCTGGGAGAATGAGGCTCATATCTGGAAAATGAGGCTCATATCTAGAAGAATGAGGCTCATATCTGGGAGAATGAGGCTCATATCTGGAAAATGAGGCTCATATCTAGAAGAATGGGGCTCATATCTGGGAGAATGAGGCACATAACTGGAGAATGGAGCTAATATCTGGAAGAATGAGGCTCATATCTGGCAGAATGAGGCACATAACTGGAGAATGGAGCTAATATCTGGGAGAATGTGACACACATAACTGGGAGAATGAGGCACACATAACTGGGAGAATGAGGCACACATAACTCGAGAATGGAGCTAATATCTGGGAGAATGTGACACACATAACTGGGAGAATGAGGCACACATAACTCGGAGAATGAGGCACACATAACTCGGAGAATACGGTACATAATTGGAAGAAGTGTGCAACAATAACCAACCCTGTGACCCAAGATCTGTGTTCTACATTACATTGTGGAAGAAGGTACCTATACAAGAAAGCTTTATAGTGGCAGTGAGTGTATGTATTTCTGAATATCACCAATTTTGCTGTGAAAAAGATGGTTCCAATGGCAAAGATACCTTAAGACAACCAGTACCTCCAGGAGGCTGCCAGAAATACAGTCTGTCAGAAACAACCTTAACTCTTTTGATACTAAACTGCCTGTAATATTCCTGCTTTTATGATACAAAACACCCCAACTTTAAAATATTCATATTTATATCAAAACCCTCCATCAAAATTTCTTTTTAAAGACATTTTTAAGTAATGTTAAAAACAAAAGGGTAATTATTTTATTAAATTTCTCCCAATTTTTGTATGATTTTCAGAAGTAATTGAAACACATAGGTAGTGTATTTCATAACCAAAGAGGTAAACTAACTTTCACAGCTGGTTTTTTTCTCTCAGGGTTTACCTCTTTAGTCTTTCTCTCACAAGACAGCAAGGCACTGCAGATAGGTTACCACCAATACAGCTGAGGAGCCCTATCTACCCATCCTCTAGACAGATGTTCAGACAAGAACTCAAGAGTCCATTCCCAGTCATCTTATAGCATGCTTATTCACCTTTTTTTTATTATTATTATTATTCATAGTGAATTGGTAGTATCGGTAGAGCATCGGAAAATATGCTTTGCAGCATAGAGTTACGGCCCTTTTCAGTGTGAGTTCAAATCCCACTGAGGTTAACTTTGCCTTTCATCCTTACCAGGTCGATAAAATAAAGTACCAGTAATGCACTGAGATAATTGCTGGCCTTGTTCCAAAAGTAGAAATAATTATTATTTATTTCAAAGCTGTGTATAAATTTGAAATATAAAAGAAGGTACACAAAGAAAAAAATCTATGATACACTATTTACAAAGAAGAAAATAAAAAGTTCTTGGGAATCACCCTTTTCATGGCAGCCTGTAAAAGGAGCACTTTATGTAAAGTCATTTTTTATTTTATTTACAGATTTTGAAATATTTTTTTTAATGCTACTAAAAATGGTGGGTATTTATCATCTCAAGTATTTTTTCTCATCTACTTCTTGCTAGATTGTCATTGACGCAATGCTAAGTTTACCCAGCCTTTTGACAGGTTTTATATTTGTCCTGTTGGAATTCTAGAGCTTTCCTCACAAAATTAGCCTGATAGAGGTGTCAGTTTAGTCACTAATCATATAACACATTATAGATCACTTGTTTCCAGCAGCACTTAGTCACTCTGACATGGCTATGTAAGAGTAATATAAATGAAAGTTAATTTTGGTGACATTTCATCTTAGAACTATTTAGAACTAAATCTTATAATCTGCTAAAACAATTATTTTAGTAGAACATATGTTAAGTAAGATGTGACACCACACCACCATTCCCAGCCCATCTGAGTAACTCTGATTAAGTACTGACTTGAACATGTGATGATCTGTTCAACCAATAACAACATAGAAGAACAGATGTTAAATGATGATGATGATGATAATGATACTCTCACAACCATCCCTCCTCATAGTCTTCCATGTATTCTAAAAGTATAACCCCTATCTAGTATATCGTGGCCTCAAATTTAAGATGACACTAGAGTGATTTCCTTCATTCCTTTGTGGTTTATGTAGAACGTTGTTTCCCAGAATGGATTCCAAGGAACCCCATGGTTCCACAAAAAATTCCACAAGTTAAAGTATCTTTTAATAAAATTTAATTAAAAATTCATTGTCTTTTGTTTAATATTTTTATGAATATTTAATATATTCTCTCTCTAAAACAATTTTTATTTAATTTAATGTCTTATTAAAGTAGTAGTGGTGGCGATTTTTCTGTAAATGTATAGGATTTGGGGAAATTGTATAGTCAACACATAGGTGTATTGCTCCTATCATTTTGGGGTTGCAGACATTCATAATTTCCTGACAAAAATGACTAATTTTGCCAACAACAAGTTTTGGGAGATGCAGCTGCACTCCCACTCACCCTCAGAAATACGCCATTGGTTCAACAACAAAATAAGTTTTGAAACCACTGATGTAAAGCGAAGCCTGTGTAGAGTTGGTGTTGATAGTTCAAGGGAGATAATAATTAGGTAGCAGTTTGGCAGAATTCTCTCTCCTATATTAACAAAAAATATATTAACAAAAAATATATTAACAAAAAATGTATTATTAAAATAGCGAATAAAAATAATTTTTAAAATGTGGATAAAAATGCAGGATTTCTGTCTATTTCCTCTCAATTTCCTCCAGTTAATGAGAATGTAATTTTGTACTGAAACATTCCACTTTAGAGGTTAAGCTTTTATTTCCCAGCTAGGAAATGATGGTAGCTGTAATACTGATGAGATCATTCTCATTATCATATTATGTTCCTCCAACTAATGAAAATATATACATTTACAAAATTATTCAACCCATATTAAAAAAACAGAAACATTTTTTTTTTATTATTTTTAAATATTGTTATTGTTCTTTAGCCCCAATATCAGCCCTTGTCAAACAAATCTCTGATTAGATTTATTCCAACCATGATCATCCTTTATATATATATATATAAAAACAATGTTGTCTCTGATCGAGACAAAGCAAGAGTATATTTGAATACATATAAAAATGAGAAAACTCATCGATAGAACAGTCGTTAAAACAGCTAAATACTGTCAAAGACAGCGATGGGCAAAAATGCCTGAAAGGACAAAGACCAGCAGCCAGTGGTCAACAGAAAGACAATCCACAGGGTGTGTGACAGGCAGATGAAATATAGATTGTGATGATGATGATGATGATGATGATGTATATATATATATACTGGTATCCACCTGTTTGTGGTGGGGCCAGAAGCATTGTTAGAACTCAATGCAGTCTTGAGATTATTTTATCAAGATCATGTGGTAAGAACTCTTGTTTTTGTCATAGGTTCCATCACATAAGATCCTGTCGAAGATTCTAATCAAGCTACAGTTGTGTGTGCGTATGTGTGTGTTAAACAATAAAAATAAAACAAAAGTCAAAGATAGGTTCTTAATCACTTCATTGTTTTACAATTGTTTCGGAGGATTGATTAATCATGGTAAGTCGATATATTGACTAATTGGTATCAGTTATGCCACCACCTATTTCTAGTCTCAATATCGTAGATCCATCTCACCATCTCCTCAGAAAAAAAAAATTTATATATATATTTTTGGAGGGGGTACACAAGAGATGTAGTGGGATCTCAGGAAGTTTAGTTAAGAATGTAGGCTTTACATGTAGCAGTAAATGGCTGGAAGAAGTTCAGTACTGACACTGCTAGCTGCGAAAGGCTTTTCCCTCAAAATGAAAGGCAGACTGTATTATGTGTCCATACGAACAGCTATGTTACATGGTAGTGATACCTGGGGATTGTGTGCAGAAGACTTGCTTAGATTAGAAAGAAATGAAGCTTGTATGCTCCGATGGATGTGTAATAGTAATATACGCAAATGTTAAAGCATAAACAAATTGAGAGAGACTAAGCATAAGAGGAATCAAATAGTGTGTGCAGGAGAGATTATGTTGGTATTCACATGTGATGTGTATGAAGGATGACAACTGCATAAAAAGGTGCAGAGCACTAAAAGTCGAAGGAAGTCTTGGGGTGGGGAGATGCAAGAAAACCTGGTATGAGGTGATAAAAGCTGACCTTGCCCAATTGCACCTCTCCAAGGCGATAACACAGGACTGAGACCTCTGGCGTTACGCAGTAAAACAGAAGACCCAACTTCCCACGGGTACAAGCTGAAGCATATAGACAATATGCCCCTACCCACCTCCTACTGTAAAGAGGTTGTGTAGGTGTCATGACAAAAAGGACCCAGTCCACACTGTAGAGTGGTCGTGCAGGCACCACAGTAAAAAGCACCCAGTACTCACTGTAAATGAGGTTGGTGTTAGGAAGGGCATCCAGCTGTAGAAATCAAGCCAAAATCAGTTCTGTATGAGCAAGACATGGTCGCCTGACCTTGCATTGTGCACAACAGGACAACCCGTCTAACCCATGTTAGCGTGGAAGAATGGACATAAAACAGTGATGATGATATATCATCATCATTTTTACATCTGTTTTTCCATGATTGCATGAGTTGGTGGGTCCTTCTCTGCACAGCATCTCTCCACTCACCACGTTCCTTTGTCATTTCTTCTGTGAAGTCAGCTCTCACCACCTCTTCCCAGGTCTTCCTCTGTCTACCTCTACTGCGGCTTTCTTCCACTTCTTCACCCAGCAATCATCATCGCATGCCTGTACCAACACAGTCTCCTCTCCTGCACACTACTTTGTATTCCTCTGAAACACAATGTGATTTGATGGTGAAGTGGCTGCAATTTCAGCAGTTCCAGTGACTATTTTGAATGTTTCTCATTAATTCAATAGATCTATATCAAGTCTATAGAATTGTTGTTTAGCCTCAGGTCAGTTCTGTGATCAAAGGCATCTCAGCTTTTATTTAAACATATTATATCTAAAATTGCATTATCTAATGTATGTCTTTCTTACTTTAAGAATGTAGGATGTTATTTGAGGGGGATTTGGCCATTTTTGTTGTTGTTGTTATTGTTTTTTTTTATTTGTTGGGGTTCTGTTTTGTCTTTTCAACACAGGCAACCGTTTAGAGGCACCCAAGAAAAATTAGTAGCCTGACAGGAGAGAAGACCCTGATATATACATGTCTGTCCTTTTGATACCTTGTCATAAGCTGTCCAGTTATTAGAAGAATGTGTTTTTTTTTCTTCTTTCCTGTTATTTATTGTTATGTCAGGAGACATTCTAGGGTTTGAGAGAACCCTTCAGTCTGGTCGACTTTGTGACAACCTCTCTAGTTTTGGTGCCATGATGACATGCACTCAGTACACTCTGTAAAGTGGTAGTAATAGTTTCATAAAAATCCTCACCCTGTAAGGTGGTTGGCATTATAATGGGCATCTAACCATATAATTCATGCTAAATATGCTAAATATGGAATGTATGAGCAAGATGGGGTCACTCCAACCCATTGGGTCCCATCTGGTATTTGACCATGACAACCTGTCCAACCCATTCCAGTGTGGAAAGCAGGCATAAAATTATGATGATGATGATGATGATGTCACCATAACAACTATGTAGTGTGGGCTGATTTTATATATAATATCTAGTTTGGGACTGAAGAGTTTAAGTGTTTTTAGTTCATTTTCTGGTGCCTATGCAACCACTTAACAGTGTGGGCTGGGTGCTTTTTGTCTTGTCGCCATCACGAGTCACTAAAAAAAGAAATTTCCTTTTTCTTAACTACAGAATGATATATTCCAATCTATGGTTACTTTCATTTTCATGGAAGGTGAGGTAGGGTATGATTTTGTCAAAAGGAGATAGCAATGTCCAGGGCCTTTGCAGGCTCTCTAAATTAGTGGTATTGATACAGTTGGTGTTTTTCTTAAACATAAACATAGGGGAGGGGAGAATTCCAAAAGGTTAACTTTCTGGAGAGGAAGAAATGGAAGGAAAAAATTGTTAGTGCAGGGCTTGACTAGGTGAGATATATCAAAGGTGTTGTGAGATGTAGATACAGGTGGGTCTTTGTTCAGGAGTATTTCTCTGAGGTTTGAGTAATAAGATAGTTAAGAATGAAGTGCCGTTTTCTCTGCTAAAGCAGAGGTTAACCTTGCAGGACCCATGACAAAATTCTTCATTTTATCCTATCATCTACATTCCTCTCACCAACACCCTGACTTTCAGTCCCTCCTCCATCTTTAGCCATGTCTTTCATTGTCTTCTCCTCCCTCTACTTCCTTCCACATTCGTTTTCATCACTCCTCTCAACCTGTCACTTTCATCCTTCCTCAACACATGACTCAAACATCTCATTCAATTTCTACTCATATCATTCAATTTCTACTCATATCATTCAATTTCTACTCATATCATTCATCACTAGCTTTATCCCCATCATCCTTTTCAAAAAGAAAACCTTATGATAAGTATAAAAATTACTATTCTGTTTAAATTGTGATTCTTACCGTTATGATTATTCCCCATTTTTCTATTTTTTTAATAAAGATTGTGAATTTGAAGGCAAATCATAAGAAAGAAAATGAGGTAGGTTGGCCAATATTATTTTTTTTTAATGTCCACTTTTCCATGCTGACATGAATTAGCTAAGACTTTTTAGGAAGTATTCTGTGGCTGGATACCTTTTTTTATGCCAACAATTACTTTTGTTGTTGTTTTAATTATTTTATATATTTTATCCTTCTTTTAATACAATGTTTGTTCCACTGAACTTCATATATCAAGGCACACACACACACACACACACACACACACACATGAACTTCCATCTACCAATTTCACTCACAAGTCATTGATCAACCCAAGAATATAAGAGAAAATATTTGCTCAAGATGTTGCAGGGGACAGTTGTATCTGTTGCAGATAACAGCTGCACCAGTTGCAGATGACAGATGTATCTGTTGCAGATGACAGATGTACTTGTTGCAGAGGGCAGGTGCATCTGGTGCAGATGACAGTTGTACATGTTACAGATGCATCTGTTGCAGATAACAGATGTACTTGTTGCAGATGACAGATGCATCTGTTGCAGATGGCAGCTGCTCTTATTGCAGAATATTCCCATAAAGAATGGGTGCCACACAACATATCGGAAGGATGGCTCACATAATAAAAGGATGGCTCACAATGTAATGGAAGATTTGCTCACAACATAATAATTGGCCATCTCACAACATAATGGAAGGGTTTCTCACAACACAATAGTAGGAGTTGTTGAGGTGTGCAAAGATTAACAAAGACAACTTTTTATCTGTTAATATTTTTAATATAATTTGTTCAGTTTTTTTTCCCTTCTATTTTCAAGGAAAAGCTAGAGTATCTTCACACTCTCTGTCAACAACTACTGACCGATCAAACTCTGGTATATCCAAAAGAAGGAACTATTAGTGACTTCACTTGGTTTGGTTTAACTTTACTTGTTAATGAACGAGTGTCATCAGTTCTCAACAATCTCCAAAAGGCAAATCAGAAAGTAAGTAGAAACTTCAATTACTAATAAACGTTTGCACAGATATTTATGCATATAGGGCCTATATGAGATAGATTTCAGTTGGCACTTTGATTTTGGGGGTCCAGAAAGCAATGGAGGGTCCTGTGAATATCTGATCATCATTATCATCACTGTTGAACATCCATTTTCCCTGCTAGCATGGGTTAGACGGATGAACAAGTTAGATCAGATGACTGTGTCTTGCTCATACAGAACTGTTTCTGGCTTGGTTTCTACATCCGGATGCCCTTCCCAACACCATCCACATTTACAGTGTGGACTGGGTGCCTTTTATTGTGGCACAAACATAACCCCTTTATAGTGTGGACTGGGCGCTTTTTATCATGACACCAACATGACCACTTTACAGTGTGGACTGGGCACTTTTGTCACATTACCAAAACAGCTACTTTACAATGTGGTTATATACTCTGCTCAATCACCTTGAATTTTGAGGGAAGCCCCATTTCCCAAGGAAGATTGCCATAAACAACTTTGTTGTAACTTACCAAATTTTTCTCCAAGGCTTTGTTCACACAGAGTCTTGTGTTATAAGGTTCACAAATGTAAATTAAGTAGCACACCTGTCTGTACTGGTTTCTTTAACTCTTAACATCCTGAATTGCTGTGATAAGTGTTGTGAAGAGAAATGAAATGACATGGACTTGGGTCATGTTTTGATGAAAGATGAAAATGACTGTATGAGAGGAGTGGGGGGGGGTGAATGTAGAAGGAAGTAGAGGAAGAGGGAAAAACAAACAATAAGGAAGATGGAGGAAATAAAATCCAGGGGTCAAGAAGAGATGTGGACAATAGGGTAAAATGGTGATTCTTGTCATGGTACCTGCAAGACTAACACCTGATTCAACAAGGAAAATGACCTTAAAACACTTGATTTGTTGTATTATAAGTCAACAATCTGTGCATCATTTTCTGTCATTCAAAGATGCAACCATATAATGAGCTTCCGCACTAATTTCACACCCAAGGCTTGCATCAACCCACAGCTGTGGTAAAGACATTTATTTGCCCAATATGTCATCAGTAGAATCATACCTGAGAGCTTATGATTGTGAAGTGAACTTCTAAACCACTCATACAAGTGTATAAAACTGAACTTGTTATGCTATTGCTTTTGAAAATATAAAGGATGAAAGACATTTATTCAATAAAAGAGTTAATGTGCTTCAGATAATCAAATGGTTTATTCTAGAAGTGAAACTGGTCGAAACAGGAAACCTTAACTTAGAGAAAAGAAAAACAGAAAGGAAGGAAAGAAATAGGTCGAGTTACTGATCTGTTTCAGGAGAGATTTGAAAAGAAGTTTGAAATTTAATATCTGAACAACCATTGTGTATTACATACATAATGACAATTGTTAGAGAAATATGTACTTCAAAGCCATCAGATCACAGATACATTGTAAATCTTGGTTATCATCCATACAAAATATGAGGGAAAACAAATGTTTTTTAGGAGATGATGAAGACAGCTGATTGGAATTTGGGAAATTTATGGAGCAAATGGGTTTTTTTTGTTTTTGCTTTTGCTTTTTATTTCATTTTGTTTTTGCTTTTGCTTTTTATTTCATTTTGTTTTTTGCTCTCTCTTTGAGATTTCTCATAAAATGCCATTGTTTTGAGATGAAACAATGTTTGATTTTAATGGGGAAATCAATAGGAACAACTGCCATTATTATTGTTATTACTATTATTATTGTTGTTATTGTTGTTATTATCATTATTATATCAATCCTGAAAAGTAAAATTATCATGCATCAATACTAAAAACTATAACTGTGTCCCCCACCACCACAAAAAACAATGCCACCAACACCACCACCACCACTACCACTAACACCACTCACTCTATGATTGGTTACAAGGGTTAAATATAAAATGACATTTTGGAGCAACTGAAATAAAGAAATGTATTTATTTGTATTGTCAAACTAAACAATGTCTTCCTACATTTGCCATTGCCATGCTTTTTACAGACAGCAGTTTATGATGGAGTGATTGAGCTTTTGCTTATTACAATCTTCCAGCTGTGGAAGAAGGCAGCAATCTAAAACAATTGTGAAAACTGTGCTATTTGTAATGCACTAAGATAATGCAAGAAATGTTCACAAAGACATATTTGTAATGAAAGTAATGACAGTTATGTAGACAACATAACCTGATGAGATACATTGTTAATATATTATGAACTTTCCATTAAATATATTTTAAATTAGTTAAATGGTTCTGGTATACTTCTTCATCTACTTATTCCTGAGAGGGTTGTGGGGGCAGAGTCCTCAAACACTCCTTCCAGCAGGTCCTGTCAGAAGCAACCATCTCCAATTAATCTGTCTGGATCCCCAAACCACACCAGCTGAGTTCATGGATGTTATCCAACAATCTTGCCCAGGGTTTACCACTGGGTATCCTGGTGGTTGGTTTTGCCTGTCAAATCTGTCCAGTGATTCTTTCCTGGGATATTCTACCCACATGCCCATAATATCAGAGCTGTGATCACTCAATTCAGAGACGTAGTGGCTCTATCTGGAGTGACTCTCTGATCTCCAAGCTATGCACTAGTATACTATATATATTTATCTATATACATAGATATCATCATTATCACCATTTAACATCTATTTTCTATGCTTGCAAGGGTTAGATGGATTGTCACATACTGAGGCTAGAATAATCAGGTGACCACATTTTACTTGTATGTACCATCTTGGTTGGTACCAGGAAGGACATCTGGCTATAAAATCTTGTTTCAAAAAGGACCCCATGATGAATATGATGCTTGTCATGGAGCCTGCTTTAGCAGGCAAAATGGCCTTAAAATGTTTGTTGTTCTTGGTCTTATATTTTTCTTAATTTTATATTTGTTGTTATTGGTGGTCTTTTATATTTAACCCTTGTATTGGTGGTTTTTTATATTTAACACTTGTATTGGTGATCTTATATTTTTCCTGTACCAACAGCAGAAATAGATATCAATTTTGCTTTAAAAATTGTTGTATGGACCATTTAGATTTTAAAACGCTATGTTTTGTTATTTTGACTTGGTGTTTTCTCCAGAAACTTTTCAATTAAAAGCTGGTGCCAATGAAGACTGCAGCACACTTTCATATGACAGTATTAAGCTTTTAGGGTTAGCATTTCATAGCCACTGATCAAATGGAGTACTTATTCTCTCTACAAAGACAATATTTGTTATTGCCATGCACATGATAGCTGCTTTTCTTAATAGAACTTGTATTAAGTACTTGTTATAATATAAGACAGTCACCAGAAGGTATTCTGTTTCTCTCTTGAAATTTCCTTTACACAACCAATTCCAGTGTTTATTTGCCTTCAGCCCTGTTGTGTCTTTCTGATGTTTGTCCATAAAGTGACTTTTTCTTTTGCTCTCTTTCTACTTGTGCTTTATATCTGACATTATCTTTAATGATATTGCTATCAAGGTTAGAAGCTGATATTGTATATTGTGTTAATCATTCTTTGCTATTTACAACATATAAACCTCTGTTGCTTTCTTTCATTCACTCCCCTCCATTACACATTTTACATTTTGCTCAACATAAAGTAAACCTCTTTCCCCAGACTTTCTCTCTTTACAAATATACTAGCTGATGTACCCAGCTTCACCCAGGTAAACAGATGATAAGAGAAGACAGGTAAAAGAGAAAATGACTGTATTGGATGTTTGTCTGGTTACAGTATGAGGCGAGTCCATGGTGTCTGTGTGATACAAAAAACAGTAAAAAGAATCTTCCAGATATACCAGATTCTTCGTTTTACCGTTTGTGTGTAGTATATAAACAATTCTAGGTGCTCCCACCTAGAATAGTGACCTCTAGGAGATGGATCATCTTCTGCCTGACTGTAAAACGTGTATCATTGCATAGACGTGGTTGTTCCACGTTTCTCAAAAGGATGATGGAAGTTACAATTTTTTATATTATATGTAGATATAGATATAGATAATTAATATAAAAGATGATGCTCAGCCAGTTCGTCTTCAACCATCGCAGCATGCCGTCGCTGCTTGGCTCCAGTGTTTCGTTGGCGTTGTTCAGCCAGCTCCTCTTGATTCATGGCGGCACGTCTTCGCCTCTGAAGTTCGGCGTTCCGATGGCGCTGTTCGGCCTGTTTTTCTTCATTCCTGGCTGCACGCCGTCGCCGCTGTAGTTCACTGTTTGATAAAGTCGAATTGCTTTTATTATCAGTATTCATTTCGAGCAATTGTCAAAAAATGACGCAATAATAAATATAAAAGATGTCCGTCAATGTAAAAAAAGGTCCCTATTTACTCCCTTCACAACTCTGTGTATGTTAGACTGACAGACCGACACACAGACAGATAAACTGCGTGGCGATTGTGGTACGCCGCACGTACACACACATACACACATGGAAACACGCACACGCATGCAAACTTACACACGCACCCGTACACTTACACACACGTACACATGTTAATAGTTATTGCTTTCCTTCCCCTCTTATTTCTACACACATCACACACGTCTCTACACTGACACATATACATAGTATATCCAACACAGCGTTCACTTTGCCTCTCTGTTTCTTACTCTCCCCTCTCACTCCATCATTGGCATATTAATTTAAGTTTGGCGTCGTTGAAGTGGGCGGAGTCGTTTGAAACCTATGAACCAATGATAATCGAGAATTATGACACACGGAATACTGACATTGTTGAAATTAATATATAGATATTTATATTAGGAGACCTATCTTATATAACCATATCTAAGATACTGTTATTACTCAACATATAGTAAACCTCCTCATTCAGAATTTCTGTCTTTACAAATATATATTTATAGTAGACCTACCTTACATAACCATATTTAAGATACTATTAAAATATTAAATATAAACAAACAAAGAATGTATCCGAGAGACTGGACTTTGAAGCACTGAGAATATAGAATTAATGTTACGGTGCCACAATAAAAAGCACCCAGTCCACACTGTAAAGTGGTCATGTAGGTTCACGACAAAAGCACCCAGCCCACACTGTAAATGTGGTTGGTGTTAAGAAAGGCATCCAGCCATAGAAACCAAGTCAGAATCAGTTCTGTATGAACAAGACACAGTCATTTGACTTAAATTGCCTCAAATGGGACAACTGGTGTGTGATTGACACACATAGTGTTTTTTTTGTTTTTTCTCTCACACTTTGTTTTACTCTTTTACTCTTTTACCTGTTTCAGCCATCCGGCTGAGGCCATGCTGGGGCACCGCCCTTGTTTATATATTTTTGTGTATTATATTTATAAGATCCTAGCAATAATTAATTGTATGTATTATTTGTGTTTATATTTTCATTCTGTAAGAATTATAAACAATTCGTAATTTTATTTATACAACTGTGAATAAAATATATATATCATCAACAGAAGAAAAAAAGTTAAGTTATTTCTTTATTATTGTTGTAAGGAGTGTGTGTTTTGGTGATCCATCTGAACATCAATCGCTGACTCTTTTGGCCGATCTGTCCAGGTTAGTCATCCCTACACTTACACTATCCATTGTGTTGGTGTTCCCGATGTCTCGTGCACGGTCGAACACACCCATCCATATTTAAGAATTGGGTTTATTACAGGTACAACCTGGCATCTCAGTCATGCTAGTGTAAATAAAGAAACCATTATTATCATTGCTGTTGTTATTGTTGTTGCTATTAAAATTATCATCTTCCTCAAAAGGTGTCACATCTTGAAGATACAGTGCGTCAAAAAGAGAGTTGTGTAACTGGTTTAAAGAAGTCTTATGAAGAACAGTTAAGCCATATGATGGCTTTGTCTAAAGAACGGGAGTTGTCATGGCAAAAACAGAAGACAGAAATCAAGAGCCAATATGAAAATGAACTGAGAATAATTAGCAATGAGATTAAGGTATGTGAATAATTTGTGTTTAATCACCAACATCATATATAGCTTGTCAATGTTATGTCTAAATGTCTGGTTCTCAAACTTTTTTTTACTCAAGAAACATTTTTGAAAAAGTAAACATATCCTGCCACATTTTGTACCATAAATTCAAAAATTTATTCAAAAAGAAATTTCCAAATTGCAAATCTTGTTACTAAACTTTACTTATTAGCCACTTTCACAGCTATGTATAAACTTTCATATGAATTTCAGTTTATAATCTTCACATCTTAAAATTTACTCTTAGTTTTTTGTGGCACATCTAGTTTCATCTTGTGGCACATCAGTGCTCCGCGGCATATAGTTTGGGAACCACTGGTCTAAAGTGAGTTTTAGACATTCAAATAGCTGTGCAGTGAAGAGTTTGTTTCATAACTATGTGGTTTCCTGTTTAGTCTCACTGCATGGCACCTTGGCTAATCACATTCTACTACAGCCTCAGATTGAGCAGTGAGTGAAATTTAGTAGACAGAAACTGAAAGGAAGCTTGTCATGTGTGTATGCATGTGGTCAGGTCACTTTTGAGTGCTACTGGTAACCCAGTACAACCTGTTGCATTGTTAGGTCATTGACAAATAAACCAATAACCCTGTCAAGCTTGCTTGGTGAGGAGGGTGACTTTTGGACCCTCTGCAGTATGGAAAATAAAACCCTTCAAAGGCTGGAGAAGTTCATGAGAGTTAATGGTCATCCAATAGTGTGTATATGCTTGTGAATATATATGTGTATTCACATATGTAATCAGTTGATCGATCATTACCCTGTTGCTTTGTGGGTAAATCCAGGAATGGAAATGCTAGAGGAGCACACTGGGAGATAAAAACAAGTTATAAACCAAGATGGATTTAAACAAGGAACCTTTCTATATCAACTAAACCCACTAAATCGGGTGGGGGGGGGGGGGGGTCTGTGGGTCACAGGTTTTGGTCTTTTTTTTTTGTTAAGTGAATGGTGGCCAATCAGTCAGATGACCTTTTGCTTGGAGTCTCGAATCTTTGTACTTACATTAACAGCACCAGCAGCAGCAGTAGCAGCAGTAGTAGTAGTAGTAGTAGTAGTAGTAGTAGTAGTAGTAGTAGTAGTAGTAGTTAATGAACCAAACTAAAAAATGCTTTACACTATTTGGCTTTTGTGTTTCACAGTTTTAATTTTATTTTATAACGTGGTTTAACTCTTTTGATATCAAATTTTCTGAAACCACCATTAATTCTACAATACGAAACTTTATTTTAAATTGTTTTTATTTATATAAAAACACTTCATCACAATTTTATGTAAGAACCTTTAAATTATGTTCTAAACACCAACTTAATAATGAGAAAATTAGTTTTTACTTACGTCATTAAATCCCTCCAAATTCTTGATTATATATTCAAAGTGTTTGGTTATAGCAAGGGCATCTAGCCATAGAAATCTTGTCAAATAAAGGGTTGGGAGGACCCTCAGTTGTGTCAAAAGCATGACAACCTCTCCTGTGCACTTGGTGGAACGTGAGATCGTACATAAGCGAGACACAGATCCCTGGCTTGTCTGGGAGATCAGTGGCTCCACTTCAGTACTGACTTGGACTGTATGGACACATCCAACCCTTGCTAACAGGGAAAGTGGACGTTAAAATGATGTGATGGTGATATTCAAGATTATTTGAAAATCCTATGCAGTGTCTTTTGTTAGAAATATGGTAACAATGTCACTTGGTCATTTGGTGCCTTTAGCAGAATCCATTTTGTTTTAGTAACTTATGAATCATAGTTTCTTCCAAGCTTTTCTTCGTGGGTCTTGGAGACTTTGCAAAAATCCATGGGTCAAAAATTCCTTGTCAAACTAAAAAATAAACAAAATGTTTTTTGAAGTGTATATTAATTTCATTATTGTTTTGTATTTCTCCAGGATAAACAAGCAATAGCAGAGAAGGCCATTGATAAAATGAAGTGTTCCAGTAACATTCACAGAGAACTGGAATCTAAATGTAAAAAAGTACAAGAACTCCTCTGTATGAATACAACAAACAATGCTCAACTACAAATAGTCTGCTGTCTACTTTGTAGTCTTGTATGGCCATTATACACTCAAATTCTTGATTTAATTATGCAATGCCATATTTTAAAAGAATCTGTCAAAAGAAGCGAGACTACATTTTCTCATCTTCGACTTTTAATTCAAAATTTTAACTGTCAGTTGTTGAAATTTGAAGAAAATAGCACAAACAAATTTCACATTAAACTCGACTGTAAAAAATCTCCAATTATGAGGTTCCGTTGTTGTGCCATTGTTATTTTGGCTGCTAATCGTCTGATTTTTCTGAGGAGGACCAGCAAACGATTGCTTTCAGCTTTTAATATAGCCCTGGAACCTGTTTCTCTGATAGTTCAAGCAATCATTGGTGGTCAAAACTTTACAAAATCCTTTTCAGGTAAATTTTTTCTTTTCATTTTTCAGAGTTTTACTTGTTTGACAATTGACTTGACTTGAGATTATGTATCACCATCATCACTATCAGTGTTTAACGTCCATTTCTCCATGCTTGCATGGGTTAGACAAGTTGTCCCATTGTGAGACAAGCCTGATCAGATGACCGTGTCTTGCTCATACAGAAATAATTCTGGTTTGGTTTCTATGGCTGCATGCCCTTCCTGATGGCAACCACATTTACAGTGTGGATTGGGTGCTTTTTATCATGACACCTACACAATATGGGCTGGGCACTTTTTGTCATGTCACCAATACAACCACTTTACAGGATGGACTGGCCACTTTTTGTCATTGAAACTAAAACAATTACTATGTGGTAATCATTTTAACCATTCAAAAAAAATGCACTAAAAATTGTTACATTCATTTTCCATTTATTTCATAGTGCTAAAATGTTTATTATGCTCCCAGTACACTCTGTAAACTCTGTAAAGTGAATGTTGGGGCCACAATAAAAAGCACCCAGAATATTTCTGTAAAGTGGTAGTACTGGTGTCCTGATAAAATGCACTTGTTACATTTGGTAAAATGGTTGGCATTAGGAAGGGCATCCAGCTGTAGAAACCAAGTCAAAATATGGAGCATGTGAGCAAGATATTGTCTCTCCAACACATCTAGTATTAGACCATGGTAACCCATTCAACCCATGCAAGCATGGGAAGCTGATGTTAAATGATGGTGATGTCTTATGTGACCTAGCCACTGACACAATCCTACTACTACATTGGCAGTAGAATTGTGTCAGTGGTCAGGTCACAAAGAGTTTAACAAAAATATTGATTCCACAAAATAAATGAAAAGTAGATACTTTTTGTGTGTGTTTTGAATGGCTGAATTTACTATTGTACAATGTGGTTGCTATTAGATTATTGTCTTGAAAAACAGTTATTTTATTCAACTTGAAATATAATGGAGCTCTGTGCAGTGGAGTGACTAATCTAGCTAGTATTTCTGGATGGTTTCCATGGCACTACCTTCACTGTTTTATCCATAAAAAACATCTGAGATATACTACATAGACTGGAGTGTAGAGTTTGCCACTCTCTCTTCTTCCTCTTAATGTTGCTATTTAATTTTTTTCTTTCTCTTTTTTTTAATGCAAACAATATATTTAATTAAAATTTGTTGAATAAACTATTTGCATACTAAACAATAAACCTATCACAAATTGCCTAGAGATCACTTTCCCTGCAGCCAAAAATATTGACCTTTTAAAAAAAAAAATGGTCAATAAGTACCCCCCCATGCCATAATATCATCCAAACGACCAGTTCATTCATCATTTTGACACTTATACCAATCACTCTTCCATTTCCTGTCATCATCCTTTTTTCCATGTTCATCCCACAACCTTGTTTGGCTGTAAAGCACTGTCAGGTGATGACTGTTAGTACATAAAAAAGAAAAAAAATACCAATTAATATAGTAAACATTGTAAATTGAAATTGGAAATTAATAGACTTTTTTTTATTATTAGGTGTGTATTATTAAATATTTTTTAATCAATTATGCTATATAAATGTGCTTCTACGTGTATTGTATGGACACCATTACAACTGTTACCATCATCATCATCATCATCATGAACAACAGCATTTTTAGGTATATTTTGTTATGCTGACATGGGTTGGATGGATCTACCATACAACAGATTGATAGCCACCTTTGTATTCTTTTATGTCATCTAACCTGGTGAGATGTGACCTTACTTCTTTCTTTGTCTTCTGCTTCCATGAACATAATAGATTGGTTATTAACTCTTAGCATCCTTTAATTATTTAGCAGAAAATATCTTTAAAAATGGGTTTGTTAACTCAACTGTTCATGATATCTTTACTTTACTAGTAGACAAATCATTGTGGAAATTTGCAGAATTATAGTAAAGACTTTAATATTTAATGTGATGCAGTCATATCGATGTTTTGTACTTTTTGAGAATGTCTTATTTTATCTAAAAACCTTCCATCATAGTTTTATGTAAGAACCTTTGTTAAGTTATGTTGCAAACTTCCAAATCCTTGATTATTTTTATAATTATAGGCAGTATTTTTCATTAGGAATATGTTAATGGAAGGGTTAAAGAAAATATCACATCTATAAGTACTAGCTATCTTCTGCCTCATTGTTTAAATGTTTTGTATACTTTTTTTCCTATCAGTATAATCATGGCCTCTACATCTTTCAGCAAGCTAAATTTAATGCCAGCAATAATTTTTAATCCACTATATGATGGATATGACAGAAAGTTTTATTCTTTTTCATTAGTCGCCACCTGTTCTTGTGTAGAGTGGGCATACTATTCTGTCATGTCTAGCTGAGACATCATCATCATCATTTTATATCCACTGTACATAAAGGCTATTCTTATTCTCACAGTATATATAGCTCTCTAAGATTTCATGGTGGGTTAAATTAGTTTAACTCTTCTAGAGTCACATTGTGTATCTCTGAAAGATAATTGTACTATTTTCAGCATGTGAAGGAACTTCTATATTGTTACTTAATCTGCCAAAAATAGCAGCCAAATCTAGTTTAAATCAAACCCCTATAAAATATATTGGACAATATCAGCTGAAATACATTTGATAATAGATCTGGCCTGGGGCTAAACAACAACTCAGACTATATATTTAGAGTAATTAATAAAGAGTTATCTTTCTCCCGCCAATCATCTGGTTTATGTGTTACACTCAGGACAATGGTAAGATGTACACATTACTTTCTTTAATGTTCAGAAAAAGTTGCCTGAGGTGCAACAGGCAACAAACAACATGTCTTCTATATTTGTTATAATCATTTGAGTTTGTTACCTTCCTTTCATAAATATAACAGGAATAACTACTGTTACTGATGTTGATGTTTGTGTATGTAATATGCAAGCATGAGTTGGCTGAAAAGTTCACAGACTGACCAAGTTACTCTCATGGAATGACCAGATGAGGTTTATTTTTCAACATCGTTCATGGAAAGAAACAATGCAGTTATTAAGAAGATTTGAAATAATTGCCTGCAAGATTTCACACCTCTAGCATTACCGCTTCATAGTCAGCCTATGAACTTTTCAGCCCACCCTTGTACAATACTGCTGTTGTTTATTCTGACTGTCAACTGCTGTTCACAACCATCCTCTGCAGTCACAGCCCATGTTTCACTACCATGCAGCATCGCACTTTCCACACAGGTGTCATACAGTCTCACAACAGGACAACTCATCTAACTCATGCCGGCATAGAAAAATGGACATTAAACGATGATGATATATATATATATATATATATATATATATTATTCATTCATTCATATTACTTGAAATCTATATTCAGAAGCTAAAGCCACCATAACCAGACTGGCAGATAACCCAATCATAGTTGTAACCTTATCATATCCAGTATAAATAAATAGAGAACTACATAAAATAGACTTACAAATAAAACTAATGTATTTCTTACTGTTTTTCTATTTATTTTTGAAAGGTTGTCTTGCAGACAACTTTGATGAAGACAAATCTAAAAGCCTGCTTCAGTTATTAACCAATCAAAACCTGAATGAATCTCTGAGGTTGTCTGTCATTGAACTCCAACAAGTGGTCTCAAAAGCTACACTAAATGACGGTATTTCTTTAGTTTCTGTTTACTTCAACTATTTAAAGCTTCAATACAAAACTAGCAGCCAGACATGTTTCATCTACCAAATTCACTGACAAGGCATTGGTTGATCTGTACACACACACACATACACTCACACACACATATTTATACATATACATAGTTGTTTTTCTATCAGGGTAGAGAAGAATCTTTGGTCTGTTGGAATATATCACAACCTCTCTAGTGCTGGTGCCATGACAAAATGCACGCAGTGTACTCTGAAAAGTGGTAGTGATGGTGTCACGAAAAACCGACCCAGTACACCCTGTAAGATGGTTGATGTTATGAAGGCCATCCAACCATACCATCCTTGCGAAATTTGGAATGTAAGAGCAAAATGAGGTTGCTCCAACTTTTCTGGTCATGAACCATGACAACCTATCCAATTCATGCCAGTGTCGAAAGCAGACATAGAATGATGATGATGATACCATAACAACTCCTATGTAATGGGGACTGGTTTAATATATAATTCCTAGTTAAATGCACCCATCAGAGACTGGTTTAATATATAATTCCTAGTTAAATGCACCCATCAGAGGCTGGTTTAATAATATAATTCCTAGTTAAATGCACCCATCAGAGGCTGGTTTAATAATATAATTCCTAGTTAAATGCACCCATCAGAGGCTGGTTTAATATATAATTCCTAGTTAAATGCACCCATCAGAGGCTGGTTTAATATATAATTCCTAGTTAAATGCACCCACCAGAGGCTGGTTTAATAATATAATTCCTAGTTAAATGCACCCATCAGAGGCTGGTTTAATATATAATTCCTAGTTAAATGCACCCATCAGAGGCTGGTTTAATATATAATTCCTAGTTAAATGCACCCATCAGAGGCTGGTTTAATATATAATTCCTAGTTAAATGCACCCATCACACACTGTAAAGGAGTTGACATTAGGAAAGGCATCCAGCTGTAGAAACTGTGCCAAAATGAAACATATGAGCAACACATGGTCTTCTAGTCTCAAAACATGACAACCTGTCCAACCCATGCCAGCATAGAAAATGGATAATGAGAATGATGGGGATATGTTCAGGCCAGAACAGAAGGATTGGGTTAGTTAATTGGTATGGTAACATTATGGTTGGATGCCCGTCATAACAGTCAGCTAATTAGTATGAGCCCACAAAGCTAACCCCTTGCTTTAGCTTGTTGTTATGTTGTAATAGTATAACTTAACTGACACAAGTAGTATAAGGAATAGCTACTTAAACATTTAATGTTTGAGCCAGGGGAAGAGACCACAACTCTGCTAACACAATTACATAAAATATTCTCTCACTTGTTTAATTTTTATATTATTTTATTTTGTTTTCTATTCCAGTATCTCAAATAGGTTTCAAATCATTCCTTGTTTGTACCCGTGGTGCCTTAAACCAAATTGCCAACATACTTGTACAGAACTTTCAGAATAAGAATTACTGGAACACTCCAAATACTATTATAAATAGGGAGTCTCTAAGCTCTAGACTAACTCATGGTTTGCAGGCACAACTAAGACGTAGACGATTAACTGATACTAATTCTCTACTATACCAGAAGGTAAATAATATATAATCAATAAATAAAATACAATGTTTTTTTTTTTAATCTTCATATTATGTAGAGTGGATGGTGTTTACATCTCTTTAAATTCTAATTTTGAATGCTGTCCAAGTCCACATTGCTTTTCAACTGTCTAAGGTCAATGACATATGTACCAGCTTATGAAATAAATAATGTGATTGATATAATTGCTTATAACTTTCAAAGTGGTGCTCCAGCATGGTCGCAGTATATTCTAAGCACCAAAATACATATGGTATAATATATAGTAAATAATATATAGTATAACTTGTATATGTATATGGTTCAGTGGATGAATGGAGTATTGTTCAAATATAGGAAGACAATGAACTATAGAGGATGATGGGAATAGAGCCAGTGATAAATGTTGAGAATAGAAATGGAAAGAGATGGCTAAGTCATGAGTTAAAGAAGGATGAAAGTGATTAGATGAGAGGAGTGAGGGATGAATGTGGAAGTAGAGGAAGGGGAAGACCAAGAAATGTATGGTTGATGAAGGAGGGAATGAAAGCCAGGAGGCAGATGGTTGTGCAAAATGGAGAAGCATGTCATGGGACTCGCTAGGCCAACTCCTGTTTTAGCAGGATAAATGGTCATAAAATGCTTTGCTATATGGCTGGAGTAGAGGCTGCATGGATGATAGAGGGAACAGCATACTACACTGTGGACAAAAAAAAGAAACAGATATTCCCTTGTAGCATCACTGGGGGGAGCAATACTATCAGAAGGTTTTGAAATCATGGTTTCTAGTTAACAGCTGATGTGAGTGACTTGTAGTGCTAGCTGTATGTAAAAATATGAAATAGTGTCAACAAACATCGGGTTTATATAGCTGATCTCTCAGACTTTATGAAGTGCTGAGGTGATAAAAGTTAATATAAAAAATGGTGTGCTCATGAGCAAAGATGTTATAAAATAGCTTATAAAATAGGAAAAAGATGCCATCGGCTGATGAGAAATCAAACCCCATATCTCCCACATGCTGGCTAAAGTGCCTAGCTGATATCTGAGAGATATTGGGTTTGATTCCTCATAGCGACTGATGGCATTTTTTTCTGTCTTTAAGGGTCTTCAGCCTATTTTATAGCATCTTCACGCATGAGCACACCATTCTTTATATTAATTAAATATAGCTTTCAACTAGCAACACACCTATCACAACATGTAGTGATATGGTGTATCTATTCTAAACCAGATCACAGAGATATAATACATTGTAAATGTTATAAGTAAAATGGAGGAATGGCTTATATGTTGGTGTGACTTATACACAAGTATATCATCATCATCATCATTTTACGTCCGCTTTTCCCTGCTCGCAAGGGTGGGACGGGAACTGATTCTGGCTTGATTTCTACAGCTGGATGCCCTTCCTAACACCAACCTCATTTACAGTGAGCGCTGGGTGTTTTTTTTCCATGGCGCCTACATGTCCACTTTACAGTGTGGGCTGGGTGCTTTTTTGCAGTGGAATGATAGGGACCCCAGTCCTGTGTTCTCATTTCTACAGCTGAGTAAACTGGAGTAATGTGAAATAAAGTGTCTTGATCAAGGAAACAACACATCAGCCGGTGTGAGAATTGAACTCACAACCTTTCGATTGCAAGCCCAATGCTCTAACCACTAAGCCATGTGCCTCCATATATATATATGGTATATAATATATTTTATGAAATTGAATTAATTATACACATGGCTTAGTGGTTAGAGCATTGGCCTTGCAATCAAAACGTTGTGAGTTCAATTCTCAGACCGGGTGATGTGTTGTTTCCTTGAGCAAGACACTTTATTTCACATTGCTCCAGTTTACTCAGCTGTAGAAATGAGATGATAGGGACTGGGGTCCATATCATTCCACGGCAAAAAAGCACCCAGCACTCACTGTAAATGAGGTTGGTGTTAGGAAGGGTATCCAGCTGTAGAAATCAAGCCAGAATCAGTTCCCGTCCCACCCTTGCAAGCAGGGAAAAAGTGGACGTAAAATGAAATGATGATGATGATGATGATTCATCCCACTGTTTTTCTGTTTCTTTCTAGGATATGATACAGTCCCTACAAAACTGCACTTCTGACTTAAACAGACACATCCTTGAAATGACATCACAGTTACACCAACTGAAGCAAAAACAAGATAAATCTGCACAAGAAAAAAGTCAGTTTGAACTTGATAAATCAACGATTTTCCAGCTACAAGAACAACTAAAACAACTGCATGAAAAGGTACCTTAACTCATCTTTCTTCTGATTCCCAATATATAACAACAACAAAAAGTACCCAATCCATGCTGTAAAGTAGTCATGTAGGTCTCACAACAAATAGCACCCAGTCCAAGCTGTGAAGTGCTTGTTTTGATGCTACGATAAAAAGCACCCAGTCCACACTGTAATTGTGGTTGGCATGCAGAGAAACCAAGCCAAAATTATTTCTGTATGAGCAAGACACGGTCACCTGATCTGGCTTGTCTCACAATAGGACAACTCGTCTAATCCAAGCTAGCACGGAGAAATGGACGTTAAATGGTGATGTTGATGATAATGATAAACAGCATCATCATCATTATCATGCTTGCTCGTAATGTACTTTGGTTATGCTGGGATTTAGTTGATGATAATAGAGGCTAATTCTTCTCTTTTCACCCAGTCATTTTTATCTCTCCCAACACATAATGCGACCATCTTATTCCATTTCTTTTCACAACATGATTTACTGACTCCAGTCCCGTCATCCTCTACAATTCATTGTTTATGATTAATGATCTTTTAAATAAACTTTGTTTAAAGTTGCTGATATTGTTGGATTAAAAGTCTCTGTCACCAGACTTAATTTTTTATAAATGTCTTCTTTTTCAATTCTTCTTATATTTGGTACTTAGCAACAGAAACAAATACCAATTGAGAAGTTTGAGAAACTTGTAACTGAACTGAAGTCTTCCATGCTTCGAGAACAACGAACTGATCAACTTCTGAAAGAGCAGTCTTCTCGACTGATGGAAATGGCATCACAGATCGATGGACAAAATAAAAAGGTGATCCAGAAAGAAAAAATATTATCAGAAATTACTGAAGTATGTATTTGTTGTACTTTGATATATTATGGATTGATATCCTCATAATATTAGATAGACATAGGTTAGTTGCTGTGAAGGTGCATGGCTTAGTGGTAAGGGTATTGGATGATAATGTCATGAATTCAATTCTTGGACTGGGTTGTGTTCTGTGTTTTTGAGTAAAATACTTCATTTCACATTGTTCCAGTGTCTCAGCTGAAAATAAGTACTAGCAATAGCTGGGGATTTAACCCTATGATGGACTGGAATCCTGTCTAGGGGAAAGTCTTGTACTCTCAGTTGCTTAATGCCACGGAAACCGAGATAAGCACCAGCCTGATGAGTTTAGATGGTGATAGGGATCATAAAGAGATTGTGTAAGTATTTTATGATGAATTTAAATGAAAATCTTTTGTAGAATCTCTTTTCATAGTATTTCTTGATGTTTAAATGAAACAATCTATTGGTGCCTATATTATTTCCAGAGTTTATCCCAGTGCCAAGAAACTCTGAAGATAAAAGAACAATCATTACATGAACTGAAAAAACAAATAAAGCAACATAATGATGAGAAAGAAGACTTGCAAGAAAACCTCCTAGATGCAGAAAAGACGTTGAAAACAGCTGCCCAGTAAGTCCCATATGTACTGGAATATAAGCCAACTATTTCATGTCTGAGAAATAGGCAAAAATGGAATCTCTGTTTATAAGTTGCGGCAGGTGTAATCAACACATCATGTTTAGATGGTGTGGTTTTGAAATTCTCGTTAGTAGAGAATATATTTTAAAGTGTCATTTAGAGTATAGTTTTTGTTTCATAACTCCATTTGGTAATGATATTTTACCAATTTCCGACCATTTTGAAGGCCATATTTATTGAAAACATATCAAAAACAATAGCAAATACAAATTTCATGTTGAAAGTGAAATTTGTGCAATATTCTCCTCCAAAGTGAAATGCAGTGTAATATACACCTCCAAAGTGAAAATATTTCAGGATCTCATTTATGTAGAATTTTGAAGTTGGTAAAGATTAGCAAAATATTTACTTTGAATATAAGGCGTGTATGTTTAATAAGTTGGAATATGTGTGAATGTGTGTGTGTTCTCCACAAGTATGTGTACATAAGTGTATGTTTCATAAATATGTAGGAAAATGTACCTCTTATCAACCAAACTATATAACTGTTTATGTATATTTTCAGTTTCCAATTTTTGTTAACTCTAATACTGATATATTCATATCTCCTTGTTTTAGGGACAAAATGGTTTTACGGAAATACTTGAAGTCAGTCCATAAACAATTTAATCAGGTATGTGCTATAGAATATGTTTATGTATATATTTATTTATATATATATATATATGTGTGTGTGTGTATATATATATATGTGTGTGTGTGTATATATATATCATCATCATCATCATTTTACGTCCGCTTTTCTTTGCTTGCAAGGGTGGGACGGTTCCTCTTCAGCACAACATCTCTCCATTTGTCACAGTCCTTCTTCATCTCCTCTGTAAGCTTCAGTGATTAGAGGTCAGCTCTCACCACCTCTGCCCACTTTTTTCGTGGTCTTCCTCTACTGCCTCTTCCTTCCTCTGGGATTACTTGGCATATATATCATCATCGTCGTCTAATGTCCACCTTCCACGCTAACATGGGTTATATATATATACTAACCAAATTACCCGCGTCTTGCTGCGTTTCACACATTTTTTTTTGTAAGAAAATTATGATTGATTTTAAATCAGTGATATAAAATTTTGTGAGAAAAACTCTGCCTTTCAATATTACTCAATGTAAAATGTAATGCATGAAAAATTGGAAAACATTATTTTTGTAATATATCAAATCAAAATTACATTATTAAATCTTATTCTTATTTTATTTCTTGTAAATAATTTTTTTCAAAATATCAATTCAAAACTTTTGTGAATAGGCATCATATCTTGTCATTTACCTATATTTTAAATTTCATATAAATCAAAGGGAAAAAGTTTTCAGTGGGATTTGTGCCACCGGGGAACCCTAATAGGGGGTTTAACCCCCATTAGAGTGTCTTAATATTATTGAAATTTGCTGAAATTTTGTGAATAGGCACCATATCTTGTCATTTAACTATGGTTTAAATTTCATAGAAATCGAAGGGAAAACATTTTCAGCAGGGGTTTTCAGCGGGGGTTTGTGCCCCCGGGAAACCCCTTGATTAAAATGAAATATACTTATCCAGGTACCCTGGGCAATGTAGTTTCAGAATATATATGGTTATGGGGGTTTATCTCCAAAACCATAGGAGGAGGAGTTCGTGAACAAACAAACAAACAGATAGGAACTACATCTTTATATATATAGATATATAATGCTGCTATCACAATAAAACAGCACTTTGTCCACCCTCTATGGTGATCTGCTGCCACAATAACAAAAGCAACCAGTTCACCCTGTAAGGTGGTCATATAGTCATACTAATAATATGGCAAGAGGCAGCACCCAGTCCACTCTGCAAGGTGGTTGTGCTGGTATCACAAGAAGATCCCAGTCCATCCAGTATAGCAGTCATGCTGGCGACATGAGAAAAATTCAGAATGTTCGAAGCCAAAACAAATACCACAATACCATTTTATCTGATGTTCTAGCAAGTCTGCCAATCACCCACCCTTATATGAATATAGATATATCTTGAAAGCATATGTAGTATACAGGAATATGAAATTTGAGGAAGATTTGCTACTATTTCTAACACAGCCAGCAACCTTGTAGAGGCTTCCTCAGTATATGTGTGGAGGTATCTAAGGTTATTAACGTCTATCTAAAACCTTTGTACATCCAGTCTTCTCTAGACAACTAGTTAACTGAAAATATATAATTACAAATAACAGTTTAAAGTTCAAATAGTCACATGATCAAATGTTATTCAATTGGTCATATATATATATATATGGAAGAACGAATGTAAAAACAATCATGATGATATATATATATATATATATATATATATATATATGGAAGAACGAATGTAAAAACAATCATGATGATATATATATATATATATATATATATATATATATATATCGCCGTATTTTGACTAAAGAAATTATTTAGCCTGATAGTGGGGTTAAGAACCCTCGGAGAAATGGAAAAAGATGAGTATTGACGTACATGGGAGTCGAACCCAGATCTTTGGTTATCCAGACCATTATCTGGATAACCAAAGATGTGGGTTCGACTCCCATGTACGTCAATACTCATCTTTTTCCATTTCTCCGAGGGTTCTTAACCCCACTATCAGGCTAAATAATTTCTTTAATTTCTTTAGTCAAAATACGGCGATAGCTTACATTTATAATAATTTCAAACCCGCTCGCTGTTTCGAAAATATTCTTACTATATATATATATATATATATATATATATATATATATATATATATTATATCATCATCATCATTTTACGTCCGCTTTTCCCTGCTTGCAAGGGTGGGACGGGTCTTATTCAGCACATCATCTCTCCACTTGTCACGGTCCTTCGTCATCTCCACCA
The DNA here is from genome assembly GCA_964016885.1 of Eledone cirrhosa. Classification (NCBI taxonomy): domain Eukaryota; kingdom Metazoa; phylum Mollusca; class Cephalopoda; order Octopoda; family Eledonidae; genus Eledone; species Eledone cirrhosa. The sequence continues at coordinate 33,537,676 of OZ024745.1, read as the reverse complement.
TGAGCTTCAGCGATCTGAAGTCTGTTCTCACCACCTCTGCCCATGTTTTTCGTGGTCTACCTCTACCACGTCTTCCTTCAACTGGCATTTCCTGGCACTTCTTCACTCATCGGTCATCCTCCATGCGCATCACATGTCCATACCACCTCAGTCTCCTCTCTCGCACACTACATTCTATCCCTCTCAGACACAGTTTCTCTCTCAACACATTCATGCTGGGTTGTTCACGCACATTGACATTGCACATCCAACGGAGCATGCTTGCCTCATTTCACTCCAGCCGTCGCATATCCTCTGCTGCCTATGTCTTACTACCATGCAGCATTGCGCTCCTCACACAGGCATCATATCCGGTCTTTCGTACGCAAGGAGAAACCCTTCTTCGTCAGCAGAGGAAGCAGCTCCCTAAACTTCTTCCAACCCGTCCTTATTCTAGATACTATGGCCTCGGAACACCCCCTCCCATTCTAATCTGATCTATATATATATTGGAGACGCAGGACATGGCAGCGATAATGAGGGACAGAGACCGCTGGAGAGAACTCGTCCATCGATCTCGGGAATTTTACCCGCCTTAGATAGATAGATAGATATATATTATAGCTCAATTCTCAGACCGGGTGATGTGTTGTTTCCTTGAGCAAGACACTTTATTTCACATTGCTCCAGTTTACTCAGCTGTAGAAATGAGATGATAGTGACTGGGGTCCATATCATTCCACTGCAGTGGAGGTGCCACGGAAAAAAAGGACCCAGCACTCACTGTAAATGAGGTTGGTGTTAGGAAGGACATCCAGCTGTAGAAATCAAGCCAGAATCAGTTCCCGTCTCACCCTTGCAAGCAGGGAAAAAGCGGACGTAAAAATGAAAAAATGAAATGATGATATATTATATATAGTATATATATATATATTATATATATATTATATATAGTATATATATAAATTATATATAGTATATATATATATTATATATATATATATATATTTGTGAAGGCGTGTGGCTGAGTGGTTAGAGAACGGGATTCGCAATCGTGAAGTTGTGAGTTTGATTCCTGGACCAGGAGATGCGTTATGTCCTTGAGCAAGACACTTTATTTCACGTTGCTCCTTCTACCTGGAGTTGCGACCGATAGATAGTATTAGCAATTGGAAACACCAATGGAAACACTGTTTCCTCGGTCCGATTTGACGAAAGTCGATCGTTAGGAATCGTTAGGAATATATATAGATTATATATATATATTATATATATATTACATATATTATATATATATATTATATATATATATATACCGTATATGCCGGCCTATAAGTCGTCATTTGGGATCTAAAAATAACTCTCCAAAACCAGGGGTAGACTTGTCCACCGAATATAAAATGTAGCAGTATGCGAGCTGCTTTACCTGAACTACACTTCAGAATTTTAGGGATCGACCTATATATAATGTTTTAGATATCAAATTATTAAGACTTCACAAAAATGCTCTTGACTCATGAGAATTTACAAAACTGCCCCATCTAAACATAAAGTGCTGATTAGCTGTCTCAACTTATAGGCAAGGTTTGGATTGTTACCCATTTCTCAGACATGAAATAGAAGTGTGGGCTTAAATTTGGATTGGCTTATATATGAGTATCTCTGGTAACTTTGCTCACTCCACTAAAAATATGGGGGTTTGTGTCAAAGTTATGAGCATATTAGGAAAGCAAGAAAGATAGAGAACAATGGTTGTGAGATAAAAGTAATCGCCAACTGTCTACTTCATGAACAATTACATAACATACACCTCAGGGCATCATCATCACAATAATATTAAAATATGGAGGATAACTACATTTGATGATAATAGTACTAATAATAGCAATCATTAAATTTTACAGCTAATCTATTCACTCCTTTTCTTATTACTTTCTTCCCTCCTTTTTTTCTTTTTTTGTTTTATTTATTCATTCAATTATTTCATCATCATCATTATCATCATCGTTTAACGTCCATCTTCCACGCTTGCATGGGTTTGGACGGGAATTTTCCCACTTGAGGGAAGATTGGTTGTCTTGCTCGTATAGGACTGTCTGGCAAGTTTTCTACGGCTGGATGCCCTTCCTAACACCAACCACGTTTACAGTGTGGACTGGGAGGTTTTTACCGTGTTGCCTACACGGCCACATTACAGCATGGACTGTGTGTTTTTTTGTCGTGACACCTACACGACCTCATTTATTTCGGACTGAATGTTGTGGTACCAACATAACTTAACATCGAAAGGGGGTGGTGTGGATAGGGTGGAGGTAGTGGGACGGGGGTGTATTTTTGTTAAGAGGTGCCTACTGACTGTAGGTTTCGCTTTGCACTTAGGCAAGGCGGGTCTTCTGTATTACTGCATAGCGCCAAAGATCTCGGTCCTGTGACATTGTCTTGGAGAGGTGTAAGTGTGTGAGGTCGGAATTTATCAAGTCGTCCCAGGTTTTTCTGTGTCTGCCTACTCCGTGGCTACCGTCTATTTTTATCGCGCCCTGCACTTTTTTATACAGTGTCGTCTTTCATGCGCCTCACGTGACCATACCAACGTAGTCTTCTCTCGAGTAAACAGCATCTGATCCCTCTTATTCTTAATTTCTCCCTTAGTTCATTTATGCTTTGTCGTTCACGTATATTACTAGTACACATCCAACGGAGCATGCAAGCTTCATTCCTCTCCAGTCTTTGTATATCCTCTGCACACAATGCCCAGGTCTCACTGCCATGTAACATTGCTGTTCATATGCAGGCATCATACAGCCTGCCTTTCATTTTTAGAAAGAACCCTTTAGCGGCCAATAGTGGTATAAGCTCTCTGAACTTTTTCCATCCCGTTCTGACTCTAGCTACTGTACTTTCAGAGCACCCTCCACCACTGCTGATTTTGTCACCCAGGTAATGGAAGGTGTTCACTATTTCTATAGAACCATCTGTGCAATGGAATGAGCTAGTATTCTGTGGGCACTTGCTGCTACTTATTGCACCTGAGCACCGACCACATATAAAATATATCTTCTTAGTTAGCTTATCTGTGATCCCACTACATCTTTTATGCACCCATACTTTGCATTTGGGACATAAAATGGAGTTTCTGCCTACTCATTCCCTACACACTGAGCATGGCCATTTCCCAGATGGGACCAGTGCCCTATTTTCCTTCCTACAAACTAGAACTTTAGTCTTAGACAGGTTAATTTTAAGGCCTTTTGATTCTAGGCCATGCTTCCATGTTTGGAATTTCTTCTCTAGTTCAGCCATTGATTCAGCTATGAGCGTTAGATCATCTGCGTATAGGAGTTCCCATGGGCAGCCGGTCTTGAACTCCTCTGTTATAGCTTGAATGGCAATAATAAATAGTAGGGGGCTAAGAACGGAGCCCTGATGAACACCAACTTTTACGCTAAACTCTTCACTATATTCGTTGTTAATTCTAACCTTGCTGACTGTTTCTTTTACATGGCTTGTATAGCTCTCACAAGCCATTCATCGACATTTATTAACATATATAGTGCTGCTATTGCAATATTCCTCTGTACTTGGAATCATGGGGATAGTTATTCACTCACAAGGATGCAATAATGTCTGAAATGCAATCATAAGAATAATCTCATGTGTTTACTGAGAAATAGTTGAAATTGTTCCCAACTTGTATAATTGTTCATATATCTAGTAATCCTAGTATATATGACATGCCAATCCTGGACTCCAGCACCCAGTCCACACTGTAAAGTGGTCGAGTTGGTGACACAACAAAATGTGGCTGGCATTATGAAGGGCATCCAACCATAGAAACCAAGCCAGAAACAGTTTTGCATAAACAAGACAGTCATCTGATCTGGTTTGTCTCACAATGGAACAACCCATCTAACTCATGCTAGCATGGAAAAATGGACGTTAAATGGTGATGATGCTATTGTCATCATTATTGATAGCATGTACCAACAAATAATAAAGGACTGACTAGACAGTGGCTGTTATTGTTAGCACTAACATCAAAGATAGTTATCTCCAATTTATATAGAATAAATGGAACATAGATTATAGTTAGTTCAGTTAACCTGTTAAACTAAAACTGAAAACATCATTCTGAAGATAACATCATAATAAACAAATATTTGAGCTCCTCTCTTAATACTATAATTGTTTCTACTTTTGGCACAAGGCCAGCAATTACCCAGTGTGTTACTGGTACTTTATATTATTGACCCCGTAAGGATGAAAGGCAAAGTTAACCTCGGCGGGACTTGAACTCAGATCATAAAGGGACGTAACTCTATGCGTCAAAGCATGGTGTCCGACCCTCTACCGATACTGCCAATCCACAATACTATAATGATGCCTAGTCTTGAACCCCAAATTGTAATGGACATAGAATGATTAGTTGGTAATCTCACCATGAAACTTAGCAATGGCAATCCTGATAGTTAAATGTTTTTCCTTAGAAAACACTTTCCCATACAATACATACATTACTCAATCTTTTGCAAAACCACAATCAAAATATCCTACTTCAGTACTTCAAACTTAACAAAAATCTATCCTAAAGGTCTAATGGACTATATAACTATGCTAATCATGATTTATGCCTTGTTGACATACAATGCCTAAATAAGAGCATTGTCTAATGCAAAGGTTCTCGAAATCACGAAACACTTTCTCCCCCCCCCCCCCCCCCCCCCCCCCCCCACACACACACACCCTATTTTTCCATTTTTCAATATACTACTGGTTTTGATATCAGTAGATTACTGGGCCAAATCAAGTTGTTAGAATCTTTAAAAGAATCTTTAAAAAATACTCGTACAAATTAAATACAAAAAAGTTTCAGTCCAAAACAAAAGCAAGCTATTTCAAATTATATATTTTTGAAAAATAGATGTGAATGTTCTCAAAGATTTGATCTCAGTCAAAAATGCTTTTTTTTAAATTCTATATTTCACTGTTAGCTGTTGAGTGGATATTATGAGTAGATAGACAATTCTACAATTCAAACTGTAAAGTCAAAATACAAAAGATGCAAAATATAAAGAATTTCTTACCTTTCTCTTGAATCACAAACTCAAGGGAAAAATAGTACCTTGCAAAATAAAGTGCCTCGATCACAAACTTAGTTGTAACAAATGAATTGAGATGCTTAGTGACAGTGAGCAAACAATATCTGTATCCCTTATATATATATATATATATATATATATATATATATATTGTATAACAAAGTGCAGGGCAATAAAGATAGACGGTAGTCACGGAATAGGCAGACCTAGAAAAACCTGGGACGAGCTGATAAACTCCGACATCACACACTTACACCTCTCCAAGACAATGTCACTGGACCGAGACCTTTGGCGGTACTCAGTAACAGAGAAGACCCGCCTTACCTAAATATATAGTAAAACCTACTCCAGCCAGTAGGCATCTCTAACAAAATACACCCCGTCCCACCACCACCACCCCCACCCGATCCACACCACCCCGTTCTATGTAAAGTTATGTTGGTGCCGCGCCATCGAGGCCGAAACAAATGAGATCGTGTAGGTGTCACGACAAAAAAACACACAGTCCACGCTGTAATGTGGCCGTGTAGGCAACACGGTAAAAACCTCCCAGACCCACACTGTAAATGTGGTTGGTGTTAGGAAGGGCATCCAACTGTAGAAAACCTGCCAGACAGTCCTATGCGAGCAAGACAATCACTCTTGCCTCAAGTGGGACTACCCCCGTCCAAACCCATGCAAGCGTGGAACACGGACGTTAAACGTTGATGATGATGATGATGATATATATATATACATAGATAGATACACACACATACACGTGCGCGTGCACACAAACAAACTTGTGTGTGTGTGTCTGTGTGTGCCTTGTTTTGGGTACAGAAAGAATTTTGTCTCCAGTTTTTATTGCCCTGTCAAAGGCCACTGCTCTTTTCAACAACGTCAAATAACAATGCCATATATATATATATATATATATATATATATATATATTTCGTTTCTGAATTTGTTTAGCAAGATTCTTTATCTGAAATCGTGTGTTGAAACCGATATTGTTATACTTTGGGAGGGTCATGTTGCCAATAAGAAACACACGCACCAGTTGCTTTCACTTCAATTTATTATAATAAATTTATAAATTTATAATTTATAAATTTCTGGTTGGTTGGTTGGTTCCACAACCAGATAGTTGTTTATATATATATATATATATATATAGAGAGAGAGAGAGAGAGAGAGAAAGGGAGAGACAGAGAGAGTAAGAAATGTGTGTGTGTGTTTGGTACACATCTATCTATCTCTCCAACAGGGGGCTCAAACATGCAGTCCGCGAACTACTTTTCTATGGCCCGTGGTAGATCCAATATTTCAGATTCCATTATAACTGGTGAAAATAAGGCGGCCAGCTGGTGGAATTGTTAGCTAGTCTGGTGAAATGCTTAGCCATACTTCTTCCGTTTTTGTGTTCTGAGTTCAAATTCCACCAATCTCAACTTTGCCTTTCATCCTTTTGAGGTCGATAAATTAAGTACCAGTTGTGAACTGTGATCGATGTAATCGACGGGATCCTAAACCCTAAATTTCATGCCTTGTGCCTATAGTAGAAATGATTATAACTGGTGAAAATCATCACCCACCACCACGTTTGGCCCACTGTGCCTCTCCTCCAGGACGTAAATGCCCTTTTATGTCCTTGATTTTGCGACCCCTCTTCTACACACACACACAAACTTATATATATACACTTTATTTTTTTTCTGTCTCTGGACTACGCCCATGCAACCTCTCTACAACAGGAAACCTGAAAATTCTTTTGATTAGGAAACAAACATTCTGGTCACTTTTCTTCATGCATGCACACCTTGCTAACTGATACTATTCACATACCATATTTAATGAGTCACCTGACCTACTCATGGACTTCAGTACTTGACTTCCCTTAAATGTAACAACTGCCTGTAGAACTGCCTGTTACACTTAAGATAGTGTTTCCATTAAATCTTTATGAATTTCTTTATTCAGATAATGGTGACTTTTCATAATTTCATGGTCATTATCAGCCACCGGTAGACATTTTATGGCCAGGTTAATGGTAGAGAACTAGGTTAAGTGAGGAGTTCCTTCACTGATCAATTCACTTTACAACCACTTTGGTGATAGATAACTTGGTTGTTAAGTGAGGAGTTCCTTCACTGATCAATTCACTTTACAACCAGGTTGGTAATAGAGAATCTGGTTGTTAAGTGAGGAGTTCCTTCACTGATCAATTCACTTTACAACCACTTTGGTGATAGATAACTTGGTTGTTAAGTGAGGAGTTCCTTCACTGATCAATTCACTTTACAACCAGGTTGGTAATAGAGAATCTGGTTGTTAAGTGAGGAGTTCCTTCACTGATCAATTCACTTTACAACCAGGTTGGTAATAGAGAATCTGGTTAAGTGAGGAGTTCCTTCACTGATCAATTCACTTTACAACCAGGTTGGTAATAGAGAATCTGGTTGTTAAGTGAGGAGTTTCTTCACTGATCAATTCACTTTACAACCAGGTTGGTAATAGAGAATCTGGTTGTTAAGTGAGGAGTTCCTTCACTGATCAATTCACTTTACAACCAGGTTGGTGGTAGAGAACTTGGTTGTTAAGTGAGGAATGCCTGCATTTAATTAGTGTCTCTAGTCATGAACAAACAACATCCCAATGTGTTTGTCCTAAGCTATAGAAAGATGGAAAGCAATTTGTTGAATGAGTTATGGCTGTTACACTGAGCAGATGAGGAGAGGAAACTACATAGCAGCTTTGTGTTGGGCTAATATAATACATATTTCTATATCTTTGTTTAACAGAATGTGGAACAGAAGTCTACGTAATTTAGGTCAATATAAACCTTTTATTTACTACATTTATGCTTTATTTAAAGCATATGTAAAATAGGTTTATTCAAACATAATTAGGAATCATGTGAGAGAATGATAGCATGGAAGCTATATGTTTGTAGGTGTCTGGGGATGTGTATGTGTTTCATCATCATCATCATCATCATTGTTTAACGTCTATCTTCCACGCTAGCATGGTAATTGTCATTATAAGACTGGTGGTGATGTAAGCCTGTTTTCTTGTATAACAATACTTGCTATCATTGCATTAATGACCTTTAACCCAAGCCATACATCCAACAGAGCATGTGTGTCTATGTGTGTGCATCTGTGCCTCTATGTGTGTGCATCTGTGCCTCTGTGTGTGTGCATCTGTGCCTCTGTGTGTGTGTTTAATGACATGTCATCAACATAAGACAGAGTCAACAATTAAATAGGATTAAATTTATTCCATCACACTTGAAAATCCACCAAATAACATTGATATCCCAAACCAAATATAGGGTTGGTGCCATTACTACATTGTGATTTGAACTTGGCTAGTGTTAATGGTCGAAAGTTCAAACACAATGATAGTGTCACCTCTAACAAAACTTCAGTCCTTGTGCTCCTGCATAAACAGAGCAACAACAAATGTCTTCAATAATTTTGCCTGCTAAAGCAAGGGTTATCCTTGCAGGCAGTAGAGGGAGGGGGCATTACAAGTTTCATATTCATCATGGAGTCCTTTGTAAGGCAATATTTTACAGCCAGATACTCTTCCTGGTACCATCATATACATTCATCATATACAGAGAGAAACTTGAATATGAGGAATATTTGACCAAAAACTTGATGGTAAAATAGCTTATAGATGGCTTATATTTGGTATCAATATTTTGATAATTTTTATCAACTTCAAATTTCTAGAGTATTTATTTTACTGTTTTTCTACATTTAATAGTGTCATTAGTGTCATTTATACACTCACTTGAAAATATTTCCAACAAATTTTTGTAATTGAACTGTTTAATACATAATACCCATACACATGTATGTATACACATATGCATACACATGTGCATACACATGTGCATACACATGTGCATACTGACTGTTTTTCTCTGACTTATTAATACTTTTTCTTTCAGTTTTACTTCTGACTTGTGTTTTATTGCTCTTACTCTCTCACTTTTTCTTGCTCTGCCTCCCCTCTCTCATTTGCTGTGTCTCCCTCCCTCTTCTACTCTATGAATCCCTATACAAAGTTCTCTTATTCGATCTCTTACTTTCAAAGTACTCCCAGCATGTGAGTGGCCAGAAGTAAACAAAAGTTTATAAAAACTTGTTAAAGCTATAAATTGGATGAAATGGTAAAAAATCATTACATAATGGGGTTGTGAAACAGAAACTATACTTTAATGACACTTAAAATATTATATACTCCACTAATGAGAATTTCAAAACCATATCTTCTAAACATAATGTGTTGCCTGCCTTGACTTATAAATGGGGTTGGGATTTTTGCCCATTTCTCAGACATAAAATAGGGGAGTTGGCTTCTATTTGAGTATATATGGTAGTTTTGTATCATTGAACCCAGGGCAGTTTCAGATGGTTTGGTATCAAAGCCTTTTGTTGCTAGTAAAGGTAACAGGTCCTTGAACTTCTTCCACACACACATACACATATATATCATCATCTTCATTATCAAACATCCGTTTTCCTAGCTAGCAAGGGTTGAATCAGTTCTTTAGTGAATAATTTTAATGATTTTGCAGAAAATATCTAAAAGCAGGTTTGTTAATTCAAATGTTTATAATATCTTTATTTATGGACAGATTGTTGTGAAAATTTGCAGTAAACTATAGTAAAGATTTGATTTTTTTAATATAATGGAGCTTTGTACTTTTCAAGAATGTCATGCTAATGTTGTCATCCAGTTCAGGACATTAAGAGTTAATGAGTTGTTGACAGTTATTTGGCTTTACATCACTTGGTAAAGTATGACAGGGGAATGGTAGAATTTTGGTAGCCATAAAGACTGTGGCAAAACTAAGGTGGTTAATTGTTAGAGCATTAGATAGAATGTCTTGTGATGTTTGTTCCAGTTCTCTGAACTCTGCTATTGGTGGGAGGAGGACGGTGTGGTGGTGTTGGTGGTGGTTATAGTTTTATTATTGGTTTTCTTTTTCTGCTCTAGTTACACAAGACTTATCACAAAAACAGTTACTAAGAGTCACAAGTTCTTACCCCAGTACTACTACTACCAGCAATTAAAACAATTACCACCAACATCACCACCCCGCAACTCATCATCACTAACACTATCACCACCTCACCACTAACATTATCACTGCTATCACCAACACCACTGCTATTATCATCACTACCACCATCACCACCTCACCACTAACACTATCACTGCCATCACCACCATCACTAAAATCCCTCAATCCTGTCAAGTTTATTTCTTTATCACTTATCCAATTAATTAAACTGATAAAAGTCTGTTGTAATAAAGCAGCAGTACTTCAACCAGAGTGTATTAGTAGATTACTGTTGAATGAGTATGGTGACAGTGACATATCATCAATTACATAACAGATTTTAATTGCTAATCATTGTCGCTGAATACTTTGAAATTATAAAACATTTTAGAATAAATATTGCAATAATAGAAAAGCTAACCACTTTTTTTTATCATTGTTATTGTCTATAATGTGTAGTGGCTCTAATGTCTGATAACTCTGACGTCTAGAGGCTCTGATGACTAAAGGTTCTGACGTTTACAGTCTGTGTCCTCTAGAGGCTCTGATGACTAAAGGTTCTGACGTTTACAGTCTGTGACCTCTAGAGGCTCTGATGACTAAAGGTTCTGACGTTTACAGTCTGTGACCTCTAGAGGCTCTGATGACTAAACGTTCTAATGTTTACAGTCTGTGACCTCTAGAGGCTCTGATGACTAAACGTTCTAATGTTTACAGTATGTGACGTCTAGAGGCTCTGATGACTAAAGGTTCTAATGCTTACAGTCTGTGACGTCTAGAGGCTCTGATGACTAAAGGTTCTAATGTTTACAGTCTGTGACGTCTAGAGGCTCCGATGACTAAAGGTTCTAATGTTCACAGTCTGTGACCTCTAGAGGCTCTGATGACTAAAGGTTCTAATGTTTACAGTCTGTGACCTCTAGAGGCTCTGATGACTAAAGGTTCTAATGTTTACAGTCTGTGACGTGTAGAGGCTCTGATGACTAAAGGTTCTAATGTTTACAGTCTGTGACGTCTAGAGGCTCTGATGACTAAAGGTTCTAATGTTTACAGTCTGTGACGTCTAGAGGCTCTGATGACTAAAGGTTCTAATGTTTACAGTCTGTGACGTCTAGAGGCTCTGATGACTAAAGGTTCTAATGTTTACAGTCTGTGACGTCTAGAGGCTCCGATGACTAAAGGTTCTAATGTTTACAGTCTGTGACGTCTAGAGGCTCTGATGACTAAAGGTTCTAATGTTTACAGTCTGTGACCTCTAGAGGCTCTGATGACTAAAGGTTCTAATGTTTACAGTCTGTGACGTGTAGAGGCTCTGATGACTAAAGGTTCTAATGTTTACAGTCTGTGACCTCTAGAGGCTCTGATGACTAAAGGTTCTAATGTTTACAGTCTGTGACGTCTAGAGGCTCCGATGACTAAAGGTTCTAATGTTTACAGTCTGTGACGTCTAGAGGCTCTGATGACTAAAGGTTCTGACGTTTACAGCTTGTGACCTCTAGCGGCTCTGATGACTAAAGGTTCTAATGTTTACAGTCTGTGACGTCTAGAGGCTCTGATGACTAAAGGTTCTAATGTTTACAGTCTGTGACGTCTAGAGGCTCTGATGACTAAAGGTTCTAATGTTTACAGTATGTGACGTCTAGAGGCTCTGATGACTAAAGGTTCTAATGTTTACAGTCTGTGACATCTAGAGGCTCTGATGACTAAAGGTTCTGACGTTTACAGCTTGTGACCTCTAGCGGCTCTGATGACTAAAGGTTCTAATGTTTACAGTCTGTGACCTCTAGAGGCTCTGATGACTAAAGGTTCTAATGTTTACAGTCTGTGACCTCTAGAGGCTCTGATGACTAAAGGTTCTAATGTTTACAGTCTGTGACGTCTAGAGGCTCTGATGACTAAAGGTTCTAATGTTTACAGTTTGTGACCTCTAGAGGCTCTGATGACTAAAGGTTCTAATGTTTACAGTCTGTGACATCTAGAGGCTCTGATGACTAAAGGTTCTGACGTTTACAGTCTGTGACGTCTAGAGGCTCTGATGACTAAAGGTTCTAATGTTTACAGTCTGTGACGTCTAGAGGCTCCGATGACTAAAGGTTCTAATGTTTACAGTCTGTGACCTCTAGAGGCTCTGATGACTAAAGGTTCTAATGTTTACAGTCTGTGACGTCTAGAGGCTCTGATGACTAAAGGTTCTAATGTTTACAGTCTGTGACGTCTAGAGGCTCTGATGACTAAAGGTTCTGACGTTTACAGCTTGTGACCTCTAGCGGCTCTGATGACTAAAGGTTCTAATGTTTACAGTCTGTGACGTCTAGAGGCTCTGATGACTAAAGGTTCTAATGTTTACAGTCTGTGACGTGTAGAGGCTCTGATGACTAAAGGTTCTAATGTTTACAGTATGTGACGTCTAGAGGCTCTGATGACTAAAGGTTCTAATGTTTACAGTCTGTGACATCTAGAGGCTCTGATGACTAAAGGTTCTGACGTTTACAGTCTGTGACGTCTAGAGGCTCTGATGACTAAAGGTTCTAATGTTTACAGTCTGTGACCTCTAGAGGCTCTGATGACTAAAGGTTCTAATGTTTACAGTCTGTGACCTCTAGAGGCTCCGATGACTAAAGGTTCTAATGTTTACAGTCTGTGACGTCTAGAGGCTCTGATGACTAAAGGTTCTAATGTTTACAGTCTGTGACGTCTAGAGGCTCTGATGACTAAAGGTTCTGACGTTTACAGCTTGTGACCTCTAGCGGCTCTGATGACTAAAGGTTCTAATGTTTACAGTCTGTGACGTCTAGAGGCTCTGATGACTAAAGGTTCTAATGTTTACAGTCTGTGACGTGTAGAGGCTCTGATGACTAAAGGTTCTAATGTTTACAGTATGTGACGTCTAGAGGCTCTGATGACTAAAGGTTCTAATGTTTACAGTCTGTGACATCTAGAGGCTCTGATGACTAAAGGTTCTGACGTTTACAGTCTGTGACGTCTAGAGGCTCTGATGACTAAAGGTTCTAATGTTTACAGTCTGTGACCTCTAGAGGCTCTGATGACTAAAGGTTCTAATGTTTACAGTCTGTGACCTCTAGAGGCTCTGATGACTAAAGGTTCTAATGTTTACAGTCTGTGACGTCTAGAGGCTCTGATGACTAAAGGTTCTAATGTTTACAGTCTGTGACGTCTAGAGGCTCTGATGACTAAAGGTTCTGACGTTTACAGCTTGTGACCTCTAGCGGCTCTGATGACTAAAGGTTCTAATGTTTACAGTCTGTGACGTCTAGAGGCTCTGATGACTAAAGGTTCTAATGTTTACAGTCTGTGACGTGTAGAGGCTCTGATGACTAAAGGTTCTAATGTTTACAGTATGTGACGTCTAGAGGCTCTGATGACTAAAGGTTCTAATGTTTACAGTCTGTGACATCTAGAGGCTCTGATGACTAAAGGTTCTGACGTTTACAGTCTGTGACGTCTAGAGGCTCTGATGACTAAAGGTTCTAATGTTTACAGTCTGTGACCTCTAGAGGCTCTGATGACTAAAGGTTCTAATGTTTACAGTCTGTGACCTCTAGAGGCTCCGATGACTAAAGGTTCTAATGTTTACAGTCTGTGGCGTCTAGAGGCTCTGATGACTAAAGGTTCTAATGTTTACAGTATGTGACGTCTAGAGGCTCTGATGACTAAAGGTTCTAATGTTTACAGTCTGTGACCTCTAGAGGCTCTGATGACTAAAGGTTCTAATGTTTACAGTCTGTGACGTCTAGAGGCTCTGATGACTAAAGGTTCTAATGTTTACAGTCTGTGACGTCTAGAGGCTCTGATGACTAAAGGTTCTAATGTTTACAGTCTGTGACGTCTAGAGGCTCTGATGACTAAAGGTTCTAATGTTTACAGTATGTGACGTCTAGAGGCTCTGATGACTAAAGGTTCTAATGTTTACAGTCTGTGACGTCTAGAGGCTCTGATGACTAAAGGTTCTAATGTTTACAGTATGTGACGTGTAGAGGCTCTGATGACTAAAGGTTCTAATGTTTACAGTATGTGACGTCTAGAGGCTCTGATGACTAAAGGTTCTAATGTTTACAGTCTGTGACGTCTAGAGGCTCTGATGACTAAAGGTTCTAATGTTTACAGTCTGTGACGTCTAGAGGCTCTGATGACTAAAGGTTCTAATGTTTACAGTCTGTGACGTCTAGAGGCTCTGATGACTAAAGGTTCTAATGTTTACAGTCTGTGACGTCTAGAGGCTCTGATGACTAAAGGTTCTAATGTTTACAGTCTGTGACCTCTAGAGGCTCCGATGACTAAAGGTTCTAATGTTTACAGTCTGTGACGTCTAGAGGCTCTGATGACTAAAGGTTCTAATGTTTACAGTATGTGACGTCTAGAGGCTCTGATGACTAAAGGTTCTGACGTTTACAGTCTGTGACGTCTAGAGGCTCTGATGACTAAAGGTTCTAATGTTTACAGTTTGTGACGTCTAAAGGCTTTAATGACTATAAACTCTGATGTCTTGAGGCCCTGATTACTAGTGGCTATGATGACTAGAAGCTCTCATGACTTGTGGCTCTGATGACTTGAAGGTCTGATGATTTGAGGTTCTGATGACTAGAGGCTCTGATGACTAGAGGCTCTGATGACTAGAGTCTCTGATAACTAGAGGCTCTTACGTCTAATCGCTCTGACGTCTAGTGGCTCTGATGGCTAGAGGCTCTGTCAAGAAGCTTTGATGACTAGGAGCTCTGATGACTTGTATTTCTGATGATTTGAGGCTCTGACGACTAGAGGCTCTGACATCTAGTGCTTCTGGTGTCTAGTGGCTCTGATGACTAGAGTTGCTGATGACTTGAGGCTCTGATGACTAGTCGCTCTGATGACTAGTGGTTCTGATGACTAGTGGTTCTGATGACTAGTGGTTCTGATGACTAGTGGCTCTGATGACTAGAGTTGCTGATGACTTGAGGCTCTGATGACTAGTCGCTCTGATGATTAGTATCTCTGATGACTAGTGGCTCTGATGATTAGTGTCTCAGATATTTAGTAGCTCTCATGACTAGAGGCTCCAGTGTCTAATTGCCCTGATGTCTTTGATGTTTAGAGGCTCTGGTATCTGGAGGCAGTATTCTATGGCCAGGTACCCATCCTGGCACAACCCTTTTACTTACCTTTTACCTTAACAATCAGAGAAGTGGTGTACCTATTCTAAACTGTATGTACACAGCATTAAAGTCAATAAGATGAATAATTAAATATAAGACAAGGTTTTATGATGAGCATTAACATTAGTAATGTGGTCTCAGTGAATGTATAGCATTGGGCTGAAAATTAGCAGGGTTGTTAGAGTATGGGACAGCTTTATGTTTTTTGTTCTGACTCTTGGCACTTTGAGTTCAAATTCCACTATAGTCATCAACTTTGCCTTTCAGGGTTAATAGAATAAAGTTCTGGTCAGGGCTGGTGGATTGGTGGAATTGTTAGAGCATTGGGCAAGATACAACACAAGTATTTTAAGTCCATTAGGCAATTTTTTTTTTGCTAAAGCAATAGTTAGTTTTGTGGGCTTTATGACATGGCATCTTTTTGAGGCAATGTTTTGCAACTGGTTGATCTTCCTGGCACCAACTATTTTAGTTGTCTCATATGACATGCAAGAATACAGTGTACCTATTTCAAACCAGATACACAGGTGGCAATGTTAAACTCATTGAGATACATTGCTGTATTTGTTCTGGCTGTTTGCATTCTTTGTTCAAATTCAACTATAGCCTACTTAGGTGGGGATGTGGGGTCAACTTAAACTCATCATCCAGTTTAACACAGCCATCTGAGACATGGATGCTTTTAATTGAGTCTATTCAGCTGCAAATATTCAAATCATGTCTCCAGTTTAAAGATACCGTCATTCCTATCCATCTCAGAAGCTCTGAAAAATGTTGTGAACACTGCCATTCTCTCATTGACGAAATAGTCATCATTATCATTTTTACATCAATGTTTGTATGTTGGCATGGGTTGGACAGGAATTTTTGAGACAGTGCCCTTCCTTTCTTGACACCTGGCCTTTTATTTGCTTCTAACGACACAGGCAAACAGTGTACCTTTTCTAAACTAGATACACATAGCCAATGTAAATTTAAAAAAAAACAGTAAAAATACAAAAAAAAATAAAATTCTAAAATACACCTTACCTTTGCTGTAGTAATATCTCATTGTTTATCATATTCATTTCTTCATTTCTGCAGGTGAAAGAACAAATTAGTTTCTCCCAAACTTGTGATCCTTGCTCATCTCTTCCATTGTTATTAAAAGCAGAACACATTCCTTCCGTCATTGGTAAGACAGCACCAGAACTTATTGCATGTCAGGTAAGTCTTATGTTTAATTTTATATGTATATTTCCTGGATAGGTTTGTAAATTTTGGTATTTACATAGGAAAGTTTTGGTGGATGAGCAGAATATCACTCTGTGAGAGGAAGACAAATAATGAATTGCAGTGGATGAGGGGATAGAGCCAGTAATGAATGTGAACAGAAATTTGGGTCAGTGAGTTGGGGAAGGGTGAATGTAACTAGATGAATGTAAGCAGATGAAGGGGAAGACCACAAAAGACATGGCAAAAGATGATGGAGAAGGAAATGGTAAGGAGTGCTGAAAGTAGCTGATAGAGAAAAATGAGAAAGCTTGTCATGTGGCCCTGCAAGACTAATTCGTGCTTTAGCAGTGACGATGGCCTTAGAATGCTTATTTTTGTTGTTGTTATACAGCTACATATCTTTTACCACTCTCTTCTTTCCCACCATTTCTCCCCAATCACACTTATTCTCCCATCATACATGGTTCTTCTACTGTCATTGTTGCCTCTTCGATTCAATCTCTTGCCTTGAACAGTCTTCTGTTATATGTTTGGTTTCAATGTAGCCCTGTTAAGTAATTCTGTGGATGTCACCTGATGAGATTGTCTGGTCTTGCATCATAATTGGATGATGGAGCTGGGCCATTGAAATAGCTATAGTGATTTCACAGAATTAAAATTCTAAAGCAAATTTTCCAGTCCAGCCTTCTGTTGTTTAATAAATACTTTACTCCGTTCCTGCACCAACCAATGGATATCACATCTACGATGGATAACTTGCATAATGTTGAGTGCTTTGATTGATTTGTTACATCATGGTTTGTCAACCAGAGCCACTAGTTCTACCCATTGGTAATCAGACCAACTTAAATGATATATATATATATATATATATATATATATATATATATATATATATATATCATCATGTCTGTTTAACGTCAATTTTTCCACACTTGCATGGGTTAGACAGGTTGTCCAAGCCGGGAGGCAAGTCTGGGAAGGTTGGCCATGTGTTGCACCTTGCTCCGGTGAGGACTGTAAATTTGGCTAGGTATTTTACAGCTGGATGCCCTTCCTAACACCAACCACATGTACAGTGTGGAACTAGATGGCTTTGTTATGAGGAGGGACAGGCCAGTTGACTGCACCAAACCTGTCTCACAATGGAACCATGTTTTCAGAGCCCTACCCATCACACAGGGGAACCGTAGTTTTGGAGCCCAGTACTTGATGGCACCAATATGAGGAGCCTAACCCATCTCACAGCACAGCCACAGTTTTGGGGCCTGGAACTGGGTGGCATGGCTATGAGGAGGGGTGGCCAGTCAGCTGTGCGACACCCATCACACAACGTTACTACAGTTTGGGGGCCCAGTACTGCATGACATTGTTATGAGGAGGGACAGGTGTAGAAACACAGTTTTTGAGCTTGGCGTTGAATGGAACCACTATGCAAGTGATAACACTTTGAGAAGGGACAGGCCAGTTGGCCACGCCAAACCCTTCTCACAGCAACACCTCAGTTTCAAAGCCGGGCACTCACCATGCAACAGACACTTCTCAATATGAAACTGAACTCTGGCAGCCTGGGACTGGATGGTACCAATATGAGGAGGCACAGATCAGTTGGCCACGCCAAACACTTCACACAGCAAACCATCAGTTCAGGTATTGGATGCCACGTGACACCACGAGAAGGGACAGGCCAGTTGGCTGCGCCAAACCCCTCTTTTTCTAGCACGCCTGTGGACCACTATGTGGTTCCCCCAATTTAGCTAATTCTAGCACAGCTATGGACCATTATGAAGTTCCCCCTATTTAGCTGCTATTTCTAGCACACCTATGGACCACCATGTAGTTTCCCCCTGTTTATCTGCTATTTCTAGCACAATTATGGACCATTATGAGGTCCCCCTATTTATCTGCTATTTCTAGCACAATTATGGACCACTATGAGGTTCCCCCTAATAAGCTGATGTGCCTGCTATTTCTAGCACACCTATACATCACCATGAGGTAACCCTTATTTGGCTGCTATTTCTAGCAATTCTATGGACTACCATGAGGCTTCCCCAGTTTAGGTGATATAGCTGCTATTTCTAGCTCACATGTGGAACACAACAAGGTTTTTTCCCCCTATTTAGCTGCTATTTCTAGCACACCTATGGACCACAATGAGGTTCCCACTGTTTAGCTGATATAGCTCCTATTTCTAACACACCTATGTACCACCATGTGATTTCCCAAATTTAGCTGCTATTTCTAGAACACCAATGGACCACAATGAGTTGCCCAAATTTAGCTGCTATTTCAAACACACCTATGGACCACCATTAGATTCCCCCTATTTAGCTGCTATTTCTAACACACCTATGGACTACCATGTGGTTCCCTCCTATGTAGCTGCTATTTCTAGCACATCTATGTACCACCATATGGTTTCCCTTATTTAGCTGCTAATTCTAGCACACCTATGGACCACCATGAGGTTCCCCCTATTTAGCTGCTATTTCTAGCACACCTATAGTCTACCATTAGGTTCATTCAATTTAGCTGCTATTTCTAACACATATGGGTTCCCCCTATTTCTACCACACCAATGGACCACCATGAGCTTCCCTCTATTTAGCTTCTATTTCTAGCACAGCTATGGACCAACATGACTTCCCCCTATTTGGCTGCTATTTCGTTCAGACCTATGGACCACCATGAGTTCCAGCTATATTGCTGCTATTTTTAGCACAGCTATGGACCACCATGAGGTTCCTTCTTTTTAGCTGCTATTTCTAGCACCCTATGGACCACCTTGAATTTCGTCTTATTTAGCTGATATTTCTAGCACAGCTATGGACCACCATGAGGTTCCTTCTTTTTAGCTGCTATTTCTAGCACACCAATGGACCACAACGAGGTTTCCCCTGTTTAGCTGATGTAGCTGCTATTTCTTGCACACCCATGGACCACAATGATGTTCCCCCAGTTCAGCTGATGTAGCTGCTATTTCTAGCACACCCATGGACCATATGTGGTTCTCCACATTTAGATACTATTTCTAGCACACCTATGTACCACCATTTGGTTCCCCTCTGTTTAGCTGCAATTTCTAGCACACCTATGGACCACAATGAGGTTTCCTCTGTTTAACTGATGTAGCTGCTTTTTCTAGTACACAAGCAGACTGTCTTGCCAGAAAAGAACGTTGTAACGCTGAACGTGAGTACAAACTGCATAAATCAGATATTAATAGGAAAAAGCGAAATAAATTATCCAACCATCTCAAGCAGGTGACAAAAAAGACAGTGCTTGAATTTGAACAGCGCATAGCCCTGACAGTAAGGTGTTCTGGAAGTATGTTCACTCAAAGCAGAGGCCTCACTCCCCAGTTGGTCCTCTTTGCAATGCCCACACAAGCCAGTTACTGACGACCCCAAGGAATGCGCAGAACTAATTGCTGAATGCTATGCAGGCATTTTCACTGTTGAAGACCAGAGTGTACCATCTCCACCACCTATGACACCGGATTCTATTACAACTATGGAATTTACACCTGCTTTTTTTTTCGACGTCACCTAAAAAATAAACGCAACCATGCCTCTCCTGGTCTTGATGGTGGGTACTTCCTTCTGCACCAGCTATCACTCTTCTTTCAATTCTGTCTGAACAACAGTGCTACTCCGGAGCAGTAGAAAACTGCCAGTGTCATTCCTCTGTTCAAAAAGGGTGACCGCACATCACCTGTCAACTATCATCCAGTCAGTCTTACTAGCTGTATTGCCAAACTGATGGAATTCTGTGTCAGAGAAACACTTTGGAACTTCTGGAACTCTCACAGTCTTATCCGGCCCTCGCAATTTGGATTTATCCCCAACTCCAGCTGCTGTGATCAACTTATTGAGTTTCTTGAAGACTTCACCCGGATCACTGATGGCGGCGCATGGGTGGATGTTGTTTACCTTGTCTTTGCTAAAGCTTTCAATTCTGTGCCACACAAAAGACTTATGGCAAAACTCTCTGCAATGGGTGTGAAGGATGATCTTTTTAACTGGTTGAAGTCCTTCATTCTCAGTCAAAGAGAGGTAGTCACGGTTCTAGGACAGCATTCCTCACCATATGAGATGTCATTTGGTGTACCACAGGGATCTGTTCATGGCCCCCTTTTGTTTGTGGCATATATTAATGACATAGATGCCAACTTAAAGAATGCCACAGTACTGAAATATACAGATGACATCAAGCTGTACCTTGAGATAAAAAGGAAAGATCCTAAACACTATAGATCTTTCCTGCAATCTGACCTGGACACAATGCAACAATGGATCACGGACTGGCAACTCAAGTTGGCTGTGGACAAGTGTACCACCATGCATTTTGGGAGTAAAAACCCAGTGTCCACATACTCCCTCCACAACACTAATATCAAGAAGTCTTCTTGTGAACGTGACCTGGGCATTACTGTCAGCAGCAATTTGCATTGGACGAAGCACGTCTCTAAAATTGTACAGAAGGCTGAGGGTGTCTTAGCATGACTCAGCAAGACCTTTGTCAGTCGCTGTATATAGCTATGGTGTGGCCACACTTAGAATTTTCATCACCAGTCTGGAACCCCTATATTGCTGAGAACATTGACTGCCTGGAAACTGTTCAGAGACGTGCAGCCAAGCGAATACCCTCCATCAGGCATCTACCATAGTCTGAATGCCTTGCTTCCCTGGGCATGGATACATTGAAGCTTCGAAATCTGGCAACTGACTTGGGAAACACCCACAAAATTATTAACCATCTTGCCAACAACAACCCTGAGCACCTTTTTGATTTCCATGTCTAACACATGTGGGCATCCTACAAAGTCAGAAAAGAGTACAGCTCCCATGACTTTCGGAAGCATTTTTTCACGCTCAGAGTTGCTGAAGCATGGAATAAACTACCTGCATCAGTTATTAGCTGTCGAGACACTGCATCCTTTAAAACCTCCATGCTTCCTGAGATTCGCCAACACTACACCTGATGTCCCCCCTCCATACACACGCACACATGTATTTCATGACTCGTACACTGTTCATTTTCCTGACATTTGTACATTATTCTATGTACTATACATGCACCTTTGATGAGTTGTAGTGCACCTGAGCACTGTACATAATAATTTCATTATTATGATAGGCCACCATGAGGTTCCCCTATTTAGCTGCTATGTCTAGGTCACCTATGGACCACCATGATGTTCTCCCTATTTAGCTGATATATATATTCTGTTGGTGGTGTCACAATAAAATGTACCCAGTATACTGTGTAACATGATAATGCTGGTGCCACAATAAAAATGCACCCAGTACACTGTGTAAAGTCATAGTGCTCATGCCATGATAAAATCCACCCAGTACATTTTGTAAAGTACAATAGTAGTACTGGTCCCACAGTAAAATGCACCCTGTAAAGTAGAAGTGCTGGTGTCATAATAATATACTCTCTGCACAGTTTGTAAAGTGGTTGTGTTGGTGCCACAATAAACTGCAGCCAATATACTCTGGTGCCACAATAAAATGCACCCAGTACACTTTGTAAAATAGTTGGTATTGGAAAGTGCATCCAGCTGTAAATATCATGCTAAAGATGGAACATGTACACTAACTCATCTAGTCATGGTCCATAACAACATGTCTAACCCATGCCAGCATAGAAAATGAACTTATGATGATGATTATATATTATGAATTTCTTTCTGTTAAAGGATTTGGTGAAGTCATTTGTTGAGTCTCTGCTCCATGCTTTCCGTAAAGTTGGCATTCTAGAAGAAGAAGTGATCTCCATACGAAAACACATTACCACACTGAAAGCTGAATTTTCCAATGTTATTCACCAAGATAGAGAAGAATTGGTAAGTTAGTTTACCTCTCTCTCTCTCTATATATATATATATATATATAGTTATACTTGGGGAGGGTCATATTGTTATAATATTGCTAGAAATAATAACAGAACACACTCACTGTTTGGTTTGGTTTGGGTTGGTTTTCGCTTCTGTATCTTTTATATCTCCATAGTTTATTTATTTGGCAATCAATGTTTATCATTGATTGACCAGCAGTTAAAAATACAGAAAGTTCTTTCGTTGCACATCTGCAACATCATCAGTGGTACTATTATGTTTCCTCCCATTGTATTGTAATGTCTACGCCATTTTTATTTTATTTATTTATTTATTTATTTATTCTTGTTTCGACACACGATTTCATATCAAAAACATTACAAAACAAATATATATATATAGTGGTAGAACACTGGAAGGTAATATCCGTAGTGGTAGAACACTCAGTTAATGGGACGAGTTAGGTAGAAGTGGTTACACAACAGTTAGTTGACCATACCGAGAACAATTGTTTCACCTTAGCGGATCCTCTTTTTACGAGCTGAGGATCCGCTAACGTGAAACAATTGTTCTCGGTATGGTGAACTAACTGTTGTGTAACCACTTCTATATATATATATATATATATATATATATATAATGACCGATGGGTGAAGAAAAGCTAGGAAATTCCAATGGAAGGAAGACCCAGTAGAGGACAACCAAGAAAGACCTGAGCATAGGTTGTAAGAGCTGACCTCAAATCGCTAAGACTGGCAGAGATGATGAAGGAATGCAACAAGTGAAAAGATTCCATGCTGAGAAGGACACGTCCAACCCATGCAAGCAGTTCATCACCACAATGAAGAAAGGTTTACCACTTTTGCTTACATCAATATTGTTTTATATTTTGTAGGTAGACATGACATATTTCCCCATGGAGGATGACAACAGCTTTAAATATCATCTTAAACCAAAGCCCACAGACATATCTTTAACTCCTGAGTAAGTCAGATTTTTCCTAAATATAGAAAAAGTGCCCAGTCCACACAGTAAAGTGGGCAATTTGGTGCCACAATGAACTGTGCCCAGTCCATACTGTTAAATGGTTTTGCTGGTCTTCCACAAAATACCTTGCCCAGGTTTGCACCTTGGAGAAGACCTTTCTAGGTGCAAATCCATGGTTAGTCATGACTGAAGGAAGCCTCTCACAATTTAATTATCAAGTGGAAAAGATAATGCCTTGTGTTTTGTTAAAATAACTTTTTAACTCTTTTACAAAAGAATTAAACTAAATAATAAAAAGAAAAATGAAAGTTACCTGTGTAGTATCATTACACTTTCTACTAGCGCTAGCTCTTACCTGAGTCATTGTTCCTAAAAGATGTTCATATAGCATCTCTATTGGTGTCCTCACTTGACCCTTCAAAACAATTATAAAACAATTATGGAGATATTTACGCCGCAGTCTTCCCTTTGTTATGGTGACCCAATTACTAGGTAAGAATTAAAGGAACTCAAATGACTAGTCAGGTGAGAGTTTCGTCATTTTCTTAAAAGCCTCGATTTTTTTTCTTTTTTTTTTTCATAAAATAACTGTTTATTCTCTTATATAAATCATTATACTCAGCTGCTTGTCAGCAGTGATTAGTGTTATTTACACCCTATTTTGTTCCCAAATTTTAACTCAGATTAAACAAAGGTTGTGCCTTCCCCCTTTGCCTAAATACACCACGGCTTTCTTAGGTTCATTTTGTTTCACTTTTATTTAGAGATGGGATGAATGTAACAAGGAATTTACTTTTAATTTGACCTTAATATATTTAATACTATCTAGGTTATCTTAATCTGACAACCACAGTAACCTGTGCAAATCATCATACATTTTAATAATAATAATAATGAAATATTGTGTACAGTGCTCAGGTGCACTACAACTCATCAAAAAGTGTATGTATAGTACATAGGGTAATGTACAAACATCAGGAAAATGAACAGTGCAAGAGTCATGATACACACATGTGTGCATGTGTATGGAAGGGGTCAGGTGTAGTTTTGGCGTATTTCGGGAAGCATGAGTGTCTTAAAGGATGCAGTGTCTCGGCAGCTAACAACTGACGCAGGCAGTTTGTTCCATGCTTCAGCAACTCTGAGCGTGAAAAAATGTCTACGAAAGTCATGGGATGTTAATGATAATGAATAAGAGAAATATTTTTGTCTATAAAATATTGTTTGATGGCTCCTTTTAACCCTTTAGCATTTACATTATTCTATATATACTATTGTATTTTCACAGTAAAGGGTTTATCTTACATAATTATCTCGCATAATATCGAATCTACGAGATTTTGATGTTATCTATTTTGAGAACAATACCTTAATCTAGGTATGAGTGGTCAGATTCAGCCGGTTTGAACAGAACGGGGTGAGATTGTACTGGCCGGATATGGCCAGTTTAAATGCTAAAGGGTTAAATGTAAAATTAGCTTTTAATATTACAAACTGTTGTGAAATTTGAAAGTTTTTTTTTATGTTCACTCTGTTAAATATGTTAACACTAAACTATTGTGGTAGAGGGTCGGATGCCATGCAATGACGCAAAGAGTTACGGCCCTTTCCATTCTGAATTCAAATCCCGCCGAGGTTAACTTTGCCTTTCATCCTTACGGGGTCGATAAAATAAAGTACCAGTAATGCACTGGGTAATTGCTGGCCTTGTGCCTAAAGTAGAAACAATTATTCTATATATACTATTATATTTTCATGGTAAAGGCTTTACCTCACATAATATCGAATCTATGAGATTTTGAAAGTATTTATTTTGAGAACAATACCTTAACATCAGTTTGAGCAACCAGTTACAGCCAGTTTCAACAGAAAGAGGTAGAGAATTCTGGCCGGTTTTGGCCGGTTTGAACATTAAAGAGTTAAGGCAGGGGTTGGCTTTGTATACCTCATGATAGGTTTTATACTCATCATGGGGTTTCTTTCTGAGGTAGTGTTTTATAGCCAGATGCCCTTTCTGGCACCAACATTTTTAGTTGCCTCTTACAACCTGCAGAGATACAATGTATCAATTATAAACTGAATACATCACACAGTAAGATCTTTAAAAATAATAATGATTTCTACTATAGGCACAAGGACAGCAATTACCCAGTACATTACTGGTACTTTATTTTATCGACCCCGTAAGGATGAAAGGCAAAGTTAACCTCGGCGGGATTTGAACTCAGATCATAAAGGGACGTAACTCTATGCTTCAAAGCATGGTGTTTGACTCTCTACCGATACTGCCAATCCATCGCCCTCTAATCCACTGATCTTTAAAAATAATAATGATTTCTACTCTAGGCACAAGGCCAGCAATTTGGGGGAGGGGGAAGTCGATTAAATTGACCCCAGTGCATTACTGGTGGTTTATTTTATCGAACCTATAAGGAAGAAAGGCAAAGCTAACCTCGGCGGGATTTGAACTCTCAACGTAAATGGTCATAACTCTATGCCGTGAAGCATGGTGTCAGACGCTCTCCCGATACTGCCAATCCACCGTCCCTTATTTTTTAAAATGATAATAATAATAATAACAATAATTCTTTCTAACACTGGCACTAAGCCTGCAATTTAGTGGAAGGGGAAACTTGATTATATCAACCTAGTACTTGACTGGAACTTTATTTTATTGAACCCAGAAGGATAACATAATAATAATAAGTTTCTACTTTTGGCACAAGGCCAGCAATTACCCAGTGCATTACTGGTACTTTATTTTATCGACCCCCGTAAGGATGAAAGGCAAAGTTAACCTCGGCGGGATTTGAATAATAATAATAATGATTTCTAGTATAGGCACAAGGCCGGTAATTTGGGCGGAGGGGAAAGCCAATTAAATCAATCCCAGTACGTTACTGGTGCTTTTTTTATTGACCCTGTAAGGATGAAAGGCAGAGTTAACCTCAGTGGGATTTGAACTCAGACTGTAAAGGACCATAACTCTATGCTGCAAAGCATGGCGTCTAACCCCTTACCGAACTGCCAATCCACCAGGATCAATCCCAATAATTGACTGACTTTTTTATTTTATTGACCCTAGAGTGGTGAAAGGCAAACCATTTTCCCTTATTTATTCATGATTAAATGCTTCTATGGCCTCAATTCAATGAGGATGGTGATGATGATGATGATGATGATGATGATGGTGATGATTAGGACAATCCAATTTAATATTAAACCAAACACAGTTATTTTTCAAATGTAATATTGTATAATATATAACCTGTATGGTATAATTATATAGGTTTAATCAATGCACTGAATGCACTAACCAAGCTATTTGATCAATACATTAAAAAAACAATTATGTAGATTGACAAAACTCTATGATATGAAAGTTACCAAATTGACCTTTGAGTCTTTGATTTACTTGTGCTCTGATTACATCAGCAGCAGAGTTTATTACTGGACTACTGGTAGTCAACTGTAATACAAATATTGCTAGAAATTTCTTCAAAAGGGATTGTTGACTTTAACATTATTGAAAAATATGTAATTAGAGGTTGAGTGAAGGTATGAGGATCAGTGATCAGGGGTGTTTAGCTCACAGTTGTAGGGTTGGGATTTTATTCCTGGTAGCTTAGTGGTTAGGGGAGTTCAGAGTTGGGAGTTTGATTCCTGGTTGCACATTGCTCTAGTTCACTTAGCTGGCAAAAGGGAACTGTACCTGTAATTCAAAAGAGCCAGTCTTGTCACATATTGTGTCACACTGAATCTCCCTGAGAATTACATTAAAGGTATACGTGTTTGTAGAATACTCAGAGACTTGCACGATAACTTCATGAGCAGGTTGTTCCATTGATCAAACAATGGGAACACTTGTAAGAACTGATGAAACTCATTTTGAAAGACTTACTTTTAGGTCTTGTGAGGTTGAAAAGAAAAGAAAATATAAACTTTGATGATTTCCATAATCAGCATCTGAATCATCATCATCATCATCATCATCATCATGTTTAAACATCCATTTTCCACAATAACATGAGTTAGACAAGTTGTCCTGTTGTGAGATAATTCAGATCAGGTGTCCGTGTCTTGCTCATACAGAACTCTTTCTGGCTGGGTTTCTACAGCCGGATGCCCTTCCTAATATCAACCACATTTACAGTGTGGACCGAGTCCTTTTTATCGTGACACTAAAATGACCAACTGACAGGTTGGGCTGGGTACTTTTTCATTGTGTCACCATCTTGACCACCTTACAGGGTGGACTAGGTGCTTTTTGTCATGTCACCAACATGCTCACTTTACAAGGTGGACGAGGGCTTATTTGCCGTGTCACCAACACAACTACTTTAATGGGTAGACTGGATGCTTTTTGTCATGTCACCAACATGACCACCTTACAGGGTGGACTTAGTGCTTATTTGTTGTATTAATGTCTGTGAATGATAATGTAAAAACATATTATATGTATTTGGTAGAATCAGGTATTATTATGCCATAATATTTAAGAAATGGTCTTTAAAGGCACAATTTAATATTCTTCTTTTTTTTAACCATTAACTAAGTTGAGATAAAAACAATAATACGTGTAAATAAAGATAAGATATTTATCTTACTCACTAGTTTTTATTATCATCATCATCATTGCTTAAGTCTAGGAGGGAAGGGCCATGTCAATGCTGGTTGATCATTTGGCCCTGAGGTAATCATCTGGCCCTAACTCTATGTGACCCAAGCCCCTCA
Source organism: Eledone cirrhosa (assembly GCA_964016885.1). Lineage (NCBI taxonomy): Eukaryota > Metazoa > Mollusca > Cephalopoda > Octopoda > Eledonidae > Eledone > Eledone cirrhosa. The sequence continues at coordinate 33,509,605 of OZ024745.1, read as the reverse complement.
CATCAAAGAATGCTATCAACATGAGTTTGAGTTTGGACTTAAACTGTCTTGTTTTCTTCGACCTCAGTGATTCTGGACTCATCAACTGAAGGTTAGGATGACCTGACACACCTGCTCTATGTGTTTTCCAGGAGATGTGTTGCTAATAGAAAACTTGATTGACTGGTACAAACATCAATTATTAAGTAACGTTTCAAAGATCAGCTTACTAAATGAAAAGTAAATTATATACATAGAGAGCATATTTCATTACAACTACAGTAACAAAAGGGTTAAATAACTCTGCATGTTGGATGTCTTTAAACTCTTTTATGCCACTTTCTGTTTTGTGTACTTGTTTACAAAAGAGTATTATATTTCTATGTTTCTTTAGTTTAATCTTTTTTTTTGTTTCTCCTTGCAGAATCCCAGAAGCCGCAACACAAGAAAGATATAAATCAACACACAAGAGCATAATGAAGAAGTCTCGACCATAACAAAAGCAAAGAGTTAAGATAGAATCAAATAGCAACAACTGGTGCTACTCTGTGTCGCACAACAGATATAATAACTAATTGTATACCTTTAGTTTATATATATCAGGGAAAGCTGATATTAAAATGACAATAATATCAGCTGAAGTTATATAATATGATATATATTTATATGACTCACTTTATATATATATAAATAATAGATATATAGATTACTACATATTGATATAAAATATACATATATATCTAATATATATTCACACACACACACACACACATATATATATATATATATATTCACACACACACTCACACCCATATATATATATATATATATATATATATATATATATATATATATTGCTAATTACTGTGTTGCTCATCTGTAAGAGTTGTGTTGCAACATCTCATTGATAAACAGGTGTAAACAGGTAAAAGCACTCCATGTTAGTCATATCTATCCAGCATTACGATATATATATATATATATATATATATATATATGTAATATTCATATATATCATTTTAACATTTATTTTCCTTCTTGCAAGATATATATACATATATATATCATCATCACTGTTTAACATCTACTTTCCATGCTTGCATTTTAGACAGATTGTCATGTTATGAGACAAGTCACGTCAGGTGACCATATTTTGCACATAGAGAACTATATATATAGATAGACAGAGAAGGGGGCAGGGGGGGTGGGCTAGATAGATAGGTATAACATATTTTAAAATAGTGTACTGAAATAATCTTTGTAGCTTTCTGTATATGTCTATGGATATGGATATATCCAAACACAGAATATATTTAAAGACAATAATATTTATATATAGAAGACTATTCTTACATTATCATTCTACTCATGAAAGATTGTTGTAAATATCTCTCATAGAATTAAAATCTGATGGATGTTTCATTAAACAATTGTTTGGTTGGTTTATTGCATTTCTAATTTGTACTCTTATTGCATATTGTTGTAACTGCTTGGCAAACCAAATTCCGGTCACTTTTCCCTTCACAGTCAGAACAACAGTCATTTTATTGCTTCCAGAAAGTTATAAAGCAGATGAATTGGGGTTTGATACTGTATTGCAGTATGAAGGCTGTTTGGATCAAGATCATATAGTCATGGATCCGATTCCTGAACCAGGTGGTGCATTGCCTCCTTGAACAAGACAGTTAATTTCATATTGTTCCAGTTAAGTTAAGTTAAAAGAAATAAATACCAGCAACAGCTAAAAGTTAACTCTTTGCTGGATTGGCATCCAGTCTAGTGAGGAGTCTTTTACTCTCAGTTGTATAATGTCAAGGAAACCAGGAGAAGCTGTGCTCTGATGAGCCTCTGAAGCATGAGAGATATTTTATATTAACCATACTGCAGTGGTGAACTCTCCAAAATCTTAGCCTTGATAAACATTTTAATGTAAACTAGAAACACTTTATACTTAATTAGCTTTGGGAAAAAAAATCTTGCATATCACAAGTTTGTATTTCCTCTCTCCCTTCTAAAAACTTTGTCTTCATCTGATATAAGTTTGCTTGTTCTGATCGATCGACAAGATCCCAGAACTCATTTGCTTGCTGAGTGGGGTGGATCTCTTCAAATCGGACCAAGAAAACAATGTTTCCATTGGTCTTTCTATTGCTGATACTATCTATCAGTCCCAATGCCTGGCAGAAGGAGCAACATGAAATAAAGTGTCTTGCTCAAGGATACAACGCATCACCCAGTTCAAGAATTGAACTCGCAACCTCACGATTGTGAATCCAACTCTCTAACCACTAAGCCACGTGCCTTCACTGATATAAGTAAGTAGGTATAAATATACATCCCATGATCAACAAATACAGTCAATAACGTGAACTTTTATGATATAATCACTTGTATTAGGAAACCTTTCGTTGGCCACAGGGTGCGAACGATTTCCTTGAACTAGTGCTGGACTCAAACTGGTCACAAGTAGTCACCTCTCCAACAAGAGGTGACAACACTTTGGACCTGATCTTCACCACTACTCCTGAAGTGGTTATCAGTTGTACTACTGAGGAACCTCTAGGCGACTCTGATCATGCTATGATCATTGCCAATCTGGCACTTGAGGGCAGCAACAAAAACCAGAGCCATCTCCAATCTGCTTGCTTTGATTGGAAGAGGGCGGATTGGAACTTGTACTGCACTGAGCTACAGCGCCCAAACTGGCATGAGATGTATAACTCTGGAGATGTGAACTCTATACTCCAGAGCATCCTGGACTCAATATGGATAGCGTGTGCAGCATCAGTGCCACGGAAGCGGAAAAATAACCACCCCAAAAGTGCAATCTGGGAAACTTCAGCGGTCCGACTTGCCAGGAAAGAACGTCGGAACGCTGAACGGGAATATAAACTGCATAGATCAGATGCCAACAGAAAAAAGCGGAATAAATCTTTTAACCATCTCAAGCAAGTGACAAAGAAGGCAGTGCTTGAATTTGAACAGTGCATCGCAACCAATCCTGACAGTAAGGTGTTCTGGAAATATGTTCATTCAAAGCAGAGACCTCACTCTCCAGTTGGTCCTCTTCGCAATCCCCACACAAGCCAGATCACTGATGATCCCAAGGAATGCGCAGAACTCGTTGCTGAGTGCTATGCAAGTATTTTTACGGTTGAAAACCAGAATGTACCATCTCCACCATCTCTAACATCAAATTCCATAACAACTATGGAATTTACACCTGCAATGTTGCGACGTCACCTTAAGAATAAGCGCAACTATGCCTCCCCTGGTCTTGATGGTGTGACATACCTGCTTCTCAAACGTGGCGGGGATTTCCTTTTGCGCCAGCTTTCTTTTTTCTTTCAATACTGTCTCAGCAATGGTGCTACTCCGGAGCAGTGGAAAACTGCCAGTGTCATTCCCCTGTTCAAAAAGGGCAACCGCATGTCACCTGTCAACTATCGTCCAGTTAGTCTTACTAGCTGTATGGCCAAACTGATGGAATCCTGTGTCAGAGAAACACTTTGGAACTTCTGGAGCTCTCACAGCCTCATCCGGCCCTCACAGTTTGGATTTATCCCTAACTCCAGCTGCTGTGATCAGCTTATCGAGTTCCTTGAGGACATCACCCGGATCACTGACAGCGGCTCATGGGTGGATGTTGTTTACCTTGACTTTGCTAAGGCTTTTAATTCTGTGCCACACAAAAGACTTATGGCAAAACTCTCTGCAATGGGTGTGAGGGATGATCTTTTCGACTGGCTGAAATCCTTCATTCTCAGCCGAAAGGAAGTAGACACGGTTCTAGGACAGCATTCTTCACCATATGAGATGTCATCTGGTGTACCACAGGGATCTGTTCTTGGTCCTCTTTTGTTTGTGGCATATATTAATGACATAGATGCCAACTTACAGAATGCCACGGTACTAAAATATGCAGATGACATCAAGCTGTACCTTGAAATCAAAAGGACTGATCCTGAAATTTACAACTCTTTCCTACAGTCAGACCTGGACACAATGCAGCAATGGATCACAGACTGGCAACTGAAGCTGGCTGTGGACAAGTGTACCACCATGCATTTTGGGAGTAAAAACCCAGTGTCCACATACTCCCTCCACAACACTAATATCAAGAAGTCTTCTTGTGAATGTGACCTGGGCATTACTGTCAGCAACGATTTGCGTTGGACAAAGCATGTCTCTAAGATTGTCAAGAAGGCCGAGGGTGTCTTGGCATCACTCAGCAAGACCTTTGTTAGCCGCTCTCCAGCCATCTATTTAAAACTGTATACAGCTATGGTGCGACCACACTTGGAATTCGCATCATCAGTCTGGAACCCCTATCTTGCTCAGAACATTGACCTCCTGGAAACTGTTCAGAGACGTGCAACCAAGCGCATACCCTCCATCAGACACCTACCATACTCTGAACGCCTTGCTTCCCTGGGCATGGATTCATTGAAGCTCCGACGTCTGGCAATGGACTTGGTGAATACCCACAAAGTTTTTAACCATCTCGCCAACTGCAACCCTGAGTGCCTCTTTGATCTCCATGTGTCTAACACACGTGGACATGCCTACAAGATAAGAAAACAGCACAGCTCCCATGACTTTCGCAGACATTTTTTCACGCTCAGAATTGCTGAAGCATGGAACAAACTGCCTGCGTCTATTGTTAGCTGCTGAGACACTGCATCCTTTAAGACACTCATGCTTCCCGAAATACGCCAAAACTACACCTGATGTACCCCTTCCATACACATGCACACATGTGTGTATCATGACTCGTGCACTGTTCATTTTACTGATGTTTGTGCATTGCCCTATGTACTGTACATGCACTTTTTTGATGAGTTGTGGTGCACCTGGGCACTGTACACAATATTTCATTATTGTTATTGTTATTATATCATGACTCATACACTGTTCATTTTCCTGACATTTGTACATTATTCTATGTACTATACATGCACCTTTGATGAGTTGTAGTGCACCTGAGCACTGTACACAATAATTTCATTATTATTATTATTATTATATTAGTTAAAGTCTTTCTTTAGTATAGACGCTCATAAGACTGGAGCTAACCCCAGTTTCATGTGGCATTAAGCAACTGGAACCTCCAGCTGATGCTACTTACAGATATTCAACTGCAACCTGCAGCTGATGCTACTTACTGATATTCATCTGCAACCTCCAGCTGATGCTACTTACTGATATTCTCTGCAACCTCCAGCTGATGCTACTTACAGATATTCAACTGCAACCTCCAGCTGATGCTACTTACTGATATTCTCTGCAACCTCCAGCTGATGCTACTTGCTGATATTCAACTGCAACCTCCAGCTGATGCTACTTACTGATATTCAACTGCAACCTCCAGCTGATGCTACTTACAGATATTCATCTGCAACCTCCAGCTGATGCTACTTACTGATATTCAACTGCAACCTCCAGCTGATGCTACTTACAGATATTCAACTGCAACCTCCAGCTGATGCTACTTACTGATATTCTCTGCAACCTCCAGCTGATGCTACTTGCTGATATTCATTTTTTCAGTTGAGTGGACTGGAGCAACATGAAATGAAGTGCCTTGCTCAAAGACATAAACTGTGTTCCTACACTGTCTAGGAAGCAAACATATAACCTTGCTACCATGAGCCCATTGTCTTAACTACTAGACCCCCACATTTTCATGTGACTGTGTCAGAAACCATTAACTGGTTCAGGGTGGTGGGTTGGCTGAATAATTAGAGCATTGGGCAAAATGTGTTGCAGCATTTAGTTTTGGCTCTTTAGTTCAAATCCTACTGAGGTCAACTTTATCTTTCTTCCTTCTTGAGTTGATAAAATAAAGTACCAATCAAGTACTGGAATCAATATAATCAACTTTACCTTCCCCCAAAATAGAAATCACTATTAACTAGTTCCAGGGCAGTGGATTGGCAGTATTGGTATTACTGGGTCAATAAAATCAAGTACCGGTAATACACTGAGGTCAATTTAATCGACTTTCTCTTCCCCATAAATTGTTGGCCTCATGCCTAAATCAGAAACCATTATTAACTGATTCCTTTTGCTGATTAAATTTCTTTTTTTCTCAAGAAGATAATATAGAAATAGAATAATGCTATACAAATGTCTTCATAGCATAGTTTTGAAATTAACTTTGGAGTTTAACCCAGTGTCAGGAAACATGAATTATAAAATGTTGTAGTTTACTTGAAGTATTATATATAATATATAATGTGGGAAGTGATATAAGGCTAAACAATGCAAAAAGGATGGTAAGATGAAGGTAACAAAAAAGTAAGTTACCTGGTAATCTTTATTTTGCTTTTTTTTTTTGTTTTTTTGTTGCTGTTGTTTCTTTCGTCCTAATATTCCAAGACTTAAAATTCCCTTCTTCAGAATTTAAGGAACTTTCAGAGAAAAATATTCCAGTTTCTTCTCTTTGGAATTAAATTATGAATTATAATTAATGCAAGCTTCTGATACATTTAAAGGCAAAGGAATTCAAATACCATATAGGTTAATCCTTCTGTAACCATATTTCTAATGATATATGCTGTTTCAATTCATTGATGAAAGATTTTGAGGATTTATTGAAATTATTAAATAAGATAGTAACTTAACATGTTTCTTATATAAATTATGTTGGAAGATTCAAATTTAAATAGGAACCATCTAAAATGGTTTGCTTTGTTTCAGGCAACCATAGCCAGTTTTGATCAGCTTGGTATCAAAATCGTTAACATAGCCTTTTCCTCATCTCCAAGATTGATTAGAAAAGTACCTGATTGAACTAAAACTAAATGAAACCACCACATATACTTGTATATAAGCCAAGAAATATGTGACAGAAAAAAAAATGAATCAATGGTAAAATGGGGTGGGGGTACTTATACTCAAGGTCAATATTTTTCCAGTTTTCACAAACTTCAAAATTCTACATAAGTGAGGTGCTAAAATATTTTTGCTTTGGAGGTGAATATTACACCGGTTTCACTTTCAATGTGAAATTCATATTTCCTATTGTTTTGCGTATGTTTTTAATTAATATGGCCTTTCAAAATGGTCAGAAATTGGTTAAAAAAATCAATACATAATGGAGTTGTGAAACAGAAACTATACTTTAATGACACTCAAAATATTTTAAATATCGAAATAATAAAACTTCATAAATATATTCTCATCTTCAACTCACCTCAAGAACATCATCATCATCACCACCACCACCATCATCATCATCATCACCACCACCACCACCATCATCATCATAATCACCACCACCACCACTACCATCATCATTATCATCAACACCACCATCATCCTCATCATCATCACCACCACCATCATCATCATCATCATCATCATCATCACCATTATTATCATCATCACCATTTAACACCCATTTATCCATGCTAGCGTGGAAGATAGACGTTAAACGATGATGATGGTGATGATTATTATTTTATATATACTATTATATTTTCATGGTAAAGGCTCTACCTCACATAATTATCTCACATAATATCGAATCTATGAGATTTTGAAAGTATTTATTTTGAAAACAATACCTTAACATAAGTTTGAGCAACCAGTTACAGCCAGTTTCAACAGAAAGAGATAGAGAATTCTGGCCGGTTTTGGCCGGTTTGAACACTAAAGGGGTTAATATATGTTGGTGTATCAAATGTTTTAAATAGATAGTATAGTTTTACAAACCTAATTATACATTGCTTACTTAACATACCAATTGCCTAATTACTGACCCACAACAGGAGTAAATGTTTAAAACATAAAAATGTTATACTATTTGATATACTATAGTTACAAGCATACATTAGTAGTTTTAAAAAATAGTTTTAAAAAAACAGACATTGCTATATCAAATGTTTTGTTTGATAAATGAGAGTTTTACAAACCAGACTACATATTACACATTGTTTCCCTAAATCATCATTTACTGTATATAAGCCAGCCCATTATTTTATGTCTGAGAAATGGGCAAAAATCTAAACCTTATTTACGCAGAATTTAAAGTTGGTGAAAATCGTCAAAATATTGAGCCTAAATATAAGCTAACACCCCTTCTACTATAATATATAGGACCTGGTCAAGACAAAAAAATGGCTGCCATGATTGCTGTTTTATTTTATACATTAACGTGTTGCCATTTATTCAAATCCCTGTTATTTCAACAATAGCATTTTAGATTCAAATCTAAAACATTCTACCACTTCCATATTACAAAGAACTCATTTAGAAACATCATCACGGGAGTGAATTACATTTTTATTGACAATTATTTACTCCCTCTATGTATATAATGACAAAATAATTTTCATGCATAGGATGATATTCTTTGTTAGTCACTCCAAACATATGAGTTGCACTCACGTTCTATTGTCATCCTTTCGTGATTAAAGCACCCATCAATTAATTTACCTCTTTTGTTCCGTCAACAGATTATAATTGCTTTGCAGTCATTTATTAATTGCAGAGGCAGGAATGGGGTGAAGAGGGCATTCATTTCTGTTTTAATTGGAACTATATTTATAATTACATGATTTAATCAAAGAAATTAAAGCTTTGACTGTAAGAATCTCGTTTCTATCTAGACATTTATGGGAAATAATTTCAAAATATATCACATAGTTTATATATTTAACTCTTTTGATATCAAATTTGCCCTGGTTCTCTGGTACAAAGCTGTTTACTTTAAAGTAAAATTATGATGGAAGGTTTTGGGAGAAATATGAGGGTCAGCTGAAAAGTTCATAGGCTGACCAAGATACTCTCATGGAATGATCAAATGAGGTTTATTTTTCAAACAGAGTCCCTGGAAAAAAATAATGCTGTTATTAATAAGAAGAGTTGAAATTAATGCAGGCAAGATTTCACAGCACTAGCATCACTCCTTCATAGTCAGCCTATGAACTTTTCAACCGACCCTCATATTTATCCCAAAACCTTCCATCATAATTTTATGTAAGAACCTTTGTTAAGCTATGCTCCAAACACCAGATTAATAATGCAAAAGTCAATTAACTAATTCTCTCTAAATTGTTCATTATTTTCAAAAGGTTGTGAAAATGATAGGCAGTGTATTTCACTAGAAATATGGTAATAAAAGGGTTAAAGTCTCCCTTCCTATTGATTTTTAACATTTGGCACATCATCATCATCATCTTCATTTTATGTCCATTTTCCCACGCTGACATAGGTTGAAAGGGTCATTACAAACCAAGTCAGTATTTAATCAAATCCACTGTCGTCTGAGGTGGAGGCATGTGGCTTAGTGGTAAATGTGTTGGACTTATGATCATAATGTCATTGGTTCGATTTCTGGACTGGACTGTGTGTTGTATTCTTGAGCAAAACACTTCATGTTGCTCCAGTATATTTAGCTGAAAATGAGTACCAGCAATTACCAGGTTTAAACCTGAAATGAATTGACATACTATCTTATATTGTCAGTCACTTCATGCTATGGAAACCAAGATAAGCACCAGCCTAGTGAGCCTTAGCGCTTGAGACAGACTTTAGACTGTACTCTGAGGCAGGTCAAGAGACCATGTCTTATAAGATTGCTCTCACTGGATGCCCTTCTTAACACCAACCACGTTACTGAATGTACTGAGTGCATCTTATTATGGCTCCAGTACTAGAGGGGTTAAATCTCCAAACTAGAGAGTGATACATGAGCAGCTGGTGTGTCACAGTTTCATACTCTGTTACCAGTATTACAAAGATTTCTGAATTTCTATCCTGACCCTAGCCCTTTATTTTCATACTGACTCAGTTTTCATTTAAATTGTGTCCTGGCCCAGTTCACATACTCCTACATTTTCATCTTCATCCAGTCTTCACAACCCTTAACTTTCATTTTGGTCCAGTCACACAACCCTTAACTTTCATCCTATCCCAGTCCTCACAACCCTTAACTTTCATCCTGTCCCATTCCACATAACCCTTAATTCTCATCTTGACCCAGTCACATAACCCTTAATTCTCATCCTGACCCAGTCCACATAGATGTTAACTCTCCCTTTGGTCCAGTCCACATAGATGTTAACTCTCACTTTGGTCCAGTCCACATAGATGTTAACTCTCACTTTGGTCCAGTCCACATAAATCTTAACTCTCACTTTGGTCCAGTCCACATAGGTGTTAACTCTCACTTTGGTCCAGTCCACATAGGTGTTAACTCTCACTTTGGTCCAGTCTACATAGATGTTAACTCTCACTTTGGTCCAGTCCACATAGGTGTTAACTCTCACTTTGGTCCAGTCCACATAGATGTTAACTCTCACTTTGGTCCAGTCCACATAAATCTTAACTCTCACTTTGGTCCAGTCCACATAGGTGTTAACTCTCACTTTGGTCCAGTCCACATAGATGTTAACTCTCACTTTGGTCCAGTCCACATAAATCTTAACTCTCACTTTGGTCCAGTCCACATAGGTGTTAACTCTCACTTTGGTCCAGTCCACATAGGTGTTAACTCTCACTTTGGTCCAGTCCACATAGATGTTAACTCTCACTTTGGTCCAGTCTACATAGATGTTAACTCTCACTTTGGTCCAGTCCACATAGGTGTTAACTCTCACTTTGGTCCAGTCCACATAGATGTTAACTCTCACTTTGGTCCAGTCCACATAGATGTTAACTCTCACTTTGGTCCAGTCCACATAAATCTTAACTCTCACTTTGGTCCAGTCCACATAGGTGTTAACTCTCACTTTGGTCCAGTCCACGTAGGTGTTAACTCTCCCTTTGGTCCAGTCCACATAGATGTTAACTCTCACTTTGGTCCAGTGCACGTAGATGTTAACTCTCACTTTGGTCCAGTCCACATAGATGTTAACTCTCACTTTGGTCCAGTCCACATAGATGTTAACTCTCACTTTGGTCCAGTCCACATAGATGTTAACTCTCACTTTGGTCCAGTCCACATAGATGTTAACTCTCACTTTGGTCCAGTCCACATAGATGTTAACTCTCACTTTGGTCCAGTGCACGTAGATGTTAACTCTCACTTTGGTCCAGTCCACATAGATGTTAACTCTCACTTTGGTCCAGTCCACGTAGGTGTTAACTCTCCCTTTGGTCCAGTCCACATAGATGTTAACTCTCACTTTGGTCCAGTCCACGTAGGTGTTAACTCTCACTTTCGTCCAGTCCACGTAGATGTTAACTCTCACTTTGGTCCAGTCCACATAGATGTTAACTCTCACTTTGGTCCAGTCCACATAGATGTTAACTCTCACTTTGGTCCAGTCCACGTAGATGTTAACTCTCACTTTGGTCCAGTCCACATAGATGTTAACTCTCACTTTGGTCCAGTCCACATAGATGTTAACTCTCACTTTGGTCCAGTCCACGTAGGTGTTAACTCTCACTTTCGTCCAGTCCACGTAGATGTTAACTCTCACTTTGGTGCAGTCCACATAGATGTTAACTCTCACTTTGGTCCAGTCCACATAGATGTTAACTCTCACTTTGGTCCAGTCCACGTAGATGTTAACTCTCACTTTGGTCCAGTCCACATAGATGTTAACTCTCACTTTGGTCCAGTCCACGTAGATGTTAACTCTCACTTTGGTCCAGTCCACATAGATGTTAACTCTCACTTTGGTCCAGTCCACATAGGTGTTAACTCTCACTTTGGTCCAGTCCACATAGATGTTAACTCTCACTTTGGTCCAGTCCACGTAGATGTTAACTCTCACTTTGGTCCAGTCCACATAGATGTTAACTCTCACTTTGGTCCAGTCCACATAGGTATTAACTCTCACTTTGGTCCAGTCCACATAGGTGTTAACTCTCACTTTGGTCCAGTCCACGTAGGTGTTAACTCTCACTTTGGTCCAGTCCACATAGGTGTTAACTCTCACTTTGGTCCAGTCCACATAGATGTTAACTCTCACTTTGGTCCAGTCCACGTAGATGTTAACTCTCACTTTGGTCCAGTCCACATAGATGTTAACTCTCACTTTGGTCCAGTCCACGTAGGTGTTAACGCTCACTTTGGTCCAGTCCACGTAGATGTTAACTCTCACTTTGGTCCAGTCCACGTAGATGTTAACTCTCACTTTGGTCCAGTCCACATAGGTGTTAACTCTCACTTTGGTCCAGTCTACATAGATGTTAACTCTCACTTTGGTCCAGTCCACGTAGGTGTTAACTCTCACTTTGGTCCAGTCCACATAGATGTTAACTCTCACTTTGGTCCAGTCCAGGTAGATGTTAACTCTCACTTTGGTCCAGTCCACGTAGATGTTAACTCTCACTTTGGTCCAGTCCACATAGGTGTTAACTCTCACTTTGGTCCAGTCCACATAGATGTTAACTCTCACTTTGGTCCAGTCCACATAGATGTTAACTCTCACTTTGGTCCAGTCTACATAGGTGTTAACTCTCACTTTGGTCCAGTCCACGTAGGTGTTAACTCTCACTTTGGTCCAGTCCACATAGATGTTAACTCTCACTTTGGTCCAGTCTACATAGATGTTAACTCTCACTTTGGTCCAGTCCACATAGGTGTTAACTCTCACTTTGGCCCAGTCTACATAGATGTTAACTCTCACTTTGGTCCAGTCCACGTAGATGTTAACTCTCACTTTGGTCCAGTCGACATAGATGTTAACTCTCACTTTGGTCCAGTCCACGTAGGTGTTAACTCTCACTTTGGTCCAGTCCACGTAGGTGTTAACTCTCACTTTGGTCCAGTCCACATAGATGTTAACTCTCACTTTGGTCCAGTCCACATAGATGTTAATTCTCACTTTGGTCCAGTCCACATAGGTGTTAACTCTCACTTTGGTCCAGTCCACGTAGATGTTAACTCTCACTTTGGTCCAGTCCACGTAGATGTTAACTCTCACTTTGGTCCAGTCCACGTAGATGTTAACACTCACTTTGGTCCAGTCCACATAGATGTTAACTCTCACTTTGGTCAAGTCCACGTAGATGTTAAATCTCACTTTGGTCAAGTCCACGTAGATGTTAACTCTCACTTTGGTCCAGTCCACGTAGATGTTAACACTCACTTTGGTCCAGTCCACGTAGATGTTAACTCTCACTTTGGTCCAGTCCACATAGATGTTAACTCTCACTTTGGTCCAGTCCACATAGATGTTAACTCTCACTTTGGTCCAGTCCACATAGATGTTAACTCTCACTTTGGTCCAGTCCACATAGATGTTAACTCTCACGTTGGTCCAGTCCACGTAGATGTTAACTCTCCCTTTGGTCCAGTCCACATAGGTGTTAACTCTCACTTTGATCCAGTCCACGTAGGTGTTAACTCTCCCTTTGGTCCAGTCCACATAGATGTTAACTCTCACTTTGGTCCAGTCCACATAGATGTTAACTCTCACTTTGGTCCAGTCCACGTAGATGTTAACTCTCACTTTGGTCCAGTCCACGTAGATGTTAACACTCACTTTGGTCCAGTCCACATAGATGTTAACTCTCACTTTGGTCCAGTCCACATAGATGTTAACTCTCACTTTGGTCCAGTCCACATAGATGTTAACTCTCACTTTGGTCCAGTCCACATAGATGTTAACTCTCCCTTTGGTCCAGTCCACATAGATGTTAACTCTCACTTTGGTCCAGTCCACGTAGATGTTAACTCTCCCTTTGGTCCAGTCCACATAGGTGTTAACTCTCACTTTGATCCAGTCCACGTAGGTGTTAACTCTCCCTTTGGTCCAGTCCACATAGATGTTAACTCTCACTTTGGTCCAGTCCACATAGATGTTAACTCTCACTTTGGTCCAGTGCACGTAGATGTTAACTCTCCCTTTGGTCCAGTCCACATAGATGTTAACTCTCACTTCGGTCCAGTCCACGTAGGTGTTAACTCTCACTTTGGTCCAGTCCACATAGATGTTAACTCTCACTTTGGTCCAGTGCACGTAGATGTTAACTCTCACTTTGGTCCAGTCCACGTAGGTGTTAACTCTCCCTTTGGTCCAGTCCACATAGATGTTAACTCTCACTTTGGTCCAGTGCACGTAGATGTTAACTCTCACTTTGGTCCAGTCCACATAGATGTTAACTCTCACTTTGGTCCAGTCCACGTAGGTGTTAACTCTCCCTTTGGTCCAGTCCACATAGATGTTAACTCTCACTTTGGTCCAGTGCACGTAGATGTTAACTCTCACTTTGGTCCAGTCCCCATAGATGTTAACTCTCACTTTGGACCAGTCCACGTAGATGTTAACTCTCACTTTGGTCCAGTCCACGTAGGTGTTAACTCTCACTTTGGTCCAGTCCACGTAGGTGTTAACTCTCACTTTGGTCCAGTCCACGTAGGTGTTAACTCTCACTTTGGTCCAGTCCACGTAGGTGTTAACTCTCACTTTGGTCCAGTCCACGTAGGTGTTAACTCTCACTTTGGTCCAGTCCACATAGATGTTAACTCTCACTTTGGTCCAGTCCACATAGATGTTAACTCTCACTTTGGTTCAGTCCACATAGGTGTTAACTCTCACATTGGTCCAGTCCACATAGATGTTAACTCTCACTTTGGTCCAGTCCACATAGATGTTAACTCTCACTTTGGTCCAGTCCACGTAGATGTTAACTCTGACTTTGGTCCAGTCCCCGTAGGTGTTAACTCTCACTTTGGTCCAGTCCACATAGATGTTAACTCTCACTTTGGTCCAGTCCACATAGATGTTAACTCTCACTTTGGTTCAGTCCCCGTAGGTGTTAACTCTCCCTTTGGTCCAGTCCACATAGATGTTAACTCTCACTTTGGTCCAGTCCACGTAGATGTTAACTCTCACTTTGGTCCAGTCCACATAGATGTTAACTCTCACTTTGGTCCAGTCCACGTAGGTGTTAACTCTCCCTTTGGTCCAGTCCACATAGATGTTAACTCTCACTTTGGTCCAGTGCACGTAGATGTTAACTCTCACTTTGGTCCAGTCCACATAGATGTTAACTCTCACTTTGGTCCAGTCCACGTAGGTGTTAACTCTCCCTTTGGTCCAGTCCACATAGATGTTAACTCTCACTTTGGTCCAGTCCACGTAGGTGTTAACTCTCACTTTCGTCCAGTCCACGTAGATGTTAACTCTCACTTTGGTCCAGTCCACATAGATGTTAACTCTCACTTTGGTCCAGTCCACGTAGATGTTAACTCTCACTTTGGTCCAGTCCACGTAGGTGTTAACGCTCACTTTGGTCCAGTCCACGTAGATGTTAACTCTCACTTTGGTCCAGTCCACGTAGATGTTAACTCTCACTTTGGTCCAGTCCACATAGGTGTTAACTCTCACTTTGGTCCAGTCTACATAGATGTTAACTCTCACTTTGGTCCAGTCCACGTAGGTGTTAACTCTCAATTTGGTCCAGTCCACATAGATGTTAACTCTCACTTTTGTCCAGTCCAGGTAGATGTTAACTCTCACTTTGGACAGTCCACGTAGATGTTAACTCTCACTTTGGTCCAGTCCACGTAGGTGTTAACTCTCACTTTGGTCCAGTCCACGTAGGTGTTAACTCTCACTTTGGTCCAGTCCACGTAGATGTTAACTCTCACTTTGGTCCAGTCCACGTAGGTGTTAACTCTCACTTTGGTCCAGTCCACATAGATGTTAACTCTCACTTTGGTCCAGTCCACATAGATGTTAATTCTCACTTTGGTCCAGTCCACATAGATGTTAACTCTCACTTTGGTCCAGTCCACGTAGATGTTAACTCTCACTTTGGTCCAGTCCACATAAGTGTTAACTCTCACTTTGGTCCAGTCCACATAGGTGTTAACTCTCACTTTGGTCCAGTCCACATAGATGTTAACTCTCACTTTGGTCCAGTCCACGTAGGTGTTAACTCTCACTTTGGTCCAGTCCACATAGATGTTAAATCTCACTTTGGTCCAGTCCACGTAGATGTTAACTCTCACTTTGGTCCAGTCCACATAGATGTTAACTCTCACTTTGGTCCAGTCCACGTAGGTGTTAACTCTCACTTTGGTCCAGTCCACATAGATGTTAACTCTCACTTTGGTCCAGTCCACGTAGGTGTTAACTCTCACTTTGGTCCAGTCCACATAGATGTTAACTCTCACTTTGATCCAGTCCACGTAGATGTTAACTCTCACTTTGGTCCAGTCCACATAGGTGTTAACTCTCACTTTGGTCCAGTCCACATAGATGTTAACTCTCACTTTGGTCCAGTCCACATAGATGTTAATTCTCACTTTTGTCCAGTCCACATAGGTGTTAACTCTCACTTTGGTCCAGTCCACGTAGATGTTAACTCTCACTTTGGTCCAGTCCACGTAGATGTTAACTCTCACTTTGGTCAAGTCCACGTAGATGTTAACTCTCACTTTGGTCAAGTCCACATAGATGTTAACTCTCACTTTGGTCCAGTCCAGGTAGATGTTAACACTCACTTTGGTCCAGTCCACATAGATGTTAACTCTCACTTTGGTCCAGTCCACATAGATGTTAACTCTCACTTTGGTCCAGTCCACGTAGATGTTAACTCTCCCTTTGGTCCAGTCCACATAGGTGTTAACTCTCACTTTGATCCAGTCCACGTAGGTGTTAACTCTCCCTTTGGTCCAGTCCACGTAGATGTTAACTCTCACTTTGGTCCAGTCCACATAGATGTTAACTCTCACTTTGGTCCAGTGCACGTAGATGTTAACTCTCCCTTTGGTCCAGTCCACATAGAGGTTAACTCTCGCTTCGGTCCAGTCCACGTAGGTGTTAACTCTCCCTTTGGTCCAGTCCACATAGATGTTAACTCTCACTTTGGTCCAGTGCACGTAGATGTTAACTCTCACTTTGGTCCAGTCCACATAGATGTTAACTCTCCCTTTGGTCCAGTCCACATAGATGTTAACTCTCACTTTGGTCCAGTGCACGTAGATGTTAACTCTCACTTTGGTCCAGTCCACATAGATGTTAACTCTCACTTTGGTCCAGTCCACATAGATGTTAACACTCACTTTGGTCCATTCCACGTAGATGTTAACTCTCACTTTGGTCCAGTCCACGTAGGTGTTAACTCTCACTTTGGTCCAGTCCACGTAGGGGTTAACTCTCACTTTGGTCCAGTCCACGTAGATGTTAACTCTCACTTTGGTCCAGTCCACGTAGGTGTTAACTCTCACTTTGGTCCAGTCCACGTAGGTGTTAACTCTCACTTTGGTCCAGTCCACATAGGTGTTAACTCTCACTTTGGTCCAGTCCACGTAGGTGTTACCTCTCACTTTGGTCCAGTCCACATAGATGTTAACTCTCACTTTGGTCCATTCCACGTAGATGTTAACTCTCACTTTGGTCCAGTCCACGTAGGTGTTAACTCTCACTTTGGTCCAGTCCACATAGATGTTAACTCTCACTTTGGTCCAGTCCACGTAGGTGTTAACTCTCACTTTGGTCCAGTCCACGTAGGTGTTAACTCTCACTTTGGTCCAGTCCACATAGATGTTAACTCTCACTTTGGTCCAATCCACATAGATGTTAACTCTCACTTTGGTCCAGTCCACATAGGTGTTAACTCTCACTTTGGTCCAGTCCACGTAGATGTTTACTCTCACTTTGGTCCAGTCCACGTAGATGTTAACTCTCATTTTGGTCCAGTCCACGTAGATGTTAACTCTGACTTTGGTCCAGTCCACGTAGATGTTAACTCTCACTTTGGTCCAGTCCACATAGATGTTAACTCTCATTTTGGTCCAGTCCACATAGATGTTAACTCTCACTTTGGTCCAGTTCACGTAGATGTTAACTCTCCCTTTGGTCCAGTCCACATAGGTGTTAACTCTCACTTTGGTCCAGTCCACGTAGATGTTAACTCTCACTTTGGTCCAGTCCACATAGATGTTAACTCTCACTTCGGTCCAGTCCACGTAGGTGTTAACTCTCCCTTTGGTCCAGTCCACATAGATGTTAACTCTCAATTTGGACCAGTCCACATAGGTGTTAACTCTCACTTCGGTCCAGTCCACGTAGGTGTTAACTCTCCCTTTGGTCCAGTCCACATAGATGTTAACTCTCACTTTGGTCCAGTCCACATAGGTGTTAACTCTCACTTTGGTCCAGTGCACGTAGATGTTAACTCTCACTTTGGTCCAGTCCACATAGATGTTAACTCTCACTTTGGTCCAGTGCACGTAGATGTTAACTCTCACTTTGGTCCAGTGCACGTAGATGTTAACTCTCACTTTGGTCCAGTCCACATAGATGTTAACTCTCACTTTGGTCCAGTGCACGTAGATGTTAACTCTCACTTTGGTCCAGTCCACGTAGGTGTTAACTCTCCCTTTGGTCCAGTGCACGTAGATGTTAACTCTCACTTTGGTCCAGTCCACGTAGGTGTTAACTCTCCCTTTGGTCCAGTCCACATAGATGTTAACTCTCACTTTGGTCCAGTCCACATAGATGTTAACTCTCACTTTGGTCCAGTCCACATAGATGTTAACTCTCACTTTGGTCCAGTCCACGTAGATGTTAACTCTCACTTTGGTCCAGTCCACATAGGTGTTAACTCTCACTTTGGTCCAGTCCATGTAGATGTTAACTCTCACTTTGGTCCAGTCCACGTAGATGTTAACTCTCACTTTGGTCCAGTCCACGTAGATGTTAACTCTCACTTTGGTCCAGTCCACATAGATGTTAACTCTCACTTTGGTCCAGTCCACATAGATGTTAACTCTCACTTTGGTCCAGTCCACGTAGATGTTAACTCTCCCTTTGGTCCAGTCCACGTAGATGTTAACTCTCACTTTGGTCCAGTCCACGTAGATGTTAACTCTCACTTTGGTCCAGTTCACATAGGTGTTAACTCTCACTTTGGTCCAGTGCACGTAGATGTTAACTCTCACTTTGGTCCAGTCCACATAGATGTTAACTCTCACTTTGGTCCAGTCCACGTAGGTGTTAACTCTCCCTTTGGTCCAGTCCACATAGATGTTAACTCTCACTTTGGTCCAGTGCACGTAGATGTTAACTCTCACTTTGGTCCAGTCCACATAGATGTTAACTCTCACTTTGGTCCAGTCCACATAGATGTTAACTCTCACTTTGGTCCAGTCCACATACATGTTAACTCTCACTTTGGTCCAGTCCACATAGATGTTAACTCTCACTTTGGTCCAGTGCACGTAGATGTTAACTCTCACTTTGGTCCAGTCCACATAGATGTTAACTCTCACTTTGGTCCAGTCCACATAGATGTTAGCTCTCACTTTGGTCCAGTCCACATAGATGTTAACTCTCACTTTGGTCCAGTCCACATAGGTGTTAACTCTCACTTTGGTCCAGTCCACATAGATGTTAACTCTCACTTTGGTCCAGTCCACGTACATGTTAACTCTCACTTTGGTCCAGTCCACATAGATGTTAACTCTCACTTTGGTCCAGTCCACATAGGTGTTAACTCTCACTTTGGTCCAGTCCACGTAGGTGTTAACTCTCACTTTGGTCCAGTCCACGTAGGTGTTAACTCTCACTTTGGTCCAGTCCACATAGGTGTTAACTCTCACTTTGGTCCAGTCCACATAGGTGTTAACTCTCACTTTGGTCCAGTCCACATAGATGTTAACTCTCACTTTGGTCCAGTCCACATAGATGTTAACTCTCACTTTGGTCCAGTCCACATAGATGTTAACTCTCACTTTGGTCCAGTCCAAATAGGTGTTAACTCTCACTTTGGTCCAGTCCACATAGATGTTAACTCTCACTTTGGTCCAGTCCACGTAGATGTTAACTCTCACTTTGGTCCAGTCCACATAGATGTTAACTCTCACTTTGGTCCAGTCCACGTAGATGTTAACTCTCCCTTTGGTCCAGTCCACATAGGTGTTAACTCTCACTTTGGTCCAGTCCACATAGATGTTAACTCTCACTTTGGTCCAGTCCACATAGATGTTAACTCTCACTTTGGTCCAGTCCACATAGATGTTAACTCTCACTTTGGTCCAGTCCACATAGGTGTTAACTCTCACTTTGGTCCAGTCCACATAGATGTTAACTCTCACTTTGGTCCAGTCCACGTAGATGTTAACTCTCACTTTGGTCCAGTCCACATAGATGTTAACTCTCACTTTGGTCCAGTCCACGTAGATGTTAACTCTCCCTTTGGTCCAGTCCACATAGATGTTAACTCTCACTTTGGTCCAGTCCACATAGGTGTTAACTCTCACTTTGGTCCAGTCCACGTAGGTGTTAACTCTCACTTTGGTCCAGTCCACATAGGTGTTAACTCTCACTTTGGTCCAGTCCACGTAGATGTTAACTCTCCCTTTGGTCCAGTCCACATAGATGTTAACTCTCACTTTGGTCCAGTCCCCGTAGGTGTTAACTCTCACTTTGGTCCAGTCCACATAGATGTTAACTCTCACTTTGGTCCAGTCCACGTAGATGTTAACTCTCACTTTGGTCCAGTCCACATAGATGTTAACTCTCACTTTGGTCCAGTCCACGTAGATGTTAACTCTCACTTTGGTCCAGTCCACGTAGATGTTAACTCTCACTTTGTTCCAGTCCACATAGATGTTAACTCTCACTTTGGTCCAGTCCACATAGGTGTTAACTCTCACTTTGGTCCAGTCCACATAGATGTTAACTCTCACTTTGGTCCAGTCCACGTAGGTGTTAACGTTCACTTTGGTCCAGTCCACGTAGATGTTAACTCTCACTTTGGTCCAGTCCACGTAGATGTTAACTCTCACTTTGGTCCAGTCCACATAGGTGTTAACTCTCACTTTGGTCCAGTCTACATAGATGTTAACTCTCACTTTGGTCCAGTCCACGTAGGTGTTAACTCTCACTTTGGTCCAGTCCACATAGATGTTAACTCTCACTTTGGTCCAGTCCAGGTAGATGTTAACTCTCACTTTGGTCCAGTCCACGTAGATGTTAACTCTCACTTTGGTCCAGTCCACGTAGGTGTTAACTCTCACTTTGGTCCAGTCCACGTAGGTGTTAACTCTCACTTTGGTCCAGTCCACATAGATGTTAACTCTCACTTTGGTCCAGTCCACATAGATGTTAACTCTCACTTTGGTCAAGTCCACGTAGATGTTAACTCTCACTTTGGTCCAGTCCACGTAGATGTTAACACTCACTTTGGTCCAGTCCACATAGATGTTAACTCTCACTTTGGTCCAGTCCACATAGATGTTAACTCTCACTTTGGTCCAGTCCACATAGATGTTAACTCTCACTTTGGTCCAGTCCACGTAGATGTTAACTCTCACTTTGGTCCAGTCCACATAGATGTTAACTCTCACTTTGGTCCAGTCCACGTAGATGTTAACTCTCCCTTTGGTCCAGTCCACATAGGTGTTAACTCTCACTTTGATCCAGTCCACGTAGGTGTTAACTCTCCCTTTGGTCCAGTCCACATAGATGTTAACTCTCACTTTGGTCCAGTCCACATAGATGTTAACTCTCACTTTGGTCCAGTCCACGTAGATGTTAACTCTCACTTTGGTCCAGTCCACGTAGATGTTAACACTCACTTTGGTCCAGTCCACATAGATGTTAACTCTCACTTTGGTCCAGTCCACATAGATGTTAACTCTCACTTTGGTCCAGTCCACATAGATGTTAACTCTCACTTTGGTCCAGTCCACATAGATGTTAACTCTCACTTTGGTCCAGTCCACATAGATGTTAACTCTCACTTTGGTCCAGTCCACGTAGATGTTAACTCTCCCTTTGGTCCAGTCCACATAGGTGTTAACTCTCACTTTGATCCAGTCCACGTAGGTGTTAACTCTCACTTTGGTCCAGTCCACATAGATGTTAACTCTCACTTCGGTCCAGTCCACGTAGGTGTTAACTCTCCCTTTGGTCCAGTCCACATAGATGTTAACTCTCACTTTGGTCCAGTGCACGTAGATGTTAACTCTCACTTTGGTCCAGTCCACATAGATGTTAACTCTCACTTTGGTCCAGTCCACGTAGGTGTTAACTCTCCCTTTGGTCCAGTCCACATAGATGTTAACTCTCACTTTGGTCCAGTGCACGTAGATGTTAACTCTCACTTTGGTCCAGTCCACATAGATGTTAACTCTCACTTTGGTCCAGTCCACATAGATGTTAACTCTCACTTTGGTCCAGTCCACGTAGATGTTAACTCTCACTTTGGTCCAGTCCACGTAGGTGTTAACTCTCACTTTGGTCCAGTCCACGTAGGTGTTAACTCTCACTTTGGACCAGTCCACGTAGATGTTAACTCTCACTTTGGTCCAGTCCACGTAGGTGTTAACTCTCACTTTGGTCCAGTCCACGTAGGTGTTAACTCTCACTTTGGTCCAGTCCACATAGGTGTTAACTCTCACTTTCGTCCAGTCCACGTAGATGTTAACTCTCACTTTGGTCCAGTCCACATAGATGTTAACTCTCACTTTGGTCCAGTCCACGTAGATGTTAACTCTCACTTTGGTCCAGTCCACGTAGGTGTTAACGCTCACTTTGGTCCAGTCCACGTAGATGTTAACTCTCACTTTGGTCCAGTCCACGTAGATGTTAACTCTCACTTTGGTCCAGTCTACATAGATGTTAACTCTCACTTTGGTCCAGTCCACGTAGGTGTTAACTCTCACTTTGGTCCAGTCCACATAGATGTTAACTCTCACTTTTGTCCAGTCCAGGTAGATGTTAACTCTCACTTTGGTCCAGTCCACGTAGATGTTAACTCTCACTTTGGTCCAGTCCACGTAGGTGTTAACTCTCACTTTGGTCCAGTCCACGTAGGTGTTAACTCTCACTTTGGTCCAGTCCACGTAGATGTTAACTCTCACTTTGGTCCAGTCCACGTAGGTGTTAACTCTCACTTTGGTCCAGTCCACGTAGGTGTTAACTCTCACTTTGGTCCAGTCCACATAGGTGTTAACTCTCACTTTGGTCCAGTCCACGTAGGTGTTACCTCTCACTTTGGTCCAGTCCACGTAGGTGTTAACTCTCACTTTGGTCCAGTCCACATAGATGTTAAATTCTCACTTTGGTCCAGTCCACATAAGTGTTAACTCTCACTTTGGTCCAGTCCACATAGGTGTTAACTCTCACTTTGGTCCAGTCCACATAGATGTTAACTCTCACTTTGGTCCAGTCCACGTAGGTGTTAACTCTCACTTTGGTCCAGTCCACATAGATGTTAACTCTCACTTTGGTCCAGTCCACGTAGATGTTAACTCTCACTTTGGTCCAGTCCACATAGATGTTAACTCTCACTTTGGTCCAGTCCACGTAGGTGTTAACTCTCACTTTGGTCCAGTCCACATAGATGTTAACTCTCACTTTGGTCCAGTCCACGTAGGTGTTAACTCTCACTTTGGTCCAGTCCACATAGATGTTAACTCTCACTTTGGTCCAGTCCACGTAGGTGTTAACTCTCACTTTGGTCCAGTCCACGTAGATGTTAACTCTCACTTTGGTCCAGTCCACATAGATGTTAACTCTCACTTTGGTCCAGTCCACGTAGGTGTTAACTCTCACTTTGGTCCAGTCCACGTAGATGTTAACTCTCACTTTGGTCCAGTCCACATAGATGTTAACTCTCACTTTGGTCCAGTCCACGTAGGTGTTAACTCTCACTTTGGTCCAGTCCACATAGATGTTAACTCTCACTTTGGTCCAGTCCACGTAGATGTTAACTCTCACTTTGGTCCAGTCCACGTAGGTGTTAACTCTCACTTTGGTCCAGTCCACGTAGGTGTTAACTCTCACTTTGGTCCAGTCCACATAGGTGTTAACTCTCACTTTGGTCCAGTCCACGTAGGTGTTACCTCTCACTTTGGTCCAGTCCACATAGATGTTAACTCTCACTTTGGTCCATTCCACGTAGATGTTAACTCTCACTTTGGTCCAGTCCACGTAGGTGTTAACTCTCACTTTGGTCCAGTCCACATAGATGTTAACTCTCACTTTGGTCCAGTCCACGTAGGTGTTAACTCTCACCTTGGTCCAGTCCACGTAGGTGTTAACTCTCACTTTGGTCCAGTCCACATAGATGTTAACTCTCACTTTGGTCCAGTCCACATAGATGTTAACTCTCACTTTGGTCCAGTCCACATAGGTGTTAACTCTCACTTTGGTCAAGTCCACGTAGATGTTAACTCTCACTTTGGTCCAGTCCACGTAGATGTTTACTCTCACTTTGGTCCAGTCCACGTAGATGTTAACTCTCACTTTGGTCCAGTCCACGTAGATGTTAACTCTGACTTTGGTCCAGTCCACGTAGATGTTAACTCTCACTTTGGTCCAGTCCACATAGATGTTAACTCTCATTTTGGTCCAGTCCACATAGATGTTAACTCTCACTTTGGTCCAGTCCACGTAGATGTTAACTCTCCCTTTGGTCCAGTCCACATAGGTGTTAACTCTCACTTTGGTCCAGTCCACGTAGGTGTTAACTCTCCCTTTGGTCCAGTCCACATAGATGTTAACTCTCAATTTGGTCCAGTCCACATAGATGTTAACTCTCACTTCGGTCCAGTCCACGTAGATGTTAACTCTCCCTTTGGTCCAGTCCACATAGATGTTAACTCTCACTTTGGTCCAGTGCACGTAGATGTTAACTCTCACTTTGGTCCAGTCCACGTAGGTGTTAACTCTCCCTTTGGTCCAGTCCACATAGATGTTAACTCTCACTTTGGTCCAGTCCACGTAGGTTTTAACTCTCCCTTTGGTCCAGTCCACATAGATGTTAACTCTCACTTTGGTCCAGTGCACGTAGATGTTAACTCTCACTTTGGTCCAGTCCACATAGATGTTAACTCTCACTTTGGTCCAGTCCACATAGATGTTAACTCTCACTTTGGTCCAGTCCACATAGATGTTAACTCTCACTTTGGTCCAGTCCACATAGATGTTAACTCTCACTTTGGTCCAGTGTACGTAGATGTTAACTCTCACTTTGGTCCAGTCCACATAGATGTTAACTCTCACTTTGGTCCAGTCCACGTAGGTGTTAACTCTCCCTTTGGTCCAGTCCACATAGATGTTAACTCTCACTTTGGTCCAGTCCACGTAGGTGTTAACTCTCACTTTCGTCCAGTCCACGTAGATGTTAACTCTCACTTTGGTCCAGTCCACATAGATGTTAACTCTCACTTTGGTCCAGTCCACGTAGATGTTAACTCTCACTTTGGTCCAGTCCACATAGGTGTTAACTCTCACTTTGGTCCAGTCTACATAGATGTTAACTCTCACTTTGGTCCAGTCCACATAGATGTTAACTCTCACTTTGGTCCAGTCCAGGTAGATGTTAACTCTCACTTTGGTCCAGTCCACGTAGATGTTAACTCTCACTTTGGTCCAGTCCACGTAGGTGTTAACTCTCACTTTGGTCCAGTCCACGTAGGTGTTAACTCTCACTTTGGTCCAGTCCACATAGATGTTAACTCTCACTTTGGTCCAGTCCACATAGATGTTAATTCTCACTTTGGTCCAGTCCACATAGGTGTTAACTCTCACTTTGGTCCAGTCCACGTAGATGTTAACTCTCACTTTGGTCCAGTCCACGTAGATGTTAACTCTCACTTTGGTCCAGTCCACGTTGATGTTAACACTCACTTTGGTCCAGTCCACATAGATGTTAACTCTCACTTTGGTCAAGTCCACGTAGATGTTAACTCTCACTTTGGTCAAGTCCACGTAGATGTTAACTCTCACTTTGGTCCAGTCCACGTAGATGTTAACACTCACTTTGGTCCAGTCCACATAGATGTTAACTCTCACTTTGGTCCAGTCCACATAGATGTTAACTCTCACTTTGGTCCAGTCCACATAGATGTTAACTCTCACTTTGGTCCAGTCCACATAGATGTTAACTCTCACTTTGGTCCAGTCCACATAGATGTTAACTCTCACTTTGGTCCAGTCCACGTAGATGTTAACTCTCCCTTTGGTCCAGTCCACATAGGTGTTAACTCTCACTTTGATCCAGTCCACGTAGGTGTTAACTCTCCCTTTGGTCCAGTCCACATAGATGTTAACTCTCACTTTGGTCCAGTCCACATAGATGTTAACTCTCACTTTGGTCCAGTCCACGTAGATGTTAACTCTCACTTTGGTCCAGTCCACGTAGATGTTAACACTCACTTTGGTCCAGTCCACATAGATGTTAACTCTCACTTTGGTCCAGTCCACATAGATGTTAACTCTCACTTTGGTCCAGTCCACATAGATGTTAACTCTCACTTTGGTCCAGTCCACATAGATGTTAACTCTCACTTTGGTCCAGTCCACATAGATGTTAACTCTCACTTTGGTCCAGTCCACGTAGATGTTAACTCTCCCTTTGGTCCAGTCCACATAGGTGTTAACTCTCACTTTGATCCAGTCCACGTAGGTGTTAACTCTCCCTTTGGTCCAGTCCACATAGATGTTAACTCTCACTTCGGTCCAGTCCACGTAGGTGTTAACTCTCCCTTTGGTCCAGTCCACATAGATGTTAACTCTCACTTTGGTCCAGTGCACGTAGATGTTAACTCTCACTTTGGTCCAGTCCACATAGATGTTAACTCTCACTTTGGTCCAGTCCACGTAGGTGTTAACTCTCCCTTTGGTCCAGTCCACATAGATGTTAACTCTCACTTTGGTCCAGTGCACGTAGATGTTAACTCTCACTTTGGTCCAGTCCACATAGATGTTAACTCTCACTTTGGTCCAGTCCACATAGATGTTAACTCTCACTTTGGTCCAGTCCACGTAGATGTTAACTCTCACTTTGGTCCAGTCCACGTAGGTGTTAACTCTCACTTTGGTCCAGTCCACGTAGGTGTTAACTCTCACTTTGGACCAGTCCACGTAGATGTTAACTCTCACTTTGGTCCAGTCCACGTAGGTGTTAACTCTCACTTTGGTCCAGTCCACGTAGGTGTTAACTCTCACTTTGGTCCAGTCCACATAGGTGTTAACTCTCACTTTCGTCCAGTCCACGTAGATGTTAACTCTCACTTTGGTCCAGTCCACATAGATGTTAACTCTCACTTTGGTCCAGTCCACGTAGATGTTAACTCTCACTTTGGTCCAGTCCACGTAGGTGTTAACGCTCACTTTGGTCCAGTCCACGTAGATGTTAACTCTCACTTTGGTCCAGTCCACGTAGATGTTAACTCTCACTTTGGTCCAGTCTACATAGATGTTAACTCTCACTTTGGTCCAGTCCACGTAGGTGTTAACTCTCACTTTGGTCCAGTCCACATAGATGTTAACTCTCACTTTTGTCCAGTCCAGGTAGATGTTAACTCTCACTTTGGTCCAGTCCACGTAGATGTTAACTCTCACTTTGGTCCAGTCCACGTAGGTGTTAACTCTCACTTTGGTCCAGTCCACGTAGGTGTTAACTCTCACTTTGGTCCAGTCCACGTAGATGTTAACTCTCACTTTGGTCCAGTCCACGTAGGTGTTAACTCTCACTTTGGTCCAGTCCACGTAGGTGTTAACTCTCACTTTGGTCCAGTCCACGTAGGTGTTACCTCTCACTTTGGTCCAGTCCACGTAGGTGTTAACTCTCACTTTGGTCCAGTCCACATAGATGTTAAATTCTCACTTTGGTCCAGTCCACATAAGTGTTAACTCTCACTTTGGTCCAGTCCACATAGGTGTTAACTCTCACTTTGGTCCAGTCCACATAGATGTTAACTCTCACTTTGGTCCAGTCCACGTAGGTGTTAACTCTCACTTTGGTCCAGTCCACATAGATGTTAACTCTCACTTTGGTCCAGTCCACGTAGATGTTAACTCTCACTTTGGTCCAGTCCACATAGATGTTAACTCTCACTTTGGTCCAGTCCACGTAGGTGTTAACTCTCACTTTGGTCCAGTCCACATAGATGTTAACTCTCACTTTGGTCCAGTCCACGTAGGTGTTAACTCTCACTTTGGTCCAGTCCACATAGATGTTAACTCTCACTTTGGTCCAGTCCACGTAGGTGTTAACTCTCACTTTGGTCCAGTCCACGTAGATGTTAACTCTCACTTTGGTCCAGTCCACATAGATGTTAACTCTCACTTTGGTCCAGTCCACGTAGGTGTTAACTCTCACTTTGGTCCAGTCCACGTAGATGTTAACTCTCACTTTGGTCCAGTCCACATAGATGTTAACTCTCACTTTGGTCCAGTCCACGTAGGTGTTAACTCTCCCTTTGGTCCAGTCCACATAGATGTTAACTCTCACTTTGGTCCAGTGCACGTAGATGTTAACTCTCACTTTGGTCCAGTCCACATAGATGTTAACTCTCACTTTGGTCCAGTCCACATAGATGTTAACTCTCACTTTGGTCCAGTCCACATAGATGTTAACTCTCACTTTGGTCCAGTCCACATAGATGTTAACTCTCACTTTGGTCCAGTGTACGTAGATGTTAACTCTCACTTTGGTCCAGTCCACATAGATGTTAACTCTCACTTTGGTCCAGTCCACGTAGGTGTTAACTCTCCCTTTGGTCCAGTCCACATAGATGTTAACTCTCACTTTGGTCCAGTCCACGTAGGTGTTAACTCTCACTTTCGTCCAGTCCACGTAGATGTTAACTCTCACTTTGGTCCAGTCCACATAGATGTTAACTCTCACTTTGGTCCAGTCCACGTAGATGTTAACTCTCACTTTGGTCCAGTCCACATAGGTGTTAACTCTCACTTTGGTCCAGTCTACATAGATGTTAACTCTCACTTTGGTCCAGTCCACATAGATGTTAACTCTCACTTTGGTCCAGTCCAGGTAGATGTTAACTCTCACTTTGGTCCAGTCCACGTAGATGTTAACTCTCACTTTGGTCCAGTCCACGTAGGTGTTAACTCTCACTTTGGTCCAGTCCACGTAGGTGTTAACTCTCACTTTGGTCCAGTCCACATAGATGTTAACTCTCACTTTGGTCCAGTCCACATAGATGTTAATTCTCACTTTGGTCCAGTCCACATAGGTGTTAACTCTCACTTTGGTCCAGTCCACGTAGATGTTAACTCTCACTTTGGTCCAGTCCACGTAGATGTTAACTCTCACTTTGGTCCAGTCCACGTTGATGTTAACACTCACTTTGGTCCAGTCCACATAGATGTTAACTCTCACTTTGGTCAAGTCCACGTAGATGTTAACTCTCACTTTGGTCAAGTCCACGTAGATGTTAACTCTCACTTTGGTCCAGTCCACGTAGATGTTAACACTCACTTTGGTCCAGTCCACATAGATGTTAACTCTCACTTTGGTCCAGTCCACATAGATGTTAACTCTCACTTTGGTCCAGTCCACATAGATGTTAACTCTCACTTTGGTCCAGTCCACATAGATGTTAACTCTCACTTTGGTCCAGTCCACATAGATGTTAACTCTCACTTTGGTCCAGTCCACGTAGATGTTAACTCTCCCTTTGGTCCAGTCCACATAGGTGTTAACTCTCACTTTGATCCAGTCCACGTAGGTGTTAACTCTCCCTTTGGTCCAGTCCACATAGATGTTAACTCTCACTTTGGTCCAGTCCACATAGATGTTAACTCTCACTTTGGTCCAGTCCACGTAGATGTTAACTCTCACTTTGGTCCAGTCCACGTAGATGTTAACACTCACTTTGGTCCAGTCCACATAGATGTTAACTCTCACTTTGGTCCAGTCCACATAGATGTTAACTCTCACTTTGGTCCAGTCCACATAGATGTTAACTCTCACTTTGGTCCAGTCCACATAGATGTTAACTCTCACTTTGGTCCAGTCCACGTAGATGTTAACTCTCCCTTTGGTCCAGTCCACATAGGTGTTAACTCTCACTTTGATCCAGTCCACGTAGGTGTTAACTCTCCCTTTGGTCCAGTCCACATAGATGTTAACTCTCACTTCGGTCCAGTCCACGTAGGTGTTAACTCTCCCTTTGGTCCAGTCCACATAGATGTTAACTCTCACTTTGGTCCAGTGCACGTAGATGTTAACTCTCACTTTGGTCCAGTCCACATAGATGTTAACTCTCACTTTGGTCCAGTCCACGTAGGTGTTAACTCTCCCTTTGGTCCAGTCCACATAGATGTTAACTCTCACTTTGGTCCAGTGCACGTAGATGTTAACTCTCACTTTGGTCCAGTCCACATAGATGTTAACTCTCACTTTGGTCCAGTCCACATAGATGTTAACTCTCACTTTGGTCCAGTCCACGTAGATGTTAACTCTCACTTTGGTCCAGTCCACGTAGGTGTTAACTCTCACTTTGGTCCAGTCCACGTAGGTGTTAACTCTCACTTTGGACCAGTCCACGTAGATGTTAACTCTCACTTTGGTCCAGTCCACGTAGGTGTTAACTCTCACTTTGGTCCAGTCCACGTAGGTGTTAACTCTCACTTTGGTCCAGTCCACATAGGTGTTAACTCTCACTTTCGTCCAGTCCACGTAGATGTTAACTCTCACTTTGGTCCAGTCCACATAGATGTTAACTCTCACTTTGGTCCAGTCCACGTAGATGTTAACTCTCACTTTGGTCCAGTCCACGTAGGTGTTAACGCTCACTTTGGTCCAGTCCACGTAGATGTTAACTCTCACTTTGGTCCAGTCCACGTAGATGTTAACTCTCACTTTGGTCCAGTCTACATAGATGTTAACTCTCACTTTGGTCCAGTCCACGTAGGTGTTAACTCTCACTTTGGTCCAGTCCACATAGATGTTAACTCTCACTTTTGTCCAGTCCAGGTAGATGTTAACTCTCACTTTGGTCCAGTCCACGTAGATGTTAACTCTCACTTTGGTCCAGTCCACGTAGGTGTTAACTCTCACTTTGGTCCAGTCCACGTAGGTGTTAACTCTCACTTTGGTCCAGTCCACGTAGATGTTAACTCTCACTTTGGTCCAGTCCACGTAGGTGTTAACTCTCACTTTGGTCCAGTCCACGTAGGTGTTAACTCTCACTTTGGTCCAGTCCACGTAGGTGTTACCTCTCACTTTGGTCCAGTCCACGTAGGTGTTAACTCTCACTTTGGTCCAGTCCACATAGATGTTAAATTCTCACTTTGGTCCAGTCCACATAAGTGTTAACTCTCACTTTGGTCCAGTCCACATAGGTGTTAACTCTCACTTTGGTCCAGTCCACATAGATGTTAACTCTCACTTTGGTCCAGTCCACGTAGGTGTTAACTCTCACTTTGGTCCAGTCCACATAGATGTTAACTCTCACTTTGGTCCAGTCCACGTAGATGTTAACTCTCACTTTGGTCCAGTCCACATAGATGTTAACTCTCACTTTGGTCCAGTCCACGTAGGTGTTAACTCTCACTTTGGTCCAGTCCACATAGATGTTAACTCTCACTTTGGTCCAGTCCACGTAGGTGTTAACTCTCACTTTGGTCCAGTCCACATAGATGTTAACTCTCACTTTGGTCCAGTCCACGTAGGTGTTAACTCTCACTTTGGTCCAGTCCACGTAGATGTTAACTCTCACTTTGGTCCAGTCCACATAGATGTTAACTCTCACTTTGGTCCAGTCCACGTAGGTGTTAACTCTCACTTTGGTCCAGTCCACGTAGATGTTAACTCTCACTTTGGTCCAGTCCACATAGATGTTAACTCTCACTTTGGTCCAGTCCACGTAGGTGTTAACTCTCACTTTGGTCCAGTCCACATAGATGTTAACTCTCACTTTGGTCCAGTCCACGTAGATGTTAACTCTCACTTTGGTCCAGTCCACGTAGGTGTTAACTCTCACTTTGGTCCAGTCCACGTAGGTGTTAATTCTCACTTTGGTCCAGTCCACGTAGATGTTAACTCTCACTTTGGTCCAGTCCACGTAGGTGTTAACTCTCACTTTGGTCCAGTCCACGTAGGTGTTAACTCTCACTTTGGTCCAGTCCACATAGGTGTTAACTCTCACTTTGGTCCAGTCCACGTAGGTGTTACCTCTCACTTTGGTCCAGTCCACATAGATGTTAACTCTCACTTTGGTCCATTCCACGTAGATGTTAACTCTCACTTTGGTCCAGTCCACGTAGGTGTTAACTCTCACTTTGGTCCAGTCCACATAGATGTTAACTCTCACTTTGGTCCAGTCCACGTAGGTGTTAACTCTCACCTTGGTCCAGTCCACGTAGGTGTTAACTCTCACTTTGGTCCAGTCCACATAGATGTTAACTATCACTTTGGTCCAGTCCACATAGATGTTAACTCTCACTTTGGTCCAGTCCACATAGGTGTTAACTCTCACTTTGGTCAAGTCCACGTAGATGTTAACTCTCACTTTGGTCCAGTCCACGTAGATGTTTACTCTCACTTTGGTCCAGTCCACGTAGATGTTAACTCTCACTTTGGTCCAGTCCACGTAGATGTTAACTCTGACTTTGGTCCAGTCCACGTAGATGTTAACTCCCACTTTGGTCCAGTCCACATAGATGTTAACTCTCATTTTGGTCCAGTCCACATAGATGTTAACTCTCACTTTGGTCCAGTCCACGTAGATGTTAACTCTCCCTTTGGTCCAGTCCACATAGGTGTTAACTCTCACTTTGGTCCAGTCCACGTAGGTGTTAACTCTCCCTTTGGTCCAGTCCACATAGATGTTAACTCTCAATTTGGTCCAGTCCACATAGATGTTAACTCTCACTTCGGTCCAGTCCACGTAGATGTTAACTCTCCCTTTGGTCCAGTCCACATAGATGTTAACTCTCACTTTGGTCCAGTGCACGTAGATGTTAACTCTCACTTTGGTCCAGTCCACGTAGGTGTTAACTCTCCCTTTGGTCCAGTCCACATAGATGTTAACTCTCACTTTGGTCCAGTCCACGTAGGTTTTAACTCTCCCTTTGGTCCAGTCCACATAGATGTTAACTCTCACTTTGGTCCAGTGCACGTAGATGTTAACTCTCACTTTGGTCCAGTCCACATAGATGTTAACTCTCACTTTGGTCCAGTCCACATAGATGTTAACTCTCACTTTGGTCCAGTCCACATAGATGTTAACTCTCACTTTGGTCCAGTCCACATAGATGTTAACTCTCACTTTAGTCCAGTGTACGTAGATGTTAACTCTCACTTTGGTCCAGTCCACATAGATGTTAACTCTCACTTTGGTCCAGTCCACGTAGGTGTTAACTCTCCCTTTGGTCCAGTCCACATAGATGTTAACTCTCACTTTGGTCCAGTCCACGTAGGTGTTAACTCTCACTTTCGTCCAGTCCACGTAGATGTTAACTCTAACTTTGGTCCAGTCCACATAGATGTTAACTCTCACTTTGGTCCAGTCCACGTAGATGTTAACTCTCACTTTGGTCCAGTCCACATAGGTGTTAACTCTCACTTTGCTCCAGTCTACATAGATGTTAACTCTCACTTTGGTCCAGTCCACGTAGGTGTTAACTCTCACTTTGGTCCAGTCCACATAGATGTTAACTCTCACTTTTGTCCAGTCCAGGTAGATGTTAACTCTCACTTTTGTCCAGTCCAGGTAGATGTTAACTCTCACTTTGGTCCAGTCCACGTAGATGTTAACTCTCACTTTGGTCCAGTCCACGTAGATGTTAACTCTCACTTTGGTCCAGTCCACGTAGATGTTAACTCTCACTTTGGTCCAGTCCACATAGATGTTAACTCTCACTTTTGGCCAGTCCAGGTAGATGTTAACTCTCACTTTGGTCCAGTCCACGTAGATGTTAACTCTCACTTTGGTCCAGTCCACGTAGGTGTTAACTCTCACTTTGGTCCAGTCCACGTAGGTGTTAACTCTCACTTTGGTCCAGTCCACGTAGATGTTAACTCTCACTTTGGTCCAGTCCACGTAGGTGTTAACTCTCACTTTGGTCCAGTCCACGTAGGTGTTAACTCTCACTTTGGTCCAGTCCACATAGGTGTTAACTCTCACTTTGGTCCAGTCCACGTAGGTGTTACCTCTCATTTTGGTCCAGTCCACGTAGGTGTTAACTCTCACTTTGGTCCAGTCCACATAGATGTTAACTCTCACTTTGGTCCAGTCCACATAGGTGTTAACTCTCACTTTGGTCCAGTCCACATAGGTGTTAACTCTCACTTTGGTCCAGTCCACGTAGATGTTAACTCTCACTTTGGTCCAGTCCACGTAGATGTTAACTCTCACTTTGGTCCAGTCCACGTAGATGTTAACTCTCACTTTGGTCCAGTCCACATAGATGTTAACTCTCACTTTGGTCCAGTCCACATAGATGTTAACTCTCACTTTGGTCCAGTCCACGTAGATGTTAACTCTCCCTTTGGTCCAGTCCACATAGGTGTTAACTCTCACTTTGGTCCAGTCCACGTAGGTGTTAACTCTCCCTTTGGTCCAGTCCACATAGATGTTAACTCTCACTTTGGTCCAGTCCACATAGATGTTAACTCTCACTTTGGTCCAGTGCACGTAGATGTTAACTCTCACTTTGGTCCAGTCCACATAGATGTAAACTCTCACTTCGGTCCAGTGCACGTAGATGTTAACTCTCACTTTGGTCCAGTCCACATAGATGTTAACTCTCACTTTGGTCCAGTCCACGTAGGTGTTAACTCTCCCTTTGGTCCAGTCCACATAGATGTTAACTCTCACTTTGGTCCAGTGCACGTAGATGTTAACTCTCACTTTGGTCCAGTCCACATAGATGTTAACTCTCACTTTGGTCCAGTCCACGTAGGTGTTAACTCTCCCTTTGGTCCAGTCCACATAGATGTTAACTCTCACTTTGGTCCAGTGCACGTAGATTTTAACTCTCACTTTGGTCCAGTCCACATAGATGTTAACTCTCACTTTGGTCCAGTCCACATAGATGTTAACTCTCACTTTGGTCCAGTCCACATAGATGTTAACTCTCACTTTGGTCCAGTGCACGTAGATGTTAACTCTCACTTTGGTCCAGTCCACATAGATGTTAACTCTCACTTTGGTCCAGTCCACGTAGGTGTTAACTCTCCCTTTGGTCCAGTCCACATAGATGTTAACTCTCACTTTGGTCCAGTCCACGTAGGTGTTAACTCTCACTTTGGTCCAGTCCACGTAGATGTTAACTCTCACTTTGGTCCAGTCCACATAGATGTTAACTCTCACTTTGGTCCAGTCCACGTAGATGTTAACTCTCACTTTGGTCCAGTCCACATAGATGTTAACTCTCACTTTGGTCCAGTCCACATAGGTGTTAACTCTCACTTTGGTCCAGTCCACATAGATGTTAACTCTCACTTTGGTCCAGTCCACGTAGGTGTTAACTCTCCCTTTGGTCCAGTCCACATAGATGTTAACTCTCACTTTGGTCCAGTGCACGTAGATTTTAACTCTCACTTTGGTCCAGTCCACATAGATGTTAACTCTCACTTTGGTCCAGTCCACATAGATGTTAACTCTCACTTTGGTCCAGTCCACATAGATGTTAACTCTCACTTTGGTCCAGTGCACGTAGATGTTAACTCTCACTTTGGTCCAGTCCACATAGATGTTAACTCTCACTTTGGTCCAGTCCACGTAGGTGTTAACTCTCCCTTTGGTCCAGTCCACATAGATGTTAACTCTCACTTTGGTCCAGTCCACGTAGGTGTTAACTCTCACTTTGGTCCAGTCCACGTAGATGTTAACTCTCACTTTGGTCCAGTCCACATAGATGTTAACTCTCACTTTGGTCCAGTCCACGTAGATGTTAACTCTCACTTTGGTCCAGTCCACATAGATGTTAACTCTCACTTTGGTCCAGTCCACATAGGTGTTAACTCTCACTTTGGTCCAGTCCACGTAGATGTTAACTCTCACTTTGGTCCAGTCCACGTAGGTGTTAACTCTCACTTTGGTCCAGTCCACGTAGGTGTTAACTCTCACTTTGGTCCAGTCCACGTAGATGTTAACTCTCACTTTGGTCCAGTCCACATAGGTGTTAACTCTCACTTTGGTCCAGTCCACGTAGATGTTAACTCTCACTTTGGTCCAGTCCACGTAGATGTTAACTCTCACTTTGGTCCAGTCCACGTAGGTGTTAACTCTCACTTTGGTCCAGTCCACGTAGGTGTTAACTCTCACTTTGGTCCAGTCCACGTAGATGTTAACTCTCACTTTGGTCCAGTCCACGTAGGTGTTAACTCTCACTTTGGTCCAGTCCACGTAGATGTTAACTCTCACTTTGGTCCAGTCCACGTAGGTGTTAACTCTCACTTTGGTCCAGTCCACATAGATGTTAATTCTCACTTTGGTCCAGTCCACGTAGGTGTTACCTCTAACTTTGGTCCAGTCCACATAGATGTTAACTCTCACTTTGGTCCAGTCCACATAGATGTTAACTCTCACTTTGGTCCAGTCCACGTAGATGTTAACTCTCACTTTGGTCCAGTCCACGTAGATGTTAACTCTCACTTTGGTCCAGTCCACATAGATGTTAACTCTCACTTTGGTCCAGTCTACATAGATGTTAACTCTCACTTTGGTCCAGTCCACGTAGGTGTTAACTCTCACTTTGGTCCAGTCCACATAGGTGTTAACTCTCACTTTGGTCCAGTCCACGTAGGTGTTAACTCTCCCTTTGGTCCAGTCCACATAGATGTTAACTCTCAATTTGGTCCAGTCCACATAGATGTTAACTCTCACTTTGGTCCAGTGCACGTAGATGTTAACTCTCACTTTGGTCCAGTCCATATAGGTGTTAACTCTCCCTTTGGTCCAGTCCACATAGGTGTTAACTCTCCCTTTGGTCCAGTCCACATAGATGTTAACTCTTACTTTGGTCCAGTCCACATAGATGTTATCTCTCACTTTGGTCCAGTCCACATAGATGTTAACTCTCACTTTGGTCCAGTCCAGGTAGATGTTAACTCTCACTTTGGTCCAGTCCACGTAGATGTTAACTCTCACTTTGGTCCAGTCCACATAGATGTTAACTCTCACTTTGGTCCAGTCCACATAGATGTTATCTCTCACTTTGGTCCAGTCCACATAGATGTTAACTCTCACTTTGGTCCAGTCCACGTAGATGTTAACTCTCACTTTGGTCCAGTCCACATAGATGTTAACTCTCACTTTGGTCCAGTCCACATAGATGTTAACTCTCACTTTGGTCCAGTCCACGTAGATGTTAACTCTCACTTTGGTCCAGTGCACGTTGATGTTAACTCTCACTTTGGTCCAGTGCACGTAGATGTTAACTCTCACTTTGGTCCAGTGCACGTTGATGTTAACTCTCACTTTGGTCCAGTCCACATAGATGTTAACTCTCACTTTGGTCCAGTCCACATAGATGTTATCTCTCACTTTGGTCCAGTCCACATAGATGTTAACTCTCACTTTGGTCCAGTCCACATAGATGTTAACTCTCACTTTGGTCCAGTGCACGTTGATGTTAACTCTCACTTTGGTCCAGTCCACATAGATGTTAACTCTCACTTTGGTCCAGTCCACGTAGATGTTAACTCTCACTTTGGTCCAGTCCACGTAGGTGTTAACTCTCACTTTGGTCCAGTCCACGTAGATGTTAACTCTCACTTTGGTCCAGTCCACGTAGGTGTTAACTCTCACTTTGGTCCAGTCCACGTAGGTGTTAACTCTCACTTTGGTCCAGTCCACATAGGTGTTAACTCTCACTTTGGTCCAGTCCACGTAGGTGTTACCTCTCACTTTGGTCCAGTCCACATAGATGTTAACTCTCACTTTGGTCAAGTCCACATAGATGTTAACTCTCACTTTGGTCCAGTCCACGTAGATGTTAACTCTCACTTTGGTCCAGTCCACGTAGGTGTTAACTCTCACTTTGGTCCAGTCCACGTAGGTGTTAACTCTCACTTTGGTCCAGTCCACGTAGATGTTAACTCTCACTTTGGTCCAGTCCACATAGATGTTAACTCTCACTTTGGTCCAGTCCACATAGGTGTTAACTCTCACTTTGGTCCAGTCCACGTAGATGTTAACTCTCACTTTGGTCCAGTCAACGTAGATGTTAACTCTCACTTTGGTCCAGTCCACGTAGATGTTAACTCTCACTTTGGTCCAGTCCACATAGATGTTAACTCTCACTTTGGTCCAGTCCACATAGATGTTAACTCTCACTTTGGTCCAGTCCACGTAGATGTTAACTCTCCCTTTGGTCCAGTCCACATAGGTGTTAACTCTCACTTTGATCCAGTCCACGTAGGTGTTAACTCTCCCTTTGGTCCAGTCCACATAGATGTTAACTCTCACTTTGGTCCAGTCCACATAGATGTTAACTCTCACTTTGGTCCAGTGCACGTAGATGTTAACTCTCCCTTTGGTCCAGTCCACATAGATGTTAACTCTCACTTTGGTCCAGTCCATATAGATGTTAACTCTCACTTTGGTCCAGTCCACATAGATGTTAACTCTCACTTTGGTCCAGTCCATATAGATGTTAACTCTCACTTTGGTCCAGTGCACGTAGATGTTAACTCTCCCTTTGGTCCAGTCCACATAGATGTTAACTCTCACTTTGGTCCAGTCCACATAGATGTTAACTCTCACTTTGGTCCAGTCCACATAGATGTTAACTCTCACTTTGGTCCAGTCCACATAGATGTTAACTCTCACTTTGGTCCAGTCCACGTAGGTGTTAACTCTCACTTTCGTCCAGTCCACATAGATGTTAACTCTCACTTTGGTCCAGTCCACGTAGGTGTTAACTCTCACTTTCGTCCAGTCCACATAGATGTTAACTCTCACTTTGGTCCAGTCCACGTAGATGTTAACTCTCACTTTGGTCCAGTCCACGTAGGTGTTAACTCTCACTTTGGTCCAGTCCACGTAGATGTTATCTCTCACTTTGGTCCAGTCCACATAGATGTTAACTCTCACTTTGGTCCAGTCCACATAGATGTTAACTCTCACTTTGGTCCAGTCCACGTAGGTGTTAACTCTCACTTTGGTCCAGTCCACATAGATGTTAACTCTCACTTTGGTCCAGTCCACATAGGTGTTAACTCTCACTTTGGTCCAGTCCACGTAGATGTTAACTCTCACTTTGGTCCAGTCCATATAGATGTTAACTCTCACTTTGGTCCAGTCCATATAGATGTTAACTCTCACTTTGGTCCAGTCCCCGTAGGTGTTAACTCTCACTTTGGTCCAGTCCACATAGATGTTAACTCTCACTTTGGTCCAGTCCACATAGGTGTTAACTCTCACGTTGGTCCAGTCCACGTAGATGTTAACTCTCACTTTGGTCCAGTCCATATAGATGTTAACTCTCACTTTGGTCCAGTCCATATAGATGTTAACTCTCACTTTGGTCCAGTCCACATAGGTGTTAACTCTCACTTTGGTCCAGTCCACATAGATGTTAACTCTCACTTTGGTCCAGTCCACGTAGGTGTTAACTCTCACTTTGGTCCAGTCCATATAGATGTTAACTCTCACTTTGGTCCAGTCCATATAGATGTTAACTCTCACTTTGGTCCAGTCCACGTAGATGTTAACTCTCACTTTGGTCCAGTCCACGTAGATGTTAACTCTCACTTTGGTCCAGTCCACCCAGCTGAGAAAAGATGCTATAAGATAAATACAGGCCTCTGCTCTACTGTTAAGATGTAAGTTCTTCTATTTGTTTTTAGATGTAATTTGCAGGTGACATATCATCATCATCATCATTATTACCATTATCATCATAAAGTTCATCATCATTATCATCATGGACCAAGTCGATGCTTAATCAGAGTTATACTGTCCTCTCATCGATGAGCCAGAGGCCCACATCTCACTCACTTATGCTCGAGTATTGGCATGGTTTCTACAACTGGATGCTCTTCCTATTACCAACCATTTTGCATAACGTACTAGGTACATTTTTTCATGGCACCAACCAGCATAGGATGGTTGTCATGTCTTCCACTCAACTAAAGAGTCCTCTCAATTCTTTGTTTAACATAATTTGGATAACTGGATGTCCTTCCTAACACCAACCACATTGCAGAATTTGCTGGATGTATTTTATCATGGCACTAGAACTATGGAGGCCATCATGAAGAGACCTCTCAAACTTTTGTTTGGCATATTTTCTATGTCTGGACACCAGAGGCATAACTAGGCAAAATAGTGCATATGGCAAACAGTGAAATTGCAATCCTGCCCAGCACTTTATTTTTACCTAATAATCTATATAAATGGTTTAATGATCCAGCCACCATAGTGTTCTCACCCATGATAATCTTAGACAGATCATATATCTGAAGAGGTTTCTTTTTTCACTCTCCGGCGAGGCTTATTTGACTTTAATAGAATGTGTTCCTAGTTCATATGGCCCCCATGGCATGTGCCATGCCCTAGTTAAGCTTCTGTTGGACACCTATTCTAACACCAACCACTTTATAGAGCATACAGGGTGCATTTTTTTTGGCACCAGCATAGGAGAGGTTGTTATGTCCTTCATATGACTGTTATTAATCAATATATTTACACTCCAAACACATGGTCAGCTTCTCCTTTTGTTTTACTTTAACTTTTATCACAGATGTCACAGAAAAATCATTAAATATCTTATAAGAGAATACATTATTGTATCACTCATTTCTCGTTAATCTTAAGCTGTGATTGTTTGGATCGTATTACAATATGTATCATGTGTGGCTTACACACATGACTCACATTCACACATACATACACACAGACACACACATACTGCCCAATATTAAATAAAACAGATGCAACATGCACATTGTCTAATATGTACAGCACAGATGCAACTCTCACTCTCTCTGACACACACATACACATTGTCTACCATATACAGCACTGATGCAAAACACACACACATATACACATACACATTTTGCCTATCATATACAGTATTGATGTATGACATACACACATACATACGCTCATACAAACATTGTCTATCATATACAACACAGATGCAAGACACACACATATATACATACACACATCAGGGCTGTCTTAACGCATGCGCATGCTGGGCAGTTGCCCGGGGGCCCCACGAGGATAGGGGGCCTATTTGTATTTTTATTCCTGTGAGTGGTTGTGTAGGTAGGGGCCCCAGTGCTCTGCTTTGCCCAGAGGCCTATAATGCTGTTAAGTCGACCCTGAACACATTGTCTATCATATGCAACAGAGATACAAGCCACACACACACACACATACATTGTCTGTCATATACAACAGAGATACAAGCCACATACACACACACATACATTGTCTATCATATGCAACAGAGATACAAGGCACACACACACACACATACAATGTCTATCATATACAACAGAGATACAAGGCACACACACACACACACATACATTGTCTATCATATGCAACAGAGATACAAGCCACACACACACACACATACATTGTCTGTCATATACAACAGAGATACAAGCCACACACACACACACATACATTGTCTATCATATGCAACAGAGATACAAGGCACACACACACACACACATTGTCTATCATATGCAACAGAGATACAAGCCACACACACACACACACATACAATGTCTATCATATACAACAGAGATACAAGGCACACATACACACACACATACATTGTCTATCATATGCAACAGAGATACAAGCCACACACACACATACATTGTCTATCATATACAACAGAGATACAAGCCACACACACACACACATACATTGTCTATCATATGCAACAGAGATACAAGGCACACACACACACACACATACATTGTCTATCATATGCAACAGAGATACAAGCCACACACACACACACATACATTGTCTATCATATACAACAGATACAAGCCACACACACACACACATACATTGTCTATCATATGCAACAGAGATACAAGCCACACACACACACACATACATTGTCTATCATATGCAACAGAGATACAAGGCACACACACACACATACATTGTCTATCATATGCAACAGAGATACAAGGCACACACACACACACATACATTGTCTATCATATATATCGCTAATGAAAGACACACACAAACACATACACACATACATACACTAGGTGCATGTAAACTGATGATGGAAAAATTCTCCAACATAAACAGAAAGTTGATTATTAGGTGGATTGGCAGTATCGGTAGAGGGTCCGACGCCATGCTTTCCAGAATAGTTACGTCCCTTTACAGACTGAGTTCAAATCCCGTCAGGGTTAACTTTGCCTTTCATCCTTACGGGGTTGATAAAATAAAGTACCAGTAATGCACTGAGTAATTTCTGGCCTTGTGCCTAATGTAGAAACAATTATTACAGAACGGTGGATTGGCAGTATCGGTAGAGGTCCAGAATTAGCCGTCGAAACGGCTTGAGCTCTGCCGTCGGGGTCATACTTGTTCCTATTATCCACTCTACTACCCTAAGTATTGAGTACTTTGGTGCGTTATGGTCTATCTGGTTCCTTACCACAATTCCTTCGTTATATATATATATATGTGTGTGTGTGTGTGTGTAATATAGATTAGTGTATGACCTCGCTAAATGATTCTATTTTGTGTATTGAAAATAAAGCTCTATTGATACGATTTTTTAATTTTTTTGTCCCTGGAAAAAGCAAATATCAACTGAACCGAGCATGACGCCAGTCGAGATCCCCCCCCCCCCCCCCTCAAAAAAAAAAACTTTCTTTTCTCCCGCTCTTCTTGTCAGAAAACCCAGCACACATATACACACATCTTTAAATGTTTATATTACAGAACATGTGTGAGTGTGTTATGTAATATAGGTTTTGTGTGTCAGTACCAGATTAGTTTAGTGCAGGACCAGTAGTATATACAATCAAAAGGACCTATACATTTACAACAAAAAATTTTTTAAAGAATTGACATAAAGGTATAGCAGGCCCGTAGCCAAGGGGATGCCAGGGGATGCCCGGCATCCCCTATCAAAAGCAAATTTAGTTTTGGCATCCCCATCTCAAACAAGATTTTATTTTTTTAAATTAACACAACAGGTAAAGGCAAAATAAAACATTAATTGTTTCTACTTTAGGCACAAGGCTAGCAATTACCCAGTGCATTACTGGTACTTTATTTTATCGACCCCGTAAGGATGAAAGGCAAAGTCAACCTCGGCGGCATTTGAACTCAGATCGTAAAGGGACATAACTATGCTGGAAAGCATGGCGTCCGACCCTCTACCGATACTGCCAATCCGCTAAAACATTAATTGTTTCTACTATTGGCACAAGGCCCGCAATTACACAGTACATTACTGGTACTTTATTTTATCAACCCCGTAAGGATGAAAGGCAAAGTTAACCTCGGCGGGATTAAAACATTAATGACACAGAATAAGCCTATATAAGACAATATCACAATATTATACGGTTTGACTTGTATTTTGGACAAAGCATATATACAATATACATATACGAATATGAGGAGAGAAAATATACATACACATCTTATAATATCTTTCTATTTGTTTAAATATTTGCATGAGGTATCGCATGTATACAGGACATATTTTATATAATTACCTATTATTAAATACCTGCATTCTTTTTCTAAAATTGTATTGTAAAAGTGAAACTAAAATTTCGTGAAAGTTTAAAGGTATGTTTTTACATTATATATTTTAATTCTGGAACCGTTACTGGATTGTGCAAAAACCATTCCAATCATGAAAAAAATTATTGAAGATAATAATATTGATATCGATTTACTAAACGCTCAATGTAGTGTCCATATAAGTCTTGTAAAAAATTATTTTGGTAAACGATATAATACTGAAACAATAGATATTCAAGATATATATAAATTATTACATACAAAATATCAATCAACGGCCTCTGCAATAATAATTGTTTCTACTTTTGGCACAAGACCAGCAATTACCCAGTGCATTACTGGTACTTTATTTTATCGACCCCGTAAGGATGAAAGGCAAAGTCAACCTCGGCGGGATTTGAACTCAGATCGTAAAGGGACGTAACTATGTTGGAAAGCATGGCGTCCGACCCTCTACTGATACTGCCAATCCACCGCCCTATATAACCCGTAATAATAATTGTTTCTATTTTAGGCACAAGGCTAGTAATTACCCAGTGCATTACTGGTACTTTATTTTATCGACCCGGTAAGGATGATAGTCAAAGTTAACCT
The DNA here is from genome assembly GCA_964016885.1 of Eledone cirrhosa. Lineage (NCBI taxonomy): Eukaryota > Metazoa > Mollusca > Cephalopoda > Octopoda > Eledonidae > Eledone > Eledone cirrhosa. The sequence continues at coordinate 33,465,642 of OZ024745.1, read as the reverse complement.
CGGCGGGATTTGAACTCAGAATGGTAAGGACCTTAACTCTATGCGTCAAAGCATGACGTCCGACCCTCTACCGATACTGCCAATCCACCAATAATAATTGTTTCTACTTTTGGCACAAGGCCAGCAATTACCCAGTGCATTACTGGTACTTTATTTTATCGACCCCGTAAGGATGAAAGGCAAAGTCAACCTCGGCGGGATTTGAACTCAGATACAGAATTGTATTAACATGTGGCTATAGTTCGTCAACAGTTGAATGCCTGTTTTCTGCTATGGCTCACATAGACTCACCACAAAGAAGAAGTCACCTTACAGAGAATGCAATTTGACATTCATCTTTTTCGAAAAAGATGAATGTGAAAAAATTAAATTTGAAGACTTTGCAAAAGAGTGGTTAAAGGAACCAGGAAAACTATTTTTTTGACATTTCATTGTATAATGTGTCTTTGTTTGGAATAATATATATATTTTACTAAACAATATTTGTTTTGGCATCCCCATGTTTTAACATATATTCGAATGGCATAAAAGGCAGAAAACCTGGCTAGGGTTTGAGGTATAGTACTGTAGTATCCAATAGCGCAGAGCCCTGAAAATACGAGGCCCGTAGCAAATGCTACTCTCGCTACTCTTTGTGTGTGTGCGTGTTTATGTCAATTAGGTATTTATTTGTTATTAAGCATTTACTCAACCGAATCCTAGAAAGCATGAAGACGAACAAGTCTGTACACATTAATAAGAATGTACAAGCTGGCAACAAATACAGTGTGTGGACGATATTTGTTCGCTATTTTCAACTGCTAATTTTATGCAAATTTTTTTTTATTTCGTTGTCACTCTTGTCTTCATAAAAACAGTGACTATATTTCCATTATTTATTTTCAGAATAATTGATTATGAATAATTTTGAACCTCCAAATTTGTGGGAGAGACACGGAGTTCTTCTTGGAATCCGCGCCGGGAGGACAAATAAGGAAAGAAGATCAACTCCCAGAACAACAGGTGGCTCGCTGTCTCATCCAAAGACGTGCCCAGGGTCATGCAGACAAAGTTTCCAGCGACAACATTGGTCTTAGGTGTCGTCAGCAGTCAAGGTGACGTCATGCCACCTCACTTCTTCCCTGAGGGCCTCAAGCTGAACACCGATGGCTACATCCGCGTTCTGAGCGAGGTAGTAAAGCCCTGGATCGACCAGGTAGCTGCAGGTAGGCCATACGTGTGGCAGCAAGACTCAACGCCCTGCCATACCAGCCGAAAGACCCAAGGCTGGCTGTCAGAGAACTTCGTCGACCACACTTCACCTGACATCTGGCCTCCCAGTTCGCTTGACTGCAACCCCCTCAACTTCTTTGTGTGGGGCGCAGTGGAACGAAACACCAACAGATCTAGCTGCAATACGAAAGACGATCTGAAGGCCAGGATCACAAGTGCCTTTAGAGGCTTAAGTCGGGGGACAGTGACGAAGGCCTGTAGCCGGTTCCGAGGCCGTCATCAAAGCCAATGGCAGGTTTATCGAGTGAGATCGAAAGAACAAATCATGAAGACAAACTGACCCAAGTCTGATAAATAAATCTTAAAAAATAAAACTACTGTGTTATCTTTTCCTAACAAATATCGTCCGTACCCTGTATAAGAAAATCTTTAGAAAATTGAAAAGGAAATTTGATCTCAATCTCGTGACACCTGCCTGATGTCAACATTTAATATTTACACATAAACACACACATATACAGTGCGAACACTTATTCACAAACACGCGCATATATATATATATATATATATATATATATATATATATATATATATATATATATATATATATTTATATATATATATATATATATACATGAATGAAGTAATTCCGTCGGAAAAGTCCATGAAAAAAGTGTATAATTATTTAGATTGACTTGAATAAAGGAGATTATAAATTCTAATCCAATATCAGTCCGCCTCTGTCTCTATATGTATGAATTTAAAAAATGGTATTATGATAATTGATAATCACAAAAAAAAATTATTTACTTTCAAAATTACCACGGCTGATATTTAAAATAATTATAAACATTGCAGCATGTGCAAAATTTAATTAATATTTTAATTGCTAAACATTTCACATATTCACTCGGAACCAAGAACATTATCACGTGGTGATATTGTTGTTGTTATCACCATCGCTGCTGTTTAAAAACTCAAGACGTCTGTGACGTTGGTCAATTCATGTTATATAGTGCGGTGCCCGAAACTATTTCAACAAGTTGGATGTATCTCTCTACCTAACACACGACCACAACTTTCTCGAAGATGGCCACAGAAAAGGATACGTAAGGCAGTTTTACTTATTAATAACTCCAACATCTAACACACAACGGGTTTTTATCCGTGTACATTTGTGAATAACTATGCACATGTTAAATGCATATATATATATATATATATATATATATCACTTTGATGTTGAAGTATAAGTTATATAATATTTCTCTTTTATAAGTTCTTGAACTATCATAAAATTTTTTCGTTAACAAAACGAACCGTTCTGATTTTAAATGTTCTCATATTTGTCACAAGACGTGACATCGAAATGTTTTGACAGGGATAAAGTTATGTGACATTTGATAGGATCTAGCTGAGTGCCAGTCGTATAAATTTATATTTTAAGGAAGAGGTATTGCAGTTACTTTCGTAATATGTGTGTAGCTACTCGACGATGATATATGTCAATAAATCTATTTATTGAGATATATCATGAATGTCAGGAAAGTAAATCGATTACTAATTTAATCAAAGCACTTACTGTTTGGCAATGATATAGTCGATTATATCGGCTCCAATAACTGACTAGTAATTTATAAAGATTTGAACTCAGAGTGTAAACAGATTTAACGAAATGCTGTCAATCTACATTGTTTTCTTTTGAACCCAGCTGTTTGACACTACTCCTTATTTAGATCTATCAATCTATCTTAAAATTCCCACTTAAATTCCGTATTAAAACAATCAACGAGTAGATCTTTCCTTTTAATGTAACATTGTTTAGTGGTTTGTGTAGGTAACGGGTTTCGATCTTTTTCTTTCTTTTGTGTGTTTGTGGGAGAGTTTCTTCATTATTTTTTCTTTATAGTCTGTTGCAGAGTGTATTCCTTCCTGCATTTGTCTTTCTATCTCTGAATAAGAATATCAGACAATACGATAGTTAGTTGCGTTCTGAGTTCAAATCCCGCCGATGTGAACTTTTTCATCCTCTAGGGGGCCGTTGAAATAAACTACTAGTCAAGTACTGGGATCGATTTTAATATTGCTATAATCAATCCTAGATGTAAATCGAATTACAAAAGAAGAAATATTGATATAATCTTGAAGCGGTGAAATGAAAATTTCACATGATGAATAATGTACCGCTAAGATGTAGTCTCAGTAGGAAGGTGCTAAAATAATAAATTATCGTTTGATATCTGGATGGACAATTGTTTCATGATTTATAATGCAGTCGTAATCAACATATTAATTAAAAGCCTTAAGTGTAAATTTCGCTCATTGTCCACACACTGGCTGAGTCGACTTGGTACAATATATGTGTGAACTAACTGAGACAATTGTTCAGCTAGGTTCGAAGTTTAGTTCTCGGTAAAATAGATAGTAATTTTGGATAACCCTTGTGATGTGTGACTGATTGATGTACTTTGTTAAATTGATGGTTTGGGGTGTTTTTTCTTCCCTCGTTTCGATTATATATTTTTGTGTATTATATTTATAAGATTCCTAGCTACAATTAATTGATTACATGTATGTACTTCTGTTTAATCCTGTATATTATATAGACACCCTTTCGGTTTATTCTGTTAACTAATTGGTACATAACGAAGAAATGAATGAATCAGTCAATCTGTGTGTGTAAATTAGAAGAAAATGAACATATATTCTAGTGGTTTCCAACCTATTCACAATCAAAGCCCTCGTTCATTTAAATCAATTTTCCCACCCAACAAGCTCGTAGACACACCTGTACGAACCACATGGGAATCGCTAATTGTTCTGACAATCAACTAAAACTCCTTTAAATGGAAGAATCAATTAATTTATCCTCTGCAGTCATTTAGCTTTATTAAATAAATTATTTTACATACTTTTTTTAAAATGCTGAATTCTTCGAACTCATTCAATTCAGGGCACTTTCTAGTCTTCTATTGTCATTTCTCCGATGGAGGAATTTGTTTACGTTGCTAAACATGCCTACATATTACATTAAAAACATTTTTTTAGATTATATTTTGAATGTTCTTGCCTATTGACTCAACTTTTGAAATGTGTTTATGTTAAGAATAGTTAAAGTGTAATAATTGTTTCTACTTTTGGCACAAGGCCAGCAATTAAACAGTACATTACTGGTACTTATTTTATCGACCCCGTAAGGATGAAAGGCAAAGTTAACCTCGGCGGGATTTGAACTCAGAATGGCAAGGGCCGTAACTCTATACGTCAAAGTATGGCATTAGACCCTCTACCGACGCTGCCAATCCAGTAATAATATATTGTATACAGGGCTTCTTACTACATTCCCCTGTCTGTCAACTGGTTGTTATTCGCACACTGGGTACAATAATTACCTTGGAGGACTGTCTTCTGCTAAGCAACATGTACAGGGTTTATACCGGTTGTTAGTTATATTTATTGGCTTAATCAAGAGGAAAAGGGCACGTTGATAAACTTTTTCCGAGCATTTGTAACTAAGAAGTTACTCTCAAACCAGAGACCTAGCTCTAATGCTTCCAATAAAAAGAGCAGGATCGGTCTCTCGGACAGGCTTCCTTCAACACAGTAGCCTCATAGGGTTAGTTAGTTACTGTAAAATATAGGGGTTACCGGCAAGGGTTTGGTGGTGTTAGTTAGTAGCCTTGTATTGTATTTCCATCTGCTATATTTACCGGTGTCGAATACGTAGTTTTATTTTTACGGCAGCTTCCTAAAGGGCGAAAGTTATATTTTTCACCGGAGAAGTTATCTAGACTACACAATAATTTGAACTCGAGTGTATGACCTCTGAAAGAAATGTATAAATCACAGTTAGTTAAGATAGTAAATGAATAAACAAAATATCATTAAAAAAATGAATATATACGTAATCGAAAAAACCCATTCACTTATTGTAAACGAGTCGTAGTATTTATATCCTACATCCACCGCCCAAGTACACATGACAACGTGAACTGTTTACAAAGTGTCACTTGAGATCCGGACAAACCCTACTTATGTCAATTACAATGTCATGTGAGGGCGGTGGATTGGCAGTATAGGTAGAGGGTCGGACGCCATGCTTTCCAGCATAGTTACGTCCCTTTACGATCTGAGTTCAAATCCCGCCGAGGTTGACTTTGCCTTTCATCCTTACGGGGTCGATAAAATAAAGTACCAGTAATGCACTGGGTAATTGCTGGCCTTGTGCCTAAAGTAGAAACAAGTATTTATATCCTACATCAATTTGGTTGGCCGGCACTTTAACTCTCTTCAAACGACCCTGGTTTTAAGGAGATATTATTAAATGATAAATATTAAATTACGTTATTAAAGTTATCCGGTAAAAGTAAAATAAAGAATGCGGACTTATGTGTGATCAACGGGATTTTTATAATACTATACTACAAACAAAACATCTTGGTAAAGTCCATGATAATACTGAGACTTCGTTTATATGTTTGTCCGTTTTCTTTTCTTTACAAGTTAAAATTAGGGGGCGACTTCATGATCTTCGACGCCAGGAAATATAGGATTTCCTTAACACATGACATTGTAATTGACATAAGTAGGGTTTGTCCGGATCTCATGTGACACTTTGTAAACAGTTCACGTTGTCATGTGTACTTGGTTAACGTAATTTGTCAAAGCCAGGAAGATGTCTAAATCTTTCGTATTAAAATATGATTTTATTTGTTTAGTATAGGCAAGTAGCATTGTCGCTTCCTAAATAAGGTTTTGTGGCGTTTATGGTTTTCCCCGGATTTCTGACATACTTAAATATAGGAACTGAAACTGACAATTGAAGGGTATTATTACAATTCTCGACCAACTAAGCACTCTGTTTTGTGCTAGGGGGTAAAGGGGACGAGAGGCAATGGAAAGTTACAACTCTCCATTTCCATTGCTTTTATATTGGCATTAGCAGTGTAAATGTATTAAAATTGTTTTAAATAATAATCGAACAGAAGTCGCACTTTCGGCTCCCATTTAACTTCTCTGTTGCTCTATTCTATTTCCCAACCCCACTTGATATTGATATCTTTCTACTAGCCACTGAATAGTATATACTTATGGAATCTTCGAACCAAGGGCCGAATTAAATGTAACAAAACATTAGAAAGGGTTTAAATTATATTTTTTAACCTTGAGCAAGTCCGTCGCCAAGGAGGAGCAACACACTTTCCAATGATGCATCCTTAGATTTAGAAACATTTATGGCGATATGCTTATTCCAAAACTCCATCTTAGAATTATTGTGAATGAGAGTGCCCACCCAGAACGTTATAAAGCAACCCTGAGCACCAAAGCCTAGTAACAGGCCTAACCTAGAGACTCATTTGGCCTGAATGTTTCCCAATTTTATGTGTTAAATGACAGAATATAAAACTCGTCTTTTGATGGTTAGCTCTCTGCTGCTGCTGCTACTCATTTTTTCAACTGAATGGATTGGAGTCTCACGAAATGAATTGCCTGGTTCAAGGACAATAAGTACTGCATAACTCTGGGATCAAACCCTTGACTTTATGATAATGAGACCAACACCAACCACACTCTACCCTCCCCATATTTTACTCCAGTGTCATCACCTAATCCAGGGATCCCCAAACTGTTTAGACCATCGACCCCATCATGGAATACTTAACCCTCCCATTATCTCCTTGTGGTTGACATTCACCTCTTTTGGGGGCTTCTGACCCAATCCAATATATCCAAAACTGATTACATAGACAGAGGCATTTCTTTGACAAATACTTGATCAAATAGCCCTATTTATTGATTTATGTCAGAACTACATGTTCCAATAGGAGAGATATATTGAGTGACCCCTAGTACATGTCTGGTAGTTATTTCATTAATCACAGAGACTTGAACTGAAAATATACGAGGGGCAACTGAAAAGATTTGGGCCTCCAAGAAACAGTAGCATATACAAAATTTTCAACATAATCTTCCTTTGAGTCCACGCACTTCTTTCATCGGTGCTGAAGTACCTGGATCCTGCTGAAGTAGAACTCCTTAGTTTGATCCTCTAAGTAGGTATCTATAGTATTTTTCACGTCATCATCTGTGGCATAGTGTTGTCTTGCCACATCTTTTTCCATATTTGGGAACGGGTGGAAGTCGGAGAGTGCAAGGTCTGCTATGTATGGTGGATGAGGGACGAGTTGGAAGCTACGGTAATGGATTGTTGCCATTGCAACCACCAAGGTGTGGGCAAGAGCATGTCATGATGGAACAAGACCCCTTGGATCAGCAATCCTGGCCTCTTCTACTTGATGTTCTCATGTAAACGTTTAAGCTGGTTGGTGTAGAACTGTCTGGTGATGATGTGACCCTTTTGGAAATAACACTCCTTGTGCTTCCCAAAAAATGGTAGCCATGACCTTTCCTGCTGATGGTGTGATCTTGGCCTTCAGAGTGGATGAGGATGGGTGATTCCACTGTTTAGACTGCTTTTTTGTTTCAGGCCAATAGTGATGGACCCCGGTCTTATCCATGGTTACATTCTGGATTAGCTTCAAAAAGTTCCAAATTGTTGGAGGACATGTTGCGACAAGTGCGCTTCTGTTCCTCACTCAAAAGCTATGGAACCAAACGTACAGACACCTTTCTCACTTCTAGGAAATGCTTAACATGTTTGCTATCTGACAAGATGACAGTCATCAATCCTCCATCACAATCCCAAGAAGGTCAATGTTTTCTGGTGTGGTCACAGTTGATAGCCTCACAGACCTCTGGTCATCTTCCACACTTTCTTTGCCAGACTTGAATTCATTGTCCCAGCAATTAATTACATTGCTAAATGAATGCCTATTATGCTAATTATACTGCCTGTTAGTTACATTCTGGTTTGTGTTGATATAAATAGAGATTGCTATAAATTCTCTTTGTGGACAGAAGGACAAGGACCCTGGTCCTTTGATGAACAGCCAATTACCTGTGAAACAAGTAAAAGCAATATCTTTTGTTTTTTTCATTAATGTTGGCTGTGTAATGTTTGTGATCATAAACAACAATGCATAGTTGAGTTGAAGCAAAATTGGGCTTAAAAGAAATCGAGTGTAATGTGCAAAGAGAGAATAATGTGCTGGTGTGGACATGTGATGCATATAGATAATGATTTTTGATTGAAGAAGTGGCAGGAGCTCTGAGTAGAAGCAAGCAGCAGAAGAGGACAAAGGAAATCCTAGACAAATATAGTGAGAGATGATTTCAGAATTCTTAACCGCACAGAGGTGATGATTAATTATACACTTCAAGTGAACAAAAACTGTGCTGGAGAAGACTCACCCAATACAAGCAAACATAAAAAGGTGGATGAAAAAATTTTATTGAAGAAAATAACAAAATGTGTTTGCACTTGTCTATTTTCACAGTAAGGCTTATAATTTAACCCTTTAGTATTTACATTACTCTATATTTACTATTGTATTTTCACGGTAAACACTTTATTTCACATAATTATCGAATCTATGAGATTTTAATATTATTTATTTTGAGCACAATACCTTAACATAAGTATGAACAGCTGGTTATGGCCAGTTTGAACAGAAAGAGATGAGAGAATTCTGGCCAGATATGGCCAGTTTAAATGCTAAAGGGTTAAAAGTGTAGTTATACCTACATTATATTTCATCTTAAATTTTCTAGATATTAAATATTAAACCTGTTATTTAGCAACTACTTTTTAAAGCTATATTTCTTATCATATATATCTGTACACCTCTCTATAACAAATAGAAAAAGTGACATGACCACCCACCCACCTACCACTACTACAGTCCATATAAATAGATAAAAAGGAAATCACATGCTTGGTATATAGTGAACCACTTTAGTTGACTAACTTACTACTGTTGATTTCCTATGTACTTAACTAAATTACTAAAAACATGTGATTATGTTTTTTCTTTGTCAGTTACAACAGTTAAACACTTTCACTTTATTCCTTATTTAATACTTTGTCTTAATTAAATTCATATTTAATGAGTTTCATTATTGTTAGATGACTGAAACAGATTTTATGCCATTCAAATACTTTCTGAATTCAAATCCCAGCAGGGTTAATTTTGACAATTCTTCTCAAAGCCAAGAAAATAAGTACCATTATTAATCAAGAATTGAGGTTAATTTAATTGTTTCTATCCAAAATATTTGTTCCTGTGCCTGTTAGGAATTGTTAACTCTCTAGATCAGCTCTGATTGAGCAGACCTATGACTAATTGTGTTCAAACCATGATCATTACATCTTTGTTTAAGGTACCTGGGAGTACATATCCTGTGTACACCTGCTTCCTTCCTTTTTTTAAAACTTTAGGGTATGGTTTGAAGGAAATATTGCTGTTATTTCTAGCCAGTTGAGCAACTACATGGAAATTCTCTTTTTAGCTCAAATTCATTAGAGCATTGGACAAGCTTTGTGGCATATAGTTACATCTCTTTATGTTCTGGGTTCAAATACAGTCTAGTTTAGCTTTGCTTTTTATCCTTACGGAGTCAATAAAATAAAGTATCAGTCAAGTACTGGAGTCAATATAAAATCGACTTTCCCCTCCAGAAATTGTTAGCCTTGTGCCAAATGTAGAAACTATTATTATAATAGTGATGGCAGTTAATTGGAAGAGGGTTGCATGTTTAACCCTTTTCATACAAAACTGTTTATTTTGAAGTGCTTATATTTATCAAAAAACCTTTCATCATAATTTTATATAAGAACCTTTGTTAAGTCATGTTCCTAACAACAGCTCAACAATGAAAAAATTAGTTTTATGTTGTCTGTCTCCATAAAACTCGAGAACCACCCAACCGATTGTTTTCAAACTTTACACATGTAATATTTATGGTCCTGAGAGTGTTTTGAGCAAAAAATATTTCAATTTTTCAATGCTCTAGAGACCGCATTAGGTGATTTAGCGATCTCTCTATAATTCTTAGTCTTTCTTTTTAGATAGATACATAGATACAACGTCGCGCCTTTATAATACCTGTCTGTATGTCTGGCTGTCTGCATTACGACATTATGACGTTATATGTGTGTGTGTGCGTGTATATATGTATATATATAGTGTGTGTAACGTTTTTCGAAATATTTACTTCTGCGTTCACAGATTGTTTTGTTTTGTTTTTTGTTTCAGAAGATCCTGTTAAGGGTGAAAGCAGCGATTCTTTGCTTAAACTTTAATCTGTTATTCTAATATATATATAATTATATATTCGTGTATTTGTGCATACACAATAACAAAATATAAACAAACGTATTTATTTCACGAGGCTCGATAAGGAGAAATATATATCAAATCTATAAGAACCCTAGAGCAAATCCCGAGCAACGTCGGGCCATTCTGCTAGTTATTTTACTAAATCCCTCCAATTTTTTCGTTATTTTGAAAATTATTTGAACATCAACGGCTGCAATTTTCATTAGAAATATGATTACAAAAGTGTTAATCTTTGCAACTGTTCTTGTGTACAGGGTCAAATGTTGCGACTGACATTGAATGATAATAGATTAGGTCGTATTTCAATATCAATTTACCATATCTTTTACTTAGTACTTCCTTCTGAATGAAACCTGTTTATCAAATATGGAGAGGAACAGACTCCACCAGGTTTTGAAATGTCCAAGATACACTGTATGTCATGGTGGCATCTCTGTAGTTCCGTCATATATATGTATATAGTAAAAATAACGGAGCAAAGGACTCGCGTATAATCCTGTAATTAAATGAGCTCAAAGGAAAGAGTTTTCCTAGGCACTTTAAAATACAATATATAGAGGGGAAAGACACAGAAGAGTGTTGTTCTTTACAGGAATTTCGAAATATATAGAGGGGAAAAACACACTCTTCTGTGTCTTTCCCCTGTATTGTATATATATATATATATATATATATATTAATTCAAAATATTAACAAAAATAGACAATTCTTGTGATCAAGTATATTTTATTATACATATTTCAGAGGTACTGAGCTAACTTCAACAGTACGTCCTCATCATATAAAATAAGATGATGCATGACATACCCTGACATAGTAGATGGTTAAAATTCAGTCCTCTGTGTTTATGGTGTTGATGGTATCAGAGCCTTGAGACATATATATATATATATGTGTGTGTGTGTGTGTGTGTGTGTGTGTGTGTGTGTGTGTGTGTGTGTGTGTGTATGTATATATATGTAGGAGGTGAGTAATATTGTAAAACAATAAAACTATGCATATATCAGATAAGTAGCACTCAACAGTTGGTAGAACTGGAGTATATATAAAAGAAGAAATTAAAAAATGGTTAAAAAAGTTCCATATATTTTATTATGCGCATTTCGAAAACAATATCATCCTGGGACAAAAATTATGTTCTCATCAGATAAAATAAGGTAACATGATAAAATATATGGAACTTTTTTAACCATCTTTTAATTTCTTCTTTTATATGTATGTATATATATATATATATATATATGTGTGTGTGTGTGTGTACACACACACATGCTAGGTGGACATTAAACAGCAATGATGTGTGTGTGTGTAACATTCACACTTGATGTAATTGAATAGTTTGCGTTGGAGTTCAAACATCTGTTTCTAGTTTGTTTTCAGTCAGACTTCACAGTCATCATAAATCTCTCACACGAGAACATAGTAAGAGTAAATATATAATCAACTATGGAAAGGTTTTAAATTGTGAGTATGAGGGGTAGGGGTTGTTTAAAGATTGATTTAAAGTTCAAAATTTACTTTAGCCTGTGTATATAAATATATCAAAGCTGGCCGGTCTATATGACTCTTTTGCTGTTGTTTCATTTCCCTGAGTCAACTCTGATTGAGTAGACCTATGAACAAAAACAAAAGCATTCCATCCTTGACTATCTCATCTTTTTGGAATACAATATCCAATATTTCCTCTACTATTGTATATTTATTTTTAAAGATGGTAGGGATTGGCAGTGAAGGACATCTGGCTGCTCTTTCTAGCAAAATGTAGAGACTGCCTCATTGGCTTATGGTAATTACAGTTGGTTGTTGTCTTTAGTTATTTTAGTTTTAGCCATCGTGTCCAAGGCCATGCTGGAGCACCACCATCATCTGACTGATGGTGGCGATGTCAAAATTTCCGTTACATTGTTCGCTATCTGATCACTATGGTACTTCATAATTGTTCTGCTGTCGTCAGCAGCAGGTCTACACTATTTCTGACTGATAATTGTTTCTACGTAAGGATGAGAAAGGGAAACATAGCTTCTAGCCTTTTGTTGTATGTCAAAAAGATAGATTACCCCGTGTGAAAAACAGAGAGCTGGGTCGTTGGGTCAGAAAGAATACACTTTTAACTCTTTTGTTACTGCCTGTGATTTTCAAATAATTTTGAAAATTATCAAGAATTTTGAAGGATCTAGTAACATATTTAACTTTTTAATAATTAAGCTGGTGTTTGGAGCATGATGTAAAGGTTCTTAGATATAATTATCATGGAAAGTTTTTAGATAAAATAAACAACTTTGTATCATATAACCAAGGGTTGTTTCAGGTGGTTTGCTACCTAAGGGGATAAACAGTTTTATATCATAGAAACAGGAAGAGTTTTAGGTAGTTAGGTTAAACTTATGACAGATTGAAATTGTCATGTTCTTTACATCACCATGGTGATAGTAGTCAATTTGAAATATTTTATAACAGTTATCAGAAAGAAATACCTCTTAGATCGTTAGTCAGGGTCACCAATGTAGTAAATACAGATGAGAGAGCTGATAACAAAAAATTTAAACCTATCTGTTTCTTCTTTATCTTGTGACCAATCCTTCTACCTCGGAACTGCAACCCTCATGAACCTACTCCCAGCTCACATGTATCCTACACATATCAACATGCAAAAGATAAAGTTAACCCTTTCTTCATTGTATACATGATTAAATACACTGCTTGTGTTTCATTAAACTCTAAATATAATGAAGGAGTTGGTAGGATTAAGTAAATAACTTTTTTCATTAATTCATTTATTAAGTTGGCTTTTTTGTGAGTTGGAAATATTACAGTTTCGGATAAAATGCCTGTGGTATTCTGTGCAGCCCTTTATATTCTGAGTTTAAATCTCACCATGGTCAACTTTCTTTTCATTCTTCTATAGCTGAGGGTTGACTTAATTGACTAACTCCTTCTAAATTTCTGACTTTGTGCCTATGTTAGAAACAATATTATTATTATTATTATTAAATGTGGTTGACATTAGGAAGGGCATCCAGCCATAGAAATCAAGCCAAAATCAGTTCTGTGTAAGCGAAACATGGTCCTCCGACCTGATCTCTCAGAAAGGGACAGCCCATCCTACCCATGCTAGCGTGGAAAATAGACATTAAACAATGATGAGGAAGAGAGGGGGTTATATTGCATCTACACACAAAAAGTTTCTGTATTTTCCAGAACATTCACAGTTTATCAGTACAGAAAGTTGTAAATAATACAAAAAATGTCACTTATTTGACAAACAATTACCTGTATAGAATAGTTTCAAAAAAATATGCTTCAAATTAATAGGCTTTTCTAAATAATGAATACTTTGCTATCTTTTTTGTCAAACTGAATTTAACCTACTTTATCATATAGCCAACAAAGGTATGTGTATATAAAACTGTGTACATGTTTGTATGAAGCTTTTTACATATTTGTATGTGTGTGCATCTGTATGTGTGTTTGTGCATCTGTATGTATGTGTGTGTGTGTGTTTAAGCTCTGTATATACTTATGTGTAAATGGGTTTATTAATGCTATTTCCTTATAGCCTCATGTGTTGATATATTTCACTGTGAATTCTACCTGACAAAAGTTGAAAGAATATTTTGTTTCAGTAGTTTTTGCTCTGATTCTTTGTCTGATTTTTATGAAATAACCTGAACAGAATGGTGGATTGGCAGAATTGTTAGGGCACTGGATAAAATGCCTTATAGTATTTAGTTCTAGCTCTTTAGGTTCTGATTTCAAATTCTGCCAAGGTCAGCTTTCCCCTTCAGCTTTTCAGGGTTGATAAAATAAAGCATCAGTTAAGTATTCTGGTTGATTTAAAGGCTAGGGTGTTAGGGTTATGACTGTAATGTCATGGGTTTGATTCCTGGACACGGTGATGTTTTCTTGAGCAAAACACTTCCCTTTACATTGATCAAGTCAATCAGATGAAAATTAGTAGCAGCAGCAGCTGGGAGTTAACACTGTGATGGACTGGTGTCCTGTCCTTCTAATCTCAATTGCATAACACTAATGAAACCAAAATAAGCTCTGGTTTAGTGAGCCTCTGGACTTAGGTCAGATTTTAATTACTGTTTTTATTCTAACTTCCATCCTCCAAATTTGTGGCCTTATACCAGTCAAGTACTTGGGTCAATTTAATGAACTAGACCCCCCCCCCCTCCCACAAAAAAATTAATTGGCAGTAGCACTAAGACAGCGTTTAAGCATAATGGGGGTGTATATGAAATAATACTTACAGCTCACACCTATACATGTTTAGCTAGCCTCCTATGAGGTTGCATCTCATAGAAAGTTTTTTGGGAGTTTTAATGATAGTGGCTCCAGTCCTTTCATGAAAAACAACTTGAAATGAAACATCTTGAACCCATGGGTAGAAAAAATGATCGTTTATCTAACTCCCTTTTTTTTGTATTTCTGTTTCTTATATTTATTTTTTCTTCCAGATCATCAATCACCACATTAAATGACCATACATCAAGTGTTAATGACCAGGCACAAGACCAACATATGCCATTCTTCAGAAAAATTGCCTTTGGTTTTGGACATATATTCAATGATTTGGTTGCCTCCATGTGGTTCTCTTATTTATTAATTTACTTCAACAAAGTACTGCAATTTGACAGTGTTTTAGCAGGCTACCTCATGCTTGCAGGCCAGATCTGTGATGGACTTTCTACAACTTTTGTTGGAATTGAATCTGATCGAATGAATGGATGTTGTTACTTAGGCAAAAGGAAATCGTGGCATCTTGTTGGTGAGTTGTTTTTTTGTCTTTTTACATGGTTTATTTAACAGAAAACCAGAAGTTGAGGCTATTTGTCTGAAACATTTTATTATGACAATAACTTCTTCCATATTCATCTCACTCTATCCACCATTACCAAGTTCAATCCACGTCCTCCATTCAACATGTCTCCTAGATAACAAAACGTTTTCACACTTTCCATATTCATACCATTTTTGTGATCCAGTTGAACATTTTCTCTCCCTGGAAAGAAGTAGAGGAAAGGGAAGACTAAGAAAAACATGGCTAAATGTGATGGAGAAAGAAATGAAAACCAGGGTGTTGATGAGAGTGAGATGCAGAGGTTAAAACAAACAAAAAAGGAGAAGCTTGTTAAGAGGCCCACAAGACAGACTGACCCACGTGTTGCCAATGAAAATGGCCTTTAAAAGCTTGTGTATTATGACTAACTCATACCAAAAATTTAGACATGTGAATTACCAACATGATTTTTTTTTTTTTATTAATCAGGAAGAAGGACAGTGCTAATAACTTTTTTGTGGGCTTAAAGAAGTTCCCATGGACAGACGGTCTTAAATTTCTGTTATGGTCTGGAGATCTATAATGAATAGAAGTGGGCTGAGGGCCAAATCCTGATGCATTGCAGCTTGAATTCCTCACTTCCTACTATCACTTTACTGACTGCTCCTCTGTACATGGCTTGCACTGCTCTCACAAACCATTCTTCTACACATAATTTCCTTAAGGACCACCAGTTAACAGATCAGGGGTACTCTGTTAAAGGCCTCCTCTAAATCAACAAAAGCTAAACATAGAGGCCTGTTTTTAGCTAGGAACTTCTCTTGTAGTTGTCTCACTAGGAATTGTGCATCTATAGTACTTCTCTCTGGCACAAAACAGAACTGCATCCCATCTAATTTGACTCTTTCCCAAATTAGTTGTTCTAGAACTCATTCTGTCACTTTCATAACTTGATCCATTAGTTTTATTTCTAGAGCATCACCTTTTCCCTTGTAGCAATTAACAAGTTTACAGCTGTGTCAGTCATTGGATATGGTCCGTCCTGTATTATCTGATTGACTGCAGGTTATTAGATCAACTCTTACTTCCCCAGATGCTTTTAGCATCTCAGTGACTCTCTCTGACAGTCCAACAGCTTGACCATTCTTCATATCTTTGATTAATTATTTGACCTTATAGCTCTCAATTTAGATAGCTGGTCTCTCTGTTAGATCAGCTGGAGGTAGTCTCTCTTTTTTTCATTCATTCTCCACATTTCCAGGCCTCTTTCTTTTGAGCATCAGTGTCATTTCAAACACACTTTTCCCCAATAATATCCCAATTTACACAAACACACTACTTTGTGTTGCAAAACACCTCACATCTCTTATCCTCACATTGCAAACTCCTTCTTTCAGTCTTTTTGCATATTATGTATACTTGTTGTCTAGACTCTCTTTTAGATACCTAGCATTGGTCTTTGCTGCTTCCATTTTCCAGTATTTCTACCCCTAACTCTTGGTCTTAATGGCTCTATCCATTGTGTTCTTTCATCACCAAATCACCCTGGCTGATGCTTTGCTCCATCCACATGTCTCATCAGTTGTTCAGAGTAGGTTGTCACATGAGAATTTCCATTTGTTCTCTTTATAATATGTATCTAACTCATCTCCCCTCTTATCAAATGCATCCCATGGGGCGTTTTAAGCCTATATTTAGCAGAAAAGTCCTTTAGCTTCCATACTCTCCTCCATATTTTACTGTGTGTCTTGTTCCATCTTGTGCTTATTTTGATGTCACTAATAACTAACATATGTTGGGCAGCACATTCCTCTCTGATGAAGGTCTTAGCATTTATTGCTGTCTGTCTATCTTGTTTTCTGATAAGTAAGAAATCAATCTGGCTTCTGTTTTTGCCTGATTGGTAGGTGATTAGGTGGCTGGCAAGATTCTTGAAGTTAATGTTGCAAATGAATTAATCATTTGCATCACAGAATTCTAGGAACCTCACTCCTTAATTTCTTTAGCCATAATCCACTATGTACTCCAGTGAATCCATCCTGGTACTCCCCAACATGACCATTGAAGTTGCCTGCCAAGATAATGAGGTCTCTGTCATCTGTAACTGAGATTGTCTGTAAAAGTTCCTCATAAAAGCAGTCATTTTGCTCCTTACTTAGTTCTGCTTGTAGTACATAACTTGAGATAAGTGCTGTTATTCTATTGCTTATGACTATTCTGAGTTTGATAATTCTGTTGCTTAGTCTAACTACCTTTGTTACCTTATCTATCCACTTCTCAACTAGTAAGATGCCTTCACCACCTAACCCCTTGTAATTTCCTACCCAGAATAGCTTGTAACCATGTTGTTTGTTTGTGGGTAGTCATGCTAATGTACCCCTCCATCTCATCTCTTCTTCACAGCATACATTCACATGTCTCCTCTCTAACAACTACACAATTTCTCCTGATTTACCTTACAGAGTGCTCACATTGAGAGGGACATCTCTGAGATTTGTTACCCAACAGTGATTAGATCCTTAAGTAGTAGTTGTTTGTACCTGCATGTCATCATCATCATCATCACCGTTTTACGTTCGTTCTTCCACGCTAGCATGGGTTAGATGGGTTGTCCTGTTGTGGGCAGTGTCTGGTCGGCTGACCATGCCTTGCTCATACAGGAACTGATCTGGCTTGATTTCTACAGCTGGATGCCCTTCCTAACACCAACCTCATTTACAGTGAGTGCTGGGTGCTTTTTCGTGGCGCCTACACGTCCACTTTACAGTGTGGGCTGGGTGCTTTTTTGCCGTGGCACCTCCACGACCACCTTGCGGTGGGGGGGGGGGGGGGGCATATTGTTTATATGCTTCAGCATGTACCCATGGGAGGTCGGGTACCCTGTATTACTGCGTGACGCCAGAAGTCACGGTCGTGTGTCATTGACTTTGAGAGGTGTAGTTGGGTAAGGTCGGCTTTTATCACCTCATCCCAAGTCATCTTGGGTCTCCCCACTCCGCGGTTTCCATCAACTTCTAGTGCTCTGCACCTTTTTATGCAGCTGTCATCCTTCATACGCATCACATGTCCATACCAGCGTAACCGCCTCTCCTGCACACAGCATTTGATTCCTCTTATGCTCAGTCTCTCTCTCAATTCCTTTATGCTTTGTCGTTCACGTATATTACTGTTACACATCCATCGGAGCATGCAGGCTTCGTTTCTCTCTAATCTACGTAAGTCTTCCACCTTCAGCACCCAGGTCTCACTACCATGCAACATCGCTGTTCGGATACACGCATCATACAGTCTGCCTTTCATTCTGATGTATGTGTATATATATATATATGTGTGTGTATATATATATATATATATATATATATATATATGATGATGATTATATATATATATATATATGTGTGTGTGTATATATATATATATATATATGATGATGATATATATATATATATGTGTATATATATATATATATATGATGATATATATATGTATATATATATATATATATATATTATTATTATTATTATTATTATTATTATTATTCAAATCCTGCCGAGGTTAACTTTGCCTTTCATCCTTATGGGGTCGATAAAATAAAGTACCAGTAATGCACTGGGATAATTGCTGGCCTTGTGCCAAAAGTAGAAACAATTATTATTATTATTATTGAGTAAAATGATAGGAGGCCGGTCTGGTGAAATTCCTTCAAAGAAATAAAACATTGGAGGAATTTCACCAGTCTGGCCTCCTGTCATTTTACTCAATAATAATTAACTCCGTTTCCACACCACCAACAATATTCAACATCATGATTAACTATATGGAATGACCAGTTCTATCCAGTGGTGAACCACCATGTGTATATATATATATATATATATACAGGGTGCGGACGATATTTGTTCGCAAGATTACTGTCTAGGGAAAAATAACACAGTAGTTTTATTTTTTAAGATATATTTATCAAACTTGGGTCAGTTTGTCTTCATGACTTGTTCTTTCGATCTCACTCGATAAACCTGTCATTGGCTTTGATGACGGCCTCAAGGTGGCCTCGGAACCGGCTACAGGCCTTTATCACTGTCCCTCGACTTAGGCCCCTAAGGCACTTGTGATCCTGGCCTTCAGATCGTCTTTCGTATTGCAGCTAGATCTGTTGGTGTCTTGTTCCACTGCGCCCCACACAAAGAAGTCGAGGGGGTTGCAGTCAAGCGAGCTGGGAGGCCAGATGTCAGGTGAAGTGTGGTCGACGAAGTTCTCTGACAGCCAGTCTTGGGTCTTTCGGCTGGTATGGCAGGGCGTTGAGTCTTGCTGCCACACGTATGGCCTACCTGCAGCTACCTGGTTAATCCAGGGCTTTACTACCTCGCTCAGAACGCGGATGAAGCCATCGGTGTTCAGCTTGAGGCCCTCGGGGAAGAAGTGAGGTGGCATGACATCACCTTGACTGTTGACGACACCTAAGACCAATGTTGTCGCTGGAAACTTTGTCTGCATGACTCTGGGCACGTCTTTGGATGGGACACCATTCTCCTGCTGACACTGAGAAAGTCTGAAATTTCCTTATTTGTCCTCCCGGCGCGGATTCCAAGAACTCTGTGTCTCTTCCACAAATTTGGAGGTTCAAAATTATTCATAATCAATTATTCTGAAAATAAATAATGGAAATATAGTCACTGTTTTTATGAAGACAAGAGTGACAACGGAATAAAAAAAAATTGGCATAAAATTAGCAGTTGAAAATTGCAAGCAAATATCGTCCTCACCATGTATATATATGTGTGTGTGTGTGTATATATATGTATATATATATATAGTGAAGCTGCATGGTTCAGTGGTTAGAGAGTTGGATTCACATTTGTGGAGTTGTGAGTTATTAATAAGAAAAGTTGAAATTAATGCATACAAGATTTCACAGCACTAGCATCACTCCTTCATAATCAGCCTATGAACTTTTCAGCTAACCCTCATACATATATACATACATAGTTGCTTTTGTTGAAAGTATTTTTATTCTTTTTATTTTCTGATAATTCACTCCAAATACCTATCTGATTTTACTTTCCTATCTGTGAAATATATGTACAAGTTCATGAATAAGATAATAACTGCCCATATGTTTTTTTCTCATATGATTAAACATGTTTTCCACTGAGAGGCATGGTAAGCTGTATAGTTAAGACACTGGCTATGTGGATCATCTCAATTTATCTACATATATAGTAAAAAGATAAAAAGAAAGAACTCTATTTTTTTAGCAAAGCATTTTATAAGTTTTAAATCTGTTGCAGTGGAATTGAGTCTGTGACTAGGATGCAAAAATTGTAATATGGTAATTTTGACATTCATCATCATCACCATTTTACGTCCGTTCTTCCATGCTAGCATGGGTTAGACGGGTTGTCCAGTCGTGGGCAGTGTCTGGTCGACTGACCATGCCTTGCTCATACAGGAACTGATTTGGCTTGATTTCTACAGCTGGATGCCCTTCCTAACACCAACCTCATTTACAGTGAGTGCTGGGTGCTTTTTTCCGTGGCGCCTACACGTCCACTTTACAGTGTGGGCTGGGTGCTTTTTTGCCATGGCACCTCCACGACCACTTTACAGTGGAAGGGTGTGGGAGCATATTGTCTATATGCTTCGGCTTGTACCCATGGGAGGTCGGGTACTCTGTATTACTGCATGACGCCAGAGGTCACGGTCGTGTGTCATTGCCTTTGAGAGGTGTAATTGGGTAAGGTCGGCTTTTATCACCTCATCCCAGGTCATCTTGGGTCTCCCCACTCCGCGGTTTCCATTGACTTCTAGTGCTCTGCACCTTTTAATGCAGCTGTCATCCTTCATACGCATCACATGTCCATACCAACGCAACCGCCTCTCCTGCACACAGCATTTGATTCCTCTTATGCTCAGTCTCTCTCTCAATTCATTTATGCTTTGTCGTTCGCGTATATTACTATTACACATCCATCGGAGTATGCAGGCTTCGTTTCTCTCTAATCTACCTAAGTCTTCCACCTTCAGCGCCCAGGTCTCACTACCATGTAACATTGCTGTTCGGATACACGCATCATACAGTCTGCCTTTCATTTTGAGGGAGAAGCCTTTTGCAGCTAGCAGTGGTAGTAGTTCCCTGAACTTCTTCCATCCCGTTCTTACCCTAGTTATTGTACTTTCTGAACACCACCTCCGCTGCTAATTCGGTCACCTAGGTAGCAGAAGCTGTCTACTGTCTCTACAGAGCCCTCCCAGAGATTGGTGGTACTTGTTACCTGTGGCTGTTTGCTGCTTGCTGTCCCAGTACAGCTGCTGCATGTGAAGCCTACATTCTTAATTAAGCTTCCTGAGATCCCGCTACATCTCTTGTGTACCCATTCTTTGCATTTGGGGCAGAGAATGGAGTTCCTACATACTGAGCAAGGCCATTTCCCTGAGGGGATCTGGGTTCTGTTTTCTCGTCTACTTACAAGGACCTTAGTCTTTGTCATGTTGACTTTGAGACCCTTTCTTTCTAGTCCCTGCTTCCAAGTTTGGAATTTCTTCTCTAGTTCTACCATAGATTCAGCTATAAGTGCGAGGCCATCTGCATACAGGCTTTCCCATGGGCATCCGGTCTTAAACTCCTCTCTTATTGCCTGCATTACGAAATAAAATGAAATGTGAAAAGTGAATATGTGTTTGTCGTCATTGTTGTTATTGTTCTTCTTCTTCTTTTTCTTTTGCTTTTTCCTTTCCTTTTTTCTTTTTCTTTTTTCTTTCCTTTTTTCTTTTTCTTTTTCTTTTTTTCTTTTTCTTCCTGAAATTCCTATGGGTGACTTCTGCATGAATAATATATAGTTAGGTGCACATTACCTTACAAAAGACACTTTTTGGAAGTTAATTCTTTTCTGTAATTAATATAACTGTCATCATTTTTTATAACATGGGTACAGAATTTGTTTTCCATAATTTGGTTGGGTTTTTATGGCTAATGCCTTTCTTATCACCAACCACATTACAGCCACCAGCACTAGAGAGGTTGTCTGTCTGTATCATTTTGAAATCAAAGTATCTGGTCTCCTAGATGGGTTACCTTTCACTACAGATTATGGAATTCACAGCTACCCCATATAGTCTTGTGTATTTTAAAGTCACTGGTCACCTAGATGGCTTGCCTTTGCTATTGCTTATGGAGCTCCTGTCTACCCCATGTAGTCCTATGTATTTTAGAATGACTGCTCACATTGATGGCTTGCCTTTGCTATTGCTTATGGAGTTCCTGTCTACCCCATGTAGTCCTATGTATTTTAGAATGACTACTCACATTGATGGGTTGCCTTTGCTATTGCTTATGGAGTTCCTGTCTACCCCATGTAGTCCTATGTATTTTAGAATGACTACTCACATTGATGGGTTGCCTTTGCTATTGCTTATGGAGCTCCTGTCTACCCCATGTAGTCCTATGTATTTTAGAATGACTGCTCACATTGATGGGTTGCCTTTGCTATTGCTTATGGAACTCCTGTCTACCCCATGTAGTCCTATGTATTTTAGAATGACTGCTCACATTGATGGGTTGCCTTTGCTATTGCTTATGGAGCTCCTGTCTACCCCATGTAGTCCTATGTATTTTAGAATGACTGCTCACATTGATGGGTTGCCTTTGCTATTGCTTATGGAGCTCCTGTCTACCCCATGTAGTCCTATGTATTTTAGAATGACTGCTCACATTGATGGGTTGCCTTTGCTATTGCTTATGGAACTCCTGTCTACCCCATGTAGTCCTATGTATTTTAGAATGACTGCTCACATTGATGGGTTGCCTTTGCTATTGCTTATGGAGCTCCTGTCTACCCCATGTAGTCCTATGTATTTTAGAATGACTGCTCACATTGATGGGTTGCCTTTGCTATTGCTTATGGAGCTCCTGTCTACCCCATGTAGTCCTATGTATTTTAGAATGACTGCTCACATTGATGGGTTGCCTTTGCTATTGCTTATGGAACTCCTGTCTACCCCATGTAGTCCTATGTATTTTAGAATGACTGCTCACATTGATGGGTTGCCTTTGCTATTGCTTATGGAACTCCTGTCTACCCCATGTAGTCCTATGTATTTTAGAATGACTGCTCACATTGATGGGTTGCCTTTGCTATTGCTTATGGAGCTCCTGTCTACCCCATGTAGTCCTATGTATTTTAGAATGACTGCTCACATTGATGGGTTGCCTTTGCTATTGCTTATGGAACTCCTGTCTACCCCATGTAGTCCTATGTATTTTAGAATGACTGCTCACATTGATGGGTTGCCTTTGCTATTGCTTATGGAACTCCTGTCTACCCCATGTAGTCCTATGTATTTTAGAATGACTGCTCACATTGATGGGTTGCCTTTGCTATTGCTTATGGAGCTCATGTCTACCCCATGTAGTCCTATGTATTTTAGAATGACTGCTCACATTGATGGGTTGCCTTTGCTATTGCTTATGGAACTCCTGTCTACCCCATGTAGTCCTATGTATTTTAGAATGACTGCTCACATTGATGGGTTACCTTTGCTATTGCTTATGGAGCTCCTGTCTACCCTATGTAGTCCTATGTATTTTAGAATGACTGCTCACATTGATGGGTTGCCTTTGCTATTGCTTATGGAACCCATGTCTACCCCATGTAGTCCTATGTATTTTAGAATGACTGCTCACATTGATGGGTTGCCTTTGCTATTGCTTATGGAACCCATGTCTACCCAATGTAATCCTATATATTTTTGAGTAACTGCTCACCTATATGGGTTGTCATTGCTATTAGTGACCCCATGTCTACCCCATATATATAATGATTAACACATTTTATTTTTCTCCCAATTTAGGTACTATCTGTGTTCTGTTGAGTTTTCCATTTATCTTCAATCCCTGCATTACATGTGAAGATGAAAGTGATACCAAACAACTAATATACTACATATCCTTTATCTTGGTATTTCAATTTGGCTGGGCCAATGTTCAGATCTCCCATCTGTCTCTCATCCCAGAACTTACAAAAAACAAACATGAACGTGTCTCACTGAACAGTATACGGTAAGAATCCTTTTTATATCTGAAAACTGCAACAAAGATTTTTGTTGTATTTTGTATTTTTTTTTTTTTTAGTTTTGTTTTAGACATACACTTGATAGGTTTTGCTGCCATGTGCTGCATGGTAGGAATGAAAATTAGTGCAGTGAAGACTGAAACACTTGTCCTCTCAAGGAAGCCTGCGCAGTGCACTCTACATGTGAATGGAGTTCCACTGAAGCAGGTGAAGTTCAAGTATCTTGGCACCATGTTCATGAGTGATGGAAGGTAAGAGGCTAAATTAAGTGCAAGAATTGCAGGAGCTGGTGTAGTAATGTGCCAATTTCAGCATTCAGCCATCAGAAGAAGGGATATAGGTGTAAAAGCCAAACTCACTAGCCTCAATTCGATATTTGTGCCAACCATTAATTATGGTCATGAGTCTTGTTTTTGTTTTTGTTTCACTATTGTTTCTGCTTGTCTCTCTTTCTCAATTAATGATCATATTCCTATTGTAGCACATATTCGAAAATTCTTCATGAACATGCTTGATGTCCTGCTAGATTGCTGCCATATCCCACCACCATCCTATCTACCTACCTTTCTTTCATCCTCTTGAACTCAATGGCTACATCGGGTGGATACCACCCTCCTCTCTGTGTATGTGCTGGGTAAACACAGGTTCTGTGAGCTACGAAAATGTGGCTTACTTAACAGAACAGTCACTCTAATTAGAAACCAAAATGGGGTGGAGAGGACCTGTGAATCCAATGAGACAACCTCTCTAATGCTAGAGACACAAAGAATGCACTTGGTCAACACTGCCATATATCAAAAGCACAACATATAAGATTCACACATACATGCACACAAGTACTTACACACATGTATTTATTTATACAGACATAACAACAAGTCTCACTTTGTGTCTACAATAGAGATTATTGATGTTGTTGTTGTTGTGTGTCTTTGTATACCAGTACATTGTTGACCTATTCAGAATCACTTCACAACTTTACATAACAACTTCTTATTCTCTCCTTCCTTATAACCCTGACACTTATAAAAGACATTTGTGAAATATTCTTCTTGTTTCTGTCTTTGTGGGATTGCTACAGCATGGCCACAGCAGCACAGTGGCTGGAACCAGTAAAGTAAAATATCATTATCTTCATCATCACAGTTTAACATCTATTACCCCTGCTTGCATGAGTTAGACAAGCTGGCATGTTAGGCTAGACAAGTCAGGTGATTGTCCTGCTCATATTCTTCATTTTTGGCCTGGTTTGATATAATTGCGTTCCCCTCTCCCTAAATTGTTGGTCTTGTAGGCACAAGACCAACAATTAAAATCCATTATTTTAGAAAAATTAGCAAACATGTAGCTCTTTAAGTATTTTCTTGACTTTTTACTTGGATATGTCTTAATTTCCAATAAAATGAACTTATTGTTTCACCCAATGAAAGGATGAGGGATAAAACCTATGTACATAGTTGTTAGATTTGATACTGGACATTTTTAGTTCTATAGGTTTAGCTATTTTGTCTGTTGGGTGCAGCCAAAACACTGTTCTAATTTAGGTGTAGAGTCTGTCACCCTCTCCCCTTCCCCCTTTTATTACCTAACAATCCTTGCCCTTTTCCTCCCATTTATGGCATTTATAGTCTTTCCCAATGCAACTTTCTTTTTCTATGTTTGACTAAATTCTTTATTATTTATATGGAGGCACATGGCTTAGTGGTTAGAGCATTGGCCTTGCAATCGAAAGGTTGTGAGTTCAATTCTCAGACCGGGTGATGTGTTGTTTCCTTGAGCAAGACACTTTATTTCACATTGCTCCAGTTTACTCAGCTGTAGAAATGAGATGATAGGGACTGGGGTCCCTATCATTCCACTGCAAAGTGGTCGTGGAGGTGCCATGGAAAAAAAGCACCCAGCACTCACTCTAAATGAGGTTGGTGTTAGGAAGGGCATCCAGCTGTAGAAATCAAGCCAGAATCAGTTCCCGTCCCACCCTTGCAAGCAGGGAAAAGCGGACGTAAAATGAAATGATGAAATGCTGATGTAATTTTATCCTAGGAATATATTTGAGTAGTCTAATTAAATAAAAACAGACTCTTTAAATTGATTGATTCATTTGTAGTTAGGAAATAGTATATTTGAAAAAAAAAAGTGGAAAAAACAATAATGATAAAAGATTATAGATGAATAAAAAAAATTTAAATCAATTGACCATTCCAATTTGTCTGCATTGTGTTAGATTTAAGATCTTGTGGTTAGTATTGATCTCTTGTTAATAATTTTTAGGAGATAAAATATAAGCAAAAAACAATGTAGGAAATGGAATGGAATGAAAACACAACTATATAGACAATGACAAACTTGTTTAAAACAGTAAATTTACAAATGTGTGTGTCTGTCTGGGTCTATGTATGTTATGTCCTGTAACTAAGCAATTCGACAAAAAAAAGTTTGATAAAATAAGCACCAGACATGAAAACAATTACTACTGGGTTGATATCTTCTTCGCCCATTTTTTCCTGAGTGGGTCGTGGGAGCAGAGTCCTCAAACACTCCTTCCAGATTAATTAAATCTTTTCAAGGCAAAACCCCAGCCTGGCTTTACTCTAATGGCTAAAACCAGTAAAAAAAATAATAAATGATAGAAATATATGCTACCAAAACTTTTTCAGCCCCAGCAAGACTCATTGGCAGGTCTGAGCAAAATACATACAGATGACCCTGCAGCAATTATATATATATATATATATATATATATATATATATATATATATATATATACATATATTTATGTGTGTATACATGTATTTATTTATGCAAACATACATATATACTGACATCATCATGTTGAATTTCCTTGAACAACGTTGATAATTATACTTCTCCACTTGTCCCTATCCAGCATAGCCTCTGTGAGTTCATTCTTACTAAGATTCGTGTCTTTACAAACCCCAATCCAGAAACATAGCATGAGACCGATCTCTTCTTCTTCTACCATGTGTGGAATCCCATAGCAATGGTGTAATGCCTCTACGTAATCTCTTCACCATACGTGATCTATGAGACCAAGTCTTCTAACCTTCATGATGTCTGTAATCGGTCTCAGGTTATCGTATAAAGATTCGTTTGTTCTGTGCTCCCTCCAAGTTACATTTTGCACTTTCCTCAGTAGTCTTGTATATGTGCCATCTAACTATCTTTCTATCTCTTTTGTGAATGTTCAACACTCCACTCCATACACAAGCACACTTTTAACTGTATCTATTAATGCATAGGCATGTACATGTATTTCATACAGGCTTACATTCATTTGAACATTTGATACACAAAAGTATTTTTATATTTAAAAAATATAGTCTTACTCATCATCATCATCATCATCATCATCATCATCAACGTTTAACGTCCGTGTTCCACGCTTGCATGGGTTTGGACGAGGGTAGTCCCACTTGAGGCAAGAGTGATTGTCTTGCTCGCATAGGACTGTCTGGCAGGTTTTCTACAGTTGGATGCCCTTCCTAACACCAACCACATTTACAGTGTGGGTCTGGGAGGTTTTTACCGTGTTGCCTACACGGCCACATTACAGCGTGGACTGTGTGTTTTTTTGTCGTGACACCTACACGATCTCATTTGTTTCGGCCTCGATGGCGCGGCACCAACATAACTTTACATAGAACGGGGTGGTGTGGATGGGGTGGGGGTGGTGGTGGTGGGACGGGGTGTATTTTGTTAGAGATGCCTACTGGCTGGAGTAGGTTTTACTATATATTTAGGTAAGGCGGGTCTTCTCTGTTACTGAGTACCGCCAAAGGTCTCGGTCCAGTGACATTGTCTTGGAGAGGTGTAAGTGTGTGATGTCGGAGTTTATCAGCTCGTCCCAGGTTTTTCTAGGTCTGCCTATTCCGTGGCTACCGTCTATCTTTATTGCCCTGCACTTTGTTATACAGCTATCGACTTTCATGCGCATCACGTGTCCATACCAACGTAGCCTTCTCTCGAGTAAACAACATCTGATCCCTCTTATCTCTAATTTTTTCCTTAGTTCGTTTATGCTTTGCCGTTCACGTATATTACTGTTACACATCCAGCGGAGCATGCAAGCTTCGTTCCTCTCTAGTCTGCGTATATCCTCTGCACACAATGCCCAGGTCTCACTGCCATGCAGCATTGCTGTTCGTATGCAGGCATCGTACAACCTGCCTTTCATTTTTAGTGAGAACCCTTTAGCAGCTAATAGTGGTATAAGCTCTCTGAACTTTTTCCAACCAGTTCTGACTCTAGCTACAGTACTTTCAGAGCACCCTCCCCCACTGCTGATTTTATCGCCCAGGTAACGGAAGCTGTCCACTATTTCTATAGAACCCTCTGCGCAATTGAAAGAGCTAGTATTTTGTGGGCACTTGCTGCTACTTATTGCATCAGAGCACCGGCCACATGTAAAATCTATGTTCTTAGTTAGCTTACCTGTGATCCCACTACATCTTTTATGCACCCATACTTTGCATTTAGGACATAAAATGGAGTTTCTACCTACGCCTTTCCTACACACCGAGCACGACCATTTCCCAGAAGGGACCGCCGCCTTGATTTCTTTCCTACAAACTAGTACTTTGGTCTTAGCCAGGTTAATTTTAAGTCCTTTTGACTCTAGGCCGTGCTTCCATGTTTGGAATTTCTTCTCTAGCTCGGCCATTGATTCCGCTATGAGTGTCAGGTCGTCTGCGTATAGGAGTTCCCATGGGCAGCCTGTCTTGAACTCCTCTGTTATAGCCTGAAGGGCAATAATAAATAGTAGTGGGCTGAGAACAGAGCCCTGATGGACGCCAACTTTTACGCTAAACTCTTCACTATATTCGTTGTTAATTCTAACCTTGCTGACTGTTTCTTTATACATGGCTTGTATAGCCCTCACAAGCCATTCGTCAACGCCTAGTTTTCTAAGAGCCCACCAGATAATGGAGCGGGGGACTCTGTCGAAGGCTTTCTCCAAGTCGACAAAGGCTAAGTAGAGGGGTTTACCTTTAGCTAGGTACTTCTCCTGTAGTTGTCGTACTATGAAAAGAGCGTCTGTGGTACTTTTGCCTGACACAAACCCGAACTGCATTTCATCTAGGTCAATTCTCTCTCTGATTAGTTGCGCTATTACTTTTTCCGTGACCTTCATGACCTGGTCGATTAATTTAATGCCTCTATAGTTACTCCTATCTAGGGCGTCTCCTTTACCCTTATAACAGTTAACGATGATGCTGCTATGCCAGTCCTTCGGAACAACCCCATTCTGTACGACTTGGTTAACTATGCGGGTGACCATGGTGTGTCCCACCGTGCCAGATGCCTTCAGCATCTCAGCAACTATTTCCGAAGGCCCAGCCGCCTTACCCGTCTTCATATCCTTGATTGCCTTACTTATTATACTCCCCTCGACTAACACTGCTGGTCCCTCTATTGGGTCGATATGGGGGAGACTGTCTTTCTCCCATTTATTCTCCTCATTTAGTAGCCTTTCATAGTGACACTTCCAAGCTACCTTCTTATCAGCGTCGGTGATGGCAAGTGTGCCATCGTCGTTTAGTACACACTTCTCCCCGACAATATCACGGTTTTCCTTGACGCATTGCCTAGCAATCCTGAACACCTCACGTTTTTGGTCATCGCGTTGTAGAACATGCTTGAACTTTCTTTCCTCAGCTTCCCTTCTTGCTAAGTACACTTGTCTCCTAGCTTCCCTCCTGGCCACTTGATAGTCCTCTCTACTTCCCCCATCCCGCCATACTTTCCAAGCCTGCTTTTTGGCCTTAATTGACCCCTCCACCTTACTGTTCCACCACCATGTTACTCTCCTCCTGCCTACAGGCCTGCTCCAGCCACAGACTTCGTCTGTCGCCAACAGCAGGTTTGCTTTCAGAAATTCCCACTCTCCCTCTATATTGTCCGACTCTAAATGTTCTTCCTTACTGTCGAAAGCATCAAGTAATATGCTTTGAAATTTATTCCTGGCTGTGGGGTCCTTTAGCTTCCATATTTTTCTCCTGAGGATAGTCCTCATAAAATGAAACTGTGGAAATATCAATTTCTTAGTAGTACAGTGTGGGTATCAAATTAACAGTATAATTTCAACCATAGAAACCTTTTTTTTTTTTTTAGTTTAACTCTTGCCCCTATAATTCCAAGAAAAAAACAACTTCTAGCCAAAACTAAATCCATCTTAATTCACGTGCTGAGTTAATTTCAATATTGATGTTACTTTGACAATTGTTAAATTACTAATACACAAACATGGAATGAAAACTTTAAAATTCTATACAGAATATATTTATCTATAATCTCATCCTGGAATGAAATAACAGCTGGTAAGTTAACACTGCTATGTAAATTAGTTCACTCTCTATGAATTAATACAATTTTTATATGATGTATCTTGAAAGAACTCTGAAAAGCACTTTAAAAAAACGTTTGAAGAACAAGCTGTTACAGTAGTGGTGATAGAAGAAGCAGAGATGAATCAACATGTTTTATGGCTTCTAGTTACAGTTTTGCTATAGAATGACACTTGGGGAGAGGAGATATATCTACACATTCTTGATAACATAACATAGGTGTTGATTCAAATTCTTTTTCCAGTAAAATCAAGAATTATTCCTGTGCTATCAAAGACTCAGAAAATCTTTTTGTTACTGAAATTAATTATGTAAAAAATTATTGAGACAAAATCTATTGAAACTTCAACCACTTTGCTGAACTCAAGCTGCCACCACTCAGACACTCCTGACTCATTTGTCTCTCTTCTTATCTCCTGTGTGTGTGTATGTGTGTGACAGCTCACACCTATGCAGGTTTAGCTGGCCTCCTCCAAGGTATATCTCGTTGGAGGTGTCTTGGGTAATTTAATGATAGGGACCCCAGTCCTATCATCTCATTTCTACAGCTGAGTAAACTGGAGCAACATGAAATAAAGTGTCTTGCTCAAGGAAACAACACATCACCTGGTCCGAGAATTGAACTCACAACCTTTCAATTGCAAGCCCAATGCTCTAACCACTAAGCCATACGCCTTCACATGTGTCTCCAACAAATACCTTATGCCTTGCATTAACAACTCTACCCAGAACATCAACCATCTGGAACTCTCTCTCTCTCTCTCTCCCTCACAAAACATCAGCAGCATGAATCTCTTTATTCTCAAAAGGCCTGTAAAGACCATGGGTTCTGCCCCTTCCTTCAGACCTACCGAGTAAAAGCAAAGAAAAGCTAAGTTTCTACGACAGAAGTAGTCCACTGTTTGAAAAATGGTTGTTTCATATCTTAGATAAAAACAACCATTCCAATCCAACTTTTGTAATATCAGTTAATTCTCCAAAATCAGATGAAAGAAGCTATATAAACATAAACAAACCATTGATACCACTATCACCACCACCACTACCACCATCGCTAACACCACCACCACAACTACCTCCACTATCACCACCACCACTACCACCATCGCTAACACCACCACCACAACTACCTCCACTATCACCACCACCACTACCACCATCGCTAACACCACCACCACAACTACCTCCACTATCACCACCACCACTACCACCATCGCTAACACCACCACCACAACTACCTCCACTATCACCACCACCACTACCACCATCGCTAACACCACCACCACAACTACCTCCACTATCACCACCACCACTACCACCATCGCTAACACCACCACCACAACTACCTCCACTAACACCACCACCACTACCACCAACGCTACCACCATCGCCACCACAACTACCACCATCGTCACCACCACTGCTACCACAACCACGACCACCACTACCACCAACGCCACCACAACTACCTCCACAAACACCACTAGCACCACCACCACCACAACCACAACCAGTACCACCACCACCACTACCACCACCACCACCACAACTACCTCCACAAACACCACTACCACCATCGCCACCACCACTACCACCATCGCCACCACATCTACCACCATCGCCACCACTACTACCACCACCACAACTGCTACCACCACAACTACCTCCACCAGCAACTGTAACACTGAGCACACACATGTCTCTATATTTAAATAATCCTGCAGACATAACTCCCAATACTGCCACATTAGGATAACTTTTTCAAATTCTCTAAGTTCTGATTAACTCTTTCATTACCATTTAAACTATAATAAAAGTAAGGAGTGCGGGACTGCATACGGCTTATTTATTTTAATCCAGTTTTTAAAATAAGTTGGATTACTTTAAATAAATAATGAATGAATATTACATAATTTATATACTAAATTATATTTAATTAAATATTTATATAAATAATTGTTTCTACTTTAGGCACAAGGCTAGCAATTACACAGTACATTACTGGTACTTTATTTTATCGACCCCGTAAGGATGAAAGGCAAAGTTAACCTCGGCGGGATTTGAACTCAGACTGTAAAGGGACGTAACTATGCTAGAAAGCATGGCGTCCAACCCTCTACCGATACTGCCAATTCACCGCCCTTATATTTATATAAATAATGTTATTGCTTATTTAAAATTGACTTCTTTTGAAAGTTTCAAATTTCTACACTTCTGGTATATCACTGCCACCAACACCACTTCAACTACCATATATATATATATAGAAAGAGAGAGTGTGTGCTGAGAGAGATACAGATAGAGTGATTATGATTTTATACACGCTGACGTGTATCTATCTGTATGTATGAGTATATAACTATAATCGCGCAAACACAAACTTATAAAAATACATGCTCACGGACATACATTCACACATACACATACTTTCACACACACACATTCACACATATACATTTACACAAACACACACATATTGTCATACAGTCAAGATAGCAGCGTTCAGTGAATTGGAAATGGGAGGGTAAAACAACTATAACTCTTTATTTATTTATTTATTAACTCTTTTTATTTTTTAACTCATTAAATTAATGGTTACAGAACGAAAACCCTAACAAATATAATATATACAAAGGAAAGGGAAAGGAAAAAAGAAAGAGAAAAAAATACACAAGTACGAAATACACACATCTAAGACCACATAGGCTGGATAATGTAGTTAGCTAACAGAACACAGTAGGTGTAAAAGCCAAACTCGCTGTCTTCCTGGTATTCCTGCCAACTCTTACCAAGGATCATGAATCTTGAGTAATGACCAAAAGAATACAATTACAAATAAAAGCGGCAGAAATGGGATTCCTCCGAAGGGTCTTTGGAGTAACGTTATTCGATAAAGTGCATAGCTCAGACCAGAGAGTCACTCCTGGTAGAGCCACTACGTCTCCGAATTGAGAGATCACAACTCCAATATTATGAATATGTGGTTAGAATGTCTCAGTAAAGAATCGCTGGACACATTTTACAGGCAAAACCAACCGGGAAGAGACCCTGAGCAAGATAGTTGGATAACATCAATGAGCTCAGCTGGTCACGCTTTGGAATCCAGCTGGATTACTTAGAGATGTTTGTTACTGACAGACTTGCTGGAAGGAGTGTTTGAGAAGGACTCTGCCCCCCCACGACCCTCTCAGAAATAAGTGGGTGAAGAAGATATTGTCAATTTAAATATAACTATATGCATATATATTTGCATATAATACTAATATGCACACTACATATGCTAGCAGAAAACCGCCCGAAAGGCGTTTTTTCTGAGAGTATTTCTAATGGAATACGCTACCTATGTCTTTAACTCTTTCATTACCATATTTCTAATGGAATACGCTCCTATGTCTTCAACCCTTTCATTACCATATTTCTAATGGAATACGCTACCTATGTCTTTAACTCTTTCATTACCATATTTCTAATGGAATACGCTACCTATATCTTTAACTCTTTCATTACCATATTTCTAATGGAATACGCTTCCTATGTCTTTAACTCTTTCATTACCATATTTCTAATGGAATACGCTACCTATGTCTTTAACCATTTCATTACCATATTTCTAATGGAATACGCTACCTATGTCTTTAACTCTTTCATTACCATATTTCTAATGGAATACGCTACCTATGTCTTTAACTCTTTCATTACCATATTTCTAATGGAATACGCTTCCTATGTCTTTAACACTTTCATTACCATATTTCTAATGGAATACGCTACCTATGTCTTTAACCCTTTCATTACCATATTTCTAATGGAATACGCTACCTATGTCTTTAACCCTTTCATTACCATATTTCTAATGGAATACGCTACCTATGTCTTCAACCCTTTACCATATTTCTAATGGAATACGCTACCTATGTCTTCAACCCTTTCATTACCATATTTCTAATGGAATACGCTACCTATGTCTTCAACCCTTTCATTACCATATTTCTAATGGAATACGCTACCTATGTCTTTAACTCTTTCACTACTATATTTCTAATGGAATACGCTACCTATGTCTTTAACTCTTTCATTACCATATTTCTAATGGAATATGCTACCTATGTCTTTAACTCTTTCATTACCATATTTCTAATGGAATACGCTACTTATGTCTTTAACTCTTTCATTACCATATTTCTAATGGAATACGCTACCTATGTCTTTAACTCTTTCATGACCATATTTCTAATGGAATACGCTACCTATGTCTTTAACCCTTTCATTACCATATTTCTAATGGAATACGCTACCTATGTCTTTAACCCTTTCATTACCATATTTCTAATGGAATACGCTACCTATGTCTTTAACTCTTTCATTACCATATTTCTAATGGAATACGCTTCCTATGTCTTTAACTCTTTCATTACCATATTTCTAATGGAATACGCTACTTATGTCTTTAACTCTTTCATTAGCATATTTCTAATGGAATACGCTACCTATGTCTTTAACTCTTTCATTACCATATTTCTAATGGAATACGCTTCCTATGTCTTTAACTCTTTCATTACCATATTTCTAATGGAATACGCTACCTATGTCTTTAACTCTTTCATTACCATATTTCTAATGGAATACGCTACCTATGTCTTTAACTCTTTCATTACCATATTTCTAATGGAATACGCTACCTATGTCTTTAACTCTTTCATTACCATATTTCTAATGGAATACGCTACTTATGTCTTTAACTCTTTCATTACCATATTTCTAATGGAATACGCTACCTATGTCTTTAACTCTTTCATTACCATATTTCTAATGGAATACGCTACCTATGTCTTTAATTCTTTCATTACCATATTTCTAATGGAATACGCTACCTATGTCTTTAACCATTTATTACCATATTTCTAATGGAATACGCTACCTATGTCTTTAACCCTTTCATTACCATATTTCTAATGGAATACGCTACCTATGTCTTTAACCCTTTCATTACCATATTTCTAATGGAATACGCTACCTATGTCTTTAACTCTTTCATTACCATATTTCTAATGGAATACGCTACCTATGTCTTTAACCCTTTCATTACCATATTTCTAATGGAATACGCTACCTATGTCTTTAACCCTTTCATTACCATATTTCTAATGGAATACGCTACCTATGTCTTTGACCCTTTCATTACCATATTTCTAATGGAATACGCTACCTATGTCTTTAACTCTTTCATTACCATATTTCTAATGGAATACGCTACCTATGTCTTTAACCCTTTCATTACCATATTTCTAATGGAATACACTACCTATGTCTTTAACTCTTTCATAACCATATTTCTAATGGAATACGCTCCTATGTCTTCAACCCTTTCAGTACCATATTTCTAATGGAATACGCTTCCTATGTCTTTAACTCTTTCATTACCATATTTCTAATGGAATACGCTACCTATGTCTTTAACTCTTTCATTACCATATTTCTAATGGAATACGCTACCTATGTCTTTAACTCTTTCATTACCATATTTCTAATGGAATACGCTACCTATGTCTTTAACTCTTTCATTACCATATTTCTAATCGAATACCCTAGCTATGTCTTTAACTCTTTCATTACCATATTTCTAATGGAACACGCTTCCTATGTCTTTAACTCTTTCATTACCATATTTCTAATGGAATACGCTACCTATGTCTTTAACTCTTTCATGACCATATTTCTAATGGAATACGCTACCTATGTCTTTAACTCTTTCATTACCATATTTCTAATGGAATACGCTACCTATGTCTTTAACTCTTTCATTACCATATTTCTAATGGAATACGCTACCTATGTCTTTAACTCTTTCACTACCATATTTCTAATGGAATATGCTACCTATGTCTTTAACTCTTTCATTACCATATTTCTAATGGAATACGCTACCTATGTCTTTAACTCTTTCATTACCATATTTCTAATGGAATACGCTACCTATGTCTTTAACTCTTTCATTAGCATATTTCTAATGGAATACGCTACCTATGTCTTTAACTCTTTCATTAGCATATTTCTAATGGAATACGCTTACTATGTCTTTAACTCTTTCATTACCATATTTCTAATGGAATACGCTTTCTATGTCTTTAACTCTTTCATTACCATATTTCTAATGGAATATGCTACCTATGTCTTTAACTCTTTCATTACCATATTTCTAATGGAATACGCTACCTATGTCTTTAACTCTTTCATTACCATATTTCTAATGGAATACGCTACCTATGTCTTTAACTCTTTCATTAGCATATTTCTAATGGAATACGCTACCTATGTCTTTAACTCTTTCATTACCATATTTCTAATGGAATACGCTTACTATGTCTTTAACTCTTTCATTACCATATTTCTAATGGAATACGCTTTCTATGTCTTTAACTCTTTCATTACCATATTTCTAATGGAATACGCTACCTATGTCTTCAACTCTTTCATTACCATATTTCTAATGGAATACGCTTCCTATGTCTTTAACTCTTTCATTACCATATTTCTAATGGAATACGCTACCTATGTCTTTAACCCTTTCATTACCATATTTCTAATGGAATACACTACCTATGTCTTTAACCCTTTCATTACCATATTTCTAATGGAATACGCTACCTATGTCTTTAACTCTTTCATTACCATATTTCTAATGGAATACGCTACCTATGTCTTTAACCCTTTCATTACCATATTTCTAATGGAATATGCTACCTATGTCTTTAACTCTTTCATTAGCATATTTCTAATGGAATACGCTACCTATGTCTTTAACTCTTTCATTACCATATTTCTAATGGAATACGCTACCTATGTCTTTAACCCTTTCATTACCATATTTCTAATGGAATACGCTACCTATGTCTTTAACTCTTTCATTACCGTATTTCTAATGGAATACGCTACCTATGTCTTTAACTCTTTCATTACCATATTTCTAATGGAATACGCTACCTATGTCTTCAACCCTTTCATTACCATATTTCTAATGGAATACGCTACCTGTGTCTTTAACCCTTTCATTACCATATTTCTAATGGAATACGCTACCTATGTCTTTAACTCTTTCATTACCATATTTCTAATGGAATACGCTACCTATGTCTTTAACTCTTTCATTACCATATTTCTAATGGAATACGCTACCTATGTCTTTAACCCTTTCATTACCATATTTCTAATGGAATACGCTACCTATGTCTTTAACTCTTTCATTACCATATTTCTAATGGAATACGCTACCTATGTCTTTAACTCTTCATTACCATATTTCTAATGGAATACGCTACCTATGTCTTCAACCCTTTACCATATTTCTAATGGAATACGCTACCTATGTCTTCAACCCTTTCATTACCATATTTCTAATGGAATACGCTACCTATGTCTTCAACCCTTTCATTACCATATTTCTAATGGAATACGCTACCTATGTCTTTAACTCTTTCACTACTATATTTCTAATGGAATACGCTACCTATGTCTTTAACTCTTTCATTACCATATTTCTAATGGAATACGCTATCTATGTCTTTAACTCTTTCATTACCATATTTCTAATGGAATACGCTACCTATGTCTTTAACTCTTTCATTACCATATTTCTAATGGAATACGCTACCTATGTCTTTAACTCTTTCATTACCATATTTCTAATGGAATACGCTACCTATGTCTTTAACTCTTTCATTACCATATTTCTAATGGAATACGCTACCTATGTCTTTAACTCTTTCATTACCATATTTCTAATGGAATACGCTACCTATGTCTTTAACTCTTTTATTACCATATTTCTAATGGAATACGCTACCTATGTCTTTAACTCTTTCATTACCATATTTCTAATGGAATACGCTTCCTATGTCTTTAACCCTTTCATTACCATATTTCTAATGGAATACGCTACCTATGTCTTTAACTCTTTCATTACCATATTTCTAATGGAATACGCTACCTATGTCTTTAACTCTTTCACTACCATATTTCTAATGGAATATGCTACCTATGTCTTTAACTCTTTCATTACCATATTTCTAATGGAATACGCTACCTATGTCTTTAACTCTTTCATTACCATATTTCTAATGGAATACGCTACCTATGTCTTTAACTCTTTCATTAGCATATTTCTAATGGAATACGCTACCTATGTCTTTAACTCTTTCATTACCATATTTCTAATGGAATACGCTTACTATGTCTTTAACTCTTTCATTACCATATTTCTAATGGAATACGCTTTCTATGTCTTTAACTCTTTCATTACCATATTTCTAATGGAATACGCTACCTATGTCTTTAACTCTTTCATTACCATATTTCTAATGGAATACGCTTCCTATGTCTTTAACTCTTTCATTACCATATTTCTAATGGAATACGCTACCTATGTCTTTAACCCTTTCATTACCATATTTCTAATGGAATACGCTACCTATGTCTTTAACCCTTTCATTACCATATTTCTAATGGAATACGCTACCTATGTCTTTAACTCTTTCATTACCATATTTCTAATGGAATACGCTACCTATGTCTTTAACCCTTTCATTACCATATTTCTAATGGAATACGCTACCTATGTCTTTAACTCTTTCATTACCATATTTCTAATGGAATACGCTACCTATGTCTTTAACTCTTTCATTACCATATTTCTAATGGAATACGCTACCTATGTCTTTAACCCTTTCATTACCATATTTCTAATGGAATACGCTACCTATGTCTTTAACTCTTTCATTACCATATTTCTAATGGAATACGCTACCTATGTCTTTAACTCTTTCATTACCATATTTCTAATGGAATACGCTACCTATGTCTTCAACCCTTTCATTACCATATTTCTAATGGAATACGCTACCTGTGTCTTTAACCCTTTCATTACCATATTTCTAATGGAATACGCTACCTATGTCTTTAACTCTTTCATTACCATATTTCTAATGGAATACGCTACCTATGTCTTTAACTCTTTCATTACCATATTTCTAATGGAATACGCTACCTATGTCTTTAACCCTTTCATTACCATATTTCTAATGGAATACGCTACCTATGTCTTTAACTCTTTCATTACCATATTTCTAATGGAATACGCTACCTATGTCTTTAACTCTTTCATTACCATATTTCTAATGGAATACGCTACCTATGTCTTCAACCCTTTACCATATTTCTAATGGAATACGCTACCTATGTCTTCAACCCTTTCATTACCATATTTCTAATGGAATACGCTACCTATGTCTTCAACCCTTTCATTACCATATTTCTAATGGAATACGCTACCTATGTCTTTAACTCTTTCACTACTATATTTCTAATGGAATACGCTACCTATGTCTTTAACTCTTTCATTACCATATTTCTAATGGAATACGCTACCTATGTCTTTAACTCTTTCATTACCATATTTCTAATGGAATACGCTACCTATGTCTTTAACTCTTTCATTACCATATTTCTAATGGAATACGCTATCTATGTCTTTAACTCTTTCATTACCATATTTCTAATGGAATACGCTACCTATGTCTTTAACTCTTTCATTACCATATTTCTAATGGAATACGCTACCTATGTCTTTAACTCTTTCATTACCATATTTCTAATGGAATACGCTACCTATGTCTTTAACTCTTTCATTACCATATTTCTAATGGAATACGCTACCTATGTCTTTAACTCTTTCATTACCATATTTCTAATGGAATACGCTACCTATGTCTTTAACTCTTTTATTACCATATTTCTAATGGAATACGCTACCTATGTCTTTAACTCTTTCATTACCATATTTCTAATGGAATACGCTTCCTATGTCTTTAACCCTTTCATTACCATATTTCTAATGGAATACGCTACCTATGTCTTTAACTCTTTCATTACCATATTTCTAATGGAATACGCTACTTATGTCTTTAACTCTTTCATTACCATATTTCTACTGGAATACGCTACCTATGTCTTTAACTCTTTCATTACCATATTTCTAATGGAATACGCTACCTATGTCTTTAACTCTTTCATTACCATATTTCTAATGGAATACGCTACCTATGTCTTTAACTCTTTCATTACCATATTTCTAATGGAATATGCTACCTATGTCTTTAACTCTTTCATTTAGTATGATTTAAGTGAATGGTATAGGTCACTACATATTTTAAAGGGGGCTCGGAAATTGAGTCTGCAGATTTGTAAATTAAGAATTTGTCTCTGACGATTTCCTCGTTTAGACTAACTTTATACATTAGCACAACATCACATTTCATTACCATATTTCTAATGGAATACGCTACCTATGTCTTTAACTCTTTCATTACCATATTTCTAATGGAATACGCTACCTATGTGTTCAACCCTTTCATTACCATATTTCTAATGGAATACGCTACCTGTGTCTTTAACCCTTTCATTACCATATTTCTAATGGAATACGCTACCTATGTCTTTAACTCTTTCATTACCATATTTCTAATGGAATACGCTACCTATGTCTTTAACTCTTTCATTACCATATTTCTAATGGAATACGCTACCTATGTCTTTAACCCTTTCATTACCATATTTCTAATGGAATACGCTACCTATGTCTTTAACTCTTTCATTACCATATTTCTAATGGAATACGCTACCTATGTCTTTAACTCTTTCATTACCATATTTCTAATGGAATACGCTACCTATGTCTTCAACCCTTTACCATATTTCTAATGGAATACGCTACCTATGTCTTCAACCCTTTCATTACCATATTTCTAATGGAATACGCTACCTATGTCTTCAACCCTTTCATTACCATATTTCTAATGGAATACGCTACCTATGTCTTTAACTCTTTCACTACTATATTTCTAATGGAATACGCTACCTATGTCTTTAACTCTTTCATTACCATATTTCTAATGGAATACGCTACCTATGTCTTTAACTCTTTCATTACCATATTTCTAATGGAATACGCTACCTATGTCTTTAACTCTTTCATTACCATATTTCTAATGGAATACGCTATCTATGTCTTTAACTCTTTCATTACCATATTTCTAATGGAATACGCTACCTATGTCTTTAACTCTTTCATTACCATATTTCTAATGGAATACGCTACCTATGTCTTTAACTCTTTCATTACCATATTTCTAATGGAATACGCTACCTATGTCTTTAACTCTTTCATTACCATATTTCTAATGGAATACGCTACCTATGTCTTTAACTCTTTCATTACCATATTTCTAATGGAATACGCTACCTATGTCTTTAACTCTTTTATTACCATATTTCTAATGGAATACGCTACCTATGTCTTTAACTCTTTCATTACCATATTTCTAATGGAATACGCTTCCTATGTCTTTAACCCTTTCATTACCATATTTCTAATGGAATACGCTACCTATGTCTTTAACTCTTTCATTACCATATTTCTAATGGAATACGCTACTTATGTCTTTAACTCTTTCATTACCATATTTCTAATGGAATACGCTACCTATGTCTTTAACTCTTTCATTACCATATTTCTAATGGAATACGCTACCTATGTCTTTAACTCTTTCATTACCATATTTCTAATGGAATACGCTACCTATGTCTTTAACTCTTTCATTACCATATTTCTAATGGAATATGCTACCTATGTCTTTAACTCTTTCATTTAGTATGATTTAAGTGAATGGTATAGGTCACTACATATTTTAAAGGGGGCTCGGAAATTGAGTCTGCAGATTTGTAAATTAAGAATTTGTCTCTGACGATTTCCTCGTTTAGACTAACTTTATACATTAGCACAACATCACATTTCATTACCATATTTCTAATGGAATACGCTACCTATGTCTTTAACTCTTTCATTACCATATTTCTAATGGAATACGCTACCTATGTCTTTAACTCTTTCATTACCATATTTCTAATGGAATACCC
Organism: Eledone cirrhosa; assembly: GCA_964016885.1. NCBI lineage: Eukaryota > Metazoa > Mollusca > Cephalopoda > Octopoda > Eledonidae > Eledone > Eledone cirrhosa. The sequence continues at coordinate 33,423,005 of OZ024745.1, read as the reverse complement.
TACCTATGTCTTTAACTCTTTCATTACCATATTTCTAATGGAATACGCTTCCTATGTCTTTAATTCTTTTATTACCATATTTCTAATGGAATACGCTACCTATGTCTTTAACTCTTTCATTACCATATTTCTAATGGAATACACTACCTATGTCTTTAACTCTTTCATAACCATATTTCTAATGGAATACGCTCCTGTCTTCAACCCTTTCAGTACCATATTTCTAATGGAATACGCTTCCTATGTCTTTAACTCTTTCATTACCATATTTCTAATGGAATACGCTACCTATGTCTTTAACTCTTTCATTACCATATTTCTAATGGAATACGCTACCTATGTCTTTAACCCTTTCATTACCATATTTCTAATGGAATACGCTACCTATGTCTTTAACCCTTTCATTACCATATTTCTAATGGAATACGCTACCTATGTCTTTGACCCTTTCATTACCATATTTCTAATGGAATACGCTACCTATGTCTTTAACTCTTTCATTACCATATTTCTAATGGAATACGCTACCTATGTCTTTAACCCTTTCATTACCATATTTCTAATGGAATACACTACCTATGTCTTTAACTCTTTCATAACCATATTTCTAATGGAATACGCTCCTATGTCTTCAACCCTTTCAGTACCATATTTCTAATGGAATACGCTTCCTATGTCTTTAACTCTTTCATTACCATATTTCTAATCGAATACCCTAGCTATGTCTTTAACTCTTTCATTACCATATTTCTAATGGAACACGCTTCCTATGTCTTTAACTCTTTCATTACCATATTTCTAATGGAATACGCTACCTATGTCTTTAACTCTTTCATGACCATATTTCTAATGGAATACGCTACCTATGTCTTTAACTCTTTCATTACCATATTTCTAATGGAATACGCTACCTATGTCTTTAACTCTTTCATTACCATATTTCTAATGGAATACGCTACCTATGTCTTTAACTCTTTCATTACCATATTTCTAATGGAATACGCTACCTATGTCTTTAACTCTTTCATTACCATATTTCTAATGGAATACGCTACCTATGTCTTTAACTCTTTCATTAGCATATTTCTAATGGAATACGCTACCTATGTCTTTAACTCTTTCATTAGCATATTTCTAATGGAATACGCTTACTATGTCTTTAACTCTTTCATTACCATATTTCTAATGGAATACGCTTTCTATGTCTTTAACTCTTTCATTACCATATTTCTAATGGAATATGCTACCTATGTCTTTAACTCTTTCATTACCATATTTCTAATGGAATACGCTACCTATGTCTTTAACTCTTTCATTACCATATTTCTAATGGAATACGCTACCTATGTCTTTAACTCTTTCATTACCATACTTCTAATGGAATACGCTTACTATGTCTTTAACTCTTTCATTACCATATTTCTAATGGAATACGCTTTCTATGTCTTTAACTCTTTCATTACCATATTTCTAATGGAATATGCTACCTATGTCTTTAACTCTTTCATTACCATATTTCTAATGGAATACGCTTCCTATGTCTTTAACTCTTTCATTACCATATTTCTAATGGAATATGCTACCTATGTCTTTAACCCTTTCATTACCATATTTCTAATGGAATACGCTACCTATGTCTTTAACCCTTTCATTACCATATTTCTAATGGAATACGCTACCTATGTCTTTAACTCTTTCATTACCATATTTCTAATGGAATACGCTACCTATGTCTTTAACCCTTTCATTACCATATTTCTAATGGAATACGCTACCTATGTCTTTAACCCTTTCATTACCATATTTCTAATGGAATACGCTACCTATGTCTTTAACTCTTTCATTACCATATTTCTAATGGAATACGCTACCTATGTCTTTAACTCTTTCATTACCATATTTCTAATGGAATACGCTACCTATGTCTTTAACCCTTTCATTACCATATTTCTAATGGAATACGCTACCTATGTCTTTAACTCTTTCATTACCATATTTCTAATGGAATACGCTACCTATGTCTTTAACTCTTTCATTACCATATTTCTAATGGAATACGCTACCTATGTCTTCAACCCTTTACCATATTTCTAATGGAATACGCTACCTATGTCTTCAACCCTTTCATTACCATATTTCTAATGGAATACGCTACCTATGTCTTCAACCCTTTCATTACCATATTTCTAATGGAATACGCTACCTATGTCTTTAACTCTTTCACTACTATATTTCTAATGGAATACGCTACCTATGTCTTTAACTCTTTCATTACCATATTTCTAATGGAATACGCTACCTATGTCTTTAACTCTTTCATTACCATATTTCTAATGGAATACGCTACCTATGTCTTTAACTCTTTCATTACCATATTTCTAATGGAATACGCTATCTATGTCTTTAACTCTTTCATTACCATATTTCTAATGGAATACGCTACCTATGTCTTTAACTCTTTCATTACCATATTTCTAATGGAATACGCTACCTATGTCTTTAACTCTTTCATTACCATATTTCTAATGGAATACGCTACCTATGTCTTTAACTCTTTCATTACCATATTTCTAATGGAATACGCTACCTATGTCTTTAACTCTTTCATTACCATATTTCTAATGGAATACGCTACCTATGTCTTTAACTCTTTTATTACCATATTTCTAATGGAATACGCTACCTATGTCTTTAACTCTTTCATTACCATATTTCTAATGGAATACGCTTCCTATGTCTTTAACCCTTTCATTACCATATTTCTAATGGAATACGCTACCTATGTCTTTAACTCTTTCATTACCATATTTCTAATGGAATACGCTACTTATGTCTTTAACTCTTTCATTACCATATTTCTAATGGAATACGCTACCTATGTCTTTAACTCTTTCATTACCATATTTCTAATGGAATACGCTACCTATGTCTTTAACTCTTTCATTACCATATTTCTAATGGAATACGCTACCTATGTCTTTAACTCTTTCATTACCATATTTCTAATGGAATATGCTACCTATGTCTTTAACTCTTTCATTTAGTATGATTTAAGTGAATGGTATAGGTCACTACATATTTTAAAGGGGGCTCGGAAATTGAGTCTGCAGATTTGTAAATTAAGAATTTGTCTCTGACGATTTCCTCGTTTAGACTAACTTTATACATTAGCACAACATCACATTTCATTACCATATTTCTAATGGAATACGCTACCTATGTCTTTAACTCTTTCATTACCATATTTCTAATGGAATACGCTACCTATGTCTTCAACCCTTTCATTACCATATTTCTAATGGAATACGCTACCTGTGTCTTTAACCCTTTCATTACCATATTTCTAATGGAATACGCTACCTATGTCTTTAACTCTTTCATTACCATATTTCTAATGGAATACGCTACCTATGTCTTTAACTCTTTCATTACCATATTTCTAATGGAATACGCTACCTATGTCTTTAACCCTTTCATTACCATATTTCTAATGGAATACGCTACCTATGTCTTTAACTCTTTCATTACCATATTTCTAATGGAATACGCTACCTATGTCTTTAACTCTTTCATTACCATATTTCTAATGGAATACGCTACCTATGTCTTCAACCCTTTACCATATTTCTAATGGAATACGCTACCTATGTCTTCAACCCTTTCATTACCATATTTCTAATGGAATACGCTACCTATGTCTTCAACCCTTTCATTACCATATTTCTAATGGAATACGCTACCTATGTCTTTAACTCTTTCACTACTATATTTCTAATGGAATACGCTACCTATGTCTTTAACTCTTTCATTACCATATTTCTAATGGAATACGCTACCTATGTCTTTAACTCTTTCATTACCATATTTCTAATGGAATACGCTACCTATGTCTTTAACTCTTTCATTACCATATTTCTAATGGAATACGCTATCTATGTCTTTAACTCTTTCATTACCATATTTCTAATGGAATACGCTACCTATGTCTTTAACTCTTTCATTACCATATTTCTAATGGAATACGCTACCTATGTCTTTAACTCTTTCATTACCATATTTCTAATGGAATACGCTACCTATGTCTTTAACTCTTTCATTACCATATTTCTAATGGAATACGCTACCTATGTCTTTAACTCTTTCATTACCATATTTCTAATGGAATACGCTACCTATGTCTTTAACTCTTTTATTACCATATTTCTAATGGAATACGCTACCTATGTCTTTAACTCTTTCATTACCATATTTCTAATGGAATACGCTTCCTATGTCTTTAACCCTTTCATTACCATATTTCTAATGGAATACGCTACCTATGTCTTTAACTCTTTCATTACCATATTTCTAATGGAATACGCTACTTATGTCTTTAACTCTTTCATTACCATATTTCTAATGGAATACGCTACCTATGTCTTTAACTCTTTCATTACCATATTTCTAATGGAATACGCTACCTATGTCTTTAACTCTTTCATTACCATATTTCTAATGGAATACGCTACCTATGTCTTTAACTCTTTCATTACCATATTTCTAATGGAATATGCTACCTATGTCTTTAACTCTTTCATTTAGTATGATTTAAGTGAATGGTATAGGTCACTACATATTTTAAAGGGGGCTCGGAAATTGAGTCTGCAGATTTGTAAATTAAGAATTTGTCTCTGACGATTTCCTCGTTTAGACTAACTTTATACATTAGCACAACATCACATTTCATTACCATATTTCTAATGGAATACGCTACCTATGTCTTTAACTCTTTCATTACCATATTTCTAATGGAATACGCTACCTATGTCTTTAACTCTTTCATTACCATATTTCTAATGGAATACCCTACCTATGTCTTTAACTCTTTCATTACCATATTTCTAATGGAATACGCTTCCTATGTCTTTAATTCTTTTATTACCATATTTCTAATGGAATACGCTACCTATGTCTTTAACTCTTTCATTACCATATTTCTAATGGAATACACTACCTATGTCTTTAACTCTTTCATAACCATATTTCTAATGGAATACGCTCCTGTCTTCAACCCTTTCAGTACCATATTTCTAATGGAATACGCTTCCTATGTCTTTAACTCTTTCATTACCATATTTCTAATGGAATACGCTACCTATGTCTTTAACTCTTTCATTACCATATTTCTAATGGAATACGCTACCTATGTCTTTAACCCTTTCATTACCATATTTCTAATGGAATACGCTACCTATGTCTTTAACCCTTTCATTACCATATTTCTAATGGAATACGCTACCTATGTCTTTGACCCTTTCATTACCATATTTCTAATGGAATACGCTACCTATGTCTTTAACTCTTTCATTACCATATTTCTAATGGAATACGCTACCTATGTCTTTAACCCTTTCATTACCATATTTCTAATGGAATACACTACCTATGTCTTTAACTCTTTCATAACCATATTTCTAATGGAATACGCTCCTATGTCTTCAACCCTTTCAGTACCATATTTCTAATGGAATACGCTTCCTATGTCTTTAACTCTTTCATTACCATATTTCTAATCGAATACCCTAGCTATGTCTTTAACTCTTTCATTACCATATTTCTAATGGAACACGCTTCCTATGTCTTTAACTCTTTCATTACCATATTTCTAATGGAATACGCTACCTATGTCTTTAACTCTTTCATGACCATATTTCTAATGGAATACGCTACCTATGTCTTTAACTCTTTCATTACCATATTTCTAATGGAATACGCTACCTATGTCTTTAACTCTTTCATTACCATATTTCTAATGGAATACGCTACCTATGTCTTTAACTCTTTCATTACCATATTTCTAATGGAATACGCTACCTATGTCTTTAACTCTTTCATTACCATATTTCTAATGGAATACGCTACCTATGTCTTTAACTCTTTCATTAGCATATTTCTAATGGAATACGCTACCTATGTCTTTAACTCTTTCATTAGCATATTTCTAATGGAATACGCTTACTATGTCTTTAACTCTTTCATTACCATATTTCTAATGGAATACGCTTTCTATGTCTTTAACTCTTTCATTACCATATTTCTAATGGAATATGCTACCTATGTCTTTAACTCTTTCATTACCATATTTCTAATGGAATACGCTACCTATGTCTTTAACTCTTTCATTACCATATTTCTAATGGAATACGCTACCTATGTCTTTAACTCTTTCATTAGCATATTTCTAATGGAATACGCTACCTATGTCTTTAACTCTTTCATTACCATATTTCTAATGGAATACGCTTACTATGTCTTTAACTCTTTCATTACCATATTTCTAATGGAATACGCTTTCTATGTCTTTAACTCTTTCATTACCATATTTCTAATGGAATATGCTACCTATGTCTTTAACTCTTTCATTACCATATTTCTAATGGAATACGCTTCCTATGTCTTTAACTCTTTCATTACCATATTTCTAATGGAATATGCTACCTATGTCTTTAACCCTTTCATTACCATATTTCTAATGGAATACGCTACCTATGTCTTTAACCCTTTCATTACCATATTTCTAATGGAATACGCTACCTATGTCTTTAACTCTTTCATTACCATATTTCTAATGGAATACGCTACCTATGTCTTTAACCCTTTCATTACCATATTTCTAATGGAATACGCTACCTATGTCTTTAACTCTTTCATTACCATATTTCTAATGGAATACGCTACCTATGTCTTTAACTCTTTCATTACCATATTTCTAATGGAATACGCTACCTATGTCTTTAACCCTTTCATTACCATATTTCTAATGGAATACGCTACCTATGTCTTTAACTCTTTCATTACCATATTTCTAATGGAATACGCTACCTATGTCTTTAACTCTTTCATTACCATATTTCTAATGGAATACGCTACCTATGTCTTCAACCCTTTCATTACCATATTTCTAATGGAATACGCTACCTGTGTCTTTAACCCTTTCATTACCATATTTCTAATGGAATACGCTTTCTATGTCTTTAACTCTTTCATTACCATATTTCTAATGGAATATGCTACCTATGTCTTTAACTCTTTCATTACCATATTTCTAATGGAATACGCTACCTATGTCTTTAACTCTTTCATTACCATATTTCTAATGGAATACGCTACCTATGTCTTTAACTCTTTCATTAGCATATTTTTAATGGAATACGCTACCTATGTCTTTAACTCTTTCATTACCATATTTCTAATGGAATACGCTTTCTATGTCTTTAACTCTTTCATTACCATATTTCTAATGGAATACGCTACCTATGTCTTTAACTCTTTCATTACCATATTTCTAATGGAATACGCTTCCTATGTCTTTAACTCTTTCATTACCATATTTCTAATGGAATACGCTACCTATGTCTTTAACCCTTTCATTACCATATTTCTAATGGAATACGCTACCTATGTCTTTAACCCTTTCATTACCATATTTCTAATGGAATACGCTACCTATGTCTTTAACTCTTTCATTACCATATTTCTAATGGAATACGCTACCTATGTCTTTAACCCTTTCATTACCATATTTCTAATGGAATACGCTACCTATGTCTTTAACTTTTTCATTACCATATTTCTAATGGAATACGCTACCTGTGTCTTTAACCCTTTCATTACCATATTTCTAATGGAATACGCTACCTATGTCTTTAACTCTTTCATTACCATATTTCTAATGGAATACGCTACCTATGTCTTTAACTCTTTCATTACCATATTTCTAATGGAATACGCTACCTATGTCTTTAACCCTTTCATTACCATATTTCTAATGGAATACGCTACCTATGTCTTTAACTCTTTCATTACCATATTTCTAATGGAATACGCTACCTATGTCTTTAACTCTTTCATTACCATATTTCTAATGGAATACGCTACCTATGTCTTCAACCCTTTACCATATTTCTAATGGAATACGCTACCTATGTCTTCAACCCTTTCATTACCATATTTCTAATGGAATACGCTACCTATGTCTTCAACCCTTTCATTACCATATTTCTAATGGAATACGCTACCTATGTCTTTAACTCTTTCACTGCTATATTTCTAATGGAATACGCTACCTATGTCTTTAACTCTTTCATTACCATATTTCTAATGGAATACGCTACCTATGTCTTTAACTCTTTCATTACCATATTTCTAATGGAATACGCTACCTATGTCTTTAACTCTTTCATTACCATATTTCTAATGGAATACGCTACCTATGTCTTTAACTCTTTCATTACCATATTTCTAATGGAATACGCTACCTATGTCTTTAACTCTTTCATTACCATATTTCTAATGGAATACGCTATCTATGTCTTTAACTCTTTCATTACCATATTTCTAATGGAATACGCTACCTATGTCTTTAACTCTTTCATTACCATATTTCTAATGGAATACGCTACCTATGTCTTTAACCCTTTCATTACCATATTTCTAATGGAATACGCTACCTATGTCTTTAACTCTTTCATTACCATATTTCTAATGGAATACGCTACCTATGTCTTTAACTCTTTCATTACCATATTTCTAATGGAATACGCTACCTATGTCTTCAACCCTTTACCATATTTCTAATGGAATACGCTACCTATGTCTTCAACCCTTTCATTACCATATTTCTAATGGAATACGCTACCTATGTCTTCAACCCTTTCATTACCATATTTCTAATGGAATACGCTACCTATGTCTTTAACTCTTTCACTACTATATTTCTAATGGAATACGCTACCTATGTCTTTAACTCTTTCATTACCATATTTCTAATGGAATACGCTACCTATGTCTTTAACTCTTTCATTACCATATTTCTAATGGAATACGCTACCTATGTCTTTAACTCTTTCATTACCATATTTCTAATGGAATACGCTATCTATGTCTTTAACTCTTTCATTACCATATTTCTAATGGAATACGCTACCTATGTCTTTAACTCTTTCATTACCATATTTCTAATGGAATACGCTACCTATGTCTTTAACTCTTTCATTACCATATTTCTAATGGAATACGCTACCTATGTCTTTAACTCTTTCATTACCATATTTCTAATGGAATACGCTACCTATGTCTTTAACTCTTTCATTACCATATTTCTAATGGAATACGCTACCTATGTCTTTAACTCTTTTATTACCATATTTCTAATGGAATACGCTACCTATGTCTTTAACTCTTTCATTACCATATTTCTAATGGAATACGCTTCCTATGTCTTTAACCCTTTCATTACCATATTTCTAATGGAATACGCTACCTATGTCTTTAACTCTTTCATTACCATATTTCTAATGGAATACGCTACTTATGTCTTTAACTCTTTCATTACCATATTTCTAATGGAATACGCTACCTATGTCTTTAACTCTTTCATTACCATATTTCTAATGGAATACGCTACCTATGTCTTTAACTCTTTCATTACCATATTTCTAATGGAATACGCTACCTATGTCTTTAACTCTTTCATTACCATATTTCTAATGGAATATGCTACCTATGTCTTTAACTCTTTCATTTAGTATGATTTAAGTGAATGGTATAGGTCACTACATATTTTAAAGGGGGCTCGGAAATTGAGTCTGCAGATTTGTAAATTAAGAATTTGTCTCTGACGATTTCCTCGTTTAGACTAACTTTATACATTAGCACAACATCACATTTCATTACCATATTTCTAATGGAATACGCTACCTATGTCTTTAACTCTTTCATTACCATATTTCTAATGGAATACGCTACCTATGTCTTCAACCCTTTCATTACCATATTTCTAATGGAATACGCTACCTGTGTCTTTAACCCTTTCATTACCATATTTCTAATGGAATACGCTACCTATGTCTTTAACTCTTTCATTACCATATTTCTAATGGAATACGCTACCTATGTCTTTAACTCTTTCATTACCATATTTCTAATGGAATACGCTACCTATGTCTTTAACCCTTTCATTACCATATTTCTAATGGAATACGCTACCTATGTCTTTAACTCTTTCATTACCATATTTCTAATGGAATACGCTACCTATGTCTTTAACTCTTTCATTACCATATTTCTAATGGAATACGCTACCTATGTCTTCAACCCTTTACCATATTTCTAATGGAATACGCTACCTATGTCTTCAACCCTTTCATTACCATATTTCTAATGGAATACGCTACCTATGTCTTCAACCCTTTCATTACCATATTTCTAATGGAATACGCTACCTATGTCTTTAACTCTTTCACTACTATATTTCTAATGGAATACGCTACCTATGTCTTTAACTCTTTCATTACCATATTTCTAATGGAATACGCTACCTATGTCTTTAACTCTTTCATTACCATATTTCTAATGGAATACGCTACCTATGTCTTTAACTCTTTCATTACCATATTTCTAATGGAATACGCTATCTATGTCTTTAACTCTTTCATTACCATATTTCTAATGGAATACGCTACCTATGTCTTTAACTCTTTCATTACCATATTTCTAATGGAATACGCTACCTATGTCTTTAACTCTTTCATTACCATATTTCTAATGGAATACGCTACCTATGTCTTTAACTCTTTCATTACCATATTTCTAATGGAATACGCTACCTATGTCTTTAACTCTTTCATTACCATATTTCTAATGGAATACGCTACCTATGTCTTTAACTCTTTTATTACCATATTTCTAATGGAATACGCTACCTATGTCTTTAACTCTTTCATTACCATATTTCTAATGGAATACGCTTCCTATGTCTTTAACCCTTTCATTACCATATTTCTAATGGAATACGCTACCTATGTCTTTAACTCTTTCATTACCATATTTCTAATGGAATACGCTACTTATGTCTTTAACTCTTTCATTACCATATTTCTAATGGAATACGCTACCTATGTCTTTAACTCTTTCATTACCATATTTCTAATGGAATACGCTACCTATGTCTTTAACTCTTTCATTACCATATTTCTAATGGAATACGCTACCTATGTCTTTAACTCTTTCATTACCATATTTCTAATGGAATATGCTACCTATGTCTTTAACTCTTTCATTTAGTATGATTTAAGTGAATGGTATAGGTCACTACATATTTTAAAGGGGGCTCGGAAATTGAGTCTGCAGATTTGTAAATTAAGAATTTGTCTCTGACGATTTCCTCGTTTAGACTAACTTTATACATTAGCACAACATCACATTTCATTACCATATTTCTAATGGAATACGCTACCTATGTCTTTAACTCTTTCATTACCATATTTCTAATGGAATACGCTACCTATGTCTTTAACTCTTTCATTACCATATTTCTAATGGAATACCCTACCTATGTCTTTAACTCTTTCATTACCATATTTCTAATGGAATACGCTTCCTATGTCTTTAATTCTTTTATTACCATATTTCTAATGGAATACGCTACCTATGTCTTTAACTCTTTCATTACCATATTTCTAATGGAATACACTACCTATGTCTTTAACTCTTTCATAACCATATTTCTAATGGAATACGCTCCTGTCTTCAACCCTTTCAGTACCATATTTCTAATGGAATACGCTTCCTATGTCTTTAACTCTTTCATTACCATATTTCTAATGGAATACGCTACCTATGTCTTTAACTCTTTCATTACCATATTTCTAATGGAATACGCTACCTATGTCTTTAACCCTTTCATTACCATATTTCTAATGGAATACGCTACCTATGTCTTTAACCCTTTCATTACCATATTTCTAATGGAATACGCTACCTATGTCTTTGACCCTTTCATTACCATATTTCTAATGGAATACGCTACCTATGTCTTTAACTCTTTCATTACCATATTTCTAATGGAATACGCTACCTATGTCTTTAACCCTTTCATTACCATATTTCTAATGGAATACACTACCTATGTCTTTAACTCTTTCATAACCATATTTCTAATGGAATACGCTCCTATGTCTTCAACCCTTTCAGTACCATATTTCTAATGGAATACGCTTCCTATGTCTTTAACTCTTTCATTACCATATTTCTAATCGAATACCCTAGCTATGTCTTTAACTCTTTCATTACCATATTTCTAATGGAACACGCTTCCTATGTCTTTAACTCTTTCATTACCATATTTCTAATGGAATACGCTACCTATGTCTTTAACTCTTTCATGACCATATTTCTAATGGAATACGCTACCTATGTCTTTAACTCTTTCATTACCATATTTCTAATGGAATACGCTACCTATGTCTTTAACTCTTTCATTACCATATTTCTAATGGAATACGCTACCTATGTCTTTAACTCTTTCATTACCATATTTCTAATGGAATACGCTACCTATGTCTTTAACTCTTTCATTACCATATTTCTAATGGAATACGCTACCTATGTCTTTAACTCTTTCATTAGCATATTTCTAATGGAATACGCTACCTATGTCTTTAACTCTTTCATTAGCATATTTCTAATGGAATACGCTTACTATGTCTTTAACTCTTTCATTACCATATTTCTAATGGAATACGCTTTCTATGTCTTTAACTCTTTCATTACCATATTTCTAATGGAATATGCTACCTATGTCTTTAACTCTTTCATTACCATATTTCTAATGGAATACGCTACCTATGTCTTTAACTCTTTCATTACCATATTTCTAATGGAATACGCTACCTATGTCTTTAACTCTTTCATTAGCATATTTCTAATGGAATACGCTACCTATGTCTTTAACTCTTTCATTACCATATTTCTAATGGAATACGCTTACTATGTCTTTAACTCTTTCATTACCATATTTCTAATGGAATACGCTTTCTATGTCTTTAACTCTTTCATTACCATATTTCTAATGGAATATGCTACCTATGTCTTTAACTCTTTCATTACCATATTTCTAATGGAATACGCTTCCTATGTCTTTAACTCTTTCATTACCATATTTCTAATGGAATATGCTACCTATGTCTTTAACCCTTTCATTACCATATTTCTAATGGAATACGCTACCTATGTCTTTAACCCTTTCATTACCATATTTCTAATGGAATACGCTACCTATGTCTTTAACTCTTTCATTACCATATTTCTAATGGAATACGCTACCTATGTCTTTAACCCTTTCATTACCATATTTCTAATGGAATACGCTACCTATGTCTTTAACTCTTTCATTACCATATTTCTAATGGAATACGCTACCTATGTCTTTAACTCTTTCATTACCATATTTCTAATGGAATACGCTACCTATGTCTTTAACCCTTTCATTACCATATTTCTAATGGAATACGCTACCTATGTCTTTAACTCTTTCATTACCATATTTCTAATGGAATACGCTACCTATGTCTTTAACTCTTTCATTACCATATTTCTAATGGAATACGCTACCTATGTCTTCAACCCTTTCATTACCATATTTCTAATGGAATACGCTACCTGTGTCTTTAACCCTTTCATTACCATATTTCTAATGGAATACGCTTTCTATGTCTTTAACTCTTTCATTACCATATTTCTAATGGAATATGCTACCTATGTCTTTAACTCTTTCATTACCATATTTCTAATGGAATACGCTACCTATGTCTTTAACTCTTTCATTACCATATTTCTAATGGAATACGCTACCTATGTCTTTAACTCTTTCATTAGCATATTTTTAATGGAATACGCTACCTATGTCTTTAACTCTTTCATTACCATATTTCTAATGGAATACGCTTTCTATGTCTTTAACTCTTTCATTACCATATTTCTAATGGAATACGCTACCTATGTCTTTAACTCTTTCATTACCATATTTCTAATGGAATACGCTTCCTATGTCTTTAACTCTTTCATTACCATATTTCTAATGGAATACGCTACCTATGTCTTTAACCCTTTCATTACCATATTTCTAATGGAATACGCTACCTATGTCTTTAACCCTTTCATTACCATATTTCTAATGGAATACGCTACCTATGTCTTTAACTCTTTCATTACCATATTTCTAATGGAATACGCTACCTATGTCTTTCACCCTTTCATTACCATATTTCTAATGGAATACGCTACCTATGTCTTTAACTTTTTCATTACCATATTTCTAATGGAATACGCTACCTGTGTCTTTAACCCTTTCATTACCATATTTCTAATGGAATACGCTACCTATGTCTTTAACTCTTTCATTACCATATTTCTAATGGAATACGCTACCTATGTCTTTAACTCTTTCATTACCATATTTCTAATGGAATACGCTACCTATGTCTTTAACCCTTTCATTACCATATTTCTAATGGAATACGCTACCTATGTCTTTAACTCTTTCATTACCATATTTCTAATGGAATACGCTACCTATGTCTTTAACTCTTTCATTACCATATTTCTAATGGAATACGCTACCTATGTCTTCAACCCTTTACCATATTTCTAATGGAATACGCTACCTATGTCTTCAACCCTTTCATTACCATATTTCTAATGGAATACGCTACCTATGTCTTCAACCCTTTCATTACCATATTTCTAATGGAATACGCTACCTATGTCTTTAACTCTTTCACTGCTATATTTCTAATGGAATACGCTACCTATGTCTTTAACTCTTTCATTACCATATTTCTAATGGAATACGCTACCTATGTCTTTAACTCTTTCATTACCATATTTCTAATGGAATACGCTACCTATGTCTTTAACTCTTTCATTACCATATTTCTAATGGAATACGCTACCTATGTCTTTAACTCTTTCATTACCATATTTCTAATGGAATACGCTACCTATGTCTTTAACTCTTTCATTACCATATTTCTAATGGAATACGCTATCTATGTCTTTAACTCTTTCATTACCATATTTCTAATGGAATACGCTACCTATGTCTTTAACTCTTTCATTACCATATTTCTAATGGAATACGCTACCTATGTCTTTAACTCTTTTATTACCATATTTCTAATGGAATACGCTACCTATGTCTTTAACTCTTTCATTACCATATTTCTAATGGAATACGCTACCTATGTCTTTAACTCTTTCATTACCATATTTCTAATGGAATACGCTACCTATGTCTTTAACTCTTTTATTACCATATTTCTAATGGAATACGCTACCTATGTCTTTAACTCTTTCATTACCATATTTCTAATGGAATACGCTTCCTATGTCTTTAACCCTTTCATTACCATATTTCTAATGGAATACGCTACCTATGTCTTTAACTCTTTCATTACCATATTTCTAATGGAATACGCTACTTATGTCTTTAACTCTTTCATTACCATATTTCTAATGGAATACGCTACCTATGTCTTTAACTCTTTCATTACCATATTTCTAATGGAATACGCTACCTATGTCTTTAACTCTTTCATTACCATATTTCTAATGGAATACGCTACCTATGTCTTTAACTCTTTCATTACCATATTTCTAATGGAATATGCTACCTATGTCTTTAACTCTTTCATTTAGTATGATTTAAGTGAATGGTATAGGTCACTACATATTTTAAAGGGGGCTCGGAAATTGAGTCTGCAGATTTGTAAATTAAGAATTTGTCTCTGACGATTTCCTCGTTTAGACTAACTTTATACATTAGCACAACATCACATTTCATTACCATATTTCTAATGGAATACGCTACCTATGTCTTTAACTCTTTCATTACCATATTTCTAATGGAATACGCTACCTATGTCTTTAACTCTTTCATTACCATATTTCTAATGGAATACCCTACCTATGTCTTTAACTCTTTCATTACCATATTTCTAATGGAATACGCTTCCTATGTCTTTAATTCTTTTATTACCATATTTCTAATGGAATACGCTACCTATGTCTTTAACTCTTTCATTACCATATTTCTAATGGAATACACTACCTATGTCTTTAACTCTTTCATAACCATATTTCTAATGGAATACGCTCCTGTCTTCAACCCTTTCAGTACCATATTTCTAATGGAATACGCTTCCTATGTCTTTAACTCTTTCATTACCATATTTCTAATGGAATACGCTACCTATGTCTTTAACTCTTTCATTACCATATTTCTAATGGAATACGCTACCTATGTCTTTAACCCTTTCATTACCATATTTCTAATGGAATACGCTACCTATGTCTTTAACCCTTTCATTACCATATTTCTAATGGAATACGCTACCTATGTCTTTGACCCTTTCATTACCATATTTCTAATGGAATACGCTACCTATGTCTTTAACTCTTTCATTACCATATTTCTAATGGAATACGCTACCTATGTCTTTAACCCTTTCATTACCATATTTCTAATGGAATACACTACCTATGTCTTTAACTCTTTCATAACCATATTTCTAATGGAATACGCTCCTATGTCTTCAACCCTTTCAGTACCATATTTCTAATGGAATACGCTTCCTATGTCTTTAACTCTTTCATTACCATATTTCTAATGGAATACGCTACCTATGTCTTTAACTCTTTCATTACCATATTTCTAATCGAATACCCTAGCTATGTCTTTAACTCTTTCATTACCATATTTCTAATGGAACACGCTTCCTATGTCTTTAACTCTTTCATTACCATATTTCTAATGGAATACGCTACCTATGTCTTTAACTCTTTCATGACCATATTTCTAATGGAATACGCTACCTATGTCTTTAACTCTTTCATTACCATATTTCTAATGGAATACGCTACCTATGTCTTTAACTCTTTCATTACCATATTTCTAATGGAATACGCTACCTATGTCTTTAACTCTTTCATTACCATATTTCTAATGGAATACGCTACCTATGTCTTTAACTCTTTCATTACCATATTTCTAATGGAATACGCTACCTATGTCTTTAACTCTTTCATTAGCATATTTCTAATGGAATACGCTACCTATGTCTTTAACTCTTTCATTAGCATATTTCTAATGGAATACGCTTACTATGTCTTTAACTCTTTCATTACCATATTTCTAATGGAATACGCTTTCTATGTCTTTAACTCTTTCATTACCATATTTCTAATGGAATATGCTACCTATGTCTTTAACTCTTTCATTA
Organism: Eledone cirrhosa; assembly: GCA_964016885.1. Lineage (NCBI taxonomy): Eukaryota > Metazoa > Mollusca > Cephalopoda > Octopoda > Eledonidae > Eledone > Eledone cirrhosa. The sequence continues at coordinate 33,405,906 of OZ024745.1, read as the reverse complement.
CCATATTTCTAATGGAATACGCTACCTATGTCTTTAACTCTTTCATTACCATATTTCTAATGGAATACGCTACCTATGTCTTTAACTCTTTCATTAGCATATTTCTAATGGAATACGCTACCTATGTCTTTAACTCTTTCATTACCATATTTCTAATGGAATACGCTTTCTATGTCTTTAACTCTTTCATTACCATATTTCTAATGGAATATGCTACCTATGTCTTTAACTCTTTCATTACCATATTTCTAATGGAATACGCTTCCTATGTCTTTAACTCTTTCATTACCATATTTCTAATGGAATACGCTACCTATGTCTTTAACCCTTTCATTACCATATTTCTAATGGAATACGCTACCTATGTCTTTAACCCTTTCATTACCATATTTCTAATGGAATACGCTACCTATGTCTTTAACTCTTTCATTACCATATTTCTAATGGAATACGCTACCTATGTCTTTAACCCTTTCATTACCATATTTCTAATGGAATACGCTACCTATGTCTTTAACTCTTTCATTACCATATTTCTAATGGAATACGCTACCTATGTCTTTAACTCTTTCATTACCATATTTCTAATGGAATACGCTACCTATGTCTTTAACCCTTTCATTACCATATTTCTAATGGAATACGCTACCTATGTCTTTAACTCTTTCATTACCATATTTCTAATGGAATACGCTACCTATGTCTTTAACTCTTTCATTACCATATTTCTAATGGAATACGCTACCTATGTCTTCAACCCTTTCATTACCATATTTCTAATGGAATACGCTACCTGTGTCTTTAACCCTTTCATTACCATATTTCTAATGGAATACGCTACCTATGTCTTTAACTCTTTCATTACCATATTTCTAATGGAATACGCTACCTATGTCTTTAACCCTTTCATTACCATATTTCTCATGGAATACGCTACCTATGTCTTTAACTCTTTCATTACCATATTTCTAATGGAATACGCTACCTATGTCTTTAACTCTTTCATTACCATATTTCTAATGGAATACGCTACCTATGTCTTCAACCCTTTACCATATTTCTAATGGAATACGCTACCTATGTCTTCAACCCTTTACCATATTTCTAATGGAATACGCTACCTATGTCTTTAACCCTTTCATTACCATATTTCTAATGGAATACGCTACCTATGTCTTTAACTCTTTCATTACCATATTTCTAATGGAATACGCTACCTATGTCTTCAACCCTTTCATTACCATATTTCTAATGGAATACGCTACCTGTGTCTTTAACCCTTTCATTACCATATTTCTAATGGAATACGCTACCTATGTCTTTAACTCTTTCATTACCATATTTCTAATGGAATACGCTACCTATGTCTTTAACTCTTTCATTACCATATTTCTAATGGAATACGCTACCTATGTCTTTAACCCTTTCATTACCATATTTCTAATGGAATACGCTACCTATGTCTTTAACTCTTTCATTACCATATTTCTAATGGAATACGCTACCTATGTCTTTCACTCTTTCATTACCATATTTCTAATGGAATACGCTACCTATGTCTTCAACCCTTTACCATATTTCTAATGGAATACGCTACCTATGTCTTCAACCCTTTCATTACCATATTTCTAATGGAATACGCTACCTATGTCTTCAACCCTTTCATTACCATATTTCTAATGGAATACGCTACCTATGTCTTTAACTCTTTCACTACTATATTTCTAATGGAATACGCTACCTATGTCTTTAACTCTTTCATTACCATATTTCTAATGGAACACGCTACCTATGTCTTTAACTCTTTCATTACCATATTTCTAATGGAATACGCTACCTATGTCTTTAACTCTTTCATTACCATATTTCTAATGGAATACGCTTCCTATGTCTTTAACTCTTTCATTACCATATTTCTAATGGAATACGCTACCTATGTCTTTAACCCTTTCATTACCATATTTCTAATGGAATACGCTACCTATGTCTTTAACCCTTTCATTACCATATTTCTAATGGAATACGCTACCTATGTCTTTAACTCTTTCATTACCATATTTCTAATGGAATACGCTACCTATGTCTTTAACCCTTTCATTACCATATTTCTAATGGAATACGCTACCTATGTCTTTAACTCTTTCATTACCATATTTCTAATGGAATACGCTACCTATGTCTTTAACCCTTTCATTACCATATTTCTAATGGAATACGCTACCTATGTCTTTAACTCTTTCATTACCATATTTCTAATGGAATACGCTACCTATGTCTTTAACTCTTTCATTACCATATTTCTAATGGAATACGCTACCTATGTCTTCAACCCTTTCATTACCATATTTCTAATGGAATACGCTACCTGTGTCTTTAACCCTTTCATTACCATATTTCTAATGGAATACGCTACCTATGTCTTTAACTCTTTCATTACCATATTTCTAATGGAATACGCTACCTATGTCTTTAACTCTTTCATTACCATATTTCTAATGGAATACGCTACCTATGTCTTTAACCCTTTCATTACCATATTTCTAATGGAATACGCTACCTATGTCTTTAACTCTTTCATTACCATATTTCTAATGGAATACGCTACCTATGTCTTTAACTCTTTCATTACCATATTTCTAATGGAATACGCTACCTATGTCTTCAACCCTTTACCATATTTCTAATGGAATACGCTACCTATGTCTTCAACCCTTTCATTACCATATTTCTAATGGAATACGCTACCTATGTCTTCAACCCTTTCATTACCATATTTCTAATGGAATACGCTACCTATGTCTTTAACTCTTTCACTACTATATTTCTAATGGAATACGCTACCTATGTCTTTAACTCTTTCATTACCATATTTCTAATGGAATACGCTACCTATGTCTTTAACTCTTTCATTACCATATTTCTAATGGAATACGCTACCTATGTCTTTAACTCTTTCATTACCATATTTCTAATGGAATACGCTACCTATGTCTTTAACTCTTTCATTACCATATTTCTAATGGAATACGCTACCTATGTCTTTAACTCTTTCATTACCATATTTCTAATGGAATACGCTATCTATGTCTTTAACTCTTTCATTACCATATTTCTAATGGAATACGCTACCTATGTCTTTAACTCTTTCATTACCATATTTCTAATGGAATACGCTACCTATGTCTTTAACTCTTTCATTACCATATTTCTAATGGAATACGCTACCTATGTCTTTAACTCTTTCATTACCATATTTCTAATGGAATACGCTTCCTATGTCTTTAATTCTTTTATTACCATATTTCTAATGGAATACGCTACCTATGTCTTTAACTCTTTCATTACCATATTTCTAATGGAATACACTACCTATGGCTTTAACTCTTTCATAACCATATTTCTAATGGAATACGCTCCTGTCTTCAACCCTTTCAGTACCATATTTCTAATGGAATACGCTTCCTATGTCTTTAACTCTTTCATTACCATATTTCTAATGGAATACGCTACCTATGTCTTTAACTCTTTCATTACCATATTTCTAATGGAATACGCTACCTATGTCTTTAACCCTTTCATTACCATATTTCTAATGGAATACGCTACCTATGTCTTTAACCCTTTCATTACCATATTTCTAATGGAATACGCTACCTATGTCTTTGACCCTTTCATTACCATATTTCTAATGGAATACGCTACCTATGTCTTTAACTCTTTCATTACCATATTTCTAATGGAATACGCTACCTATGTCTTTAACCCTTTCATTACCATATTTCTAATGGAATACACTACCTATGTCTTTAACTCTTTCATAACCATATTTCTAATGGAATACGCTCCTATGTATTCAACCCTTTCAGTACCATATTTCTAATGGAATACGCTTCCTATGTCTTTAACTCTTTCATTACCATATTTCTAATGGAATACGCTACCTATGTCTTTAACTCTTTCATTACCATATTTCTAATCGAATACCCTAGCTATGTCTTTAACTCTTTCATGACCATATTTCTAATGGAATACGCTACCTATGTCTTTAACTCTTTCATTACCATATTTCTAATGGAATACGCTACCTATGTCTTTAACTCTTTCATTACCATATTTTTAATGGAATACGCTACCTATATCTTTAACTCTTTCACTACCATATTTCTAATGGAATATGCTACCTATGTCTTTAACTCTTTCATTACCATATTTCTAATGGAATACGCTACCTATGTCTTTAACTCTTTCATTAGCATATTTCTAATGGAATACGCTACCTATGTCTTTAACTCTTTCATTAGCATATTTCTAATGGAATACGCTTACTATGTCTTTAACTCTTTCATTACCATATTTCTAATGGAATACGCTTTCTATGTCTTTAACTCTTTCATTACCATATTTCTAATGGAATATGCTACCTATGTCTTTAACTCTTTCATTACCATATTTCTAATGGAATACGCTACCTATGTCTTTAACTCTTTCATTACCATATTTCTAATGGAATACGCTACCTATGTCTTTAACTCTTTCATTAGCATATTTCTAATGGAATACGCTACCTATGTCTTTAACTCTTTCATTACCATATTTCTAATGGAATACGCTTACTATGTCTTTAACTCTTTCATTACCATATTTCTAATGGAATACGCTTTCTATGTCTTTAACTCTTTCATTACCATATTTCTAATGGAATATGCTACCTATGTCTTTAACTCTTTCATTACCATATTTCTAATGGAATACGCTACCTATGTCTTTAACCCTTTCATTACCATATTTCTAATGGAATACGCTACCTATGTCTTTAACCCTTTCATTACCATATTTCTAATGGAATACGCTACCTATGTCTTTAACTCTTTCATTACCATATTTCTAATGGAATACGCTACCTATGTCTTTAACCCTTTCATTACCATATTTCTAATGGAATACGCTACCTATGTCTTTAACTCTTTCATTACCATATTTCTAATGGAATACGCTACCTATGTCTTTAACTCTTTCATTACCATATTTCTAATGGAATACGCTACCTATGTCTTTAACCCTTTCATTACCATATTTCTAATGGAATACGCTACCTATGTCTTTAACTCTTTCATTACCATATTTCTAATGGAATACGCTACCTATGTCTTTAACTCTTTCATTACCATATTTCTAATGGAATATGCTACCTATGTCTTTAACTCTTTCATTACCATATTTCTAATGGAATACGCTACCTATGTCTTTAACCCTTTCATTACCATATTTCTAATGGAATACGCTACCTATGTCTTTAACCCTTTCATTACCATATTTCTAATGGAATACGCTACCTATGTCTTTAACTCTTTCATTACCATATTTCTAATGGAATACGCTACCTATGTCTTTAACCCTTTCATTACCATATTTCTAATGGAATACGCTACCTATGTCTTTAACTCTTTCATTACCATATTTCTAATGGAATACGCTACCTATGTCTTTAACTCTTTCATTACCATATTTCTAATGGAATACGCTACCTATGTCTTTAACCCTTTCATTACCATATTTCTAATGGAATACGCTACCTATGTCTTTAACTCTTTCATTACCATATTTCTAATGGAATACGCTACCTATGTCTTTAACTCTTTCATTACCATATTTCTAATGGAATACGCTACCTATGTCTTTAACCCTTTCATTACCATATTTCTAATGGAATACGCTACCTATGTCTTTAACTCTTTCATTACCATATTTCTAATGGAATACGCTACCTATGTCTTTAACTCTTTCATTACCATATTTCTAATGGAATACGCTACCTATGTCTTCAACCCTTTACCATATTTCTAATGGAATACGCTACCTATGTCTGCAACCCTTTCATTACCATATTTCTAATGGAATACGCTACCTATGTCTTCAACCCTTTCATTACCATATTTATAATGGAATACGCTACCTATGTCTTTAACTCTTTCACTACTATATTTCTAATGGAATACGCCACCTATGTCTTTAACTCTTTCATTACCATATTTCTAATGGAATACGCTACCTATGTCTTTAACTCTTTCATTACCATATTTCTAATGGAATACGCTACCTATGTCTTTAACTCTTTCATTACCATATTTCTAATGGAATACGCTACCTATGTCTTTAACTCTTTCATTACCATATTTCTAATGGAATACGCTACCTATGTCTTTAACTCTTTCATTACCATATTTCTAATGGAATACGCTACCTATGTCTTTAACTCTTTCATTACCATATTTCTAATGGAATACGCTATCTATGTCTTTAACTCTTTCATTACCATATTTCTAATGGAATACGCTACCTATGTCTTTAACTCTTTCATTACCATATTTCTAATGGAATACGCTACCTATGTCTTTAACTCTTTCATTACCATATTTCTAATGGAATACGCTACCTATGTCTTTAACTCTTTCATTACCATATTTCTAATGGAATACGCTACCTATGTCTTTAACTCTTTCATTACCATATTTCTAATGGAATACGCTACCTATGTCTTTAACTCTTTTATTACCATATTTCTAATGGAATACGCTACCTATGTCTTTAACTCTTTCATTACCATATTTCTAATGGAATACGCTTCCGATGTCTTTAACCCTTTCATTACCATATTTCTAATGGAATACGCTACCTATGTCTTTAACTCTTTCATTACCATATTTCTAATGGAATATGCTACTTATGTCTTTAACTCTTTCATTACCATATTTCTAATGGAATACGCTACCTATGTCTTTAACTCTTTCATTACCATATTTCTAATGGAATACGCTACCTATGTCTTTAACTCTTTCATTACCATATTTCTAATGGAATACGCTACCTATGTCTTTAACTCTTTCATTACCATATTTCTAATGGAATACGCTACCTATGTCTTTAACTCTTTCATTACCATATTTCTAATGGAATATGCTACCTATGTCTTTAACTCTTTCATTTAGTATGATTTAAGTGAATGGTATAGGTCACTACATATTTTAAAGGGGGCTCGGAAATTGAGTCTGCAGATTTGTAAATTAAGAATTTGTCTCTGACGATTTCCTCGTTTAGACTAACTTTATAAATTAGCACAACATCACATTTCATTACCATATTTCTAATGGAATACGCTACCTATGTCTTTAACTCTTTCATTACCATATTTCTAATGGAATACGCTTCCTATGTCTTTAACTCTTTCATTACCATATTTCTAATGGAATACGCTACCTATGTCTTTAACTCTTTCATTACCATATTTCTAATGGAATACCCTACCTATGTCTTTAACTCTTTCATTACCATATTTCTAATGGAATACGCTTCCTATGTCTTTAATTCTTTTATTACCATATTTCTAATGGAATACGCTACCTATGTCTTTAACTCTTTCATTACCATATTTCTAATGGAATACGCTACCTATGTCTTTAACTCTTTCATGACCATATTTCTAATGGAATACGCTACCTATGTCTTTAACTCTTTCATTACCATATTTCTAATGGAATACGCTACCTATGTCTTTAACTCTTTCCTTACCATATTTCTAATGGAATACGCTACCTATGTCTTTAACCCTTTCATTACCATATTTCTAATGGAATACGCTACCTATGTCTTTAACCCTTTCATTACCATATTTCTAATGGAATACGCTACCTATGTCTTTAACTCTTTCATTACCATATTTCTAATGGAATACGCTTCCTATGTCTTTAACTCTTTCATTACCATATTTCTAATGGAATATGCTACCTATGTCTTTAACTCTTTCATTACCATATTTATATTTCTAATGGAATACGCTACCTATGTCTTTAACTCTTTCATTACCATATTTCTAATGGAATACGCTACCTATGTCTTTAACTCTTTCATTACCATATTTCTAATGGAATACGCTACCTATGTCTTTAACTCTTTCATTACCATATTTCTAATGGAATACGCTTCCTATGTCTTTAACTCTTTCATTACCATATTTCTAATGGAATACACTTCCTATGTCTTTAACTCTTTCATTACCATATTTCTAATGGAATATGCTACCTATGTCTTTAACTCTTTCCTTACCATATTTCTAATGGAATACGCTTCCTATGTCTTTAACTCTTTCATTACCATATTTCTAATGGAATATGCTACCTATGTCTTTAACTCTTTCATTACCATATTTATATTTCTAATGGAATACGCTACCTATGTCTTTAACTCTTTCATTACCATATTTCTAATGGAATACGCTACCTATGTCTTTAACTCTTTCATTACCATATTTCTAATGGAATACGCTACCTATGTCTTTAACTCTTTCATTACCATATTTCTAATGGAATACGCTTCCTATGTCTTTAACTCTTTCATTACCATATTTCTAATGGAATACACTTCCTATGTCTTTAACTCTTTCATTACCATATTTCTAATGGAATATGCTACCTATGTCTTTAACTCTTTCCTTACCATATTTCTAATGGAATACGCTACCTATGTCTTTAACCCTTTCATTACCATATTTCTAATGGAATACGCTTCCTATGTCTTTAACTCTTTCATTACCATATTTCTAATGGAATACGCTTCCTATGTCTTTAACTCTTTCATTACCATATTTCTAATGGAATACGCTACCTATGTCTTTAACCCTTTCATTACCATATTTCTAATGGAATACGCTACCTATGTCTTTAACTCTTTCATTACCATATTTCTAATGGAATACGCTTCCTATGTCTTTAACTCTTTCATAACCATATTTCTAATGGAATATGCTACCTATGTCTTTAACTCTTTCATTACCATATTTATATTTCTAATGGAATACGCTACCTATGTCTTTAACTCTTTCATTACCATATTTCTAATGGAATATGCTACCTATGTCTTTAACTCTTTCATTACCATATTTCTAATGGAATATGCTACCTATGTCTTTAACTCTTTCATGACCATATTTCTAATGGAATATGCTCCTATGTCTTTAACTCTTTCATTACCATATTTCTAATGGAATATGCTCCTATGTCTTTAACTCTTTCATGACCATATTTCTAATGGAATATGCTCCTATGTCTTTAACTCTTTCATTACCATATTTCTAATGGAATATGCTACCTATGTCTTTAACCCTTTCATTACCATATTTCTAATGGAATACGCTACCTACGTCTTTAACTCTTTCATTACCATATTTCTAATGGAATACTCTACCTATGTCTTGAACTCTTTCATTACCATATTTCTCATGGAATACGCTACCTATGTCTTGAACTCTTTCATTACCATATTTCTAATGGAATACGCTACCTATGTCTTTAACTCTTTCATTACCATAATTCTAATGGAATACGCTCCCTATGTCTTTAACATAGGCTCATCAGGCCAGTGCTTATCCTAGTTTCCATGAAGTTAAGTGACTGAGAATACAATACTTCCCTCTGGATAGGATGCCAGTCCATCGTAGGGTTACACTCTCAGCTATTGCTGGTACTCATTCTTCAGCTGAGTATACTGAAGCAATGTCAAATGAAATGTTTTGTTCAAGGACACAACACTCAACCCAGTCCAGGAATCAAAGCCACAACGTTATGGTCATTAGTCCAACACCCTTACCACTAGGCCACACGGAATTACAGATAACTAAATTGTTAACTTGTCTATCTATCGGTGGAAAGTTGCTTGGTTTTCATTATGTTATCATTGCTGCATCTACAGTCAATGATTCACACCAACAAGCTATAAAAAAAATATATAAAATTATTTTAGAATTGATAAACATTATTTTATCACCAAAATATAACCTTCAGTAAAGTTTGGTTAGTGAGAGATGCTGTGTAAGTTGACTTACACTACACACAAAGACAGTCCTCAACAGTGTGTCATATGGGATACACCATCACACATATATAGGTGTGTAGTTGTGTGTGTATTTATATATCTATATATATAAAGTTGTAGTTCTTGTATGTTTGTTTGTTTGTTCGTTCACGAACTCCTCCTATAATTTTGGAGATAGACCCCCATAACCATATATATTCTGAAACTACATTGCCCAGGGTACTTGGATAAGTATATTTCATTTTAATCAAAGGGTTCCTCGGGGGCACAAAACCCCTGCTGAAAATCTTTTCCCTTTGATTTATATGAAATTTAAACCATAGGAAAATGACAAGATATGATGCCTATTCACAAAAGTTTTGAATTGATATTTTGCAAAAAATTATTTACAAGAAACAAAATAAGAATAAGATTTGATAATGTAATTTTGATTTGATATATTACAAAAAATAATGTTTTCCAATATTTCATGCATTACATTTTACATTGTGTAATATTGAAAGGCAGAGTTTTTCTCCATAAATTATATCACTGATTTAAAATCAATCATCATTTTCTTACAAAAAAAATGTGTGAAACACAGCAAGGCGCGGGTCATTCGGCTAGTATGTATGTGTATATATATATATATATAGAGAGAGAGAGAGAGAGAGAGAGAGATTTATATAGAAAAGGCTTCCACAGGACTAGAGCTGTCAACATAATATATATATATATATGAAAAGAGTCAGGACCCTGGTGGCTGAGCTCCGGCCATTTCAACACCTAGATCACTTCGGATCTAGCTGTTGAAACGGCCAGAGCTCAGCCGTCAAGGTCCTGACACTTTTGCTATTACCCACTCTACTACCCTAAGTATCAAGTACTCTGGTGTGTTATGGTCCACCTGGTTCCTTACCACACTTTCTTTGTTATATATATATAATGTGTGTGTGTATGAACATATGCATATATACACAATACACATATGTGTACAGTCCACTTAACTGAAAAAAAAGGAGTACCAGCCATAGCCGAGGCTGAAGTGGGGCAACTTTCCATGATAGGACTGGGGCCTCTATTATTAAAACATCCAAGAAACATCCTATGAGGTCAGCTAAACCTATATAAGTGTAAACTGTAACAACAACATATGTATGTGTGTGTGTATCTGCACACGTGTGTGAGGAGGGGTTAATTTCTAATGAAAGAAGTGAAAGTCAGATAAAAGTCTGGCCCTGACTGATGCCCCCATCCCCAATAGATATTAGATATGCTGAAGATACATCCCTAATATTTTTGACAAATTGAAAATATCCACTGGCAGAAGAAATCAAAGTTTTGGAGAGAACCAAACTACTTAAATAATTGTTTCTACTTTAGGCACAAGGCCAGCAATTAACCAGTGTATTACTGGTACTTTATTTTATCGACCCCGTAAGGATGAAAGGCAAAGTTAACCTCGGCGGGATTTGAACTCAGAATGGCAAGGGCCGTAACTCTATGCGTCAAAGCATGGCGTCCGACCCTCTACCGATACTGCCAATCCACTGCCCTAAACTACTTAAATAATAAAATTTAAGATGTGTCTGTCTGTCTGTTAGTGTGTGTATGTGTCTGTATGTGTCTCTCCATATTTATGTGTGTGTGTGTCTCTCTCTCTCTCTGTATGTGTGTGATAACTCATGTTTACTTCAGTGTTCTGTGTGTGTGTGTGTGATAACTCATGTTTACTTCAGTGTTCTGTGTGTGTGTGTGTGATAACTCATGTTTACCTCAGTGTTCTGTGTGTGTGTGTGTGTGTGTGTGATAACTCATGTTTACTTCAGTGTTGTGTGTGTGTGTGTGTGTGATAACTCATGTTTACTTCAGTGTTCTGTGTGTGTGTGTGTGATAACTCATGTTTACTTCAGTGTTCTGTGTGTGTGTGTGTGTGTGTGTGATAACTCATGTTTACTTCAGTGTTCTGTGTGTGTGTGTGTGTGTGTGTGATAACTCATGTTTACTTCAGTGTTCTGTGTGTGTGTGTGTGATAACTCATGTTTACCTCAGTGTTCTGTGTGTGGGTGTGTGTGTGTGATAACTCATGTTTACTTCAGTGTTGTGTGTGTGATAACTCATGTTTACTTCAGTGTTCTGTGTGTGTGTGTGTGATAACTCATGTTTACCTCAGTGTTCTGTGTGTGTGTGTGTGTGTGATAACTCATGTTTACTTCAGTGTTGTGTGTGTGTGTGTGTGTGATAACTCATGTTTACTTCAGTGTTCTGTGTGTGTGTGTGTGATAACTCATGTTTACTTCAGTGTTCTGTGTGTGTGTGTGTGTGTGTGTGATAACTCATGTTTACTTCAGTGTTCTGTGTGTGTGTGTGTGATAACTCATGTTTACCTCAGTGTTCTGTGTGTGTGTGTGTGTGTGTGATAACTCATGTTTACTTCAGTGTTGTGTGTGTGTGTGTGTGTGATAACTCATGTTTACTTCAGTGTTCTGTGTGTGTGTGTGTGATAACTCATGTTTACTTCAGTGTTCTGTGTGTGTGTGTGTGATAACTCATGTTTACTTCAGTGTTCTGTGTGTGTGTGTGTGTGTGTGTGTGTGTGTGATAACTCATGTTTACTTCAGTGTTCTGTGTGTGTGTGTGTGATAACTCATGTTTACCTCAGTGTTCTGTGTGTGGGTGTGTGTGTGTGATAACTCATGTTTACTTCAGTGTTGTGTGTGTGATAACTCATGTTTACTTCAGTGTTCTGTGTGTGTGTGTGTGATAACTCATGTTTACCTCAGTGTTCTGTGTGTGTGTGTGTGTGTGTGTGATAACTCATGTTTACTTCAGTGTTGTGTGTGTGTGTGTGTGTGTGATAACTCATGTTTACTTCAGTGTTCTGTGTGTGTGTGTGTGATAACTCATGTTTACTTCAGTGTTCTGTGTGTGTGTGTGTGTGTGTGTGATAACTCATGTTTACTTCAGTGTTCTGTGTGTGTGTGTGTGTGTGTGTGTGTGTGATAACTCATGTTTACTTCAGTGTTCTGTGTGTGTGTGTGTGATAACTCATGTTTACCTCAGTGTTCTGTGTGTGGGTGTGTGTGATAACTCATGTTTACTTCAGTGTTCTGTGTGTGATAACTCATGTTTACTTCAGTGTTCTGTGTGTGTGTGTGTGATAACTCATGTTTACTTCAGTGTTCTGTGTGTGTGTGTGTGTGTGTGATAACTCATGTTTACTTCAGTGTTCTGTGTGTGTGTGTGTGATAACTCATGTTTACTTCAGTGTTCTGTGTGTGTGTGTGTGTGTGTGTGTGTGTGTGATAACTCATGTTTACTTCAGTGTTCTGTGTGTGTGTGTGTGATAACTCATGTTTACTTCAGTGTTCTGTGTGTGTGTGTGATAACTCATGTTTACTTCAGTGTTCTGTGTGTGTGTGTGTGATAACTCATGTTTACTTCAGTGTTCTGTGTGTGTGTGTGTGTGTGTGTGATAACTCATGTTTACTTCAGTGTTCTGTGTGTGTGTGTGTGTGATAACTCATGTTTACTTCAGTGTTATGTGTGTGTGATAACTCATGTTTACTTCAGTGTTGTGTGTGTGTGTGTGATAACTCACGTTTACTTCAGTGTTCTGTGTGTGTGTGTGTGTGTGTGTGTGATAACTCATGTTTACTTCAGTGTTCTGTGTGTGTGTGTGTGATAACTCATGTTTACTTCAGTGTTCTGTGTGTGTGTGTGTGTGTGTGATAACTCATGTTTACTTCAGTGTTCTGTGTGTGTGTGTGTGTGTGTGATAACTCACGTTTACTTCAGTGTTCTGTGTGTGTGTGTGTGTGTGTGTGATAACTCATGTTTACTTCAGTGTTCTGTGTGTGTGTGTGTGATAACTCATGTTTACCTCAGTGTGTGTGTGTGTGTGTGTGTGTGTGTGATAACTCATGTTTACTTCAGTGTTCTGTGTGTGTGTGTGTGTGTGTGTGTGTGTGATAACTCATGTTTACTTCAGTGTTCTGTGTGTGTGTGTGTGATAACTCATGTTTACTTCAGTGTTCTGTGTGTGTGATAACTCATGTTTACTTCAGTGTTCTGTGTGTGTGTGTGTGTGTGTGTGTGTGATAACTCATGTTTACTTCAGTGTTCTGTGTGTGTGTGTGTGATAACTCATGTTTACTTCAGTGTTCTGTGTGTGTGTGTGTGTGTGTGTGATAACTCACGTTTACTTCAGTGTTCTGTGTGTGTGTGTGTGTGTGTGTGTGTGATAACTCATGTTTACTTCAGTGTTCTGTGTGTGTGTGTGTGTGATAACTCATGTTTACTTCAGTGTTCTGTGTGTGTGTGTGTGTGTGTGTGATAACTCACGTTTACTTCAGTGTTCTGTGTGTGTGTGCGTGTGATAACTCACGTTTACTTCAGTGTTCTGTGTGTGTGTGTGTGTGATAACTCATGTTTACTTCAGTGTTGTGTGTGTGTGTGTGTGTGTGTGTGATAACTCACGTTTACTTCAGTGTTCTGTGTGTGTGTGTGTGTGTGTGTGTGTGTGTGTGATAACTCATGTTTACTTCAGGGTTCTGTATGTGTGTGTGTGTGTGTGATAACTCATGTTTACTTCAGTGTTCTGTGTGTGTGTGTATGTGTGTGATAACTCATGTTTACTTCAGTGTTGTGTGTGTGATAACTCATGTTTACTTCAGTGTTCTGTGTGTGTGTGTGTGTGTGATAACTCACGTTTACTTCAGTGTTCTGTGTGTGTGTGTGTGTGTGTGTGTGTGTGTGTGTGTGTGTGTGTGTGTGATAACTCATGTTTACTTCAGTGTTCTGTGTGTGTGTGTGTGATAACTCATGTTTACTTCAGGGTTCTGTGTGTGTGTGTGTGTGTGTGTGTGTGTGTGTGTGTGTGATAACTCATGTTTACTTCAGTGTTCTGTGTGTGTGTGTGTGTGTGATAACTCATGTTTACTTCAGGGTTCTGTGTGTGTGTGTGTGTGTGATAACTCATGTTTATTTCAGTGTTCTGTGTGTGTGTGTGTGATAACTCATGTTTACTTCAGTGTTCTCTGTGTGTGTGTGTGTGTGTGTGTGTGTGATAACTCACGTTTACTTCAGTGTTCTGTGTGTGTGTGTGTGTGTGTGTGTGTGTGTGTGTGTGTGTGTGATAACTCATGTTTACTTCAGTGTTGTATGTGTGTGTGTGTGTGTGTGTGTGTGTGTGTGTGTGTGATAACTCATGTTTACTTCAGGGTTCTGTGTCTGTCTGTATGTGTGTGATAACTCATGTTTACTTCAGTGTTCTGTGTGTGTGTGTGTGTGTGTGTGTGTGTGTGTGTGATAACTCATGTTTACTTCTGTGTGTGTGTGTGTGTGATAACTCATGTTTACTTCAGTGTTGTGTGTGTGTGTGATAACTCATGTTTACTTCAGTGTTGTGTGTGTGTGTGTGATAACTCATGTTTACTTCAGGGTTCTGTATGTGTGTGTGTGTGTGTGTGTGATAACTCATGTTTACTTCAGTGTTCTGTGTGTGTGTGTGTGTGTGTGATAACTCACGTTTACTTCAGTGTTCTGTGTGTGTGTGTGTGTGATAACTCATGTTTACTTCAGGGTTCTGTGTCTGTCTGTATGTGTGTGATAACTCATGTTTACTTCAGGGTTCTGTGTGTGTGTGTGTGTGTGTGTGTGTGTGTGATAACTCATGTTTACTTCAGTGTTCTGTGTGTGTGTGTGTGTGTGTGTGTGATAACTCATGTTTACTTCAGGGTTCTGTGTGTGTGTGTGTGTGTGTGTGTGTGTGTGTGTGTGTGTGTGATAACTCATGTTTACTTCAGTGTTCTGTGTGTGTGTGTGTGTGTGTGTGTGATAACTCATGTTTACTTCAGGGTTCTGTATGTGTGTGTGTGTGTGTGTGTGATAACTCATGTTTACTTCAGTGTTCTGTGTGTGTGTGTATGTGTGTGATAACTCATGTTTACTTCAGTGTTGTGTGTGTGATAACTCATGTTTACTTCAGGGTTCTGTGTGTGTGTGTGTGTGTGTGATAACTCATGTTTATTTCAGGGTTCTGTGTGTGTGTACTCCTAAATATTTTGCAATTGTTGAGCTTTTTGGTGTTCTGTGTGTCTTAGTATTATCAAGCCACATAATCTTCCAACCTGCCAGAGAAATTATTAAATATTCCATTACTAAGATAGTAACATGGATTCTTATATAAAAATGTTTGAAGATTTTAATTTAAATAGAAACTCTTTAAAATGTGTGGTTTTGTTTGATAGAACTAGAACCAGTTTTGGCTGGGTTACTATGAAAAGGTTTAATACAGTTCATGGATCTGAATATGTCTGTTTTGTGAGAGAAGTATATTCTGTTATTTCAAGCATTACCTTTCATGTTTAAGAAAACAGCTATATCTGAAAACATAAGAATTTAATTCACTTCACAGCACATATAATCTTTCCCAATATACAGCTTTCATAATTGAACAAGTCAGCTTGGCATCGTTCATCTTTTATCAGATTATTTAGCTGTTTTGATACCAAAATGCCTAAAACTTTCCTTGGTTCTGTAATACAAAGCTGTTTCTTTTTAAATACTTATATTTAAAAAAAAAAAACCTCTATCACAATTATATGTAAAAACCTTTAAGCTATGCTCCAAACACCAGTTTTTTAATGAGAAAATTAGTAATATCACTAAATCTCTCCAAATTTCAGTTATATTCATAAAATTAATAATAATAATAATGAAATTATTGTGTACAGTGCTCAGGTGCACTACAACTCATCAAAGGTGCATGTATAGTCTTGATTATTTTCAAAATTATTTAAAACAAATAGAGTGTCTGTCATAAGAAATATGATAATACAAGGGTATGATCTGTTAAATATTGCAGGTAGAAGGTATAAGTTGAGTAGCTCAATCATGGATTAAAACCAAGCAATCATACTCATCATGGAGTCCTTTTTGAGGCAATGTTTTAGAACTGGATGCCTTTCCTGATACCAACCCTTTTACTTGCCTCTTATGACAAACAGAGGTACAGTGTACCTGGTCTACACTGAGTGTACATAGGTCATGTGTTGAAAAAGGATGACAACAGGATGAGAGGAGTCATGGATATGAATTTGTAAAGAAATAGAGGAAGGGAAAAATCAAGAAAAACATGGCTAAAGATGATGGAGGAGGAAATAAAAAGTTGGTGAGGGAAAATTCAGAAGATAGAGCAAAATGAAGAAGCTTGTCATGAGCTCTGCAAGTTTAGCCCTTGCTTTAACAGAGAAAATAGCTTTTAAACATTTGTTGTTTGAAACCAAGTCTTAAAGTTGGTTTATTAGGACTCAATATATATTTTTTCTATTGAGATTATAAGAAATTAATTTTTCTTTCTTTGTTCTTTTACAGTTATGCTTTTACAGTACTTGCAAATTTAGCTGTATATTCTATATTTTGGTCTATATTTAATATGAATGCTGGTGAAAAATTAGAAAGAAAAGATAGCGGAAAATTTGAGGTAAGACATATTTTTATTTTTATCTTATTATTTTGTTACAAACTATTTCAGTGTTAACTAGGTTTGATTGTTCCTCAAGCAGGGAAAAACCTTGCAGGCTCCATCAAAACATACTCTACTGATTTTGAAACAAACAACAAGCTGGGAATAACCTTGCAGGCCCCATGATAGGCTTTATAGTAATCATGGAGCCTTTTTTGAAGCAATATTTTACAACAGGATTTCTTTCTCTACACCAACCATTTAAACCGACCGCATCTGGCCAGAACTCTCACCTTTTTCTCTTCAAACTGGCTGTAACTGGTCTCAAAATTGTTCTCAAAATTAATAACATCAAAATCTCGTAGACTCAATATTGTGTGAGATTCACTATGAAAATACAAAAATAAATATAATATAAATGCTAAAGGGTTAAGCCACCTTACAGTATGCAGAGATACAGTGTGTCTATTCTTAACTGGATACATACAGCAAACTGTTTTATAAAGAATAAAGACATATTGAATAATATAGTCATAGAGACACTGTTTTGGAAAAAAAAATAGACAGGATGTTCATGACTGGAACATCTTTGATCATGGGACTGCTTGAATAGAATCACTTGTAAACCAATAATGTAGTAGGTGACATAATTATATGTACATGTCAGTTTCAAATTGAGATTTTTTGCAATCTTCCTGAAATAAATGACATTTAAGTTGTTAAAATATTCATGAGCAGATCAATAAGAAAACATTGTTACTCCAGAGACAGCAGATGTTACATGGAAATATATTTATTTGGTCAATGTGTTGAACCTCTGTCAGTGTTCCAGTTGATTTATTCAACACAACTGCATGCTTATGAAATTAACATGCAAGTGCCTGAGCATTCCACAAGCATGTGTACCTTTAACCCTTTAGCATTTACATTACTCTATATATACTATTGCATTTTTGTGATAAAGGCTTTATCTCAATAATTATCTCACATAATATCGAATTTATGAAATTTTCATGTTATTTATTTTGAGAACAATACCTTAACGTCAATTTGAATGGCCAGTTTGAACAGAAAGAGGTGAGAGAATTCTGACCGGATATGGGTGGTTTAAATGCTAAAGGGTTAATGTAGTCCTTGGGGATAATTTGGCATGGCACAGTGTGTAACAAGGATAACCCTTTGAATTATACAACCACTTTATAATGTGGGCTGGATACATTTTGTTTAATGTGTAAGGATGGTGTGGACAGAAATGGGTATAGCGGTTAAGAGGTGCCTACTAGATGTGTTTGAGTCTGTGTGCAGTTATGTAAATTAAAAAGTTGACTTGATTATTATCACCATAATATTTGCAATGTTCATTTGGGAATTTTTCCAATTATAATAAATGGTTGTTTTATTTTTCAGCTACTAGTGTTTGTCGTGATTGGGATTGGAGTATTTTTCTCCTTTCTCTTTCATGTTTTATCTAAAGAGAAAATGTACGACACACCAATTATATCTGACAACAAAGAAGAAGAAAGTTTACTATCATGTAGTAAGAGTATAATGACATGGAAAGATTGGTGGTACGAACCTCAGTTTTATATGGTATATACACCTTTTTTTTAATATTCCTTCATCTCATCTTTCTGTTATTAGTCATTTAAGCTGGCTGTATCCAGCCAGAATTCTCTCACTTCTTTTTATTCAAACTGGCTATAACCAGACACTCAAACTGATGTTAAGGTATTGCTCTCAAAATAAATAATATCAAAATCTTAGATTCGATATTATGTGAGGTAAAATGTTTACTGTGAAAATATAATAGTAAATATAGAGTAATATAAATGCTAAAGGGTTAAGACATCGGATTAGATGCTACAGTATTTATTTTGGCTCAATGTACTCTGAGTTCATATCCTGCTGAGATCAACATTGCCTTTCATCCTTTTGAGGTCAATAAAGTACAAGCTAGCAAGTTAACAAATTTGCTGGCAGACTGGAACCACTCCATGCAATGGTGAAAAGACAGAAGCTTGCTGGTATGGTCATGTATTCCACCGCAACTCCTTGTCTAAGACAATCCTTCAGAGTGCAGTTGAGGGAAGGCAAAGAAGAGGCAACCATAGAAAATCCTGTTCTGACATCATCAAAGATTGGACTGGACTGGACTGGTTGCAACACCGAGACCCTTCTATGCATGACAGAGAATAGAGACCCATGGCGAAGGCTGACTATGAAAGTGTCTAGAGTGGCACCCCAACAACTGGTTGCACCAGTTGCAGGAACATGATTGATTGATTAAAAGTACAAGACCAGGGGTTATGGGTTGGCAGAATTGTGTAAGAGTTGGATGGGAAACTGTGTGGTATTTGATCCAGCTCTGTGCATTGAGTTTAAATCCCTTCTTTTTTCTGCCTGGAGTTATTACCAGAAGTTAATATCAGCAATGGAAAGATCAGTGTAAACTTTATTTGCTTCGTCCCTCTTTATCAATTAGCTCTTGGCAAACTGTAATTACATTTATTGCACCTTAATGCAATTTTCTCTGCTAAAGCAGAGGTTACCCTTGCAAACTCCATGATAGGCATCATGTTCATGATAAGGTCCTTTTTGAAGCAATGTTTTACAGTTAGGAGATTTTCCTGACATCAACCCTGTTAGTCACCTCCTATGATATGCGGGGATACTGTGTATCTATTCTAAATCGGAGCATAATTATATTTATTGTGAAAATATAGTTATAAGTATTAAAGTAAGAGATAAACATTTTGTGACAATTTAAGAATTTTAGTATAAATATATATATTATATTCATCATCATCATCATCATCATCATCGTTTAACGTCCATATTCCACACTTGCATGGGTTTGGACGGGAGCTTTCCCACTTGAGGCAAGAGTGGTTGTCTTGCTCGCATAGGACTGTCTGGCTGGTTTTCTACGGCTGGATGCCCTTCCTAACACCAACCACATTTACAGTGTGGGGCTGGGAGGTTTTTACCGCATTACCTACACGGCCACATTACAGCGTGGACTGTGTGTTTTTTTGTCGTGGCACCTACACAACCTCATTTGTTTCGGGTTGGATGTTGTGACACCAACATAACTTTACATTGAAAGGGGTGGTGTGGATGGGGTGTGGGTAGTGGGACGGGGGTGTATTTTGTTAGAGGTGCCTACTGACTGTAGTAGGTTTCACTTTGTACTTAGGTAAGGCGGGTCTTCTCTATTACTGTGTAGCGCCAAAGTTCTCGGTCCAGTGACATTGTCTTGGAGAGGTGTAAGTGTGTGAGGTCGGAATTTATCAAGTTGTCCCAGGTTTTTCTGGGTCTGCCTACTCCGTGGCTACCATCTATTTTTATTGCCCTGCACTTTTTTATACAGCTGTCGTCTTTCATGCGCATCACGTGACCATACCAACGTAGTCTTCTCTCGAGATTATATAAATAAAATACTATGTAATGAACATAAAAATTTATTTATCATACAAAATCCAGGCTTCTTCCAGAAAGTTCCTATTAAGGGCCACAAAGGTTGCAGGTTCCCCATCCCACCCACCTCTGATCTACGTAAAATGAAAAATTGATAGAAAATTCTTTAACCTTTTGTTACATATTTCTAATGCAAACTATCATCATCATCATCATCACCATTTAATGTCCATTTTCCACGCTAGCATGAGTTAGATGGGTTGTCCTGTTGTGAGACAAGTCAGATCAGATAACCATGACTTGCTCATGCAGAACTGTTTCTAACTTGGTTTCTACAGCCGGGTGCCCTTCCTAACACCAACTCCAACCACATTTGCAGTGTGAACTGAGTGCCTTTTATTGTGACACCAAAATGACCATTTTACAGTGTGGACTGGGTATTTTTTGTCATGACACCAGCATGACCACTTTCTTATTATTAAACTAGTGTATGGAACATAACTTAACAATGGTTCTTACATAAAATTATGATGAAAGCTTTTTAGATGAATAACTTTGTTAACAATCTATTTCAAATATGACCTTGGAAAATTAAGATGACTTTAAAGTAAAGTTAATGGCTACAAAGCAAGTGTTTCTGACTATAGTCAAACAAATAGGTTGTATAAGCCTCGGAGACGGATCTTATACGCTCTACTTGTTCTACTATTTTTCAATCACAAACATGCTTTGTAACCATTAATATTACTCTAAACAGCTTTGTATTGTAGATACTAGGGTTGGTTACAGCTTGTATTGTAGATACTAGGGTTGGTTACAGCTTGTATTGTAGATACTAGGGTTGGTTACAGCTTGTATTGTAGATACTAGGGTTGGTTACAGCTTGTATTGTAGATACTAGGGTTGGTTACAGCTTGTATTGTAGATACTAGGGTTGGTTACAGCTTGTATTGTAGATACTAGGGTTGGTTACAGCTTGTATTGTAGATACTAGGGTTGGTTACAGCTTGTATTGTAGATACTAGGGTTGGTTACAGCTTGTATTGTAGATACTAGGGTTGGTTACAGCTTGTATTGTAGATACTAGGGTTGGTTACAGCTTGTATTGTAGATACTAGGGTTGGTTACAGCTTGTATTGTAGATACTAGGGTTGGTTACAGCTTGTATTGTAGATACTAGGGTTGGTTACAGCTTGTATTGTAGATACTCGGGTTGGTTACAGCTTGTATTGTAGATACTAGGGTTGGTTACAGCTTGTATTGTAGATACTAGGGTTGGTTACAGCTTGTATTGTAGATACTAGGGTTGGTTACAGCTGCTTTTCTATGAAAAGAGTTAAAACTATTCTGTCGATCTGAAGACAATATTTGTTTTCTCAAAGGTGAAGTGTTTACTATAGGGCTTGAGGTATGGTGTGAAGACATGTGGCCTAGTGGTAAAGGTGTTGGACTTACGATCATAATGTCATGGGTTCGATTCCCAGACCAGGTTGTTTGTTGTGTTAAGCAAAACATTTCATTTCACATTGCTCCAGCATAATCAGCTGAAAACAAGTACCAACAATAGTGGACAGTTTAACCTTGTGATGGGCTGGCATCCTGACCAGGAGAATCTTGTACTCTTAGTCACTTCATGCCATGGAAACCGGGATAAGCACCGGCCTGGTGAGCATTAGGGGTGTATGGAAAGGCTGATGTGTCTGATTCTATACAGTTTATTAGTTCAGAGCAACAACTGTTTTAGTAGTGATAGATGAGACAGCAAGAGGATACAGTATATTAGTAAGCTAATGACTGTAATGTTTTTGTGCAGGAAGGTTTGTCAATGAGACAGATAGCCCTTTTTTACATATATATATATATATGGTCTGGGAGGAATGTCTGTGTGGGTGGCAGCAACAACATCCAGTTATATATCTTTTACTCTCTCTATATAAATGAGACAATTCCACAAATAAAAAATACAATCAGAGGTCCTCTGTATATTACTGACGGAGGAGGCAGCCCATCTCATTACCATGTGCATGTGTGTTTATGCAATGATGGTTGGTAAAATTTATTTGGTCTACAATATCGGACCTGCCAACCTCCAAAAACCCAAATGGGGAGTACCATGAAAAAAAGTACCCCCGAATGAGGAGAAATGAAGCAAAATAGAGAGATTTTACATAATGAAAGTTATACCCATTTTCACAAGAGAGGACATCTCTCATCCACTCCAAAGTGGGTGAAAGATCTTCCCATCAGACGAGGAGAGTTAACGGGTCTGCAATATGTTTAATGGCAAAAAGAAAGGAAAACAGAAAAAAAAAGGAAAAAGTAGGTAAAGAAATGGAGAGTGTGCCAATTCTACACGTTTGGCTGTACATTTTATATTTCGCCTGAACCCAACAGACAAGATGGCAGAAATATTGCCATGGAGAACAACCAGTGAAACCTGTTGCATGAACCATTCTACTTGTCAGCTTTCTTTCTTTCCTCAGTGGTGATGTTCTCACCCTGATTTGATGAAGGAAAACTATAATCCAGACAGCGAGGATACTGGAGGTTTCAATTGGGAAGAGAAATTATATTGTCTTTTGTAGCAGCTGGCACTAAGAGAAGCCTGGTTAATAGAGTAAATTTAAATTTAATCTTAGAAAACACATTAAGCAGTTATCTAAAATCTGTCATTAACAATACATTCTGGCACATTTCATATCAATATATACTTTTTTTAAAGCCACTATTAAACTGCATTAATCTCTAAATGCAAAGTTCATGCTAAAACAGTCCATAAAACACAATGACTTCTTTTATTTTACTTGGTTATTTAAATCTATCTGACAGTTCTCTAAATGATATATTTCATAACAATATTCACATTCACTTTGAATCAATAAGAGAGAGTATATACCTCCACCAACCTCACTTCAGGCACACACGCAAAGATGTGTCTGTTATACAGTAGATAAAAACAAACATGTTTCCATGCACCAAAATTAGTGTTATCATATTATCATATAGGTCTGAAAGATATATTCAATTTTGGAATAGTATTAACTTCAATTTTTTTTATAAAAACACTGCCTGAAACCACCTTTGTTTCTATAGTAGGAAACTATTTATTTTAATGTGTTTATATTTATATAATGAAGGCATATGGCTCGTGATGTTGGGAATTTTATTCCTGGGCCATGTGGTGTATCATATCCTTGAGCAAGTCACTTTATTTCATGTTGTTCTTTCTGTCAGGAGTTGTGACTGGTAGCTAGTATTAGAAATAAAAATACCAATAGAAACATTCAATGAATTCTACCCAACTCAGTTTGTAAATAAGGTCTGGGAAATTATCTGTCATTTCTCTCTCTATATATATATATATATATATATTGTATATTTATCTAAAAAAAACTTTTATGGAAGAAGCTTCATTAAATTATGATCCAAACACCAGTTCAATAATGTGAAAGTTAGTTATATTGCGAAATCCCTCCAAATTCTTGATTATTTTCAAAATGATTTGAAACATTTAGGCAATGACTTTCATTAGAAATATGATAACAAAAGGGTTAAAGCTAAATATCTCGCACTTGTATCAATTTTGTTGGTCATTAGTTTAACATGAATCCTAAGATTATCACAAAATGTGTTCAGTGTTTAAACTTAACAGTAATTCAAAGGAATAACCAAAATCTGACAGATTTGATGGAGAGCAGTAACTCTGAATATAGTGGAAATACGTAGCCTTGTTGTGTGTTGGACATACGATCATAATGTTGTGGCTTCGGTTCCTGGACTGGGTTATGTGTTGTGTTCTTGAGCTAAACACTTTATTTCCACGTTGCTCCAGTATACTCAGCTGAAAATGAGTACCAGCAATAGTGAGGGGGGGGGGGGGGGAGTAACTCTGGAGTCCTGTCCAGGGAGGAGTCTTGTACTCTGTCACTTCACACCACAGAAACCAGGATAAGCACCAGCCTGATGAGCCTCCAAGCACAATACAGACTTTCTAGTAACTCTGAATAAAAACTGACTTGTAACAACCCATCCAACCCATGTTCATATATTACATTTCTAAATGGCAAAGTATTAAAATATTTTCTAAATGGCGTAGTATTAAAATATTTTCTAAATGGCATAGTATTAAAATATTTTAATCTAATATTTCACATAGAGATAAACACAAATATAAATGTGTGTACTCTGAAAACTGTAACTGACATGCTTACATACACATATACACACACGCACAAACATATTTATAACAGCACTTGAAATACTTAAGTCCAACTTCCTCTCTTTTAAATCAAATAGAATTTGAGACTACTTAATGCTTCTGAAGAGCTTCAAGTCTCTTTATGCCTAATTCAGTTGTTAAGCACCCTTTGATTACTTTTGTGTTATTTCTGGGGGCATTTTTCCATCGTATCAACACTCATTGTCCACTACAAGTATAGTATTGTCCACTACAAGTCTAAAGAGATCTCACTGCTCTTTACAGGCTCTGTTCTTTGAAGGCAAATATAACTGAGAGGAAGTGATGAGCAAGAGTGGAAAGAAGGGAGAGTAGAATTTGAAGATGACAGGGGGGGGGGGGGGGGGGGACAAGGACAATAGGGAAAGGAGAGTAACAGTGATAACTGCACACTGATCGTTGGTAGTGGGTAAGAGTTTGAGTAGAAAAATGGCAGGAACAGTGTGATGGGATAGCAATAAAGATCTATGATGGTGGGGGAGAGTAAGTGATGAATGATTATCCTTATTTCTATTTAAAATATATTACTGCAACTGTTGTTTTCATTGTTATTAAATCTGTTATTTTTCTTCCCCACAGATAGGAGTCATATATATGGGGACTCGACTTTTTCTAAACATCTCCCAGATATATTTACCTCTCTATGTTATAGACACTATCAAATTAAATAAGGTAAGTCCTTAATGAGTTTTGCTTTTTGTTTTGTATCTTTTTAAATTGCTTGTTTGAGAAACTTAAACAGATGTTTCAAGAAGGATGTAAATTCTGGTGAGGAAGGATTGATTCAGATTGAAGGTCCAAGGAATTTTGAAAACAAAATATTACAGGTGTGTCTCAAACCAGGGCAAAGGGTTCTAAGTTCAGTGAGATTACTTCTCTAGTTATGATAAAATACCATGGTCTACTATTTTATTTTGTGTAGAGCTCTATTCTCATAGACCTGCTCAGTCACTTGGTTTAACACTACTACTGTCTGACCAGTTTAACACTATTCCTATCTGACCAGTTTAACACCACTACAGCTTGACCCATGAATGCCTTTAGCAGAATTCACACCATTTCAATTATTAAAACCAGATCTTCATGTGCTTCTCTTTTCTACACTTTCCTTTATATAGCACTGCTGTTTGTTAGAAGGTACAGTTAAAAGTGGTCACACCGACAGATATAACAGGACCTTGACCCTGTGAAATACTTCAAAAGGCTGCTCAGTTTGGTGACGAGTCTACATGTGTCTAATAGCTTCCAAGTAGGCTATTAACTAATAGTTAATAAAAAAAAAAGTTAAAGCCTGTCTCGAGCCCAGAGGCTCATGAAGCTGGTACTTATCCCGGTTTCCATGCCGTGACGTGACTGAGAATACAAAACACTCCCCTGGACAGGACACCAGTCCATTGCAGGATTAACCTAGCTATTGCTAGATTCATTTTCAGCTGAGTATACTGGAGCAACATGAAATAAAGTGTTTTGTTCAAGAACCTAACACATAACCCAGCCCAGGAATCGAACCTATGACATTATGATCATAAGTCCAACACCCTTACCACAAGGCTACAAATCCTTTATTCATGGTTTTTACATCTCTTTCTTCCTCAGTCTCAGTTCCTGCAAAGATCTTCATCCTAAAACTAAACAAAAATGAAATGAAAGAATTGTAGTTGTCACATTTTTCATTATCATCATCAAAGTATCCATTTTCCCCAGGTAGCCTGAATTGGACGGGTTCACCCCATAACAAAGGAATGATTTTAATTTATATATCAAACCTTTTTTTAACTGTTTACTCAGGAAGAGCAGTGCCCAAGCTCCTTTTCAGGGCCTCTGCAACTAATTGACTGGTGTAAGTTGTTCTCAAACTGGAGAGCTAATTCAAATGCTTGCAACAGAATCAATTCTGCTATAAAGGTGCCCAAGGTGGTAGTGATGGTGTTAAACCAGACAACAGATTAGCTCCATGCTAGCGTGGAAAATGGACGTTAAACTATGATGATGATGTGTGCACACATTTGCATATATCTATGCTTGTGTATGTGTGTGTGTTTTAAGAAGAGAGCTATATTCAACTTAAATAACTATCTAATTACTCTGTTATTTCATTTCAGAAATATATAGCCATTGTGCCACTTGTAGTTTATATATTCAGTTTTATAACCACATTAACCATGAAATTGATCAACTCAACAATAGGAGCAAAGGTAATTAACATATTTATGTCAAAGTATTCTCAAGTTTACCACATTTTCATTATTTCACCCTCCCATTCTTCTCCCATCACCTTGTTTCTAGCATTTTCTCTAATTATTATGTGTTAAAATGTCACTTAGTTCTATTTTTGTAGCAAGTCTAAAATATATGCCTAAAATGAAAAATGATTAAAAAAAACAAGCATTTAACTTTGTTCATTAAAGTCCATGCACAGAAAGTTGGACATGTTCCACACCTATTTTCCCACAGTACTGGATCCACAACAAAATCACCCAGTCTACCTTGTACAGTGGTAGTGCTGGTGCCACGACAACAAAAATCACCCATTCTACCTTGTACAGTGGTAGTGCTGGTACCACAGCAACAAAAATCACCCAGACCACCCTGTAAGGTCGTCATGCTTATACCACAACAAAAAAGCACCTAGTTCATTCTGTTAGGTGCTTGTACCAATGCCACGACAAAAAACACCCAATCCACCCTGTAAAGTGGTAGTGTTGTTACCACAAAAAAGAGCTCCCAGTAAATTAGGAAGGGCATCCAGCGATAGAAAACCAAAAATCTAAACCCAAAACAGATCCTTATGTGCAAGATGTGATCACCTGACCTGTCAGACAGGTCAGAACATGCCAGCCTATCTAACCCATGCAAGCATGGATAATAGACGTTAAATGGTGATTATGATGGTGATATATATTAGAAATATGAAATGTAGTAATCCCAATGTAAATGACTATGATAATAGTTGATAACAATAATAATAGCTGAGACAATCAGGTAAAGTACCTTATTTATAGTGATCACCTACTGTAGTTATATTTTGACGACTACATTTAAATTTTAAAATTAGGGAAAAGCGGACGTAAAATGATGATGATGATTAACAGATGTTCATATATATAATTTATATGTATGTATGTATATATGTGTGTGTGCATGTGTGTATATAATTTTACACACACATATATACATACATATATGTGTGTGCGTGTATATATATATTTATACACGTTGGTTACACACTTAGTATTTATGCAGATATAAACGTGGTTGGTGTTAGGAAGGGCATCCAGCCTTAGAAAACCCGCCAGACAGTCCTATACGAGCAGGACAACCAATCTTGATTCAAGTGGGAAAACTCCCATCCAAACCCATGCAAGCGTGGAAGATGGACGTTAAACGATGATAATGATGATAACTTTATCATATATATATATATCAGTCAAAAGGCTGCACTGCTTGCGTGGATTCTCTTGACTCTGTGTCACCATCCAATTCTATTGATCATCATATTCAGTAGATCAGAGGGATTGCAGTTTGTCATCACAAATCTACTTGATATAGGTCTTGGCTTGTCAACCTCTGATAGCTCTTTGTGTAGCCTCCCACAAAAGAACTTTACTAACAATTCCGTCTTTAGCTCTTCAGCAATGGCCTGCAAATCTGACACTACACTCTTTGATGATGTCAGATACTGGGCAAAGGTCCCCATACAGTTGCTCATTGATCAGACAAATGATATATATATATATATCCATGCTGAGAAAGACCCATCCAACCCAAGTGTGGAAAATTGGACGTAAAAATGATGATATATATTTACATACACACATATATACACACACATATGACTGAGGAAAATTATATATGTAAATATATATTATTTCTCTCACTCTTTCTCTCTCTTTCCCACTCTTTCTCTCTCTTTCCCACTCTCTAGAAGTTTGCCATCTCACACAGTTATAACAAAGCAATATTAATTATATGTTGTTGTTTTTTCTTTTAATTCTAACCAATGACAAAGAGTTGTCTACTATTTGACCTGGTTAGTTAGCTAGAGTTCAGAGAGTGGGGGGAGGAACAGATTAGGTTACTTTGTGGTGTTAGTAGGAGTAGGATTAGTATTGATAAATAAATACACAGGATTAAGTCATGGTTATTGAAGTAAACCTTTAGATATTTAGAATGGTGGTGGAGAGATATAAAATGTTTGTCTGGTGACAGATAAAAAAAAAGCAATTGTGGTTGTCATTAACTAGAACAGTATAACAGCAAACAACAAGGGTTTTAAGGCTGATTTCTCTGCTTAAGCAGAGATTAGCTTGGTGGGAGGGAGTATTATTACAAGCTTCTCTATTTTGCCCTGTCGGTTGCATACCCTCTCACTAACTCACTGGCTTTCATTTCCTCCTCCATCATCCTTAGCCATGTCTTTCTTGGTGTTCCTCTTCCTCTACTTCCTTCCACATTCATTTCCATCACTTCTCTTACCCAGTCACTTTCATCTTTTTCTCAACACATGACCCAGCCATCTCATCCATTTCTCTTCACTAACTCTATTCTCATCATCCTCTGTAATTCATTATTTGTCTTCCAGTCTCTCAGCAATACTCTGCTCATCTACCCAACCATATACATATACAAGTTATACCATATATTATACTGTGTGTATCAATGGCTCTATTCCCATCACACTCTGCTCTTCATTGTTTGTCTTCCTCTCTCTAAATGATACTTCATTCATCCACTAAACCATTCTTAGCTTTTCCTGCTGTTACATGTCCAACACCCATGTCTCACTCCCATAAATCATGTCACCTCACACATGCAGCATACACCTTTCCATTGCAGTTGTCATTACCTTGGGCTGTGGATTGGCAAAATAGATAGAGCATTGATTTAATACCTTCCAGTATTTATTTATATCTTTTATGTGAGGGTAAATTAGCAGTCATTAGCCCTTTAGCACTTACATTACTCTATATTCCACATCATGAAACTTATGACTGGCAAGCAGCTCAGTGACTGTATCAGTGAGCTGCTCAACATTACCAGACTTAGACCAATTATATCAATTGTCAAGAATACTCAAACTATACAGTCATATAAAAAGATCATCTCGTGGTGTGAGTAGGTTATGCCTGGAAGGAAGGTTGGCTGGTAAGAGAAGCAGGGGCTGGCAGCCAAAACGATGGCTTGATAATGTCAACCTATGGACTGGACTTGGTCTTTGTTCTTTAAACTCTGCTGTTGATGGAACTTTGTGGAGAAATATATCTCATGTTGATGCGCAGACTGCAACTGGTGGAGTTTAGTATCAGAGTAGTATATTTACTATTGTATTTTTGTGGTTAAGGCTTTACCTTACATAATTATCTCACATAATATCAAATCTATGAGATTTTGATATTATTTATTTTGAGAACAATACCTTAACATTGGTATGAGGAGCCTCTGCTGAAGTGAAGTTTGCCTTTCAACCTTCTGGGGTCATAGTGAGGTCAGCTTTGTCTTTCATCCCTCTGGGGTCATGCCAAGGTCGCATTTGCCTTGCATCCCTCCGGGGTCGTGGTAAGGTCAACTTTGCCTTTCATTCCTCTGGGGTCAATAAAATAAAATGCCAGTAAAATACTGGGGTTGATTTATTCGACGCCCCCCCCCCCCCCCCCCTGCTAATTGTTAGCCTTGTATCTAAGTTGGAAATAAATATTAATTTGAAATGTGATTAAAACATTTGATTCTGTTGTAAATCATTTTGAATATTGACATCATTTAACTCCATTGTAATAATATGAAAAGAAAGGATTTTTTAATTGATCTTTTTTTTTCTGCTACCAATAATTCTTTGTTGTTTAATACTATTAAAATTCCAATCTATTACAGTTGACATTTGCCATTGGTCTTCTTATTTCACTGAGCTTCAGTGTTTGGGTTTTATTTATTCCAATCAATTCAATGCAAGTTTTTGGTGCTGCTGCTTTTAATGGAATCGGAGGATCGATTGCTCTTATAACCTCTCTCTCACTTACCACAGAATTGATTGCAACAAATACGGCAAGTAAAATTTTAAGATTCTTTTCTGAAAATTCTTCTTTTCTGAAACCCATTTTTGTCTCAGACTTTTCCAATTCTAGCATAGGTTGACTAGGTCATTACAGACTAAGTCGGTATCTAATCAGAGTTACCATTTTTCATAGGTAGAATGGAGACTGTGTTTTGCTTATATATGTTCCAGTTTTGGGCATAGTTTCTACAGCTGGATGCCCTTCTAAATGCCATCCACTTTACAGAGTGAACAAGGTGCATTGAATCATGGCTCAAACACTAGTGAG
Organism: Eledone cirrhosa; assembly: GCA_964016885.1. Taxonomy (NCBI): domain Eukaryota; kingdom Metazoa; phylum Mollusca; class Cephalopoda; order Octopoda; family Eledonidae; genus Eledone; species Eledone cirrhosa. Next base: position 33,374,624 of record OZ024745.1, on the reverse strand, counting down.
GTTGTCATGTCCTTGGCATGACTGAAGAGTCCTTTCAGCCTTATCATATTTATCTAAAAACCTTCCATCATAATTTTATGTAAGAACATTTATTAAGCCGTGCTCCAAATCCCAGATTAATAACGAGAAATCTAAGTTATATTACGAAATCCTTTGAAATTTTCCACTATTTTGATAGTGATTTGAAAAAAATTAGAAGTGAGTTTCATTAGAAATATGGTAACAAAAGGGTTGAAATAAGGAAAGGATTCTATTGTTTCTTATGTTGATCTTTATTATTTCATTCCAGGAGTCTGGTGCTTTTGTTTTTGGAACGTTAAGTTTGATAGATAAATGTGCCAATGGTGTAGCAGTGGTTATTATCCAGCATTTGCTTGCTAATAAGTAAGTTGACTTTGTTTTTTTTTTTTGTTTTGTTTTTTTTGTGTGTGTGTGTGAGGGGGGATGAAGCTAAATAATAGTTTGGCTTTCCTGAATAACTGAAATGGATAAATTCTAATTTAGCATGGATTTTTAAAAAATAAACCTTACCCATTCTCCCTTAATATGTTAAGTAAATGTTCTTTTATTTGAAAATGTTGAAAATGAAACACAGAGGTGCTACAATGGTAATAGCATTAGAAAATTGGGTAGAATACTCTTAAGGTCAGAAAATAAGTGATTAGCAACTGCTACAGAAAATTGAACTCTTGAATCCCAGCCAAGCATATTAAGCACTATGCCAAATGTGAGTTAACATCAAAATTATGAACTATACACCCTAGCTTTAGTGCCTAGAGCCAGAAGTAAACAAGATTTGTTTAAATGTGTTTTGTTTCTTTTGCATAATACTTGTGCTTTTGAAATGAAATCGTTTTTATATATGCATGACGCTTTAAGTTTCATATTTCCTTCTTAGTTCTTTGTTTGGTATGGAACAATAACCTTCCAAAATCTATAAGTCTATTAACATTTTGAAATCTTCACCACCATATCTTCAGTATAAGAATGATGGTAGTAACTTTGATAACTTTCGGTCAGTATTGGCCCAGGCAATGTACTCCCATAATTTTATAGTTTAGATTAAGAATACCATTTTCCTGCAGTGACTAAAAGTGTTGGTACTTGGAAGGGTATCTTATAAAATTATGGGAGTACTGGTCATTACTACCATCATTCTTATACTAAAGATATGGTGGTGAAGATTTCAAAATGTTAATAGACTTATAGATTTTTTTTTTGTCTCAATATTCATCACACATTGTTCAACTTAAATATCAAATATTTAATTATATGTATAAATTTTGTCCACCCCGTGCAATTTTATGTAAGTTCTGCTTTGTTTTGTCTTCTAAAAGACTCCAGGACAGTGTTTAATTACCACATAAGTGAGATGCAGACCCCAGGCCTGTCTGGAAGGTCGATAGCCCTGCTTCAGTACTGACTTAGATTATGTAGACCCGACCAACCCTTGCTAGCAAGGAAAGCTGACGTGAAATGCTGAGGATGATGATACCATCATCATTTAATGTCCATTTTCCCTATCATGGGTTGGATAGGTTGTCATTGACCAAATCAGAACTACTGATCTTACAGATAGAAACTCTCTCTCTCACTATATATATAAATAAAGAACAAAGATGAACAAGGAGTTTAATTAAAGCATTTTATTCATCATCATCATCATCACCGTTTTACGTCCGTTCTTCCACGCTAGCATGGGTTAGACGGGTTGTCCTGTTGTGGGCAGTGTCTGGTCGACTGACCATGCCTTGCTCATACAGGAACTGATTTGGCTTGATTTCTACAGCTGGATGCCCTTCCTAACACCAACCTCATTTACAGTGAGTGCTGGGTGCTTTTTTGTGGCGCCTACACATCCACTTTACAGTGTGGGCTGGGTGCTTTTTTGCGGTGGCACCTCCACGACCACCTTGCAGTAGGAGGGTGTGGGGGCATATTGTCTATATGCTTCAGCTTGTACCCATGGGAGCTCGGGTACTCTGTATTACTGCGTAACGCCAGAGGTCACGGTCGTGTGTCATCGCCTTTGAGAGGTGTAATTGGGTAAGGTCGGCTTTTATCACCTCATCCCAAGTCATCTTGGGTCTCCCCACTCCGCAGTTTCCATCGACTTCTAGTGCTCTGCACCTTTTTATGCAGCTGTCATCCTTCATACGCATCACATGTCCATACCAACGCAACCGCCTCTCCTGCACACAGCATTTGATTCCTCTTATGCTCAGTCTCTCTCTCAATTCATTTATGCTTTGTCGTTCGCATATATTACTATTACACATCCATTGGAGCATGCAGGCTTCGTTTCTCTCTAATCTACCTAAGTCTTCCACCTTCAGCGCCCAGGTCTCACTACCATGTAACATTGCTGTTCGGATACATGCATCATACAGTCTGCCTTTCATTTTGAGGGAGAAGCCTTTTGCAGCTAGCAGTGGTAGTAGTTCCCTGAACTTCTTCCATACCGTTCTTACCCTAGTTATTGTACTTTCTGAACACCCACCTCCGCTGCTAATTCGGTCACCTAGGTAGCAGAAGCTGTCTACTGTCTCTACAGAGTCCTCCCAGAGATTGGTGGTACTTGTTTCCTGTGGCTGTTTGCTGCTTGCTGTCCCAGTACAGCTGCTGCATGTGAAGCCTACATTTTTAATTAAGCTTCCTGAGATCCTGCTACATCTCTTGTGTACCCATTGTTTGCATTTGGGGCAAAGAATGGAGTTCCTACCTACACCTTTCCTACATACTGAGCAAGGCCATTTCCCTGTAGAGATCTGGGTTCTGTTTTCTTGTCTACTTACAAGCACCTTAGTCTTTGTCATGTTGACTTTGAGACCCTTTCTTTCTAGTCCCTGCTTCCAAGTTTGGAATTTCTTCTCTAGTTCTACCATAGATTCAGCTATAAGTGCGAGGTCATCAGCATACAGGAGTTCCCATGGGCATCCGGTCTTAAACTCCTCTGTTATTGCCTGCAGGACTATGATGAACAGGAGAGGGCTAAGAACATAGCCCTGGTGGACCCCAACCTGTACGCTAAATTCCTCGCTATACTCATTGCTAATCCTAACTTTGCTGACTGCTCCCCTATACATGGCTTGTACAGCTTTCACAAGCCATTCATCTACTCCTAGTTTTCTAAGAGCCCACCAGATTACAGCACGTGGAACTCTGTCAAAGGCTTTCTCGAGATCGACGAATGCCAAGTAGAGTGGCTTACTCTTAGCTAGGTACTTTTCCTGTAACTGCCTCACAAGGAAGAGGGCATCAGTGGTGCCTCTTCCTGGTACAAACCCAAATTGCATCTCATCTAGTTTCACCCGGTCTCTAATCAACTGTGCTATAACTCTTTCTGTTACTTTCATGACCTGGTCCATCAGCTTTATACCTCTATAGTTTCCTCTATCGAGTGCATCCCCTTTACCTTTGTAGAAGTTGACAATGATGCTACTGCACCAATCTTTTGGTATGACACCTTCTAGTATATAAAATCCCATTGAACTTCAAAAATTTTCTTTGTAAAATGGTGATGCTGTTGATATATATATACATGCACACACACACGCGCACACACATAACTGTTTCTACTTTTTGGCACAAGGCCAGCAATTCCCCCAGTGTATTACTGGTACTTTATTTTATCGACCCCGTAAGGATGAAAGGCAAAGTTAACACACACATTCTGTCAATTGTTAATATTGGTTATTTTTATTTGTTTATACAGTACAGCGGAGTGTTGTGTAGATTGTCTTTGTGATAATCGATTGATTTTGTTTGCTGTTCCTGGCAGTGCTGCAGCAATTGCTTTCATATTCCTCTGTTTCCTTGGACCACAAAAGATTGGAGTTCGCAAACGCAAAAGTAAGTTTATATATGTTTATCATCATCTTCTCTGCTCCTTCCTTTCCTTCTCTTTCTGGATCGGGATCTATTATAACTTTCCTTCAGACTTCTATAGTAGATGGTAATATTTATACCTCCACAATGGCTGGTAATGTTTATACCTCCACAATGGCTGGTAATGTTTATACCTCCACAATGGCTGGTAATGTTTATACCTCCACAATGGCTGGTAATGTTTATACCTCCACAATGGCTGGTAATGTTTATACCTCCACAATGGCTGGTAATGTTTATACCTCCACAATGGCTGGTAATGTTTATACCTCCACAATGGCTGGTAATATTTATGCCTCCACAATGGCTGGTAATGTTTATGCCTCCACAATGGCTGGTAATGTTTATACCTCCACAATGGCTGTTAATGTTTATACCTCCACAATGGCTGGTAATGTTTATACCTCCACAATGGCTGGTAATGTTTATGCCTCCACAATGGCTGGTAATGTTTATACCTCCACAATGGCTGGTAATGTTTATGCCTCCACAATGGCTGGTAATGTTTATGCCTCCACAATGGCTGGTAATGTTTATGCCTCCACAATGGCTGGTAATGTTTATACCGCCACAATGGCTGGTAATGTTTATACCTCCACAATGGCTGGTAATGTTTATACCTCCATAATAGCTGATAATCTATATTCCTCCTTAATGGTTGATAAGGTATATACCTCCATAATGGTTGATAATCGATTATAAAAAAAAAAACCCTCAGCTCCTCACCACTTGAGTTTCAAGAGAAGTCCTCATTCCCACCCACCCAATAGAGTCTTAAAAACAGTGTTTTGTTCCACCTTGCAAATGTCTCCTAGGGGCATTGATCAAGAGTACAAGTTGAACAACAAAGGAAGAAGTAAACTTTTAAAATCCTGTACCACATGAACCACATTAGCATGGCATGACTGCTTTACATTAAAAGTTAATTTATTTGCTAGTAAATATACTATAAACATTTGAATTAACAAACCCATATTTAGATCTTTTCTGCTAAATCATTACAGGATGTTAAGAATGAGCAAGACACTTTATTTCACATTGCTCCAGTTTACTCAGCTGTAGAAATGAGATGATAAGACTGGGGTCCCTATCATTCCACTGCAAAGTGGTCGTGGAGGTGCCATGGCAAAAAAAGCACCCAGCCCACACTGTAAAGTGGACGTGTAGGTGCCACGGAAAAAAGCACCCAGCACCCACTGTAAATGAGGTTGGTGTTAGGAAGGGCATCAAGCCAGAATCAGTTCCCGTATGAGCAAGACAAGGTCAGCCGACCGGACACTGCCCACAACAGGACAACCCGTCTAACCTATGCTAGAGTGGAAGAATGGACGTAAAACGGTGATGATGAAGGAAGGAAATATAAAGAATCAGAGTAAAGAGTTCATGTAAAGAAGGGAGATAAATATAAGACGCAAGAGAGCTCAATAAGAGATAAAGATTGTTATCAATGTAAATCTTGTTGTTGCTCTTGTTGAGCAGTGTAGTAGTAATTCCTTGATCTACAATTCAATTACACCATATATATAAATATTGGACAATATATACATCACATAGCCAGTGTAGAGGAGACCCTTTACTTCTCACATGACCTTTTTATCACAAACCATTTTACAGAAACCATGACTCTAAACAAAGATCTGGTTTGAATACTTCCAACAGAGTGAACCCCCACTAAAAGAAGCCAAGGGACAATATGGTGGTATTGGACCAAGTGGTGCTTTGAGACTAATCCAGTTTTAGACTACTGATAAATAAGAGAGATCAGTTAAAGATTTAAAAGCCATGTGTCTTGTATATTTTTAAAAGTTAATTCAATATTCTATTATTACTAGCATGAAAACAGGAATTATTCACATGAAGTAAGTTGTTTGCTCCGTCAGCTTAAATGTTACAGATGGGGCTGATTCATTGGATGTTTTCTTTCAAATTCATTGGGTCTTGTGGTCTTTTGTTTGGCTGTAAACAAGATTGTTCTTCACTCACTGGGCAGATTGTTAGGGAACAGTCCTCTAGTATGCCTTGCAGCAACTGTTGCCAATTGATTCGGCTGAATCCCCAAGTGAGACCAGCTTTGATTTCTCAGACTTGGAGAGGCACAGTTACTTGACTTAATCAGAAAATGACATGAAATGTTCAGAGATTGTGACCTGTCACAGAGAAACTAAACTTTGTTCTTCAGAAAACATTTAATTTTTGATTTTTCAAACTACTCCACTATAGCTACACTCAAATTAACAGTGTTGATATTTGTATGTAAACATGCTTCGTTGGATGTGCAATGTAAATGTGAGAGGAAGACAGAGCTTGGATGAACTGAAGGAGAAATTGGGTTTAAGAGGAATCTGAAGTGGTGTGCAAGAGAGGAGACTGTGTTGGTAGGGGCATGTGGTGAGCATGGATAATGATCACTGGGTGAAGAAGTGCCAGGAAATCCCAGCGATAGGAAACTGCAATACAGGTAGACCCAGGAAAAGTTGGGTGGAGATGGTGAGAGCTGATCTCAAATCGCTGAGACTCAGAGATGATGAAGGAACACACCGATTGGAGGGATGTTGTGCTGAAAAGGACCTGTCCAACCCATGCAAGTGTGGAAAAACAGACGTAAAGATGATGATGATGTTTGTATGTATCAGAAAAGTAAATGAATAAACCACACAGAAATGAAGATATATATTAGTTTAACCCTTTAGCATTTAAACCGGCCATATCTGGCCATAATTCTCTCACCTCTTTCTGTTTAAACCGGTCGTAACTGGCCGCTCATACCGATGTTAACGTATTGTTCTCAAAATAAATAATATCAAAATCTCGTAGATTTGATATTATGTGAGATAAAGCCTTTTATGTGAAAATACAATAGTAAATATAGAGTAATGTGAATGCTAAAGGGTTAATGCTTGATATAGAAGGAAAGAGTCTTAATGTTTCAGATGTTAGTCCTTCATCAGAAGATAGAATGAGGAATAAAAGAATAGAAAGATAGATAAGAGTGAGAAAAGAAAAAAAAATGGAAATAATTTTTTTTTTCTTTTTTGCAAAGAAAGCTTGTGTGTTTAGTCAGCTACCATGGAGGAGTCATTTTAGTTATTTGAAAACTCACAAAATCTGTTATATTTACATTATGTTTATTTCTTAATAGTTGGTGAATTGGCAAAGTCATCAAACTAAATGCTTCAGTATTTGTTTCTGCTAACTGTGCTCTGAGTTCAAATCCTACCAAGGTCAACTTTGCCTCTCATCCTTCCAGTGTTGATAAATAAAGTATCAGTCCAGGTGCAGTGGATTGACAGAATTGTTAAAGAGTCAGACAGGATGCTTTGTGGTATCTAGTCCAATTCTGTGCATTCTGAGTTCAAATCCCACCTCATTCTGCCAGGAGCTTCAACCAGCAAATAGTATCAACAATGGAAAGACCAATAGAAACATAATTTCTTTGGCCCAATCTGACAATCTGTTCCTTTCTTCTTTAATGAGGGTTTCTAATTTAGGCACAAAACCAACAATTTTTGTTTGGGGGTGGGGGTGATTATACTGACCCCAGTACTTAACTGGTACTTTATTTCATTGATCTTAGAAGGATGAAAGGTAAAATTGATACCGGTGAGATTTGAAAACAGTAATGAATGAGTCGTAACTAAATACCATAAAACATTTTATCCGATGCTCTACCAATTCTGCCAATCCTTTAATAGTGATTTCTTTATTATTATTTAATAATTATTTCTACTTTTGGCACAAGGCCAGCAATTATCTCAGTGTATTACTGGTACTTTATTTTATCGACCCCGTAAGGATGAAAGGCGTAGTTAACCTCGGTGGGATTTGAACTCAAACCATAAAGGGCCGTAACTCTTTGCTGCAAAGCATGGCGTCAGACCCTCTACCAATACTGCTAATCCACCGCCCTTAATAATACAATCTATTATAATATAATCTATTTAATATATCAAAATATTGTATCTCATTTCTGTGACCTGGGCACTAACACAATTTCTCTGCATCTATTTTAAAATTAGTTTTCTTTCTTTGTACTGTGTATTTATTTCATAATCATTCTCCCTTGGGATTTTGTTTGTTTGTTTCATAAATAGTGCTTATTAATAGTGTTTGCTTTTTTTCTTCTTTCTGGTCACTGGTTATGATCATTGGGAGATATTATTTGCTATGTATAAACCTGTGCAAGTATAGAAAAAACAAATATAAAACAATGAACATGTCTCTATGTATGTTTGAAATATATGTACAGTTCTACAATTCTGTTAATATTGGAGTCTTGTTAAGTTGTTATGGTAAAGAAAAAATATTTTAGATGAAATAAAGAATGATCTAATAAAATATATATACAATGCCAGTGCCTCAGCCAGAACACATAACAGAATAATATACACACACACACATACATATACAGGGTGTCCCCCAAAAATGTATACACTTTCATTAGAATGCTGTTGAAGTGTGTATACATTTTGGGGGGACATCCTGTATATATTATAATTCAAAATCTGAATGCACACATGGACAGACAATGGAAAAACATGAACATATCCGTTTGTCATCAACTAACTACTGGAGATTATTATTATTTCAGTGCTTTAAAGTTATATCATTTCCTCTAGTGCACAAAGTATTGCAACATGGCAAGACAAGATGACAAAATAGGACTGAGTGAGTCTTTTCAACTAAATTTATATATAAAAAGTAAAAAATGTATGTAAACTGGCCATGTTGGTTACACTACAAAAAGCGTTCTATCCACACAATAAAGTGGTTGTGTTAGTATCACTACTAAAAGCACCCAGCCCACACTGTAAATGTGGTTGTGTTAGTATCACTACTAAAAGCACCCAGCCCACACTGTAAATGTGGTTGGCATTAGAGAGGGCAGCTAGCCATAGAAACCATGCCAGAAATACTTCTGTATGAGCAAGATACTGTCACCTGATCTGACTTGTCTCAAATGGAACAACTCATCCAACCCATGCTAGTGTGGAAAATGGTCGTTAAACGATGACGATGATGATGATGACAACTCAGGGCGCTTCTAACTGAAAATGAAGAGCAATGAAACACGGTACAGCATGCAACAACTAGACAGGAGGAGATAAGGAAAAATGAATTAAATGAATAAATTCCGATGTTAATCCAAAGACAAAACTATCATAATTTTGACTGGCTGCAAACTGAGGAAGACTGATGTGGAGTAGACCTGATAACAATATTTAGGTACCCTATTGCCAATATGCTCCTCCCACCCTTAATTTATCCCCCTCACTATCTAAGTCCTGCACCTTAGTCTTCTTTTACTCATGTCTTCATCCAACCCATGCCATCAATAATATACTGCCAGACATTGCTTGTTCATTCACTCTCTTCGTGACCTCCTCCTCCATCATCCAACACATACCTACACTACATCCCTGATTCTCCTACCTTGTCCAACCCATGCCAGGATGGAAACACACAATTTCTTTGGTCCAATCTGATAATTGGCTCCTTTCTTCTTTAATAATTGTTTCTACTTTAGGCACAAGGCCAACAATTATCCTAGTGCATTACTGGTACTTTATTTTATCGACCCCATAAGAATGAAAGGCAAAGTTAAACTTGGCGGGATTCGAACTCAGACCGTAAAGGGGCGTAACTCTATGCTGCAAAGCATGGCATCGACCCTCTACCGATACTGCCAATCCACCGCCCTTCTTTAATAATGTTTTCTAATTCAGGCACAAAGCTAACAATTTGATGGGGGTAGAGGAAAGTCGACTATCCCAATCCCAATACTTTTCTACTACATTATTTTAGTGATTTCTGAAGGATGAAAGATAAAATTGACCCCGGCGAGATTTGAACACAGAAATGAATGAGTCGTAACTAAATACTGTAAAGCACTTTATCTGACGCCCTACCAATTCTGCCAATCCACAGACCTTTAATAATGGTTTCAGATTTAGGCACAAGGCCAACAATTTTTTTGTGGGGAAAAGTCAATTAAATCAACCCTAGTGTGTTACTGGTACTTTATTTCATTGATCCCAAAAGATGAAAGGTAAAGCTAAACTTGGTGGGTTTTGAACTCGGAATGTAAAGAGACATAATTAAGCATGTTGTCCAACGCTCTACTGATTCTGCCAATCCACTGCCCTTTAATAATACACTCTATTATAATATATCAAAATATTTTATCTCATTTCTGTGACCTGGTCACTAACACGAGTTCTCTGCATCTATTTTAAAATTAGTCACTAGCATATTTTCTACAGCTTTTCATTGTTACCACCAACTACAAACATCAGTTTAATGTAGATTCTCATTATGTTGGTTAGATATTCTATTATTTCAACTTTGGATATGTGGGTCTTTTGTCACACTCTTTTCTTTTTCTTTCTTTATACTATGTATTTATTTATTTCATGACCATTCTTCTTTGTTGTTTGTTTCATAAATAGTGCTTATTAATAGTGTTTGTATCACTGTTTATGATGCCTCTCTCTTGAAGGTCACTTCCATCACCCAATACTTACTCTCACCATTCATCTCTCCCTATCATTTTGTCCGATGTGCTAACAATTCTGCTAGTCTACCACACTTAATAATTATGATGATGATGATAATAATAATAATAGTAATAATAATAATCTGCTGGAAATGTGGAACAGTTGCCATCAATTGTTTTACAACTATCAGCTAGAACTTACTGTATTCATTTCTTAGATACATATTTTCCGGTGTGCAAAGCCTAGAGACCAGATTAGTGAATTAGTTAAGCGAACATTGAAAGGACATCAACAACAAATGGTGGTTCTCCCTGAAAAGGGTAATTCGATTAGAATTGATGTGGTTTAGGCTAGAAGGAGAGCAAGTTAGAAAGCTAGAAGAAGAATTTAAGAAAGTCAAAGCAACTGACATGCTTGCAGTGAGATTGGTGCTTGACCAATGCAAAGCAGAAAGGCTGCATTGTCAGAGCATGGGTGTGTGCTCTGAGACATGAGGGGATGAAAGCCATTCAATAAGCTCGGTTGGCAGGGGCCCAGCACAGCAATGAAGCCAGTCTTGTCAAGAAAGGGGTGCACATCATATATTAACCCAACTTGTTGCTTGTCATTTTATTGTCACTAGACCACACATTCCTAGAAGAGAGGTTTATTGACTTTGTTAGTGGCTGTATTATAGTAGAGCATACAAGGAAGATGTAGCCACCTGACCGGTCATGCCTCGGTACCTAACAGCTTGTCTAACCCATTGGACATTACACAGTGATGATAATGATAATGTAAGCTCAAATTACTGAACAAAACAGAGTGGGAGTAAAATTATCTTCGAAAAATTGCCACAGGGTAAACAAAAGGAAAAAGGATGGGAACCTTTGAAATTGTAGCAAGCTACTTTCTTTTGGCGCATTGATAGGCTATTCGTTCATGATTTGGCTAAGTCAGGCCAATCGTGAGCCGCGCACGGATATGTATTTTCAACTTCCGCCTAAACTGAGATTTTGCCACTACTTTCGATAAACTCTTTCTCTTGTTGCTTCAACTGTGGAAAGGTAAGCACCATTTTTTTTTGCCGTGCAACCACTAGCCAATATGTAACGACAACAACATAACTACGAGCCTGGCCAACACCTCAGCCAGTTGACCGTACCTTCTAAACTCTTAATTTGTTTATTTCTTTGTTTGGCATGCCAGCTCAACCTTTGTAATCGGTTTGTAAATACATTATGTAAAAACATTGTAAAGTCTTGTGATGCTATTACCACAGCCATAGCCTTTAAATGTGATATGGAAAGATCCTTTCCAGAGTTATTATCACTGCAGCAACAGAACCTGGGACTTACAGCCAAACCTCAATTCAACTAACATTGCCATATAACAAAACCATTACATTTATTGATATAACCAAACCATACCTTTCCTACCACAACAAATA
>OZ024745.1:33302813-33355313 GCA_964016885.1 Eledone cirrhosa | reverse complement strand
TTGTGGGAAGATACAGTACTTTTGAAATAAAGTTTTGTGTCCTTTTACGAAAGAAAACCCATCAGTTGATTAGCCATAATCTTGTACTTATTTACACTGAATAATGATATTATTACTATTATAAAAACAACTGAATGGTAGAGTGTTGAACTTGTGGTGATATATAACATCCCTCTACATTCTAAGTTCAAATTTCACTATTGTTCCTTCAGGGTCACTACAACAAATACTGGCCATGTATTGGGGTAAATTTACAACTACCTCTTTTTCCAAAATCGCATGGCTTTGTGCCAAAGTAAGAAAATATTATTATCCTTATATGTGGACACCCTGGGTTTTGGTTAGTTATTGGCAGAGTTCAGAAATAGCTTTTTGTTCTTAGCTGGAATTTTTCCGGGGAATCAACATTGTCTCCCATCTCCCTGCTGCTATATAAATCTCAGATAATAGAAATGTTAAATAAATACATAAAAATATTCTATTATTATTGTTGTTGTTGTTGTTATGAAGTAAAGATGATTGTTGAGTAAGTCTTAATTGAGAAAATGTCTGGTACAAAAATGGTTTATAGAATGTTCCTGAAGAGTGACATCAAAGTCTAGCTTGGCAAACATCATGCTTATTTTTCGTTTAACTCTTAAGATCCTGCAATGATTTATCAAAATATTTAAACATCCTGCAGAAAATATCTAAAAATGTATTTGTTAATTCAAATATTTATAGTATCTTTACTAGTGAACAAATTGTTGTGGAAATTAATATTAGAGTAAATTCTTTAATATTTAATTGTTTCTACTTTAGGCACAAGGCCAGCAATTACTCAGTGCATTACTGGTACTTTATTTTATCGACCCCGTAATGTAGTCAGTTATGAAAAAAATAATGGTGTGGATACATAGTTTTGTTGCAATATTAGAGCAAAGACTTTAATTTTTCATGTTTTGCTAATGAGATTTCAGGAGGTTAAGAGTTAAATAATGTCTAATGTAATGGTCTTGCTTGATCTCCATTGATGATCTAATTGTGGCATCCATTTTGTTTTTTATTATGACCATGCTGTGCCAAACATGATATTTAGTGAAATTTAAGAGAATGTTTGGCCTCAAGCAAAGGCCATTACAACACCCATTAAATATAATATAGTTGAATAAAGTCAGGGATATAACCCTATGTAATGGAAAAAAAAGTGAATAGAATTACTGGCAGAAATTGAACCACATCACTACTGTGTTGTAGTGACGTTTACAGGACACAAAACATTCTCCTGAATTTCACTATTACTTCACACTCCTCAACCCTTTCATTGCCATATTTCTAATGAAATATGCCACCTTTGTTGTTCAATTAATTTTGTCAATAATCAACAATTTGAAGGAAATTAGTAAAATAACCAACCATATTTTTAAGCTGGTGTATAGTACATATCATAACAAAGATATTCTTCTGTAACATTATTTTTTTATTTAAATTATCCTTTCCCCATAAAGAAAGGATACTTGTGCTTCAGTAAAAGAAACCATTGCAGAATTGTCAGTTATGGCTCATTACATTCTGAGATCACATCCTGCCATGGTTATCTTTGTCTTTCATCCTTCCAGCGATGATAAAATAAAGTATCAGTCAATATAATTGACGTCTTCCTTTCCTCAAATTGCTGATCTTGTTCCTAAATTAGAACCATTATTATTGATAGTGTTGAACACTATGCTTCATGGCATAAAGTTACACCGCTTTATGTTCAGATTTCCAATCCTGCCGAGGTTAGCTTTGTCTTTCATTGTTACAGGGGTTGATAAAATAAAGTACCAGTAATGCACTGGAGTTAATTTAATCAACTTTTCTCTCCCCCCCCCCAAATTCTTACTATTATTACTACAATTTGCACCTGTTTAACCCATACCAGCAATGAAAAACATGTAAAAACAATGGTCTATGACCAGAAGACAACTAAGTTGGATGTTTTACAATATTTCACAAATTATTATCTCATTGTTCTAAGCTCAAGTCCCAGTAGAGTTTGACTTTGTGTTTCATTCTTCTGCTGTCATTGTAAAGAATTACCACTAATACACAGGTGTCTTTAGATGGAAGTTACTAATATAGGTGATATGTAGATTATGAGGCATGAGATGTTGATTGTTCAAAATGTATATAAATTGTGTCATATTTTAGGTCATCAACTGTATCTGTTTGTGGTACCAATCCCACCACTATTTAACATTCCAAAACCTTTAGTGCTGGCCAGTATTGTAAATGTCTTTTTCTCCAATAGAATTCCCATTGATAAACCACTATTATGTCCGAACTGATATATCATTTATTTCATGCAAGTGTGATAAACAGCAACAGTTGTTCTGTTGCTTTAATAGTGATGTCTACAAACGGTTATGTGGCCCTATTGAACATTAAAGACACTTATTTTTAAACCATTTTTTGTTAATGAAAGAAAAGGGCTGCAAGATATATATTTTTTCTTAATTTGTATAAATACATAATTTTGTTGACATTGATTTTCATTTTATTTCACAATAAAAAGAAAAAATTTAATCCATTTTTTTTCAAATTATTTCTGTTTTCAATGCTTCTAATATTAATTCATTTCCTTGCTTCATCATGCCTCTCAAGAACCTCATCAGTGAGGCATAGTCAAGCATGAGTCTGCTTGATCAGTTAACCAAGGTTTGTTTCACTGATGAGGCCCAATAAGACTGGAACATGCCTGTAGCCAACACCTTATCTACTAGCAAAGATCAGATTTTCACCAAATAAATACATAGATACATGAACCCATAGCCGTTGATAGAATCATAATGTTGCTGCAATAGCATAATTTGACATTTTAAACTTGGCAGAGCCTATCTCCAGGTTTGATTATCGCCAATTTCTTCCAGTGAAAAGAGATGGAAAGGAGAAAGAAAAAATTGTGTGTGTGTGCCCCCCCCCCCCCCTCCCCGGGCAATTATATTGTCTGTAGCAGTAACAGTAGTTCTCCAAAATAAAGCCATTTAAGCTACATTTATTAAATATCAGTATTATTTTATGTCTGCCTTCTATGCTGACATAGGTTGTCAAATTCTCTGACCAGACAGGCAGGAAAGACCCTCTTCTTGTTTATATGTTCCATATTTGGCATGATTTCTACAGCTGGATGCCCTTCCTAATATCTACCACCTTACAGCTTGTACTTGGTGAATTTCATCATTGCAGTAAAACTACTACTTTACAGTGTGTACTGACCAGTCCATGCCATCATGGAAAACAGACGATAGTGATGTTGAACACATTATCTAACAAGTTCTTTCACCTTTATATTTGTATTGTGTGATTTAAGGACATTTGACCGTTATTTCTAGCAGGTGGAACGACCACATGGTTAAAGTTTCGTTTGCTCCTTGGGAATTTTATTTTTTCTTTATTTGACAGGTCTGGGTTGGGGTGAGGCAGTGCCTCTGCCCTCCACAAATCTCCGTGGTCGGAGATATTAATACTATTGGCCTCTTAAGAAATTTACTTTGTTTTTGTTGTTGTTTTCACCGGTCGAATAATTCCATATATGGTCAGTAGGTCGGTTCTATTATTTGTTCAACGTCCACTTTACAAAAAGCTGTAGTAATTTCACAAGAGGTGAAATCTTAAACATAAAATATTGCTTTCTGATTTAGGTACAAGGCCAACAATTTGGGGGAGGGGAAAGTCGAACAAATCGACCCAGTGCATTACTGGTACTTTATGTTATCGACCCCGTAAGGATGAAAGGCAAAGTTAACCTCGGCAGAGTCTGAACTCAGATCGTAAAGGGGCGTTACCGTTTTACGAGGTTAACTTTGGCGTCGATTTAATCGACTTTCCCCTTCCCCCAAATTGTTGGCTTTGTGCCACAATCAAAAACAAATATTTTCTGTTTAAGATTTCACAGCTTTTTGTAAAGTGGAGAGTCGAAAGTGTAATATACTACGTCCTGTTATCAACTTTGTAGTCTAAGTTAATATTCTAAAAATATGTTGTTATGAATGAATAGATAATAAATTAGATCCATTTTTAAAAAGTATACTCTAATGTTTTTAATATAAAGGGCACAAATCTAACGTGGTTGTCTGATAAAAATATGTCAATTATACCAATATATCAAATATCATGAAAACACCTGACGTTGCTAATGACAACACACATATATATAGAGAGAGAGAGGTGACCTATTTTTTTGAAGTTTGTTTCTAACTTTTATAAGTTCAACTTTAATATTACAAAGCTTTTATTTAACTTTGAAGGAAGGTAGAGTAAAAAAGAGAAATCGTGGAAATGGATGAACGTCACTGGTGGGTGGCTGCTAAAATACAGCAGACGTTTAGGTTTACTAAAACTTTCCAGCCTGAAGTTTTAGAGTCGTATTTGTCCCAAGAAAAAATCCTAGCCGAACTTGATAAGTTTTTTGGGACCGAGTCCCCAAAGTATTTGTTTGTATACAGAAATAGAAAAGCAGCAGAAACATCGGATATAACTTCATCCCTTGTATTAAGTACAGAAACTTTGTCTTCTCTGGCAGAATCAATTAATAGGAAAGACTTGGTATTTTTATATTTCCTGAGGAAAAATTCGGATAATGTTATAAATGAACTTTCGATTGACAAAGAAATTCTCTGTGGTGAGATCAAGGGAGATCCGCTGAAGATATTTTCCTTGAAATTGTCGGAAATATATTTACCGATTTTTAAAAATTCTAAGCACTGGTGTAAATGTGCCGAAGACAGACAAAGGGTTATTTTACAGACCATGGAAAGATGTTCAGAAGTTTTGACTGAATCTGTGTCATTTGGTAAACATTTGCCAATAATGGTAATTCAAATATATTTAATTTTGTTCTATATTTCTTCCCTCATATTGTTGGTATATTTTCTGGTGTATTTTATTTAGTGTTTAGAGAGTTTGGATTGACAATCGTGGTGTTATAAGTTTGATTCACTGACTAGCATCCTTATGAGAATATTTGGTGTTAAAGCAAGATGCGAAACCGTTTCTCTGAATATATTTGTTGTGTGTAACAAGATACGTCATTGATATGTTAATATTGGTGCATATGTGTAATTAGCTATCTATTATGACTGCCGAGTCCATAGTAAGGATCAAACCGCCAGACTCTTTCAAAAACGAAAGAGAGGCGGTTTTCCTCTGTACGGTGGCTATGGTGAAAGAAGTTATATGGTGGACGAGGTTGAGAGGACTGAGGACAGATGCCTTTCTCTCCGGACAACAATTGATTCCATTCTTTAAGTATCACTTTAGAAGGAGAATCAGGGTGGAGAGAGAGGCACTGCACCCCAGTAAATTTACTGAAAGGTGGGTGAATGAAGCGAAAATGGCCCGAGTGATTGGGCCTTCTCTGTTTATAAGCCTGTAGGTTGAGGAAGAGAGCAAAAGGAAGAAAGGAGCACTTGCACAACACGCTCCTTGAGTTGAGGGTTGTTCTATCGACGGGGTATTAAACAACCCATTTGTGGCGCAACCCCCCTATTGGGGATTTCGATTGTTGAAATTGTTTGTTTTTATATTTTTTACACGACTGTATGTAAAATCCCCGGCATGTCTTTGTATTGTCCCCTTTCTTGTTGCGCCCTTGTGGCTAATAAAGAAATCTATCTATTAAGGTGTAATTTGACCGAATAGCGAAGACTTCTGAAAGTAAAGAATCACGAATGAATACAATATTTAGATAGACTGTGCGATGCGACATGGCGATAAGTAGATAAACTCCTTAACCTACGGAATTTAAAATGACATTTTTCTATATACTATATTGAACATGTGAAGGCGTGTGGCGGAGTGGTTAGAGAATTGGATTCGCAATCGTAAGGTTGTGAGTTCGATTCCTGGACCAGGCGATGCGTTATGTCCTTGAGCAAGACACTTTATTTCACGTTGCTCCTTCTACCTGGAGTTGCGACCGATAGATAGTATTAGCAATTGGAAAGACCAACGGAAACATTGTTCCCTCGGTCCGATTCGACGAAAGTCGATCGTTCCCAAAAAAAATATTGAACATTCAGTTAAGTGTTGTTGTTTGTTTTTTTAAATGTT
This sequence comes from Eledone cirrhosa, assembly GCA_964016885.1. Taxonomy (NCBI): domain Eukaryota; kingdom Metazoa; phylum Mollusca; class Cephalopoda; order Octopoda; family Eledonidae; genus Eledone; species Eledone cirrhosa. The sequence continues at coordinate 33,349,241 of OZ024745.1, read as the reverse complement.
ATATAAATGTTCTTTGTAAAATATTCACATCATAACAATTACTTATCCAGTAAAACATGCTCGCTTTAGTGAAGAGGGTAAGTTGACAAAGATATATTTGAAGTCTATAATAATTGTTTCTACTTTTGGCACAAGGCCAGCAAATCACCCAGTGCATTACTGGTACTTGGGCCGAGTTCTGGAACTTCATTTCCCCTCTGGAATACTAACACGCCCGTCCTGTCTCGCCGTAGCCTAAGTCCCAGCGCGGCTCCTCCCTCCAACGCTTCTGACGGCTTCGCAGTCAGTCCATACCCCTGTAAATGGCTTGTGACCTCCACCGCCGACACTACAGACTCGTCCACTAGGATGTTGTCAATGTAGGAATTAGTGGCCCTCTTCATCTTGTCGGCCTTTCCCAGAATGGTCTTGAGGACTGCCGCCATGATCTTCGGTGCAGAGCTCAGCCCGAAACCGAGCCTGGTCAGGCAATATGTCCGGCCCTTATACCTGACCAGCTGATACTGCCAGAGCTTCTCATCTATGTGTAATTGTAAGTATGCCGACTTTAGATCGACGATTGCGGAGTCATGCGTCTCCACTCACGCAGGGTTTCCCCACAGACATCCGTGACCTCGCCACCCGTGTGGCATGACACGTGCTCGTTCAGCTCCCGAAAGTCCAGTACCGGCCTCACCTTGTTCTTCGTGGGTTGCGCCACCGCCATTAACGGCAATACTCCACACTTCACCTCCTCTTTCCAGAGAAGCAGTATGCTTCAATCCATCTCTCTACCTCTCGCTCAAACTCGCTCCTAATGTCTCCCTTCAATGTGTGTTGATAGCAGCCCACTTTGGTCTTCAGTGTTAGTGGTTCTCCCTTCCAGTACCGCTCAACAACCCATCGTTGCCCATCGAACACGGCCTTGAAGTCTTTGTCCTGTACAGTGTAAGCGGGATATTTCTCCTCGTGGGCCTTCTGGTTCTCCTGTCACGTACTCACAGCGCATACCAATGCGGCGCCGCCAAATGACACACCGACATTGTTCACTGTGACGCCTCCTAGACGGCCAATTGCGTCCATGCCCATAACTACGCCAAACCCATCCACCACGTTGTCGACTACAATGAAAGAAAGCCTTATTTTCTTTCTTCGTACCGCCATCTCCACTTCGCTGCGACCTCGGCATTCAATTTTCCTACTGTCGACTGCCTTTACGCTGCTCTTCCTCTCCACCTCTGCGCCACCTCCGCGGTAACCAGTGTCGTCGTACAGCCCGTGTCCACGAGGGCTCGCTGTGGCTTTCCCCTCACGAAGACTTTCACCACGGGCAGCGCCTCTACTCATAAGGGGCAGCTACCGGCGCAGTAGTTCCCCTTGGATCATTTCCCTGGTCGCAGCTAGTAGCGATGTGGCCTGGTCGCTTACACCGGTCGCATATTTTGTCCGGCCTTGACTCTCTACAGTCTCTCGCCATGTGCGGGCCCTGGCACCTAAAACAACGACCTCTAAACGTTTGCGGGCGACCGCGTGCCGTGGTTGCCTCCCTTTCACCATTTGGCTGCCGGCTGCCTTGGGCCTCTGTCATTGCTATCGCCGTGACACTCTTCTTAGCATCTTCTGCTATGATGCGGGCTTGCTCTACCAGTGAACACATCTCCATTTCTTTGTAACCCGGGACTTGCTGCAGTTTCACCGCTATGTCGTCTGGAAATCCATTTATGAACGCCAACCGCACCGTGTGTTTGCATTCCACCTGATATCCAGCCAACATGGCCAATCGCCGTATTTCCGCTGCGAAAATGTCAACGCGTTCACCGTTCCATCTAATCATTGCCAGCTTAGCAAAAGCGGCTAAGGGTCCTTCCGCAAACGCTTCCATCATACGCCTCTCAATCTTTTGCACATCCCTTTGGCTGTGTTCATCCATCTCTAGGAAGAGTGCCAACGCATCCCCTTCGAGGTACAGTGCCATGAGGCCAGCCACATCTTCTATCTTCTGTAAGCTTGCGAAAGCCAGACTTTTCGCAACCAGGCGACAACATCGCCTTCACCGGTAAATGCTCTAATCACTTCTCCGCTCATTCGTAATTTCGTCACCATATCCTAATTTTGAAAAAGCTACTTCACTTACCGCTTATTGCTGGCACCGGTAATCCAATGGCTGGTTTCTCCTCTCCCACGTGCGTACAATCCAACTCGTTAACCAGGAGCTCCAAAACTGACGTCCACCACCTTTGCTGACCACCCTAGAGAGATGCAGACCTGCTGGCCCTCCCGGTCGAGCACCCTTCTGGTCAAGCACCCTCTGGTCAAGCACTCTTCCAGTCGAGCACTCCACAGCCTCCGGCCAACGCACACCACACCATACCTACAATATATACAAAGCAGGAAATACATACATCTAGGACCACATATAACAGAAGGGAGGTGAAAGGGGCGACAAACTAACCGCTGCCAGAGCAAAAGATAATAGTATCGCGAGGAGCACTGGGAAACCTCTCTAATAAGTTGGAGGGCAAGCCAGCGCGCTTGCAGTGTTACCTCGGGTGATGGCGAGGCTGATACACTGGAACAACCAAGCGCCCTCACGAGCATCACCAGTTATCTCGGTTAGGCGAGCCACCAGTGAAGATAAGAACCTCACAGTCTAGCCCGACTTCCCCAAACGTATCGAACGCCATTAGCAAATCCTCCAAATTCAATGCCTGTTTCGCTAGCACGCATTATCGTACTTCGTATTATGTAATCTGTTCTTCACTCAGAGAGAATACCTTTGTAACTAGCCAGCTTAATAACTCCCTGAATGTTTTCCACATTGCCCTTACTCTTTACACCAGCGTTTCTCAGCCGGTATTCCTCGGAACTCTACAGTTCCACAAGAAGTTGCTAAGAGTTCCACGAGAAACAGTGATAAGCTAATGCATTTTTTAGGAACTTTTATTTAATTTTATATTCATAATTTTACTATACATGTACGGCATATTGTTAGATAATCCTTGGCTATTCTAATAAAGAATTCACCTCATATATCAAGAGATAGATATTAATAAATAACATTACAAATTGTTCACAATTCTTGAAAATATAAACATGTATAATAAATACAATTAACTATTGCTAGGAACCTTACAAATATAACGTACAAAATATATGATAAAAGCGAGAGAAAGAAAGAAAAGAAAACAAAAAATGACCATCAATTCACCACCAAGTACGACAATAGGCCGCACATCACAAGGGTCAACGGAAACTTTTTAGGCATGCCAATACGCTCGCAGCATTACCGCTGGTGATGGCGAAGCTAAGGTACTGAACCAGGTACCCTCACGGGCATCACCTGACACCTCAGTAAGGCTAGCCGCCAAAGATGACAAGAACTTCGCTGTTAGCAGCTCAACTCCACCTAATATTTCGAATGCCACAGACTGGAAAATAATATTTGTTTAATATTTTCCAGTATTTTCTAATTTTATAGGGGTTCCCTGAGACATGAAAACTATTTCAAAGGTTCTACAAGGGTAAAAAGGTTTGGAACATCTATCTCCACTGCTGATTTAACTATTTCTAGGAAACCTTCCAAACATTTATATGCCTTCTCTGAGAGGTGAGATTGGTGTAGCGCTTGATCAGTTTGAACGTCTATTGATCTATATTGAAAGGGAAAATGAATGTGACGGAAATTCCCTTGGATCGAAGTTCCAGGGAGGAAGGATTGTGGGTAGTGTTTAATGCCAGGTTTGGAAACATGAGATGCTGTGAATGTGGCAAGAGTAGGGCTAAATAACTTATCATAGTTGAAATAAATAATGGGTTTTGATTTAAACACAAGGTCAACAGTTTTGGGCCAGGGGAATGTCGATTTAATCGACCCCAGTGGATTACTAGTGCTTTATTTTATCGACCCTGTAAGGATGAAAGGCAAAGTTAAACTCAAAATGTAAAGGGCTGTAACTCTATGCCGCAAAGCATGTTATCCAACTAAAAGTCTAAAGTCTGTCTCGAGCCTAGAGGTTCATTGGGCCAGTGTTTATCCCAGTTTCTATGGCGTGAAGCGACAAAGAGTACAAGACTCCCTTTTGAACAGGATGCCAGTCCATTGCAGGTTTTAAACTACCGGCTATTTTCAGCTGAGTATACTGAGGCAACGTGAAATGAAATGTTTTGCTCAAGAATACAACACACAACCCAGTCCAGGAATCGAAACATTATAATCGTAAGTCCAACACCCTTACCACTAGGCTATGTGCGTTCACTGTCCTGTTGTCCAATGACCTGCCAATCCACTGCCCTCACAGTTGAAATGAAAAATGGTTTCTGGTTTTGGCAAACAATTCTGGGTAAAGGGAAAGTTGCTTAAATCGACCCCAATGCGTTACTGGTACTTTATTTTATCAACTCCATAAGGATAAAAAGCCAGGCTAACTTCAGTGGGATTTGAACTCAGAATGTAAAGGGTATTAACTCTATGCTGCAAAGTATATTATACGATGCCCTACCAATACTGCCAATCCACTGCCATTACAGTTGAAATGAATAATAAAAACAACTAAAATGGGATTTTCCCCATAATTTATGTATTTTTATTTTACCTTTATGAAGATATGCAGCTTAGGGTGTTGGGCTTACAAACATAAGGTCATGAGGTTGTTTCCTAGACTAAGTAGTAGGTTGTGTCCTTGAACAAAACATTTTATTTCATATTCATCTAGTCCACTCAACTGGATGGAAAAAATGAGTAGCAGCAGCTGGGTGTTAACCCTCCAACAGACTGGCATCCTGCAATGTCACTAGTGCCAAACTCTATTGACCGTTGTCTCTCTCTTGGACATCAATGGAGAGAAAACTGGCATGCATGTATGATTGTTGGTCTTCCACTTTTGGAGAGGAACTTTCCAGCTACAAACCCATGGTCTACTTCTTCTTGAGTCATCCTTCCATCAAAAGTGAAACATTCATTTTGCCTTTTTTAATGGCTAGAATATATGTGGCTTACCACACCTGCATACTCATAGATTTCTCTGCTAACTGGAGCAGTTGTGCCAATCCATTGTTGAATTAATAGTCAATCATCTGTGAAGCCACTGGTGTTCACAACACCAAGGTCATCTAATTAAACTGATGATCATTGCATGAGTTACTGTTTACTATGAAACAAGCAGGATTTTTATTGAGGCTTACTCTTCTAAATCCGACCTTTTCTGCTAGACTATCCTATGATAGCTGTATCAGAGGCACCTCGTGTAGGATGTGGCTCTTCACCACATAGGTCAGTCTTTGAACTGAGAGAGGCTAAGTGTTCAGCTTGTAAGGGCTTATATTACAAATCATCAGTTTACTGAGGGGCATGTTGGACAAACATTGGGACATACAGGAATACCACAAAAGACAATCCAGTACCAACCAGTGAAGTCACTACAGTCATGACCTGTGAATTGCTATATATCTCATCTTCAGATACAATATATCAGTGTTTATTGTGTTATTTTTTTTTCATATTCAATTAAGGAACATACCGTATATACTCGAATATAGGTCGAGGAAAATGTAACCAAAAAATCGAGGGTAAAATGGGGATTGCCTTATATTCGGAGTCAATAGTTTGATGATTTTTACCAACTTCAAATTCTTCATAAAGTGCTAAAATATCTGGAGTGATTATTTTGCAATGAAACAGTTTTTCTACATTTAGTACATCTTCATTACTGTTATTTATGCATACCTTGAAAATATTTCCAACAAAATATTAAAACTTCATAATATTAAAATATTAAAACTCATGAGGATTTCAAACCATACCATCTAAACATGTGTTGATTAGCTGTCCTGGCTTATAAACAGGGTTTGGATCTTTGTCCATTTCTGACATATAAAAGGGAGTTGGCTTATATTCAAGTGTATAAGGTAATTGAACTGATTATTTTAACTTACTTCCAGCAAATCCTGAAGACACCTGCTGAAATAACCCCAATGGAACAATGTACATATACATCCTCCACCAAAACGTATGATCTTGAGAATAAAGAACAGATTATAACTGAGTGGATTACAAATATTGAAACTATTCTATACAGTTCAGATGAGAGGCAAGCTAATATCTTAACACTGTTATATCCCTACATTTTGGTTATTTATTTATTTACTGTTTAGTTGGGGAGAGGAGAGAATGGCAGTGACAATGAATCTTTTTAAAGGGTTCTGAGACTGGTGAGAGGAGGGAAGGGGATGGAGGTGTCCCTAAACAGGTGACCTGACATAAATGCTTGCAACAGAATGGACTCTGCTAATGGTATCCAATGGCCAGGTGGTGTTAATAGTGCTGCTGCTACACACAACTTACCATAGTTGGCACTCCTTTCATGAACAATTCTATGACTCCAGGATCGATTTTATTATATTTATTGTTGTGCTAAGAAAGTCATGAAGGTCATATCTACCATTCTGCTACCTACCCATTGATGGATTACAATAGGCTAAGCTTTTCATTGTATTTCTTGTACATGTGTTAATGAAGGCCACTGGGGAGCATGAAATCCAGCCCGAGATGTTAAAAACCTTAAATAGAAAAGGTATTCTCTGGCTGACTTGTATGTGCCGGGTGACCTAGATCTCTTGAAAGGTACCTGAGCAATGGCAGTTGGTAGTTAATTAGTTATATTATTATACTAAATCCTTACCAATTCTTGATTATTTTCAAATTAATTTGAAAACTACTGGCAGTGTTAGAAATATGGTAGGAAAAGGGTTATTTTTTCTATTATGGTTCTCAGATGTAAATGAAAGAATAATATATATTTTAGGACATTGGAGAACAATTTGGGTCCACTGAGTGAGCTGAAGAAATGGAAAAGAAGGTATAAAATTCTTGAAAGTATCACAGAACAGCTGAAGAGCAAAGAATGCAAATCAGTTATTTCATATCTTATCGCTGGACGTTCAAAGCTGTTAAGAAAATGGAAACTTATAGATTCTGGGTAATATTATAATCTTTTTTTCTTTGACTATATGAGGGTCGGCTGAAAAGTTCATAGGCTGGCCAAGATACTCTCATGGAATGACCAAACGAGGTTTAATTTTCAACATAGTCCCTAGAAAGAAACAATGCAGTTACTAATAAGAGTTGAAATTAATGCATGCAAGATTTCACAGGACTAGCATCACTTCTTCATAGTCAGTCTATGAATTTTTCAGCCTACCCCCATCCAAGAGGTTAAAATGGCAGAGTTGTTAGAACATCAGCATTTGATCCATCCAGCCCTCTATACACTGAGTTCAAATCCTACCATGACCAACATTGCTTTTCATCCTTTCAGGTGTCAATAAATAAAGTAGCAATCTAGGATGGTGGTGAATTAGCAGGATCATTAAAGAGTCTGAGAGATGCTTTGTTGTATCTGTCTTGCCTTCATGCTTTTAAGTACTGTGGAACCTCCATTCATCAATCCCCTATCATCATGAACAAATCAGTTCACAAATAATTTTTCCAAACATAAAACATCTCAGCTGACAAATAATGTCTCAAGTAACAAATACACAAGTCTGCAACAAGGGTTGGCGACAAGCTGGGAGTATCAGTGGGAAAGCGTCACTTGCTATGTAGTTAGTTACTATGGTGATATATATCTGCCTTTCACACACTGTCTCTCTCTCTCATTGTATTTCTCTCTCAACATTTTGTATGAGAAAATAGTTTTGGCTTACGAACATTTCAGTGAAGAAATGCCTTCAGGAACAAATTAAGTTCATGAACTAAGGTTCCAATGTACAAATCCCACCACCCGTCATCAAAAACATTGTTGTCACTACCCCATCCCCAGCTGGTTGACCTCTTCAGGGAAGTAACTGACCTAAAAATATGGTCATGAACATTCTCAAATTTGTTCATGTCATGTTGATTTCAGTCATTGGACTGCAGCCATGCTGGGGCACCACTTTCAGAGAGGTTTTTAGGCAATCATATTGATCGCAATACTTATTTTATCCATTTCTATTTGTTGAAAGTTACAAGACAAAGGGAGAGACAATATATACAACACTGAGTTCCTTTTCTTTTTTATGACCCATGTAAATAAAACCACAAACATTGACACACACTCTTTGTCTTCCCTTCTCTCTCCCTCTCTCTCTCTCTCTCATACACCTAACAGAGAAATCAAATGTTAAATGATGATATTTCTGTTAATTCATTTATGTCAGGATCTCTGAAGCAATAAATGAGGCGAGAGATAAAGTGAAATATTTGGAATTTATTAAGAATCATTTACTGGAGTTACGAAACACTTGCTGTCCAGAATTTGTGATGTACACTGTAATACCAAACATCATTGCTGCCCTTAAAAGACAGGAGTCACTAACAAGACATTTTGCCAGATCTGGATTCTTAGCTCTTCTTTTGAAAAAGGTAAAAAAAAAAAATATGTGAGAACATGTATGTAAATCAGAGGTTCTCGAAGTGGGTGGTAGAGATGATATAATAGTATATTAAATATCAAATGATATGAGGTTAACTTTGCCTTTCATCCTTATGGGGTCGATAAAATAAAGTACCAGTAATGTACTGGGTAATTGCTGGCCTTGTGCCAAACGTAGAAACAATTATATATATATAATAAAATAAAAAAATATGTATAATATTTATTTATACATGGTATATATTACATTATTTATTTTATATAAATTACCAATTTTATTTATTATATATAATTTACAATTTGCATGTAGGCAGGTCTCTCTGGAAATAGGGGTGAGGGGCAATGAGGGTATTAAGTGGCTGGGGGAACCTCTTATGTAAATAAACATTAAGTGTCAAGTGAGTTGAAATATGTTTAGAAATCTCAAATGCTAGAGAATAGTTGTGAAAATAGCTTTATGAAATTGGGGAAAAATATCCCTATGGATGGGAAAAGAGGGCCAACATTTGCTAACTGGTATTTTTACCTGATTTCCAAAATCTGTTTTCACAGCTATTCTCCAGCGTTTGAAATTTTCTTAATTACAAAAATATATATTTTGTTAAATATATTTATCAGCAACAAGCTTTAAATCTTAACATCCACCCACACGCAACCACATTAGCAAAATATTCTTGAAAAGTACAAAAAAATACTACGACTGCATCATTACATTAAAAACTAAAGACTTTACTGAAAACTTTCACAACCATCTGTCCACAAGTAAAGTTACTCAAAACATTTGAATTAACAAACCCATTTCTAGATATTTTCTGCTAAATCATTGCAGGATGTTAAGGCTTAAGTTAAGATTATTGAAGTCATATATCAGTCTATCTAGCTGTCTATATATCTATTTGTTTGTTTGTCTGTCTGTCTCTGTCTGTTTGTCCCACTTTGAAGGTTTCGATTTAGCACCATTTATCTGAACACAAATACTATGCCATTCATATAGAGACATCAGGGCAACAAGAAGCTGACCATCGACCCCATACACCTGCACAACCTTTCACAGCAGGTCCCGAGGAATGCGGTCTTATGCCTTTTCAAGGTCTTCAAAACAAGAATATACCTCTTAGCAATACTCCCATGATTTCTCAAAGACGCTGCAATGTGAATATTTGGTTGGCTGTGCTGCATCCAGGGCAAAATCCGAACTGTTCATCGGCTAACTTGCCAGACACTTAGCATAGACTTTACTGGGGAGGCTTAACAAGGAGATCCCACTGTAATTGAAACAATCTCTCTTGTCTCCCTTTTTGAAAATTGGAATTATCACTCCCGATTGCCATTGCTAGTTTAAGACATGGGAGGACATTGGGGTTAAGCTGGAATCTGATTTCAGATCAGCAAATAAAATATTCTGGCAGATCATCCACCGACATCATAAGAAGTCATCCTCCACACTGCTATCAGGAACATGTCTGGGGTTCTCCTCTCTTCAGAGAGGTGGAGAGAACATTTTTCTGATCCCCTAAACCCAATCACAACAGCATCTTCTGATTTACACGAGGTGCATCTGGGAATGGTGACTAATCTCTCAGAGGCTGAGGTCACAAGAGCAGTTATAGAGCTCAAATGTGGCAAGGCCACTGGGGAAGATGTAATCCGGCCCGAGATGTTAAAGCCTCAAATAGAGGAGGTATTCTCTGGCTGACTCATGTGTGCTGGATGGCCTGGATCTCTGGAAAGGTACCCAAGCAATGGAATTTAATTCTTCAGAAATATTATATTTAATTTGTATTTTACATTTTATTTCAGACTGCCAACCAATTAGTTATCATATTTAAGAAATTTATCAAGCTGTGTACTACAAGCACTGATGGAGATGATATATTTTGGAATCAAATCTTACAGAGTTGTTCTTCTTTGAATCTACAAAAGAAAACTGTTGGTGGCAAATATAAGGTTGTAATCATAACTTTCTTCTTTCTTACCATTTAATATTGCTTTCCAAAAGGAAAAAATTCAAAAAGAGGGGAATAATATCAGTTTAATCCTTTTGATATTAAACTGCCCTTAAGCTGAATCTGTTTCTATGGAGAAAAAAACCCACACATTTTAAAGGGTTTCTATTTAAAGTAAAACCTTCCAACATAATTTTAAGAACCTTTTGTTATATTCCAAACATAAACTTCATAATAAAAGATATATGTAGCGAATATTAAGGATATAATCTGTAGTCATAAGGTGAGGTTACCATTCTGTAGTAATATGATTAGGGGTTACCAAATTCCACATGCACCCAACATGTATATACAAAGTGTTACCAAAGATATAGTAATGAAATACACTAATAATGTAATATATGTAGTCTTCACACCATATTGTAGTGGTGATAGATATACAGTCTCCACTAATTTATGAAACTTAGTTTTTCAGGGCATTTGTAGAAAGTATTCTGTTATACAACTCAGAAACTTGGAATATAACATGAATCCTGGAAATAACAATTGATGCTGTTGAGAAGGATTTTTAAATATCAGCTGGAGAGATCATATAACCAACAGAAAGCTATACCAAGGTCTTCTGTGGCTATCAGTTACCATTAGGTAGAGAAGATTATGCTTTCTGGTCATTGCTACAGAGCTGGGGACCAATCGGTTTCTAAGCTTTTATTTTGGTCACCATCAGGAAGTAGGTGGTGCAGAGGAGCAGGAATGAAGACCTTTCCAAAAATGCTCAGAGAGGATACTGGTATAAACTCTGATTCTAAAATCAATGTCATAATGGGGGACAGAGACCATTGGAGGCAGAAAGTGAGATATGTTATAGTTTCGTCTGCAGATGACTGATGATGATGATGATGGTGGTGGTGGTGGTGGTGGTGGTGGTGGTGTGTTTGTGTGAAAAGTAAACAGAAAACAACAAAGCAGACAATACAGTACAATGAAGATATATTCTAGTTTAATCCTTGCTATAGAAGGAAAAGATTCTTAACGTCTCAGATGCTAGTCCTTCATCAGACAATAGACTGAGAAATAGAAAGATACAGGAGAGTGAAAAGAATGAGAAATGAAAAAAAAAAATTGTTGGGGAGGAAAAGCACAGGTGTGTTCAGACAGCCATGTATATATTCTTTTACTCTTTTACCTGTTCCAGCCATCCGGCTGAGGCCATGCTGGGGCACCGCCCTTATATTTATATATATACGCGCACACACACACACTTTTATCATCATCATCATCATCAACGTTTAACGTCCCTGTTCCACGCTTGCATGGGTTTGGACGGGGGTAGTCCCACTTGAGGCAAGAGTGATTGTCTTGCTCGCATAGGACTGTCTGGCGGGTTTTCTACAGTTGGATGCCCTTCCTAACACCAACCACATTTACAGTGTGGGTCTGGGAGGTTTTTACCGTGTTGCCTACACGGCCACATTACAGCGTGGACTGTGTGTTTTTTTGTCGTGACACCTACACGATCTCATTTGTTTCGGCCTGGATGGTGTGGCACCAACATAACTTTACATAGGAGGGGGTGGTGTGGATGGGGTGGGGGTGGTGGGACGGGGGTGTATTTTGTTAGAGATGCCTACTGGCTGTAGTAGATTTTACTATGTATTTAGGTAAGGCGGGTCTTCTCTATTACTGAGTACCGCCAAAGGTCTCGGTCCAGTGACATTGTCTTGGAGAGGTGTAAGTGTGTGAGGTCGGAGTTTATCAGCTCGTCCCAGGTTTTTCTAGGTCTGCCTATTCCGTGGCTACCGTCTATCTTTATTGCCCTGCACTTTGTTATACAGCTATCGACTTTCATGCACATCACGTGTCCATACCAACGTAGCCTTCTCTCGAGTAAACAACATCTGATCCCTCTTATTTCTAATTTTTTCCTTAGTTCGTTTATGCTTTGCCGTTCACGTATATTACTATTTTATATATATATATATATGTCTGTATTTGTGTTACAGGAGCAAGATAACAAAACAATGGCAACAGATTCTCTTTATAAACAGTTGAAAATTTGTATACAAATGACGAACTCCTTCAAAGATTCCATCATCATGTTGCAGTCAAGTATTTCAATTCGCCATGGAACTTTTTTGGCTTCAAAAAGTGCTTCTCACATGTAATTATATACTTCCATATCTTTCAATACCTACAGAATGTCTTCGAGCAAAATTATATACATTTCTCCACACAACATATTTTGTTGGATAATTCCATTTTATCTAATTTTGATTTTGTGTTGTGTATAGGTGCTGGCATAGAGTTGCGTGGCTTAGTGGTAAGGGTGTTGGACTTACAATCACAATGTTTGGGTTCAATTCCTGGACTGGGTTGTGTGTTGTGTTCTTGTGCAAAACACATAATTTCATGTATACTCAGCTCCAGTATACTCAGCTGAAAATAAGTACCAGCAATAGCTGAGGGTCTAACCCTGCAATGGACTGGCGTCCTGTCAAGTGGGGGGAGTAATATACTCTCAGTCACTTCACACCATGGAAACCAGGACAAGCACTGGCTTGATGATCCTCTGGGATTGAGACAGACTTTAGATAGGTGTTGGCATGGCTGTGTAGTTAAAGAGTTTGCTTCACAATCACTTGGTTTAGGATTCAGTCCCACTGTGTGGTACCTTGAGTGAGGGTCTTTTACTAAAGCCTCAAGTTGATGAATGCCTTGTGAGGGAAATTTCGTAAACAGAAACTACCAAAGCCTGTCATGTATGCTTATAAGTATGCATGTTTGTACATATGTATCCTGAAACCTAGTGGTTCGACAAATAGAGATCAATAAAATAAGCACCCGACTTTAAAGAAAAAAATTAAATATTGGGGTCAATATGATTGCCTAAATATTGAGGTGGTTTCAGATGGTTTCATATGAAAAGTGTCATCACTATAATATTTGTTCCACAAGTATCTTACAGCTAACTTTTGCTCTTAGATTGCAAAATCAGAATCTTCAAAATGTAATGAGATATACTGATTTATTAGCCCATGCACAAGTGTATGTATAGGTATACACAACCACTGTAGAGTGGTTGGTGTTAAGAAGGGCAACCTGCCATTGAAATCGTGCCAATATTTGAAATATTTGAGTGTAACATGGCCCACTAATGTGTCTGGGGGGAGGGCAGTAACTCTGAGAACTAACTTGGACCATAATGACCCATCCAACCCTTGCCAGCCTGGAAAGTAGACATAAAATAATGATGATGAAGATATATATATACTTACATATGTACATTCTTTTTACAACCTCTCATTCAGGTAGAAAGGTATTTTTAGTTGAATCAATGACCTCTCTTGTGCTGGCACCACACAAAATACAACCAGTACATCCTGAAAGGTGGTTAGCAATAAAAATGCATCTTGCTGTAAAAACCATGCCAAAAAGGGCCAGAAAGTCTCTTCAGCTGTATCAACAGCATGACAACCTTTCTATTGTGGGTGATTTATGCACCCTGTACACTCGGGAAAGTGGTTGGTGATTGGAAGGACATCCACCCATAGAAAACTTACCAAACAAAGGTTCTGGAAGGTTCATCAGCTATGTCAAAAACATGACAACCTCCCTAGTGTTAGTGACATAATAAAATGTACTCAGTAAAGCACAGACATGTATATAAGCAAGATACTGGCCCCTGGCCCTCTAAGAAGTCAGTAGCTGTGCTTAAGTACAGATTTGATCTGTAATAACTCATCCAATCCTTGCTAGCTGGGAAAACAGACATTAAATGATGATGATGATACATGAATGAGTGATATATTGTTATATTATATTATGAACAGTTCTCTGCAACCATCTCTAAATCTCAAAATGCTAAGGGCATCAACAACAAACATCAGTGATTTCTGTCGAACAGTGAAAGGGATTTCCTTACTTGAGAAAGAAGCAATATTTACAAACCTGGATCCATTGATTCAGCAAATGAAGAAAGTTATTTACATTATTGAAACATATTCCCAATTTTCTCTGTAAGTAACTTTTTACTTTGAATTTTATAACATCTTTAACCCCTTCATTACCATATTTCTAATGAGATACTGCCTTTGATTTTCAAATTGTTTTGAAAATAATCAAGAATTTGGAGTGATTTAGCAATATAACTAAGTGTCTTGTTATTAAGCTGGTGTTTGAAACATAACTAAATAAAGCTTCTTACATGAAATTATGATGGAAGGTTTTTAAATATAAACACTTTAATCTGAGCAGTTTTGTATCATAGAAGCAAGGGCAGTTTCAAGCAGTTTTGTATCATAGAAGTGCAGTTACAAGCAGTTTGGTATCAAAAGGGTTACATGTAACACATTTGTTATTAAAATTTCTATGCCATTGTTGTTTTCCCTTTTACTTCTTCACAGTTTAACAAAGCTATCTGTCAGTCTTCCTCTCCCTAAAAATGAAGATTTAGAAATTGATAAACCAGCAAATGTTAAGTGTAAGTATCAATGGCATTTCATTGTTATTTCATTGAATAAGTTGTCAGTTTGGTAGAGTCTACACTCTGATTCCAAATCTTGCCAAGATCCAGTGCTGGTACAGCCCTCTTTACTTCCAGCTGTTCTGGTGGATCAATTGAGAAAGAGGGTCAGAAAGAAGTCTTATGTCTACTTGTAACTCCATGAGCACCTAAACCATTAATAAAAGCATGGTACATACTACCAAATCATACTCAGTTGCAAGTGATGGCTGTTGTTTATTTCATTACTGTTGTCGTTTTAATAGAAATGGTTGCAATTATATTTTATCTATGATAGAATGATCTGGATGATTCTCTTTATATTAACTGACAGTCATATATGATGCTATGGTGGCATGTGGCTTAGTGGTAAGGGTATTGGGTTTGATTCCTTGACTGGGTTGTGTATTGTGTTCTTGAGCAAAACGCTTCATTTCACATGGCTCCAGTGTACTCAGCTGAAAATTAGTACCAGCAGTAGGTGGGGGATTAACTTTTGCAGTGGACTGGTGTCCTGTCCAGAGGGAAGTCTTAAACTCTGTCACTTCACATCATGGAAACTGGGCTCAAGACAGACTTTAAAAAAAATATAATGCTATTTAATCTTAGGTCAGCCTTGATCCTAACGCATATGATGAAACAGGTTCCAACCATGACCATCTTGTATTTTTTTAGACAGTGAATCTAAGACAATATTATCCTATGCATCATTCCATTTTTTAGGCAGCACTTAAAGCCATGCTTATATAGAAGTTCTTACACACATATCTACATACATATCTTCCCACATATGCATATGTATAACCATATATACACTTCCATTTACAAATGCATGCACACATATATACATACACATTTATTTGTACTCACAACCACTCATATATACAGGTATGTGTATACACACCTGTATATATACATACTTGTATACACATCAATATACAGGTATCAACCAGTGTCAATCCATATGGGTCATCCTAAAAGTGTGAGATGTTAGTGGGATGGTCAGTAGTCTTGAATTTGGCCAATGAGCAATGTGCTTAGATCATTAGGTATATGTGAAGTGGTCATAGGTATAAACCTGTGATTGGTAATCGTAGAAATCTGATAAAATTTAGTGGTGATAGATGGATAGCTAATTAGTTGGAATTTGGCTAGTCAATTGGTAGTATTAGACATTAAACCAGCGAGGAGTGGAAATATAACTAGAATAGTTAGGGTGTAGTGGTTTTGAAGTGTAGAAGAAATAGGTAAAAGGAAGGGTGTAGATGAAAGATAGGGGGTTAGTAATTTCGATTAGATGAGCGTCTTTGAGTCTTAGAGGTTTCCATATGGCAGCATGTGATATGAGGAAGACGGCAGCTCATTGAAGTGCAGATATATAGAGATATGTGACTGTGATAAGAAAAGTTTTATGAGAAACTAAGAGAGTTAAGGTATTTAGATGTATGTGAAGGTATTTAGAAGTTGCAACTAAAATCTACAACAGTATGCTCTGACTGGATGTCTTTCCTGATATCATTCCTTTTTAGTCACCCCCTATGACATATAGACATACAGTGTACCTATTCTGAAGGTATAGGATTTATATATTAACTTGACTGTACATACAGCATTAAAATATTTTCAATATTGCTATACAGTGATGAATGAAGATGGAAATTCTTCAGTTGTTCAACCTGTATGTGATATTAAAGACCAGAGTCTGCTGGCAATTAAAGAAGAAGGTGTCCAGGAAGAAAAAAGTGAAGAAAAGCTGGAAGAACATTTTGAAATCAAGAAAAGAAAGAATCTGTTGCATTCTCAAGAGGAATATAATTCATATGACCATATTTTAAGTAAGTATGACTTTGTGATATTTTAAATATAGATATAGCTCAGAGATCAGAAGATAGCTCTAGGTAGAGCCACTACTTCTCCGAATTGAGAGATCACAGCTCTGATACTACATTTTCTATGTATGTATGTATGTATGTATGTATGTGTATATATATATATATATATATATAATACATTATAAAGAAAGAAGAAATATTATTATACATAATTAATAAGATAAACCATACCTAAATTTCCTCATTATCCTCGACTACGTAGTTTCGTGGCTTATTATACAAAAACACTACATCATAGAGATGCAGTATTTTTGTGAGGTTTGCCGACTTATCAAGAAGATACCTCATTTAAAGTTTCAAAACACATCCGTAGGACGCGAGATAGAATCCCGAAAGGCGGAGGGGGAGTTCATCACGTGATACAGCGGTCAAGAAACAGAGCTAAGCCTCTTACAACCAAGAAAAAAATACCACAAAAGGCGGAGGGGGTATTTATGTCAAGGCCGTAGAAGAGATGGCTAGGATGGCGAGAAGTTTGAGTAATGTAAGCTATCCAGCAGTCACTACACTTCAGTGGTTACTCTACCATAGGGAGTTATAAACAATATAAAGAAATACACAGACACATGTGAATACATGTAAGGAAATTTGGGTATGGTTTATCTTATTAATTATGTCTAATATTTCTTCTTTCTTTATAATGTATTATATAGCTCTGATATTGAATCAATCTAATCCATTCGGATTATTTTGTCCCGATTATTCATAGAACAACAACGGTTAAGGTTGGCACCACACAAATTCAGGGATATATGTGGGTATATGTATGTATTCGCATGTGTCTGTGTATTTCTTTATATATATATATATATATATATAAGAAAGGAAATGTGGTAAGGAACCAGATGGACCATAACACACCAAAGTACTCAATACTTAGGGTAGTAGAGTGGGTAATAGGAACAAGTATGACCCCGACGGCAGAGCTCAAGCCATTTCCATGGCTAATTCTGGAGTCCAGAATTAGCCGTCGAAACGGCTTGAGCTCTGCCATCGGGGTCATACTTGTTCCTATATATATATATATATCCTGATATGTGTGTGTATGTTTGTGTATATTAATATGTCTAGATATGTGTGTATATTTCTTTTTATAGAAAAATATTTTGCTGATGAAGAGGGAAATTGTCTAATTTTGTTGAATATATTTGATAAAACAATGACAAGTCTTAAGAAAACCATTCAAAAGATAACTACAGCTGATATATTACATATTGATTCAGAGGTAAGTGGAAATTAAGTTTCATGAAGGACTAATATATTCCCTTACAGAGTCCACATCTGCCCCGTGCAGTTTTATTTTATTCAAAGTCACTGCCCCCCTATATGGGCTACCTTCTGCATGGCTTATGGAGCGCCCATGTCTGCCACATGCTGATTTATTTTGTTTGAGTTTTGACCCACTCGCCTCCTAGCCTAGCTACCTTCATCATGGCTTATGGAACACTTGTGTCTCGTGCAGTCTTGTGTTGTTTTAATCATAGTAACTGCTCTCTCACACAGGCTGTATTCTCTGAAGTACAGAGCCCTCATCTCCCTCTCAGGCAATCATCATCATCATCAGTATTTTATATATTTATTCTGCAGTTTCCATCTACTAAATTTTTCTCACAAGGCTTTGGTCAACTTGAGGCTACAAGAGAAGACATTTATTCAAGGTGTCACACATTGGGAGTGATCCCAAAACCACATGGCTACAAAACAAACTCTTTATTTCCTTAACCAAATAGCCATGCCTGCACCTAGTTAAAGAATTTTCCAGAATAAACTTAAGTAAAAGAAAACAAAGTTACATAAACTGTAAAAAATTCCTAAGTTATAATTCTAATAATTATTGCTTATTTTCAGGAGTCTGGTGAGTTCAACCATTTATATTGTGAATTCCAGTCAATTATTACAGAAAGTGAATTACTGATAGAAAGTTACTTGGATGTTATGTTCAGGAAAGATCTGTTAGTAGAACAATCACTTGACATTCTTAACAGGTAAATGTGATCTTTAACCCTTTCATTATTATATTTCTAATAGGGCGGTGGATAGGCAGTATCGGTAGAGGGTCAGACGCCATGCTTTGACGTATAGAGTTACGGTCCTTGCCATTCTGAGTTCAAATCCCGCCGAGGTTAACTTTGCCTTTCATCCTTACAGGGTCGATAAAATAAAGTACCAGTAATGCACTGGGTAATTGCTGGCCTTGTGCCAAACGTAGAAACAATTATTATATTTCTAATGTTGGTGGGTTGGCAGTATCGGTAGAGCGTCAGACATCATGCTTTGTGGCATAGTTACGTCCCTTTACGTTCTGAATTCAAATCTTGCCAAGGATGAGGTGGTGACAGCAGCAGCAATGTTGGTGGTGTCATTATTGTTGTTACTGCCATTGTGATTGTTTTTTGTTGTTTTGAAATTACTGTATATACTGAAATATAAGCCCCTGAGCCCCTTCTACCATTGATTTTGTTTTTGTCACATATGACAAAAACAAAATCAATGGTAGAAGGGGCTCAGCTTATATTCGGAATCAATATTTTGATGATTTTCACCAACTTTAAATTCTACGTAAATAAGGTTTGGACTTTTGCCCATTTCTCAGACATAAAATTGTGGGGTCTACTTATATTCGAGTATATTTGGTATATGTTTGAGAACTAAAATGGAGTACATGGTGAGACTTGAACACACATCACTAAGTTGACATCCTGCTACTTATAGCCAAATAACTGAGTACTGAAAATAATTAAACTTTATTTACATCCTTAAACCATGTTTAGGGATATTAGTTGACTCTCACTCAACATGTTTGGTTAGTTTTAGTCACAAAATTACATAAACACACATAGAAAGCTTGCCAAACAAAGGATTGCAAAGACCCTTCAGTTGTGTCAAAGATATGATAACCTCCCTTGTGTTGGTGCCATGATAAAATGTGCTTGGTAGAGCACAGAACTGTATGTAAACAAGTTGCAGGCTCCCAACTCATTGATGATGACAAATATGAACGCAAACACATATACCTACGTGTATATAAATATATGCATGCATGTTTACATACATACGAGGGTTGGCTGAAAAGTTTATAGGCTGACCAAGATATGAGGTTTATTTTTCAACATAGTCACTGGAAAGAAACAATGTAGTTATTAATAAGAGTTGAAACTAATGCATGCAAGATTTCACAGCTCTAGCATCACTTCTTCATAGTCAGCCTATGGACTTTTCAGTTGTCTTGCATACATATTGGTGTGTTTTTTATAAAACTTATCTAAAGAAGCTGTTCAATGTTGTAGATTTTCAAGTGTATCTAAGAGAAAAGCATTGGTTTATAAGATAGAAAGATGTTATGTTAAAGTTTTCAATCATTACACCTCTGATTTGCTGGAACAATGTAATGTATTTCAAGAGAAAAAGGTGAGTAAATATTTCTATATATTATATTGTTACCTAGCAAACATTGAAATCTTTAATTTAGTTTGAAATTTGTGTATTCCAAACGCAAATGACCATAATAATAGTCGATCACTATAAATATTATAGTAATCAACTACCATTTTCCCAATGCTTCTTAGATCAACTGCTTTGTTTACAACTATCATTTATCATGATCGATTATTATTATTATTATGGTCATTTGCTTTGGGACACCCACATTTCAAATTTCCCCAGTGCTTCTTAAGTCAACAGCTTTGTTTGCACTTTAATTTAGTATTTTGTGTGTATACAGAAGTGAACCAAAGAGGAGTACCTGGTCTCGCCAAATACTCGACTTTTGGTTCCTTATTATGTCAGTTATTTTATGTTTACATCCACACATGAAAGTGCATGGCTTTGTGGTTAGGGTATTTGGCTCACAGTCATAGGGTCAAGTGTTCAATTCCTGGCGGCGCACTGTGTCCTTGAGCAAGAAACTTTATTTCATGTTGCTCCAGTCCACTCAGCCGCCAAAAATGTTTTGTACCTGTAATTCGAAGAGCCAGCCTTGATACATTCTGTGTCATGCTGAATCTCCCTGAGAACTACGTTAAAGGTATACATATTTGTGGAATGTTTAGCCACTTGCATATTAATTTCACAAGCAAGCTGCTCTGTTGGTTGAATCAACAGGAATACTCGTGGTCGTAACCAACAGAGAGCCACTACATCCACACATTATTGTAAAATCAATGAACTATAAATGCTACATTCAACGCTATGCTACATTATTCTATAGAACTTAGTGTATGTATAATTTTTCTTTATTTTTATTATTTTAATTATTGGTGGGCAGGAAAATCCACCAGTATGCAGGAATTCTCCAAAATTAGCTGGAACCATTCAATGGTGTAAATTCACTCTACAGAAAATCAAAGATCCTATGGAAATATTAAAGAATATTCCTGTAGTACAGCAATTACCACATTTCTCTCATTTTGCAAAGATCTATAATGAAGTAATCACATCAATTAAAGATTTTGAGAGGAAAACAATTGGTAGTTGGCTGAAAAGTTTGGTAAATGTCATGAATGGACTCAGTACTTCACTTCTCACTTGTCACCCTGAATCTAAAGAACTTCTCATTAACATTGATCCAAGGTATAAAACAGTTCTTCTGATTTGATTCTGTTACTAAATGTTCACACTTCCAAATTTTTATGTTTTAGCTTGACCAAGGCCAGATGGATTTAATGGAGGGCTATGAGGGAAATTGCCCTGGGCCCCCCTGCAGTGGGGGGGGGGGGCACCAGCGACAGCTGTAGCAATTTATTTGTGCCTTCAGCAGGGCTTTTTAGTTTTAGGATGGTTAGAATATTTTAATTTAATACCTGTATGTATAACATTTTAATTCCAATTACTTGCACTAAGCTAACTTTGATATGTAAAATGGAGGGGGGGGGGGGGGTATTCTAATTTTTTTGTGTACGAAGGCCCTCCAAACCTGAAGTCCCCCCTCCCCATCAAGGTCTAAATCTAACCCTGAGTTTGACCATGTTGAGAAAGGAAATAATTTCTGACTTTGAAAAGGAAGTTTAATCCTTTGAGATGCTGTTTTTGATATCATTGCAGATGTGGTCACCATGAGAGAACATAAAAATTGTTAGGCTTTAGTAAAGCATCATTATTAATTGGTTGGTGAAATTAATGACTTTAAGTAGAAAAGGATTCTCATTAAATGTTCCCTACCACTTAGCAAAAAAATTTTATAATTTAAAGCTACTGCACAACAATATTTCAAAACAACAGAGCAACAAAATGTTGATGTCCATAACATCAATACAATGACCATGTATTAACTCCCACACAGAAGGTAAATCGCTTCTAGTAGAACAGGGTGTTACCAAATCATGGATTTTGTAACAAAATAAAATATCTGATCATGTAAATAGAACATGAAACATCCATCTTAACTCTCAAAATCCTCTAATGATTTAGCCAAAAATATCTAAATGTGGGTATGGGTTTGTCAATTCAAATCCTTATTGTATCTTTACTAGTGAAGAGATCATTGAGAAAATTTATGGTATTAAAAAAAAGACTTCCATTTTTTAAGTGATGTAGTCAGTGCTGTTTTGTACTTTTCAAAAATGTCTAGCACATGTGGTATAGGATATTAAAAGTTAACATAGATTTCCAATAATAAAATTTATCTACCCAAACTGTTTTTTGTCCACTGTTGGATGAAACCTTAGCCATTATATTGGTTTTAGGCCCACCTGTCTATGTTGACCAAGTTCAGGTTGGACAGAGTGTGGAATTTGCCTTTAGAAAACAAAGAGCTGGAACAAATGTTCCAAGGCATTAATCTGATGTTCTGCGGAGGTGCGTGGCCTAGTGGTAAGGGTGTTGGACTTACGATCATAATGTCATTAATTACTAATCAATAAAAATTTAATATATTTTAACAGGTTACTAATTGCTATTGAGGAGACAAAATCAATGGTTAAAATGGGTGTTCCAATATCAAAAAATGCTAAAGCAATTCTTCTCCAAGAGGATAAATTGAAGAATTATAAAATGCATCTGGAATTGTGTATCAATGAATTTGATGAAATAAAAAGAATTTTTCCTAAAATTTGGCAACAGTTGTTCAAAGAGCATTATTGCCAAATGGCAAGAGAATTCCAACCAGGACTTAGCTCTCTATCTTGGAATAGCTTGAATATTGGTATGGATTGTGAAATATTAATTTTGTTGTTGCTGTTTGGCTTGTTTATTTGTTGTTGGTGTTTTTTTTTTTGGGGGGGGGGGTATTCCTGTTTCCCACCACAAAAAATGGGTTTCATATTGTCTAA
Organism: Eledone cirrhosa; assembly: GCA_964016885.1. Classification (NCBI taxonomy): domain Eukaryota; kingdom Metazoa; phylum Mollusca; class Cephalopoda; order Octopoda; family Eledonidae; genus Eledone; species Eledone cirrhosa. Next base: position 33,326,246 of record OZ024745.1, on the reverse strand, counting down.
TTTAAAGGAACCATCTTCAAAAATTTTCAGTTTCTACAACATATATATATATATATATCATCATCATCGTGGAAAATGGATATTAAATGGTGATTTTATATATATATATATATATATATATCATCATCATCATCATCATTATCATCATACATCTATCTTCCACGCTAGCATGGGTTAGACAGGAATTGTCCCACTTGAGGCAAGATTGATCAGGTGACCATGTCTCACTCGTATAATTATATATATATATGAGAGAGAGAGAGATATCCTAGACAAGTGTCTTTCACTTTAGCCATGTAGTTGATGCAAGCCTGTGAGTAAAGTTCGATGGATGTAATGTGTATAAAAACCAATTAAATGGATTTAACCTGTAACTCAAAGGTTCAGCTTTGTCACGTTGTGTCACTTTGATAGTGTCTTTTTAATACTCAGCAACTGACACATTAATTTAATGAATATAATGTTCAGTTGATCAAACATGGATTGCCATAGTTTCGCATTGTAAATTGAGATTAAACACACACACACTTTTTTCTAAAGCCTTTTGCCCATTTTTCCCAATTCCAGAGGTACTTTACCCTATTTTCTCAACTGTAGTCGTAATCAACTGTTATTATAGTCATATGCATTGGGACTATTTAAAGCTGTATACAGCTATGGTACGACCACACTTGGAATTCGCATCATCAGTCTGGAACCCCTATCTTGCTCAGAACATTGACCTCCTGGAAACTGTTCAGAGACGTGCAACCAAGTGCATACCCTCCATCAGACACCTACCATACTCTGAATGCCTTGCTTCCCTGGGCATGGATTCATTGAAGCTCCGACATCTAGCAATGGACTTGGTAAATACCCACAAAGTTATTAACCATCTCGCCAACAACAACCCTGAGCACCCTTTTGATCTCCATGTGTCTAACACACGTGGACATGCCTACAAAATCAGAAAACAGCACAGCTCCCATGACTTTCTGAAACATTTTTTCACGCTTAGAGTTGCTGAAGCATGGAACAAACTGCCTGCGGCAGTTGTTAGCTGCCGAGACACAGCATCTTTTAAAACACTCATGCTTCCCGAAATTCGCCAAAACTACACCTTATGTACCCCTTCCATACACATGCACACATGTGTATATCATGACTCATGCACTGTTCATTTTCCTGACGTTTGTACATTACCCTATGTACTATACATACACTTTTGATGAGTTGTAGTGCACCTGAGTACTGTACACAATATTTTCGTTATTATTATTAAAATGTAAAATTTATATATTCTTTTCTATTTATCTGTTTCAGATGCATTTTTGTACAAAATACGAACTGCTGGACATAAACTTAAAGACATAACATATGATGTCCAACAAATCATTTATCAGCAAATTGATGAGGTCATTAGACAAATAGAAGATATGTCTTTACTCTCAATGATTGACTGGACATTTAAACATCAAGTAAGCTCACAAAAAATATATTTTAACTCTATAAATAAGCAGTGGTTGGTGTTGCTATAAAGCTGTTTGTTGGTGTTAGGGTTTAGGTTAAGTATATGATCTCAGTTGTTGTTTTGATTTAAGATTAGATTATAAAGTGGTTGTGTTGGTGACACAACAAAAATCTCTCAGGCCACACTGTAAGGTGGTCGTGCTGGTGTCATGACAAAAAGCACCCAGCCCACACTGTGAAGTGGTAATTTTGGTGCCACAATAAAAAGCACCCAGTCCTCACGGTAAGTGTGGTTGGTTTTACAAAGAGCATCCAGCCATAGAAGCCAAGCCAGAAACAGTTTTGTATGAGCAAGACATAGTCATCTGATCTGATTTGCCTTAAATGGGACAGCTCGTCTTACCCTTGCCAGCATAGAAAAATGGGCGTTAAATGTTGATGATATTTTATTCATAAGGGTGGTGAACTGGCAGTATCAGTAGAGGGTCGGACGCCATGCTTTCTAGCATAGTTACGTCCCTTTACGGTCAGAGTTCAAATCCCGTCGAGGTTAACTTTGCCTTCATCCTTATGGGGTCGATAAAATAAAGTACCAGTAATGTACTGGGTAATTGCTGGCCTTGTGCCAAAAGTAGAAACAATTATATTGCATTGTTAGTTACAGCTTTCCAGGTTCATTGCATTTTTGATAGCAAGAATGACAAGGGCATGTCTGAAACCTGGACTAGAATAAATATTTCTAGGGTCTTCAGTCATAAAGTTCCAGTATTTTTTTTGGGGGGGGGGGGGGGTCTTGCCTATGTTTATATACTTTGACAAAAGATACATGCACACACATATGCACATACATTTATAGATTTACAATTAAGGTCATTGGATTTATAAAACCAACTGGTAGGAGACCCAGAGGTAGACCATGAGCAAGATGGTTAGATAACATCTATGAGCTTGGTTGATCTCACTTGGGGATCTAGTCACATCAATTGGAGATGATTGCTTCTGATAGGACTCTCTCTCTGGCAGGCATGTCTGAGGACTCTGCCCCCATAACCCTTTGAGGAATAAGTGAGCAAAAAAGAAAGGTTTATAATCTTGATTATAATTCAGGTTGTTTTATAAAACAAAAAAAGAGAAGAGAAGAGACTCTGTTAACAGATACAATTTGTTCGTTAGTACTAATAAGAAGTATTTTCAGAAATGTTAGTACACAACCATATTTACAATATATTTTTTCATTTCTGTTTCAGCCTTATGAAGATATTCAGAAGACCATGTTTCTATCCATTGAACACCAAACTGTTTTACTGAATAATCATATTCACACACTGCAGAATGCAGTACAAGACATCTTAGATGTAGTTATAACAACAAGTGTAAGTTACTTCATCATAAACAACTTATATATACTCGAATACAAGCCGATCTGAATATAAGCCAACACCCCTATTTTATGTTTGAGAAATAGTCAAAAACATTCAAACCCCATTATAAGCCAAGGCTAATCAACACATTGTTTAGATGGCATATATAAGCCCCCTCCTCATATTAACATGAATTTTTTTTTGTTGTTGTTGTTTTTGTCACATATTCTCCAGCTTATATTCAAGTATATACAGTAGTTTATAAATGTGAAAAGGTACCATGGAAAAGATTTTTTAAGAAACAGATGCCAACAAATATAGATCCAAACCGCCATAACTTACATAATGATGGTAAAATGATCTCCTTAATCCCTATAATCAATGAAAATACAGTAAAACTGTTGAATTGATTGACAAGATTCCATTTTCTTACCGAGTGGAGCTTGTCATATCAGACTAAGAAACAATATTTCCATTGGTCTTTCCATTGTAGATACTATTTAGCGATCAGAACTGGAAGAAAGAGCAACATAAAATAAAGTGTCTTGCTCAAGGACATAACACATCACCTGGTCCAGGAATTGAACTCACAACTCACAATTGTGAATCCAATTCTCTAACAACTATGATAAATAGCACCCAGTCTACCTGGTATATGCCATGAAGTAACTTGCATTAGGAAGGGCATCCATGCCAAAATGGAACATATGAGCAAGCTGTGGTCATCTGACCTCTTCTGGCATTGTGAATGTGACAACCCATCTAACCCATGCAAACATGGAAAATAGATGTAAAATGGAGATAATGGTAATGATGCTGATGATGGTGTCCCAGATATTACATGTATCCTGGTTTTTAGAATACATATAATATACCCTTGCATGACATAAGCGGCAACTAAAGGGGCCAGCATCAGAAAGGTCATCCAACCTTTTTGTTTCATTACAGAATGAGCAAATGTCACTAATGATGGATAATAATCCAGAAACATCTGTCTGGTATTCTCACATGCTAGTAAGATAGCTGTAACATGATCATAGCTTTTAAAAATTCATAGCGAGACTCTTGTATGTTTAAAAGCATATACAATGTTATTATCGTCATCATCAACATCACCATTTAACGTCCATTTTCCACAATATCATGGATTAGACAAGTTATCCTGTTGTGAGACAAATCAGATCAGGTGACCTTGTCTTGCTCATACAGAACTGATTCTGTATAATTATACATAAACATATCGTATATGCTTTTAAATGAGATATTATGTCAAAAAGTCTTGTCCAAACTATGCCAATATTGAAAAGTGAGCATAAAAAGATGATAATGTAAAAGGAGGCTCATTTTAAGATATATTTTTCTTTTTCGGTCATTACCCAAGATTAAGGGTTGGCATAAATACCGAATTGAAGATAGTAAGTTTAGCTTTTACACCTACCTCCCTTCTTCTGATTACTGAATGCTGAAGCTGGCGCATTACTGCACCAGCTCCTGCAATTTTTGCAATTAATTCAGCCTCCTGCCTTCCATCACTTTTGAACATGGCCCCAAGATACTTGAACTTCTCTACCTGCTTCAGTGGAACTCCACTCTCATGTAGAGTAAGTCACTTACTCATGTCTAAATTATTTCCAAATACTTTTCTATGCAGATTAGTTCCAAACATTGGCCAAAAGATACAACAGAGGACAAAAGAAATACTAAAATTAATGAACTGTTGTTAGAAAAAGACAAGAACCAATTATCAAAGAAAATAATTGGTAAGTATTGATTATAGAATGAATGTAATAGATTCTCCAAGAATTCTTCAATAAAATAGAACAGAATACATTTGTGTGCTCTAATGGAATCAAAGAGTGGGGTAATTATATTGAACTAATTTTCTTTTCACTGAGACTGATCATCACTTATCTCTCCAAACATTAGTATTTATTTCTTTTCTTTGCAAAAGTAGATCAACGTCAGTTAGACATGAATGTATAGATGATGATAATAATTGTTTCTGATTTAGGCACAAGGCCAACAATTTTGAGGGGGGAGAGAGGAAAGTTGATTAAATTGACCCCTATGCATTACTGGTGCTTTATTTTATCGACACCCTGTAAAGGATGAAAGGCTAAGCCTACTTCAAGAGGTTTTGAACTTAGAACATAAAGGGCCATTTTTCTATGCTACAAAGCGTGTCCGGCACCCTACCAATACTGCCAATCCACCTTCCCCTTATATAGATAATAATAATAATAATTCCTTTATTAGCCACAAGGGCTTTCACATAGAATAAAATAAACAGTATAAACAGTGATTACAATGTTAATTATATAAAATGAGGCTAAGGACAAAGATGGCAAACCCAAGTGAAGCAACTTCACACTAACCGCCATTATTGCTCACCTCAAAAAGCTTAGAAAGGCTCATTGACTTATCTTTGATATTACTAGCCTACACATTCCACTTTTACAAATCACAATACAGATTTAGGCCACTACACTCAACCACCATGCTACTCACAAACAATATAGGAAATTTCCAATTACCCTTGTAGTGTGTGACCGATTGACACACTTAGTGTTGAATTGGTGGGAAGGTGGATGGGTTCTCGATTATAAACATATGTATAATTATAAACGTATGTATAATTTTATTCACAGATGTATAAATAACATTACAAATATGTCATTGATAAACACACATAACAGATATATACATATATAACATTCCAAATTGCTCACAATTCTTTCAGAATAACATTATAAAAATATGTCAACAAATACAATTAACCATTGCTAGGAACCTCATAAAAACAATGCACCAAAATATATGACCAGAGTGAGAGAAAGATTATCTATTTTTACCTATTTAATCTTATATATTTGTTATATGATAATAATCTTAAATAATGAAAATTTTTTTTAAAAACGTACATGAAAGACTCAACAAAAACAACAACAAAAGAACCTGTATGCAAAATCCAAAATCATTTGATTTTATTCCTTGTTGCACATTTATACACAAAATACTCAACACCTCCTTAACATCCTGTAATGATTCAGCAGAAAATATCTAGAAACAGGTTTGTTAATTCAAATATTTATAGTATATTTAACTCTTAACATCCTGTAATGATTTCAGTGTGATTTGGTAGCTGTTTCTAGCAGAGTGAATGACATTGGCTCAATTAATTTTCTTTTCCCAGTATGTTACAGAGAGAAGTTATGCCATGCATTGGAGAGAGTTATCCTTACATCTTTAATGTCTTTGCAAAAATCAGTGAGTACCAATGAAGGAAACGGTTCTGAAAATGTTCTTTCTTCCCAAAAAGAAACAACAAATTCACTAACAGAGAATTCTGGAAATGAGTCTCATTTCAGTCATGGAACATATTTACAGTAAGTCCAGGGATATTTCCTGTCACTAGTCAATTTGGTATTTACAACAAGTCCAGGGACATTTCCTGTCTCTAGTCAATTTGGTATTTACAGCAAGTCCAGGGACATTTCCTGTCTCTAGTCAATTTGGTATTTACAGCAAGTCCAGGGACATTTCCTGTCTCTAGTCAATTTGGTATTTACAGCAAGTCCAGGGACATTTCCTGTCTCTAGTCAATTTGGTATTTACAGCAAGTCCAGGGACATTTCCTGTCTCTAGTCAATTTGGTATTTACAGCAAGTCCAGGGACATTTCCTGTCTCTAGTCAATTTGGTATTTACAACAAGTCCAGGGACATTTCCTGTCTCTAGTCAATTTGGTATTTACAGCAAGTCCAGGGACATTTCCTGTCTCTAGTCAATTTGGTATTTACAGCAAGTCCAGGGATATTTCCTGTCACTAGTCAATTTGGTATTTACAGCAAGTCCAGGGACATTTCCTGTCTCTAGTCAATTTGGTATTTACAACAAGTCCAGGGACATTTCCTGTCTCTAGTCAATTTGGTATTTACAGCAAGTCCAGGGACATTTCCTGTCTCTAGTCAATTTGGTATTTACAGCAAGTCCAGGGACATTTCCTGTCTCTAGTCAATTTGGTATTTACAGCAAGTCCAGGGATATTTCCTGTCACTAGTCAATTTGGTATTTACAGCAAGTCCAGGGACATTTCCTGTCTCTAGTCAATTTGGTATTTACAGCAAGTCCAAGGACATTTCCTGTCACTAGTCAATTTGGTATTTACAGCAAGTCCAAGGACATTTCCTGTCACTAGTCAATTTGGTATTTACAGCAAGTCCAGGGATATTTCCTGTCTCTAGTCAATTTGGTATTTACAGCAAGTCCAGGGACATTTCCTGTCTCTAGTCAATTTGGTATTTACAGCAAGTCCAAGGACATTTCCTGTCACTAGTCAATTTGGTATTTACAGCAAGTCCAGGGATATTTCCTGTCACTAGTCAATTTGGTATTTACAGCAAGTCCAGGGACATTTCCTGTCACTAGTCAATTTGGTATTCATAGTAAGTCCAAGGACATTTCCTGTCACTAGTCAATTTGGTATTCATAGTAAGTCCAAGGACATTTCCTGTCACTAGTCAATTTGGTATTTACAGCATGTCCAGGGATATTTCCTGTCACTAGTCAATTTGGTATTCATAGTAAGTCCAAGGACATTTCCTGTCACTAGTCAATTTGGTATTTACAGCAAGTCCAGGGATATTTCCTGTCACTAGTCAATTTGATATTTACAGCAAGTCCAAGGACATTTCCTGTCAAAAGTGAATTTGGTATTCATAGTAAATCCAGGGATATTTCCTGTCATTAGTCAATTTGGTATTTGTAATTAATGTTGTATGAACCAGAAATTCCTGAGTGGAACTGGGACAAGAATAACCAGCTTCAAGGAGCAGTCTAAAGTCTGTCTCAAGCCTGGAGGCTCATCAGGCCAGTGCTTCTGCCAGTTTCGATAACATGAAGCGTCGGATAGTACAAGGCTTCTCCTTTGATAGGGCACCGGTCCATCGGAGGGTTAAACCCCAGCTATTGCTGGTACTCATTTTCAGCTGAGTATACTGTAGCAATGTGAAATGAAGTGTTTTGCTCAAGAACACAACACAGTCCAGGAATCAAACCAACAACATTATAATCATAAGTCCAACATCCTTACCACTAGGCCATGTGCCGCCACTGGTTTTTGGATGAGTTAGTATTAAAATCTTTAAAACACTTGTTGATTTTGACATTTATTAGTGTATTATAAAATTTCATAGCTTATTGATATACCTAATTTCATATTTCAGTATCCAAAGTGTTCTTGTTTATAACACATCTGAATTCACTCTGGACCCACCTGTAACAGTCGTTAGCAATGTAATTAGAAATATTGCTTTGAAGATCAGAGATATTAGTAAAGGTTAGCGAGTGTTTCCATTTTCATTTTTTTTTATTTATTTAATATCTCTTATATTTATTCCACTTTTTTAAATGTATTTCTCAAGCTAGAGGTGCATCATACTGGAGCTTACCTCAGTTTCACATAGTGTTTTATTTTACATTGATCATTGTCTGGTTTCTGTAGAAATTAAGCCAGATACAGTTCTGTGTGAGCAAGACATGGACACTTCATCTGACTTGTCTCACAACAAGACAAGTCATCTAACCCGTGCTATCATGGATAATGGACATTAAATGGTGATGATAATGATAATGATGATGACTATGTATAGACAGGTGTAATCATCATCATCATCATTTAACACCCATGGACAGGTCATCATAAACCAAGTCTGTACTTAATTGGAACCACTGATCTCACGGGTGTAATGTCATATTATACTGTCTTATACTGGCTAAAATATATGATGAATGTTCATGATTACCTACAAGAAGCTATATTATAAATGGACTAACCTAAATCATATATAAACAGTTCTTATCTATGATTTCTGTCCACTTCAGGAATCTCTTTGAATGATATATTTGATAATTACTTCCATACAAAGATACAGAACAGTAAGAAAATCCATGATGTTATCAAAGCTATTGAGAAATCCCTATCAGGTAAGTAAAGTAGTTTGATCTTCTCAGTAAAACTTTGTTGTGAGTTTCTTGGCTGAGGCATTTGAGCATAAATCAAATTTGCCTTTCATTCTTTTGAAACCAATAAAATAAAGTTTCCACTGCCTATGTATTTCAATCAATTTTGAAAATAATCAAGAATTTAGAGGAATTTAATAAAATAGTTAGTATTTTGACATTATAAAGCCGTTGTTTGGATCATAAGATATTCTTACATAAAATTATGCTGAAAGATTCAAATATAATTATGATTACTTTAAAACAAACACTTTTGTATCACAGAACCAGTGGCCTGTTTTCATGTATATAGTATTAAAAGGGTTTAAATAACTAGCATGGATTTGGCTGCAAAATCTTTCAAAATCCAAGGAGATTTAAACCGGCTGTATCCGGCCAGAATTTTCTCACCTCTTTCTGTGAAAACTGGCTGCAATTGGCCACTCATACGATAAGGTATTGTCCTCAAAATAGATAATATCAACTGTCCAGCGATTCTCTCCTAAGACTTTCTAACCATGAAATAAAGTCTTTACCATGAAAATATAATAGTATAGAGTAATGTAAATGCTAAAGGGTAAAATGGATTTTTTTTTTTTAAATAGAGGAAGTATCAGACATCCATGAAGAGGGGACACCTTTGTTCTCCAGGCTCTGGATTTAACTTTTTGGATACCAAACTGCCTGAAACCACCCGTGGTTCCATAGTACATAATTATCTATTTTAAAGTATTTATATTTATCTGAAAATGTTCCATCATAATTTTATGCAAGAATTTTTGTTAAGTTATGATTTAAATACCAGCTTAATAATAACAAAGTTAGTTAAATCACTAAATCCACAAAATTGTAGTTTATTGTCAGAATGATTTGAAAATTATAAGTGGTGTCTTTCATTAGAAATAGTGAAGTTAAACTAACCAGCATGGTTCTAGTTTCACCAATGCTGGATATAAGCCAAGATAAAGTAGCAGTTATAATAACTATTATAAGAGTTAATGTTATTATTGTTATGGTTTTAAACAGGACCTCAGAGGGAAGTTTTACAACTGCATTCAAAGCTCAGTGGTGGGTGGAGGAAACTCTTCTCAAAATTTAAAGAGGCTGTTAGGATTTTCTTGAAGTGGGGAGCATTAGACATTTAAGAGAAGTGAGGAGCACCATAGTTTTTCAGGCTCTGGATCAATGTTTTGAGTTAGAAACAAAGTTCCTGCACTACATTTATCAAGAACGATATACAAAGTTGTATGTGGAACTTTGTTTCCAACCCAATACTAGCTGAACCCACTTCCTATAGGCCCTGGTTTTAAAGGAGCAGGCAGTGGCAAAACGTTAGAGTGACAGATGATATGTCCATAAGTATTTTGTTGTTTTTTTTACAAATTTCAAATTTTATTTTATATTTTCCTTCAGCCAATGAAGGCCTTGAGAGAAAATATATTCAAATTTTAAACAGATTTGATTTTCTCTGGACGAGGAACCGTTTCAAAACTTTCGATGTATTCTTAACTACAAAGCCAAGTAAAACTGAAATTCAGAACAAAATTGAAGAATTTATCGCAATAGAAGAGGAACTAGAAAGAATTCCCAAAATAATGGAGATAGGGCTGTTATCTGTAAAGACTGACCCTGTGAAACAATCCCTTCAAGCTCTTCTTCTTAGTTGGAAAACCCTCTTTGCTTCAGTTTTACACACAGATGCTTATGTAAGAACGTTTCTCTCTATTATAAAATCATTAGACTTATTTATGCTTATTTAGCTTTTAGGAGGTCAGTTGATATTGTTCAGCCCTAGGTGAGTCCAGATCCAGCAGACCTTGTGCAAAAGTGTTCCAGCCATGACTACCCTCTCTCTTCTTTTTATCAGACTGCTTTTTTGAATAAGTACACTATATTCTAGCATGTCATACAAGGCACCTAGAAGAGTCGGCATCAGGAAGGGTATCAGGATGTAAAACACTGCCTGAAAATGTCCTGTCCAACTCATGCCAGCATGGAAAATATGTAAAAATGATGGCGATGAAAGTGTGAACAGTATTTCAAGAAGTATCCTACTGCTGTAACTATAATTTCTGAAAGGAAATTAATAGATCCTATTGCCAGGAATGTGGTACAAGAAAAACCAAACACCCAGTCTTTGGGGATACTAACAGAAATTTTTGTAGGAAGATAACAGTCAATTAGATTGACCCCAGTACTTAACAAGATGGCAAATTGGCAAAACTGTTAAAACATTGAATACTTTATGGTATTCATTACATTTCACTGCAATCTGAGTTCTAATCCAGATGAGGCTCTCTTCTTTTGAGATTGATAAAGTACCAGCCTAGTACTAGAATCTATTTACACCCTCTCCTTTTCTGGAAGAAATTGACTATGTTCAGGGCTGGTGAGGGTTAAGCTCCATCAGATTTAATATGTCCAAGACATGTTGTGTATCAGGACAGCTGCCCTACAACTCCATCAGAAGATTAATGGCTCTTTCTTTACTTTCTTTCAGTACTTAACAAGGACTTTATTTTATCAAGCCTAGATGGATGAAAGGCACAGTTGACCCCCAGTGGGATTTGAACTTAGAATGTAAAGAGCCATAACTACTGCAATATTTTAACAATTCCTCCATAATAATAATAAATATAATAATAATAGTAATAATATTTATTCTAATGACTACTACCATTTTCCTCTATTATCATTCTTATCATTAAGAAAAAAAATTGTAAGATATATATATATATATATATTTCTCTACTTCTTCCTCAGAACATGTTGAAGTCAGCCTGCAGTTACAGAAAACAGGTTTTTGAGATCCTCGGTATTCCAGTTGAAACACTGGAACAACTGAATAATATATTGTATATCTTGCATCAGATAAGAGATATGCAGAACAAAATTGACCAAATTTATTTACCAATTGAACAGATATACAACACACTGATGTAAGTAGTTGATACTAAACTGTCTGGACCACTGCTGATTCTAAAATACTAAATTGTTTATTCTATGGAGGTTATATTTATTTGAAAGCCTTCTATCATAATTTTATGTAATTATTAGTTATTTTATTAAATCCCTCAAAATTCTTCATTATTTTCAAAATGATTTTAAAATAAAAGGGTGTCTTTCATTAGAAATACGGTAACAAAAGGGTTAGTACTATCAATTGTGTTGGATATAAATGTTTATTGTTTAGATGAGGTTTCACCATCATTGATTCTTTGCTTGATCATTTTTGTTGTTGTTCTAATATAGGACTATTCCTATACCCTTGTACATTTAGTTCATAATTCTTCCATTACTACTTTGGTAAGTACAATCCTGTCTGTGCTTCACTAAGGCACCAACTACTTTATTGTTTGCAGGTAAATCATAAACATGGAATGAACTCCAGAGGGTTGCAGTGATGAAGTATTTAGTGCATCTAGAACAGGGTTTTCCAAACTTTTTCAAATGCAGAACCCTTTTTGGTTTGGAAACTTTTGGAGCAACCACAAAGTCTTATAATGGTCATAATATAAATATACTCTTCACAGAACCCCAGACACTCCTTTGGGGAACCCACATTGGGAACCACTGGATTAGAAGATGACACACAGTGGGTGTGATTATGGAGAGATGTATGGATCAAGTGGATCTGTAAGACAAGTGTATGGAGTTGGCTATTTCAGAGAAATAGAAGCTATTATAATAGTAACATTAGAAATGGCTGAGAGAGTAAACAGTACATGTGTGAGCTTGTGTTTGTAATGTATTGTTGGGTGAATAGTTGCCAAATAGATCCCAACACTCCCTTTCTTTAAAACACTTGCATTAGGAACCTCCTATATAGCAATTGCTTGGTCTTGTTCTTTTTAATTCTAAACCACTTTTAGATATAGATTTTTTTTTTTTTTTTTTTCATTAATGAAAAGAAAATTTTTATTTGAAGGAAATATTGTATACCCCTCCCTCGATCTGAAATCAAAGAAGTTGAAGAATTACGAAACAATTGGAATCATGTCACGGAATTAGCTGAAGCAACTGAAAAATATCTTTTTACAGATAAACGGCTGACATTTGAGCAGGATATTCAGCGTGAAAACATGGTAAATCACAGAAATTCATACATAATGTTCCCCAGTCCGCACTGTAATAATGGCACAATAAAAAGCACCCATGCACACTGTAAATGGGCATCCAACCATAGAAACCAAGTCCAAATCAGTTCTATATGAGCAAAATGCAGTCATTTGATTTGGCTTATCTCACATGCCAAATCAGATGACCGAGTTTTACATTAAAAAGATCTAGGGCCATGTGTAGTTGATTTAGGTTTATTTATATTTCCGTGATACATATTTCACTGAGGAGCACATCTAGATAGTGTTCATTCTACGAATTACGATAGCCTCTGGTATAAAAACCTTTCAAATCTTTAAAATATTAAATTCTTCAAAAAAATTTCAAAAACATCCTTAAAAATCTTTTTTTGCATTCATGATACAGGAGACAGCAGAATGTATTGATGTTGTTTCAATGCCAGCTGGGCCCTCTATGACCTTCGTCCTTCGTCACTACCTCCAAATTTCGAAAATAGCAAGTCATCATTGTAGGGACAAATTCTGCAAGTAGCCCAACTCTCACTCAACCTTTCCTGGCATGGTTGTTATAGTAGTAGTGACAACCATCTCCTCCCAACCCAGTGGTACCCTTTGTCTGCAACACCCCCACACCATTAAGGTTATATGAGGCAGGAAGGGATAACTGTGAATGAGGGGTTAGAATATTATAAACAAAAACAAGAAGAAAACAAAATTAATTAAAATGAAATAAATGTATTTAAAATAGACACTGGTATATTTTAACAATAAACTAAAGTATATAGCATATATAACATAGTTGTTATTTAGTTACGGTTTAACTGGGCTAAAAATGTTAAGTGTAATAGCCATACCCCTTGATAGTTCCACGTTTAACCATAGCTCAACAGATTACATCCAGATGTTCGAAACCCACCCCCACCCCCTTCACGGGGACTCATGCACTCGATGAGTGGGACGGCAGAGTGAAATATTTTGATATATGAGGAATGTCCAGCGGGGTGCAGTAGGAATGTTCCCGCAGCTTGCCTTATACAGCAGTGAAACTGATCGAGGTCTCGGGACCAACATGTCTAACAGGTATTAGGTAGTGCTGTAAACAATTAAATAGTGTAGGCTGATTCAAGGTAACTTAAAATAAATACGAGACAGATGAAGTTAAATTAGAGATAAGTTAAGTTACAGTGAATTAAGGTATGGTCAGAAAGGCACAGTATAATAAAAGAAACAGCAAGGTATAAAAAAGGATGAACACTATCTAGCCATGTTCCTCAGCAAAATATTTATCATGGGGATATAAATAAACCTAAATCAACTACATATGGCCTCCAAGCTTTTTAATGCTATATAATTCTCTGGCTTGTACCATTATACAGGTCATTGAGTGCTTCCTTTTATCTGCATCACAGCTGACCAACTAAAATGTGGTCTACACATCCCTAGTTAGTTAGCCCCATTATATATATATATATTTAATATAGAAATGGCTTCTACAGGACTAGAACTGTGTGTGTGTACCTATTATTTTCAGGCATTCGTTGTTAAAGTAATGCAGTTCAGAAATTCTTTTGAGGGAGAAGGCCCTAATATCCCAGATTCAAGTCTTGAAGAAGCTGTAGAGAGATTAAAACGATTTCAAGGGGAATGTTTAAATCTGAAGAAGGAAAGAAAGATACTTGAAAGTGCATCTAAAACGTTTGGAGTGACCATTAATACATTTACAGAACTTGATCAAACTGAAGAGGTAAGATAAGATTTTGTGATTTATTCTTAACACTTAATGTCCAATACCACATGAAACCACATTAACAAAACATTCTTGAAAAGTACAAAACTGCACTATGACTGCATCTTATCAAAAATTAGTCTTTACTCTAATACTGCAAATTTTCACAATGATCTGCCACTTATTAAAGATACTTATAAGCATTTGAATTAACAAACTTGTTTTTTTACCCTTTGGTTACCATATTTCTAATGAAATACATTGCTTATGTATATCAATTAATTTTGGAAATTTGATGAATTTAATAAGTAACCTTTTCATTAGTAAGCTGTTTGAAACATTACTTAATAAAAAATGTCACTGCATTGATATGAACATGTGGTGTGCATGGATGATGATCTCTGGGTGAAGAAGTGCCAGGAAATCCCAGTGGAGGGAAGCTGTAGTTGAGGTAGACCAAGAAAGACCTGGGCTGAGGGGGTGACAACTGATCTCAAATTGCTGGGACTCACAGAGGTGATAATGAAGGAAGACGGCAAGTGAAGAGATGCTGTACTAAAAAGGACCCGTCTAACCCAATGAAGGATGAAAAAATAAACATAAAAACGATGGAAGGCTTTAATTCTAAAATGCGTGTATCATAAAACCAGGGCAGTTTCAGGCATGTTACTTTTGAAAAGATTAAAGATATTTTCTGCTAAATTATTACAAGATATTAAAAGTTAAAATAAAGATAAATGTAAAGAAACACTGGTACATTAACAATGTTTTATTTCAATGCTTTACTGTTCTATAGAACATATCTATAGAGTTTTAACCCTTTAGCATTTACATTACTCTAAATATACTATTGTATTTTTATGGTAAAGACTTTATCTTACATTATCTCACATAATATCGAATCTATGAGATTTTGATATTATTATGTTGGTAACAATACCTTAACATCAGTATGAGTGGCCAGTTACAGCCAGTTTGAACAGAAAGAGGTGAAAGAATTCTGGCTGGATACAGCCAATTTAAATGCTAAAGGGTTAACCTACACTGAAAGATGGTCATGTTGGTGACACAACAAATAGCACCCATCCCACCCTGTAAAGTGGCATCAAAACCAGGCCCTGTATTACATAATTGTGAAGTAAACTTCTTAACCATATACACATATACACAAGTGTTTAATACATTTGCTCACATAGTTTGCTATATCTAAATTATCAGTTTCTTATCTTTTACAGGATCTGAAGATGGTGGATTCCTTATATGACCTCTTCATGAGGTTTATTCAATTTGATGATGAATATCAGAACACCTTGTGGTCTGAAGTTGATTTCAGAACTGCTGTAGAAATGGTAAGTTGTGCTTAAATATTTCCCTTGTTTTACATCGTTAAAGTTATTCTAAATTTAAGGCTTTCATTACAATATAGTGGAACCTCAGTTCACAAACTTAATTCGTTCCTGAAGGCCATTCATAAACTGAAACTATTTTTCTCATATGAAATGTAGAGAGAGAAATACTGTGAGAGAGAGAGAGAATGTGTGTGAAAGACAGATAGATATCACCATAGTAACTAACTACATAGCAAAGGGTGCTTTCCTGCCGATACTCCCAGCCGTTTTATGTTCAGGAAAATTGTTTGTGAACAGATTTGCTCATGATGAGAAGCGTTCATGAACCACGGTTCCACTGTATTTCTGTTGAAAGAGACTGCCTGGAATGTTCTAATCACTTAGCAAATAGGCAAGAATTTGAAGGGATTTAGTAAGATAATTTTCTCATTATTAAGCTCAGAATTTCTATCTAGTTGACAGAATTGCTAAACTGTCAGACAAAATACATTGTCATATTTAATTACAGCTCTTTTCATTTTGAGTTCAAATCCCACTAAGATCAACTTTGCCTTTTCATCTTTTTGGCGGTTGATAAAATAAAGTAGCAGTCGAGCACTGGAGCCAGTATAATTGACTGTCTTTCCCACCCAAATTTCTGTCATTATGCTTACATTGGAAACCATTGTTAAATATAGTCGAGTGGAGTAGAGAGTAGTTAATATTTTCTTGAAATATTTTGTCTTTTGTAAAGGTGGAATCATTTTGGGATGACTTCCTGTTATTATCTGAAAAGCTTCAAGATTATAATGCTTACCACAACCTGAAAACAGCCATTACAATGTACCAAGAGACTATTCCAATTTTGAAACTTCTTCATTCAAAAGTAATATATAGATTGATTACTTTATTGATTATATTATATATAATGCACCCAGTCCACTCTGTAAAGTGGGTAGTGCTCGTACCTCAATATAATGCACCCAGCCCATTCTGTAAAATGACAGTACTGGTGCCACAATAAAATATATCCAGCCCTCTCTGTAAAGTGAATAGTGCTGGTACTATAATAAAAGGCATCCAGTGCACTTTGTAAAGTGGCTGGCATTATGAAGGACATCTAGCTGTAGAAAACATGCCAAAATGAAATATATGAGCAAAACATGGTCATCTGACCTATCTGGTCTCAGAATCTGATGATCCATTCAACCCATGCCAACATTGAAAATGGCTGTAAAACAGTAATGATGATAACATATCCTTTACCTTTACAACAGTTGACAATTATGATTCCAGTCAGTGACAAGGTCACCTCCCTGTACTACCGTACTAACTAGTGTTGTGTTTTACTTCACCTGATATTTTCTGCACTTTGCCAATTATCCCAGAGGGTTGTGCTGCAGTCATATCATTAATGGCTTTTTTTATTCACTTATAATTGATCTTTCTGTCGGGTTTACTTAATGTTGTCCCTCCCTATCCCTCTCACATATTATCCTCACTCACCAACCTCTCATTGTAGTACATCCATGCCTCTTTCTTCTCAGTGAGTGTACTACTATCATCACATACACAATGATGTAATGTAGTTACATTGACACACTACTTCACAACCCAAAACATCAAGGATGAAGGCATATGGCCTAGTGGTTTAGCTGTTAGACTGCTAATCATAAGGTCATGGGTTTGATTCTTGGACCAAAAACTGGGAAATGAAGCTAGATGTGTCATTTCACAGTTTTCATATGATTAGGGCCCTCTATCATTCAAACACCTGAAATACCTCATATGAAATACCTTATAGGACGAGGACAGCTAAACCTACATAGATGTCAACTGTAAGTTTCTTCTTCTTTTTTTAAAAACTCAGAACACCTCACAATTCTCACCCTCATGCCACAGAACATTGACAAACCTCTTTTGTTATTCTTACATTCGTATTTTTTACAATAAAACATATTTACAAAATATAATGAGTTAAAATTAAATACTTTCTCTATCTGTAGACAATTCGTAATCGTCATTGGTTGCAAGTAATGACAGTCACAGAGAATACATTTCCTTTAGAAGTAACTGTCCTGAAACTGTCTCATCTCATTAATATCAATCTACCCAGGTAACAACCTAATTTACCTCTTCTTAAATCACAATATAGAGTTGTTGTTGGTGGTGGAAAAATAAATCTCATTTGGTCATTCCATAAGAGTGTCTTGGTCAGCCTATAGACATTTCAGCTGACCCTCATCTATTAGACAATTTTAAAGTCTCCAATCTGAAATATATGTAATAATACTAATAGTAATAATTGTTTCTACTTTTGGAACAAGGCCAGCAATTATCCCAGTGCATTACTGGTACTTTATTTTATCGATCCCGTAAGGATGAAAGGCAAAGTAAACCTAGGCGGGATTTGAACTCAGAATGGCAAAGGCCGTAACTCTATGCATCAAAGCATGGCGTCCAACCCTCTACCGATACTGCCAATAACACTACAAAATAAAGTGGATCCTAACTATGATTACTATTATTATTGACCCTTATGTTTCTTGTAGTTATAAACCTGACATTATTGAAATATGCCAAGTATCCATAAAGGAAATGGAACTGGAGATGATGATGTCTAAAATAGCAGAAGAATGGACAGAACAAGAATTAATCTTCCAGAATTATAAAACACTTGGTTCTGTGACTCTGGACCAAAGCTTTATAGAAAGGTTGTTGGAGCAGCTGGAAGATTCACAAGTTACTTTAGCAAATATGTTGACTTCGCCATATATTTCTCCAATGCAACAAGATGTGGCCATGTGGACAGAAAAACTGAAAGAGCTGGGTGTTGTGCTAGAGTTGTGGATTGATGTACAAAACCTCTGGACATATTTGGAAGCAGTTTTTTCCAATTCATCTACAGACAAGGTAATAAAGACATTTCTATTATTAGCAGAGGAACTTGTGATTGGAAAGTGAATTTATTGTAGCAATATAACTGAAATTAAAAATGCATTGTGTGTGCATGTAGATTTTAAGGAGTTGCATATAAAATGTCCAACAACTTTATAGAATTCTCAATGAATTAATATGACTTTCATATTTTCAGGAAGTTCAACAACAAAGTCAGTTATTTGTGTCTATAAATACCTCCTGGTGTAAGATTATGGTGAAGAGTTTTGAAACAAAGAATGTCTTACAGGTAACTTCTATCATTTGCATCATCTCATCAATACCATCATCATTGCCATCATCAACATCATTATTGTCGCTAATACTATTATAATTATTATTAACATAATTGTTGTCGCCATTTTCATCACCATCATCATCATCCCTACCATCGTCATCTCCATCATCATCATCATCATTGTCACCATTATCATCATCACTGTCATCATCATCATCATCACTATCATCATCATCATCATCGTTGTTGTGGTGGTTATGATACTAGTAGTAGTGGGTATAGTAGTGGTAGAGGTTTAATGATGATGGTTGTTGGTCAACTCCAACAAAGGAAGCTAATATTATAAAAAGTACTTTCATTACTGTATTTCATTAGAAATGCAATGCTTATGTGGTACAATTAATTTTGAAAATAACTAAAACTTTTGATGAATTTAATAGAATAACTTTTTTTTTTATTAGTAAGCTGATCTTTAACAAACATTTCTAAAATAAAATGGTGGAAAGTTTTAAAATAAGGATAAACATTTTAAAATATAGTTTTGTACCAAAAGGGTTAACTTGATTTTCTAAATTGTATCCAACACATTTCATGGGGCTGGGGTTATGTTTTCCTAAGATTTACGGCTTAGAATATATGGTGAGTTGGTGTAAGGAGATTTAGCAAATGGTGATGATGATGATAAGTAAGCTAAGGGACAATATTGAAAGTGCTTACCTAGAGTGACAACAGCAAAAACATTTTCCAAGTAAATTTTCCCAAAATTTAATAACACAGAATTGAAACATTTTCAATAAAACATTTTGATAGAATTTACCATTGCATATGTTTTCAAATTTCAACATCTAAAACCTTTTATTATCATCCTCATTTTATGTTTGCATTCTATGTTTGCATAATCTGTGTAGGTCGTTACAA
This sequence comes from Eledone cirrhosa, assembly GCA_964016885.1. Lineage (NCBI taxonomy): Eukaryota > Metazoa > Mollusca > Cephalopoda > Octopoda > Eledonidae > Eledone > Eledone cirrhosa. The sequence goes on along the minus strand of OZ024745.1, from coordinate 33,306,211 downwards.
TTTAAGTCAATTCTTATTCAAAGTTACTACACTCCTCAGCAAGTTGACTCACATCTCACTTGTACATCCCATTGTTGTCATTGTTTCTATAGCTGGTTGTCCTTCCCAACATCATCCTTTTATAGAATGCACGTACTGGGTGCATTTTATCATATACCAGTACTAAAGTGACTGTCATGTCTTCGACATTACAAAAGTCATCTCTACTCTACATTGTCTCTACATAATTACTAACTACTTTACAGGGTGTACTGGGTGTGTTTTATCATACCACTAACACTAGAGAGGTTGTTTTATCCACTACAAGGATAAATTGTCCTCTGTTCGCTGTTCTTTCAAAGTAAATATGACGAAGACTATGATTATCACAAGGCAAAGTGATGGCCAAAAGTTTAAAGAGGAGAGAATTTGATTGTGAATGTAAAGAGGAGAAACAGTTATAGGATGGTAGGGGAGAGAGAGAAACACATACAGCAGTAGCTACATGCTGGTTGTTGGTAATTTAGTTGAAAATAACATGAGCAATGTGATAGGATAACAATGAGTGTCAGCTCAAAAGTTAATAGGCTGAGCAAGATACTCTCATGGAATGACCAAATGAGATTTATTTTTCAACATAGTCCCTGGAAAGAAATAATGCAGTTCTTATTAAAAAACGTTGAAATTAATGCATGCAAGATTTCACAGCTCTAGCATCACTTCTTCATAGTCAGCTATTACACTTATCAATTATATTAATTTTCTAATACGATCAAAAATAAATTCAAGGCAATCTTTTTTTAATTTTTAAGACCTGCTGTGGAGAAATACCACTTAAATCTGTGTTGCTACATATACAGAAAGATCTAGAATCCTGCTCCAGATCACTTGAAAATTATCTAGAAAAGAAAAGAATGCAATTTCCTCGTTTCTTCTTTCTATCAAATCCTGTTCTGTTAGCAACATTAAGTTGCCCTCAATCTTTGGAATCTATAAAACCAACACTGGGGTAATTATTTAATGTTTACTTTACACTTGATAGGCTCATAACCCTTACATACCATCTCATCTACACTGAACTGTTTTTTTTTCTATTTTTGCTTCAGATCTTTGTTTGGATATGTCAGTGAAATAGAAACTGAATTATTTGAAAAGAAAAGAGGTCTTTTATTAGAATCTACAACGTCAGATCTACAATTTGACCAAATTACAGAAACTAATACAATTGTAAAATTTATCACTTTTATATTCTGTAGTTGAATTACTAGATATTTTATTTAAAAAAAAAAAAAACTTCACTGCATATTTTAATTCATCTTCATTATACATGGTTCTGTGTTATTCCTGCAACCATGTGTTTTCCTTGTTCAATCCTACAGCATTGCACCTTGCACAAGTGTCTTCTCATAGGGCCAACCACTGAACTTAGTTGACAGAAACTGTAGGGAAGCTCATCACACACACACATACATATATATATATATATATTGGAAAATGTGTGAGATCCTTGGTACAGTTAGGTATATTTTAAAAAAAGGAAAAGAATGACTTCACTTGTAGTGTTAAAAAATTTTTGATTTAAATCAAAAATTTTTTAGCACTACAAGTGAAGTCATTCTTTTCCTTTTTTTCAAATATATATATAAGTATTGAAGTTTCCGTTGAAAATTGAAAAAGTCATAGGAGTGAAGAGTGCTCTATGTAAGTACCAGAGCAAAATTTAATGTATAATAAACAATACAATATAATTACCTCATTACCAGAGGTTTCCCGAATAAGACGAATACGAAAAAAACGTCCTCATTCGTTCGTCGGACAAGGTAATATAAAACATAGTGAAATATTTGGAAAGTCTCCTCAAGAAATGCAAAAAATATATAAATAAAAGTAATGCAAGAGATATATTAAAAAATATACAAAAATATACAAAAAATATAATGAAATATAGTTAGGTATGTGTATATGTATGTATATACACTCACAAATGTACATATGTGTGTATGTACAAATGCATGTGTATGGTGAAAATGTGTGCGTAAGTACATATATGAGGGCAAGTATATTTGTGTATATGTGACCACAAATACGGATATAATATGAGTTGAAAGAGATGATGATGATATAGTTGACACGCATCTAGATACAAGTATTAAATACACATACGAGTATGAAAGCACGCGTATAAACACAGACACACGCGCGGTCACTTATATGCGGAAGATAAAGAGGGAAGGGAGTGTAATAGTGAAAAGAAGTGTCATTCTCGATATATGTATAAAAATGAAACTATATGAGAATGAAAAAAATGTTTAAATGAAAGAGAAAGTAATCAATTAACACTAGAGAAAAGAAAACAAACATAGGGACTCACGTACATACACATATATCTATAAAAATATTTATACACATAAATACGTACAGACAAAAGCGCATTTATGCGTACATACATACACACGAGGCACGTATATATATATATATATATATCTCGTCCCATGTATATCTAATCACACGTACGTACGCGACTATAATTTCATATACACACACACATACACACCCATACATACATATACATATATACATACATACATACACATTCACGTACAGTCACCCGCTTATGCACACACGTAAAAATAAGAATGTAAAAAGCATAGATATAAAAAACACACATACACACACATATATATACACGCACACATACAGAGGCGCTCGTATACATATACAGAACGTATACACATATAAACACACTCAGACATATAGATACAGAATAAAAAGCAGCCTTATGAATAAATGAGTACTAATATAAAAACTGCTGCGAAACAACAGAATGTATCTGGAGTGGAAAACGCAAGTGACATGTCAAATCAGGTAGTGAAAGAAAATGGGGAAGTAACATGTGGAATGTGAAGTTATTAGGTAAGTGAATCGAAGAGTAGGGGGGGGGGTTACTGGTGGATGTGAAGTAAAAATAAAAATAAAATTAAAAATAAAGTTAAAAATGAAAGTAAAACAGAGAGAGAAGTCTGTAAATAGAATAATTTAAGGGAAGTGAAGAATAAGAGTTTATGGAGGATAAGTATCTGAAAGTGAGTTAAGTTTATATGAGCTGGAAAGCAAGTGTGATTTCATGTGTGGGCAACTGGTGAAAATTTCCGTTTTTGTATTTAGGCAGGTTTTTGGTGATTTAAGGTTTTGTAAAATCCAATATTTTTCACTTATGCAGAGTGTGCATCTTCTTGTTCCTCTTGCATATTCTTTAGATTGGTTCAAAATTGACCAATCCAATTTATATTGGATACCTTGGTCTTTCAAATCCCATATTCTGCTAGCCAGAGCTGTTGTGAATCTTTTTTCTGGATGTCAGAAAGATGCGACATGTGAGTAATACCACATTTTGAATTTGTCTTGTGTCATACGCACAT
>OZ024745.1:33260313-33295313 GCA_964016885.1 Eledone cirrhosa | reverse complement strand
GGTGTGAGCTCAGTCACCAGACCACTAACTTTTCACACACACACACACACACACACACACACACACACACACACACACACACACACACACACACACACACACACATATATATATATATATATATATATATACACACATACATGGAGGCACATGGCTTAGTGGTTACAGCATTGGCCTTGCAATCGAAAGGTTGTGAGTTCAATTCTCAGACCGGGTGATGTGTTGTTTCCTTGAGCAAGACACTTTATTTCACATTGCTCCAGTTTACTCAGCTGTAGAAATGAGATGATAGGGACTGGGGTTCATATCATTCCACTGCAAAGTGGTCGTGGAGGTGCCACGGCAAAAAAGCACCCAGCCCACACTGTAAAGTGGATGTGTAGGCGCCACGGAAAAAAAGCACCCAGCACTCACTGTAAATGAGGTTGGTGTTAGGAAGGGCATCCAGCTGTAGAAATCAAGCCAGAATCAGTTCCCATATGAGGACAACCCATATGCCCACAACAGGACAACCCATCTAACCCATGCTAGCGTGGAAGAACGGACGTAAAACGGTGTTGATGATTATGATATAAGGTAAACAGAAATAACAACACAATCAGTACAGTATATGGAAGGGATATATTAGGTTAACACTTGATAGAGCAGGAAGAGGGTCTTAACGTTTCGGATTCTAGTCCTTCATCAGAAGAAAGAATGAGAAATAAGTAAGATGGAGGGGACAGGCAGGATGGAATTGGAAAAAATGTCTTTAGATAAAAATAACAAGTCCATTCATGTTGACATCTCTTGCAACTCATTTTTTAATGGAGTCAGCATTCTCTGTAATTATTAAAACAGCCATCACTTTAAAAACAGGTGTACACTAGTTGTATAATTTTAACGGATATTAGCATGATTCCATAATACAGAATTTAGACACTAAATAATATATATATAATATATAATATATATGTATATATATATATATATATTAGCAGAGCACTGGTGGTAGTAGTAGAGCACTCAATCCGTGGGACGAGTTTGGTAGAAGTAGTTCCACAACAGTTTTAGATCGAGTTGATGATCCGTGTAAGGTGAAACAAATTGTTCTCGGAAATGGTGAATTAACTGTTGTGGAACTACTTATATATATATATATGATGATGATGGACGTTAAACGATGATGATGATGATGATGATATATATATATTATACATGTATAATATATATATCATCATCATCATTTTACGTCCACTTTTCCCTGCTTGCAAGGGTGGGACGGGAACTGATTCTGGCTTGATTTCTACAGCTGGATGCCCTTCCTAACACCAACCTCATTTACAGTGAGTGTTGGGTGCTTTTTTTGCCGTGGCACCTACACGTCCACTTTACAGTGGAATGATAGGGACTGGGTCCCTATCATCTCATTTCTACAGCTGAGTGAACTGGAGCAATGTGAAATAAAGTGTCTTGCTCAAGGAAACAACACATCACCCGGTCTGAGAATTGAACTTCGATTGCAAGGCCAATGCTCTAACCACTAAGCAATGTGCCTCCATATATATATATATATATATATATACACAAAAGAATGTATCATCTAAGCACACTATTTACACTCAATGAACTCCTGTTTATGGTACCTACTGATTTATTTATATATATGATATATATTAATTTTTTGTTGTTTTTTTTTAAATTATAGTATCCAACTCAAATATGTCAACTTGCTGTCCTGTATTTATGGTCGAGAGAAGTAGAGAAAGGAATTATGGAATTGAAGCAGGAACGCAAGGCTTTGTTCAAGATTTACAAAAAGTTCTGCAATATTTATAACAAACTATCAACATTGTTCAATCGTTCGTTTTCAAAAAGTTCTTGTGATACCAAAAGTGTACGTGTACGACTCAGAAGTGAAAAGATAGTAATAGTAAGTAGGAAATATTATTTAGTTAAAAATGGTACAAAGTTACATCCTAAGTTCAATTTTTGCTGGCGATAACTGATCAGAGTCAATAGATTATGAGGGTTGGCTGAAAAGGTTCTTAGGCTGACCAAGATACTCTCATGGAATGCCCAAATGAGGTTTATTTTTCAGCATAGTCCCTGGAAAGAAACAATGCAGCTATTAATAAGAAGAGTTGAAATTAATGCACATAAGATTTCACAGCTCTAGCATCACTACAATATACAATGGGTGGCTGAAAAGTTCATAGGCTGACCAAGATACTCTCATGGAATGACCAAATGAGGTATATTTTTACAATATAGTTCCTGGAAAGAAAAAATGCAGTTATTAATAAGAAGAGTTGAAATTAATGCATGCAAGATTTCACAACTCTAGCATCACTCTTTGATAGTCAGCATATAAACTTTTCAGCCCATTCTTATATGTACCAATCAAATATGAGGGTTCCTTATAAACAACTACATCACAACAATAGAACATGCATTTTAAAGCCATCTTCCTTTCTAAACAGGGGTTAGCCTTGTAGACCTCATCACAAACTTCATACCTATCATACTATTCTTTTTTAAGGCAATGTTTTACCCCTGAATGCTCTTCCTGATGCTAACCATTTTAGTTGCTGTTTATGACTAAAATATAATAAACTATATCCTTCTGCTAAATGTTTGGTCATATGCCTAAATTAGAAACCATTATCATTGTTATAATTAATATTATCATCATTTTCAGAGTTGATAAAATAAAGTACTGAGTCTGATTTCATCAAATGCTCCTTTTCCCCAAATATGTGGCCTTGTACTTAACTTAAAAATCATTTATTAGGGCATTGGATAAAATAGAAAAGTGAGCTTACTGACCAAGAAATCAAGTTCAGATTCCTCAACAACACCTGTATCTCTTAAAAAGACACTTAACACTCAATTTACTCAATCTACCTTTATACCTTACCTTCTGTCTATTTACCTTGTACTTACAGCAAACTCTTTCTCTTCGAGACACACTTGATACAATATGTAAGAGAAAAGTAAAACATTGCACCGACTTTGACTGGAGACGTTACCTCAAGTGTTACTTGGGACCAAACAATGGTAAGTGTGTCATAATGTGTGTGTGTGTGTGTGTGTGTGTGTGTGTGTGACTGAGTGCACATGCGTGCGTGTATGTTTTCAGGAACTTAAAAGAAGGATGGGAAGAAGGCACAGAAAGAGAGAAATACGAGAAATATATCTACAAAGAGACAGGTTGATGGAACAGTCACTACTGGAACACTTTTGATCATAGTTCTACTGGATCAGGGCTGAAATGGGGCTAAACAACATATCTATTTCATTCAATACTAAAAAATTGTTGCCCAGTGTGATGAAATATTTTAAATCTTTCATTTTTTTTTTTTTTGTCAGAAACAGAAGTGAAGCCTCACCTTGACATCCTTGATCACCATCTTATCTATGGCAATGAGTTTTGTGGAAGCAACCCAAGCATTATCATAACTCCGGTGACAGACAAATGTTTCTTGTCCATATTCCTGGCCGTTCAAAACCTACAGCCAGTCTGCCTGGTTGGTACACCTGATGTTGGCAAGAAAGAAACTATCAAGGTGACTCTTTATATTTGATTTCAAACCTGATTTTTTTTCTTCATACATGTTGTCGTAGCTGTGGAGTGACTGAAATGGTAGATAAAGAAAGAAGCTGATGATCTGATTTAACCAAGGAAACTTTCTATTGTTCTTTCTAATTCTGATACTATCTACCAGAAATAACTCCTGGCAAAAGTAACCCCACTTTTCTGGTGACAGAAGGCAGGATTTGAACTCAGAAAAATTAGAGCTGAAACAGATTCAGCAAAGTACTGAGCTGGAATTTTATTTATCAACTCTGAATGGATAAAAAGTAAAATTGACCTCAGTGAGATTTGAACGTAGTGGGCAGAGACCCAAAACAAATGCTGAAGAATTTAATCTAATGGTATAATGACTCTTGGGTTCAATACTGTATGATATTGAATCTCAAGTGTTATTGACATCTATGACCTTGTTATTGACACCTATGACCTTGTTATTGACATAGTGACTTTAGGATTACAGTACTTCCTTTTTGTAAAATGAGAAGGTGTAATTTGAGAGAGATTTAACTGCTATTTCTAACAGGCATTTGGCCTGCACACATGCTCCTTGTTAGCGTGTTGTTATTGCAATATTGTTGTTGTTGTGCTGCTGCTGATTGTCATAGTTGTGCTGTTGTTGCTTCACCCATGTCTGCTCTGAGCTAGCCAATCTTAATCTTGTACTGACTGTTACACTTCTATCTTTCTTTCCAGACACAATGCATCTAGGACTACATTATCCAAAGTTCCCTGCTAAATTTTCTTTGTTTTTCCTTCCATTCGCAGGGTGTAGCCAATACCATTGCACAGTTTTACCATCTGCTGAGATGTTTTCCACACTTTCATCCATCAAGTATGCAAAGAATTATTCAAGGTGCTTCAATGGTACGAGGAATTATCATTGTTATATCTTCTTGGTTCAGTGGTTAGTGTGTTGGCTTTGCGAACGTGAGGTTGTGAGTTCGATTCCCGGACCAGGTGATGCGTTGTGTCCTTGAGCAAGACAATTTATTTCATATTGTTTCAGTTTTCTCAGCTGTAGAAATGAGTTGTGAGGTCACTGGTGCCAAGCTGTATCAGCCATTGCCTTTCCCTTGGACAACATCGATGGTGTGAAGAGGGGAAACCGGTATGTATGGGTGAATGCTGGTTTTTCACAAACAACCTTGTCCATTCTTGTGCCTTGGAGGAGAATAAAGTACTGTAAAATAAAGTACCAGTCAAGTACTGAGGCTGATATAATTGACTTTCCCCTACCTCATGTGAAGGCATGTGATTTAATGGTTAGAGAATTGGATTTGCAATTGTGATGTTGCGAGTTTGATTCCTAGACTGGGCGATGCATCATGTCCTTGAGCAAGATACTTTATTTCATATTGCTCTTTCTGCCTGGCGTTGCAACCAGTGGATAGTATCAGCAATGGAAAGACCCATGGAAACATTGTTTCCTTGGTCCAATTTGACAAGCTCCACCCAAATGCAGTCTGGGATCTTATCGATCATCCATCGTCTTTTCTTTCCCCTACACCTAAAAATTGCTGGCCATGTGTCTAAATTAGAAACCATTATTTTCTTTCTAATTGCCAGGAAGGATGCTGGCTATGTCTTAATGATGGAAACAAACTTTCACACAAATGTTTAGATGTTGTGATGGACCTGATTGCTGTAGTTCTAGATGTTGTCAGAAGGAAGAACAATGTAGTAAATGATATCTACAGGAAATTGGTAAGTAATCTTCTTTTTCTTTCTCTTCTTCTTCTCTTTATTATTATTCCTGAGAGTGTCACAGGGCCAGAGTCCTCAAGTACTCCTTCCAGCAGGTCCTGTCAGAAGTAACCATCTGCAGCTGGATCCCTAAGCGAGACCAGCCAAGCTCATGGATGATATCCAACCATCTTGCGTGAGATTTATTCCTGAGTCTCCTGCTAGTTTGTTTTTATACATAAAATATATATCACTATAGGTAAGAAGCTTATGTGGTTTCAACTATGCAAATGTGGAAAAAAATAGACATTAAATGGTGATGATGATGATGACATATATTTTCTTTTCTTTGATTTTTTTTTTTTTTTTCTTTTATTAGTCATTCATCTGTGGTCATCCTGGGCTACCACCTTCTCAGATTTTTAGTCAATTATATCAACTCCAATACATTAACTGGTACTTAACCCTTTTGATACCAACCTACTAAAACTGACCCTGGTTCTATGATTTTTTTTTTTAAATTGCTTATATTTTTTTAAGAGCCTTTGTTATGTTACAAATACTAATTTAATAATGACAGAATCTGTTTTAACTAAATCCCTCCAAATTCTTGATGATTTTCAAAATTAATTAAAATACATAGGCAGGCTTCTCTTCCCAGCTTAAGATAGTGAAGCTGGACTGCATGCCAGACAACATGACAATCTTCTTGTTTCGCGAGAGTTGGCTCCTCATCCAGCTCAGGCTTCACTGCCGACCAGGCCTAAGAAGGTAAATTGTCCAAGTATCGGCTTCTCTCTTATAGGTTCATGGTTGAGCCTGTGGCAGTGGAGACTTCAGGCATTCTTGGCCCCTAGACCATATCCCTGCTCACAGCTATCAGAGTGGAATTGGCTGCCTGCAATTCCAAGCCACACGAGGTGGAGTGGCTGTTCCAGTACATCTCCCTTGCCATCCTCCGGGACAATGTCTTCTCCATCCCGTCAGCCAGCACCATGAAGCAGAGTCCCTTAAGATATACTGTTTGTATACTATGTTTAGTACAGCCTGTATCACTAGAAACTTATTTAATGGATTGGTAATGGAGATGGTGTTGGTAGTGGCTGAGGCTAGACAGTGTATCTTTTTAGAAATATAGTAATGAAAGAGTTAAATTAAAATCTTCTAGCATAGTATTTGTAACAAATTGTTCTTACATAAAACTATCTTAAGAATGAAATAATTAATGGTTTTAGTAAATCATTCAAAATTCTTTATTAATTCCTTGAAACAGTATATTTTCATTAGAAATATAGTAATGAAAGGGTTAATGTATTGACCATGTAGTAGGTATAATATTTTACCCTTTCATTTCCCAAATGTTGTACAAGTTAATAAAATGTAAGGAGAAAATATTTATTACATTTCTCAGGTTTTACATTCTCCCATTTACTGATTTTCCTGTAGACATTTGAAGTGAATCCAAGAACTTTCTTCTTTATGACTGCACCATTGAATCAAACTGGCAAATCAAACTGGCAATTTGCTCGGAAGATTAAATCAGTATTTCGAACAGTGTCTCTCCTTAAACCAGATATTTACTGTATTTTAAGGGGATATTTTATTGCTGCTGGTTTCAAGTGTGGAAATATTCTGGCAGGAAGATTATTAGAGATTGTCTCTTTAGCTGAACTTCAACTGTAAGTAAATAACAATACAATATATATATATAAGCAAGTATTGCACCAAGAAAAATAAAATGTTGACATGAAGAGATTATGGGTTTATTTGCTTTGACATATGATTCTGTGTCTATTATAAATTGTCTACTTATGCTGACTACAATATATATTGTTCAATCATATGAAATACTTAATTATTTATTACACTTCTTCAGAAAACCTATTCACTACGGGGTATAATTCAGTGATGAGATTTTCGTTTAAGAATATGTAAATATGTTAAAAATAGAATGAGATAGAGTCAGTTAGTGTGATAGTAGAGATGAGAGGGAGTGGGAGTAAAGAGTTTCACACTATCAATCTGTGGGCTGTGATGTGGAATAATTATTCTTTGACCATTGTTATAGGTGAAGGTTTTGATGTTTACCATATATGGGAGTAGAGAAGGTATAAGGAGAGGGACAGAGAAAGATAAGGCAGAGGTTAAGAGTAGGCTAGAGTGGGTAAGGAGGAAAGGAATTAAGAAAATGGGATTGCTTTGAATATTACTGAATCCATTGGGTGTGAAAAGTTCAAATTCCACAGGAAATGTACCAAATAGGATATAGTAAAACCTGGGCATTAGGGATTGAATCTTGTTCTAGTCCAGTTTGTATTTAGCGAAGATTTTTAGAATCTTATGTTTGCAATTAAATATCCTATCATGCTGGGAATTTAGGTCCTTTCCGGTCACTATTTCAATTACCTCCGCCAAACATAGTTCACAGGGGCAGCTTTCATTCCGGTATGGACGGACCATTGTACTGTGTATTCAATATTAGCACGTTTCAGATCCCAGATTGTTTTTGCCAAGGCTTTAGACCTAGCTAAACTGGGGGTTTTAAATGTGTGGGTGTGCACATACCATTTTTTTAAATTAAATATTCGAAGTGGAACCCTCATATTTATATATCCCAGTTTAGATTGTACCACACATTAATAAATGATATTTTTGTACTAGCATTTACCCAATAGAGGGTAATTGCTGGGATTTCTGCATATATATATATATATAGTTATGTAATAAACAACATAAGGCAATTATTTCATTTACCAGTGGTTTCTTAAAAGCAAAAAAATGTTGCTTTCAATCATCAGAATGAAAAAATCCTGGAGTATTTATTGACGTTGGATTTTAAAAACAAAAATGCAATCTATATCTATATACATACGATATAGATTGCATTTTTGTTTTTAAAATCCAACATCAATAAATACTCCAGGATTTTTTCATTCTGATGATTGAAAGCAATTTTTTTTTGCTTTTAAGAAACCACTGGTAAATGAAATAATTGCCTTATGTTGTTTATTACATAACTATTAAGCTCTGTTACCTACATAGAGCACTCTTTTTTCCTGGACTTTTCTGACGGAATTGGTTCATTTATATATATATATATATATGTGTGTGTGTGTGTGTGTATTAGGGGATTCAGCAAATTTGTAGTTTACTGTGGAAGTTACTAATATTAGCACTTTATGCTATAGCAGAGTCTATATATTAAAAAGAACAAAACAAGATTTCACTCTGAGGTTTCACTGTATATATATTCTCAGTACTTAAAAACTGAAAATTGAGCTTTGTATATTGTTAGTCATGTTGACAATTGTTTGCTTATAGTATTTCATAATAATTTATCCATAGTTATTTAAAAGCCAAGTCTTCACTTATCTTTTCATAGCAAGTCAGAATGTCAGATACCCAAGTTTAGTCTGTCATCAATGATAGCCACCATTAGACGAGCTCATCAGATTAGAAAAGCCCTAGAAGACAAATCTGGAGAGAAACCTGATACAGTTCGTCCAGAAAGCCAGGTATCGACAGCAACTGACAAAGGCAAGAATCTCATGTCTACTTTACTTTATATTTATACTAAAAGCAATTTTGTTGCCCTTGGTTGGCATCCACTAAGTCTATAAATTCAAATGATGAAAGAACCTCTTAACAAGTTTATCTTCATATGGGCTCCACTAACCTTTCATCAATTCAGTAGGAAAACCCTACCAGACCACTCCATTATGTATACTCATTCTCTCTCTCTCTCTCTCTCTCTCTCTCTCTCTCTCTCTCTCTCTCTCTCTCTCTCTCTCTCTCTCTCTCTCTCTCTCATATGATGTCTAATAGTGGAATTAGCTCTAGATATTGAGTATAGCCTGTGAATAAATCACCTTGATGCCAAATAAGTAGTTGCAAAACAACACCCACCAAAGTGCAGTAACCCAACAGTTAACCCTGTCAGATCTATAAAAAGCTATACATACCCTACGATCCAAACTGAGTGGTAAACTTAATCCATCCCTCGGTTGAACACCCATTCAACAGGTCTCTAGTTTAGGAGTAAGTTCTTCCCTTCTTCTCACCAGTCCCTTTCCCTCCAACAGTAAGTTGTATTTGTCTGGCAAGTTACTTGATCCAAGACTGTGTTGAAACTAAATCAATTACACTGTGGAAGAATCATTCTGACAATTCAAAAACATGGTCACTCACACGGTTTAACTGCAACTCAGTGAACTTAGCAGTTTAAATATGTTTTTAATAACTAAAATGACTCTTCCACAATATATATTATCAACACCCTTTTGGTTCTAACCTCGCCAACACTGGCTTTGGTTCTATCAAATTAAATTAAAATTTTCCAACATAATTTTTATATAAGCACCATATGTTTAAATTACTATCTTAATAATAAAATAATTAATATTTTTAGTAAATCCCTCAAAATTCTTCATTAATTAATTGAAATGAGTGTATTTCATTAGGAATACAGTGACAAAAGGGTTAAAGCAATCTAAAGTCCTAATTATCAAGTTGTTGTCTTATCTATTTCAGCAACACCCAGCACCACTTCAAGACAGTCTCAGATCAGTTCAACAATGAAAGAATCTTCAGAAAATCCTGTTAAAGATATAGATATGTCTTCATTAGTACAGTCTATTGAGGAGATATTATGTCCAGCATTAGACAATAATGTTAGTATCAACTTGTATACTTTCAACAATAGTCTAAGCTGTGTCCTCTCTTTGGCATTTGTTTTCTATTGGTACAATAACCTTTGCTCCTATGAACCTGTTAGTTATATACACACACATTTTGAGTGCCTAATTAGCTTATGTCTAAATGTTTTAAATACTATGCTATGGTATTTTAAACATACATTCTAATATATATCTAGCTGTAGAAACCAAACCAAAATCGGTTCTGTATAAGCTGGACATGGTCACCTGACCTGACATTGCTTACAACAAGATAACTCGTCTTACTCATGCCAGCATCGAAAAATGAACATTAAGCGATGATAATGTATATATATATATATATATATATATATATATATATATATATATATATATATATGATGGCAGCCATTGCTTAAATTTTCAAATCACTTCTGAGTATGTGTAGCAGAGATGTAACTTTTTAGGCCTGCAAGAGTCCTACATTCTCTGGCACAGATGTTACAAACATGGCTTTTGGTAACAAGAATCGATGGCTGGTTGCCATATACTTTCATGTGTCACTTCAGGCCTCCTGCTTATTGGCAGACAGTACCACATTAGTGGCAGATTGTTATATCATACACACCAACGTAATCTGCATCAGCTCTTTTTATATGTCTCATTTTGTGACTCTTTAATCCAGCTTTACCGAGCCAGTCTCTCCCACACTCATTGCATGTCAGCTCTCCTTGGTCTTCCATGCTTCCTGGCAATTCCACTTTCAAGCCCTTCCTCACATCCCTTTTGAACCTTTCATAATTTCATCAAGCTATTTCAAAGTGTACTTTTCCTTCATATAATGCTCCAGAGAGTTCAATAATTGGCATCTTGTTTCCAGTCTCCATTAGTGATACCAGCTTTCATCAGAGATGTTTTCACACAGTTTTGAACCTCATTTTAGGTTTATGAGGTGGCAAATACAAAGACCCAAATCCAGAGAGAACTCGATACAGGTTATATAAGTATATATAAACCTGTAGAGCAAATATTTATGTGATTCTGAGTGACAGCTATAGGTTAGCTTGTGTGTATTCTAAATATAGTCTTTGTACATCAAGAACTGTGTTTAATCTAAAGAGAAATTTTTTAACTTTGAATTTTATGTTCCTTTCCATTCATACTAGAACTACATAAGTTAAAGTCTACAAACCACATTGATTATTTCCAGGTATTAGTTCAATTCCAATATCTAGTGAGTACATGCATTTATGGAACTTCATCTATACCAAACAAATCTGTAAAATCCTTGGATTTGGAAACCATTATCTCTGATAAAGCAAAACAAAAGAATTTGACTGTAACTGAAGAATGGGTTGCAAAATGTTTGCAGTTAAACTCTCTCTCCAAGCATTTTGACGGTAATTTATACATACTAGCGTCTTATTTAATTGCAGATATGATTATTTTATTTGTTTTAAATATATAATTAAATAACATTATAAATTGTTCACAATTCTTTTAGAATGGAAATATAAGCACATGTAACAAATACAATAATTATTGCTAGGAACCTCACAAATACAACACACCAAAATATATGACCAGATTAACTCTTAACACCCTGTACAACATTAAAATAACATGCTTCAACATTTCAAAATAAAACTCATCATATTAAATATTAAAGGCTTTACTATAATGCTGCAAATGTTTACAATGATCTGTCCACTAGTAAAGATACTATAAAGATTTGAATTGACATACCTGTTTCTCATATAGATTCCATTTTTATACAGGTATTTTAGTAGTTGGTCCTTCTGGTAGTGGTAAGACGACATGTCTTCAAACTTTGGCAGAAGCATTCAATGAAAGTCAGCACATGAGAACTATGTCCAATTATGGTATGAAATCATCAGATCCTAACAATTGTAAACTTATCAGAATCAACCCAATGTCATTTGAAAGTTTGGAACCAATATTTGGTTGGATGGATTCCAACTCACAATTCATTGATGGATTTTTTATGTCTTCATTCAAGAAAGCAAACAAGGTAGGATTGAATACATATATTTTTGAAGTGGTGTACAAGAGAGAAGACTGCATTGGTACAGACATGTGATGTGCATGGATGACGATTGCTTGTGTATGTGTGTTATCTCTTTCACAGGTTCATCATCCTGATACCAGCTTCCACCATCTCTGCACATGTTTTCTTTGTTCTTTCTCTTTCACAACTTTCTTTTTTTCTGCTTGGATCTCCTGCCATTTTTTTACTCAATTGTCATCATCCATATGCATTACATGTCCTTACAAACACAGCCATTTCTCTTGCATATTACATCTAATTCCTCTTAAATCTAGTTTTTCTGTCAATACATCTGTACTTTGTCGTTCATACAAACATTTCACATCCAACAGAGAATATTCAGTTTATTTCTTCCTATTTGTTTATATTATATATATTTAGGACACAAACAGTGATATTAGTTATGGTTATGCCAGCTTAGAGGTCAGTGGTTGATATCTTGTGATTGGAACTCTGTTGTATTTGTGGACAACCATTCTTAACTCTCGTGTGTGTGTGTGTGTAAATGTAACACTATTAATCACAGATGTGTTAGGGAGTGTAACATTAGTGATTGTTTGAGAATAGTATAACACCACTGGTCACAGGTGTGTGGGGTGTAACATTCGTGTTCATGCATGAATATAGTGTAACACTGCTGGTCACATATTTATGAGAGGTGTAAACAATAATGGTTTCTACTTTTGGCACAAGGCCAGCAATTACCCAATACATTACTGGTACTTTATTTTATCGACCCCATAAGGATGAAAAGCAAAGTTAACCTCGGCGGGATTTGAATTCAGATCATAAAGAGCCGTAACTCTATACTGCAAAGCATGGCATCCAATCCTCTACCGATACTGCCAATCCACCACCCTTGGTGTAAACATTAATGATCATGTTTTAGTGTTTGCGTTGTGTAACAGTGGTGATCATATGTATAACATGTCTGGAGTTTACAGGAAGTTTACTTAGCAAAATGAAATATGAAAATATCCTGTAACCCATTGGGTTATTGAGACATCATTGAAGACTCAACCTCACATAATGGATCAGTGGAAAGCTTTCTTGATCGTTTTATAATTTTTCCAACCTACTGAATGTGTCAGAACTCCCAGTGTTGTGTAATTCATGTTGATAACAACATAAGTTTAAGTCAGTCATTTGGTAAATCAATTTTTACTGAACTTTTGTATTTTCAATTTCAGAACAACCTCAAAACCTGGTTTCTAATAGATTCACCTTTAAATGAGACCTGGCTTGACCAGTTGACCAGTATGTTCAGCAACAAACAGGTAACTTAACAATAATACAACCAATGATAGCCAGAGTCCTTTTGTCATAATAGTTAAATGTGCTTATGCAGCATATGAGAGATGTATGATTCATATCCCTGTAGATGTCTGTCCACTTTTTTGTGAAGCCATCTGGCTTAGTGGTTAAAGTGTTCAACTTGCAATTGTGAGATTGTGAGTTTGATTCCTGTGAGCGTGTTGTGCCCTTGAGCAAAATATTTTATTTCACGTTGCTCCAATCTACTCAGCTGGCAAAAATGTGAGTTGTACCGGCATGTAATTCAAAGGGTTAGCCAACTATGCCACTCATTCACATGCTGAATCTCAGGGCCTACAAGAGAAGTTTTGCAAGGAAGTACAAGACCCCTTTGGGGCCCAATGTAGGCAAAGATTTTTCTCAAAATTAATGTTGCATGGTTGCTGTGGGGCCTTCTTAGCTCTTGGGCCCCGGAACAAAGTATCAGCTGAACCCCTTCTCATAGGGCCTGTTGAATCTCCATCAGAACTACAATAATGCTGTGTGTCAGTGGAATACTCAGCCATATGTACATTAATTTCTCAAGAAGTCTGTTCCATTGTTCAAACAACCAGAACCCTCATTGTCAGAACTGTTAGAGGTCCAACATACACAATCAGTAATAGCTTGTCTCATGTTGAATTATAGTTTTCTAATGTCGTAATTTGGCATTAGGGCATTAGATAAAATTCCTTGTAATATTTATTCTAACTCTTTAGATACTTAGTTCAAACCATCTGGCTTTTTTTTTTCTTTTTTTCATAGTGTATCTAGGGCTACAATTTCTAATGTTTCCTTTCTTTAAGGCATGATTTGGCTTCTCTTTTTAGCAGACCAAGTGATTATATAAAGGTTTCCTTGTGTTATAGGAAAGCCTTTAAAGGCTATGTTATTGTTGTTACAGCTCACACTTACATAGGTTTATCTGGCTTCCTACGAAGTTGCATCTCATATCTTGGATGTTTTAATTGTAGGAGCCATGGTTCTATTGTGAAAATCAATGTGAAATGAAGCATCTTGCTCAAGAACACAATGCATTGACATGTCCTAGAATCAGACCCACAACCTGTAAAGTCTATGGGTGACTTTAAACTAAATCAGTTTAAAATATCGTTATTGACATGTATTTTTTTATGTAAATTAAATTTTGAAACAAATTTTGTCTGTTTTTCTCCCCAGATCCAATTGAAGAATGGAGACAGAATTGCAATGAATGGCAACGTGAAGACCTTTATAGAAACAGATTCTATAGACTCAGCATCACCAACAACCATAGCTAAATTGGTATGGTTTATATCACAGTATAGAACAGTGGTCCCCATACATATTTTGTCATAAAACCCTTATATGATTTTCCCCAAATTACAGAATCCATAACCATATATTGCAAACAATCCCCACCATTCTAATTTTAATAAGACATTATATGGTACAAAAATATTACTAGAGAGAGAATTTTTTTTTTTTTATGTAATAATTTTTTATTAAATTTTATTAAAACTTCAGTATTTTTTAATGGAATCCACTTTGAGAAACATTGGTAGAGAATGTTCTAGATTATATATTATCTCTAATATACAACCTATCTTTATCTAAGTCACAAGAAGGATTCTTAAACCATTTCTTACCATTGCAAACTCTAGTCATCTCTGAATATTGCAATATTTCTGACAGAATCAGTAAATTATCAAACAATGCTCTGTAATATTTAGTTCCATTTCATTACATTCTGTGATAGAATCCTGCCAAGATTTTACCATTCATCCTGCTATAGTCAATAAAATACCAAGTTAAGTACTGTTCACTCTGCCAACATTTTAGGCTCTGTACCTATAACTGAAACCAATATTTGTATGAATTATTTTTCAGGGTATGGTTTATTTTGATGGTCTTGTTACATGGGAAGTGTTGACCAAATCGTGGATCAAAGCAAAGAAATATAAAGGTCTTCAAGTATGTACCATATATGTATAAATATAAGATAATCCAAATATGTCTCCACCCCCCCATTTTATGTCGGAGAAATGGGCAAATATCCCAACCTACTTATAAGGCAGCAGCAGCAGTGGCACTAGGACACATTTTGTTTGGGGAGAGGTATGGTTGTTTTAAATTTAACCTAGTATGACTGGTAAAACAGCAAACTGACATTATCATCATCATCCACACTTGCATGGGTTCAAAAGGTTTTCACATTAGGAGACAATTGAAGTCTGGTAACCATGTCTTCCACATACAGATCTGTATTTTGGTTTGGTTTCTACAGTTAGATGCCTTTCCTAATGCCAACCATGTTACAGTGAGGATTGGGTGCTTTTTATTGTGGCACGAAAACAACCATCTAACAGGGTGGGCTGTTAGATGTTCAAGGGTGCTTTTTCATCATGTCACCAGCATAGCTACTTTACAGGGTTGACTGGGTGCTTTTCCTGTCACCAACACAATGCCTCAGTATTTGTTCCTGCTCACTGCACTCCTAATTCAAATCCTACTGAGGTCAACTTTGCTTTTCATCCTTTTGACATCAATAAATAAAATATCAATTCAGTACTGAGGTTGGTGTTACCTCTCCCTCTCTCTCCCCCCTTTCTCTTGCCCCCTCTCTTCACATCTCTCTCAAATCAGGACAGCTCAACTACAGCTCCATCAGAAGTTAAGGGTCCTTTATATATAAATGGTCCTTTATATAAAAATGGTCCTTTATATAAAAATAAGGGTCCTTTATATATAAATAAGGGTCCTTTGATATCAAGCTCCAGTATGTCTACACCAGATATTATGTATATCAATGTTACTGATATCATATTTTTTGTTTGTTTTCTGTTTTGTTTTTGTCTAGATTAATTCATCCAAGAATGGCTATGATATTGCAGAGGTAAGTGTGACTGGGTTGGTATACTTGACTGACTCTCTGGCTAAATAAAATATGAAATAGTATTAGAAATTTAGAAATTACAATTCAAAGGTAAAGTCTCTGATTATTCTTCTGTTTCCAGAAACTTCTGAATCAAGCTGATAACTCTACTAACTTTAATTCTTTAGCATTTACCGGCCATATCCAGCCAGAATTCTCTCACCTCTTTCTGTTCAAAGCAGCCGTAACCAGCTACTCATACTTATGTTAAAGTATTGTTCTCAAAATAAATATCAAAATCTCATAGAGCATAGAGATGAAGTGTTTACTGTGAAAATACAATAGTAAATATAGAGTAATGTAAATGCTAAAGAGTTAAAGACTTAGGTCCATAACGTTACTAAATTACATTTGACATCACTTCCAGTTCACCACAATAAAGATTGCATTTCATATAATCTGGTCTTGTTTTCCTTAATGCAAGAGAGTAAATAATGTTTCTTCTATTGTCAGATTCTAATGCAATGTTACCAAACCAGTATGGATTCTGTCATTCAATTCTTCAAGACAGAAATAAAGTGAGATACTTGTATATATTTTTTTAATTACACACACACACACACACACAGTGTTTTTAACAGTCAATGTTTTGGTACATCTAATGAGGCTGTGACCTAAGGAGGTGGACTGTATAGTTATGTAATATTACATAACCAAAGATAGTTTTAAGCCTATGGAATGAAGTGTGAAGTGGAAATAATTTCAATTTCCATCACAGAGTAAAACATGAGAAATTATTCCTATACATTTCTAACATTATTGTATTCTCATCAATATATATAAGTTGAAGGGACTAGCATAAGTTTCACTGCTAGTACCGGTTGCATCTCAGCATCCTCAATAGGTAAGGTTATTTACTTCAATACAACACACGTAAATGGGTACCATAAATCTATACTTGTACTCGAGTTTTGGCCACACCTAATGCAGCAAGAGAGTGCACAGCATCCACAGTCTGCATTTATTATGCTACAGTGCACAATTGGCGCATGTGGCTTCATCAGCAGGTTTCGCCTAATCAATAACCAATTGATCGACAGATCCATATATATTTGCATACACATTCCATATATATTTGCATACACATTGCAAATATAAATTAAATAACTATTGTTATATTTGGAGAAGGTCATGTCCTCATATTGCCAAAAACTAGTAAAACACACTCACTGTTTGGTTTGGTTTTCGGTTCAGTATATTTTTATAAATAATTTAGCTGGCAATCAACATTTATCATTGATTGACCAACAGTTAAAAATATAAATCTAATTTATACAAATACATCATTGAAACTAAATAACGTTTTTTTCTCCTTACATATATTTGCATGTTTATCTTTTCAAATACTACAATCAATTTGAACTGTCTTTAAAGTTAATGACAACATTTTAAATCACTTCTTGTATTTGCCAGGGACTCGGTCCATTTTACGGAAGTTGGTATGATTATTACATCTCTTCAGATACTAACAGTTCTACTGTCCAACTGCCACACAATTTCTAATGATAGTCATATTAAGAAGCTCTTTATATTCAGCCTGTTGTGGTCTTTTGGTGGCCATCTCTCCAGCAATGATAGACTCCACTTCAATGAATTCATTCTGAAATTAAGAACCAATCTGTAAGTATAAACTTGAAAAAAAAGAACTCTAGTATTATTTAATTATTTTATTACCATATTTCTAATGAAAAACACTGCCTTTAATTTTCAAATCATTTCGAAAATGGATAATTCCGTGAGATTTAGTAATATAACCAACTTTCTCATTCTTAAGGTGATGTTTAGGACAGTGGATTGGCAGAATAATTAAAGCATTGAACAGGTTGCTTTGTGGAATCTAGTTATGACCTTTTAAATTCTGACTTCAAAACACACTGAAGGCAATTTTACATTTCATACTTCCTGGGTTGATAAAATTAAGTACCAGTAAAGAACTGGGATTGATGTAATCAACTTTCCCCTTTAGTGTATAATACACATATATTGTGCATGTGTATTATTATTATTAGCTCGCGCCTTTTATCCCCAATACAAGACTAAGAAAGAAATTAAAAACATCATCGTACTAACAGAGAGCCAATAGGAAATCAATGTAGTAAAAACCAGAGCACAAGTATATTGAAATAAATTATAAGTATTTGTTTTTTGCTTTTTAAAAATACATTGTGTGTTTTGATAATGATAGACATAACATTCACAGCTATTGATATCTTTGATGGTATAACAAAAGCTTGCTTTTTATTGTGTTTATTTGTACTTGTTACTTATTTGAATAGTAATACATAATTTTTTAACTAACAAAACTTTAAGATCATTCAACAAGTTTCCACATTGGAGGGGCATAAACCCCAAAAGCCCCTTAGCACCAAAAGGCTTGATATATGATATATATAGCAATGATGAAAATGTTTTAATTTTAAATACTAATTTCTTCCTTTTATTTCAAAAACTTACTTCAGAAATAATTCTATATTTTAGATGTCCTGAAGATGAAAATGATGTTTATTTGTTTGACTTTTTTGTTGATGAATCAGGAGAATGGGAGAACTGGAACATAAAGTAAGTTTGGGAAAAAGTCCTGGTTTCTTTCTGTGTCATTTAACAACACTACTACCACCACCTCCACCATCATCTTCATCACCACTTGGTTCTATGGGCGCCCTTTAGCAAAGTTCATTCCATTTTATAGGATTTGGATCATTCCTACAGTTCCCTCTCTGTTACAAGTTTTTCCTGGATGTTCAAGCAAGGCATCATTCTCACCAGTCTGGAAGGTCCTGTAATGGTTAAAGATAATGTCTTCCTCCTTTGACTATCTTATAAATATATAAATAGTGCTGGTGCCATGATAAAATGCACCCGGTGTACTCTGTAGAGTGCAGGAACATGTGTTAGAGGTCAATAGAATGGAAAATGGATGTTAAATGATATGATGAGGATGATATTAAGATATAATCCATTAGCATTTAAACCAGCCATATCTGGCCAGAATTCTCTTTTCTGTTCAAACCGGCTGCAACCAACTGCTCATACTAATGTTAAGGTATTGTTCTCAAAATAAATAATATCAAAATCTCATAGATTTGATATTATGTGAGATAATTGTGTGAGGTAAAGCTTTTACTGTGAAAATATAATAGTAAATATAGAGTAATGTAAACGCTAAAGGGATAAATATTGATGAGTGATTGATGAGAATTGGTAGAGCATTGGACTAAATAAATCATGTTCTGAGTTCAAATCCCACCCATGTTGACTTTGCCTTTCATCCTTCCACTCTGAACTTCACAATGCATTTGATAAATTCAAGACGATTAATTTTTCTAGATCACTTGAAGAGTCTCCGGTTATACAAGATAACTTCAACAGAGAATATGTATACACACTAAGAACAGTAAGTTGTCCTCATCATCATCATCGTCATATATATATATATATATATAAGAATGGTTTTTTGAAGCGAATCAGGAAGAAACCACAGTTAAATAAGATACTCATTGCATTAGTAGAGAAGATAAATAATTATTTCATATAGAAATGACTTCTACAAGACTAGAACTGTTGTTCGTTTGAAATCATTAGGAATATTCCTGATGATTTCAAACAAATGAAACAGTTATAGTCCTGTAGAAGTCATTTCTATATGAAATAATTATTTATCTTCTCTACTAATGCAATGAGTACCTTATTTAACTGTAGTTTCTTCCTGATTCGCTTCAAGAAACCATTCTTAATTATATATATATAACAAAGAACGATTCACCTACACTATATATATATATATGTTATTGTACTTTTTGGTCTCTATTTAATCCTCTTGCTACCAAAGTATTTGATACTGCCCCTGTTTATTTTCAAGTATTTATATTTTTCTAAAAACCTTTCATCTTAATTTTATATAAAAACCTTAAGTAAGTTATGTTCCAAACACCAGCTTAATAAGAAAGTTAGTTTATATTTCTAAATCTTTCTAAATCCTTGATTATTTTCAAAATTATTTGATTATTCAAAATATTTTCAAAATAGTGTTATTCCTTAGAAAGGTTAATATTGTATTTTTTACTCCCTATTTAATTTTGTACTTTGAGAACTCTGCTTAACTCTTAGCATCTTCTAATGGTTTCATAGAAAATGTTTTAAAGTAGGGTTACTTAATTCAAATGTTTCTAGTGTCTTTATTAGTGGATAGGTCATTGTAGAAGTTTACAGTGTTAAAGTAAAGACTGTTTAACATATTACAATCATAGTACTATTTTGTACTTTTCAAGAATATTTTGCTAATGCAGTTTCATGTAGTACAGGACATTAAGAGTTAGTATTTTATTTTTTGTTTCCAATTGAAAATTTATATTTAAGGATCCTATTAAATATTTTATTTTCAGATCCCTATAAAATACTTCATAAATAATTTCACACAGAATGGTTTCCATTTCCTGTTAAGTGGTCCCAGAGGGTCTGGAAAGACCTCATTAATAAATGCCTTCATGTCAACTTTAGGTAAGTTTCTGGTTTATTATTGTTATTCCTAGATTATTGCTGAGGATCATAGATGGCAATGTTGATAGGACAACAGATTGATAACCAAAGAATCAGCTGTTAGGCATCATGTGATAGGAACAATCAAAGTACTTGACCTAGTATTGTATTTTGTATGTATTGTAACATAATTCCTGGAGAAGTCATAGGGGCTCTGTAATGACATACAGTGTGTCTTGGGCATTTTAAACATGGCAGAGCCCATCCCCTCTCCATGTCTGAACACAGCTGATTTCTTCCTGAGAAAAAGAGAGAATGAAGAAGAAGAAATAAGAAAAAGATATAGAAAAAAAATGTCTAAAGTCTGTTTCAAGCCAAGAGGCTCATCAGACAGGTGTTTATCCCAGTTTCCATGGAATTAAACAACTGAGAGTAGCAAGACTCCCACTTGAACAGGCCGCAGCCCATCGCAAGGTTAAACTCCCAGCTGTTGCTGATATTCATTTTCAGCTGAGTATACTTGAGCAATATCAAATGAAGTGTTTTACTTGAGAACACAACACAAAACCCAGTCCAGGAATCAAACCCATGACAGTATGATCGTAAGTCCAACATCCTTAACACTGGACAGGTATTTATTCATCGACCTTGGAACAATGAAAGGTAAAGTTGACCTCAATGGGATTTGAACTCAGCAATGACAGCCAGAATGAATACCACAAAGTATTCTATCCAATGTTCTAACTGCTCTGCCAATATGCCACCTTGTATTTTATTGACTTCAAAAGGATGAAAATATGTTAACCCCATTAGGTCTGGTGCTCTACCAATTCTGCTGTCAATTTCCCCACTCAAACTATATTTGAATAATAATAATATAAATACATTAAAATTTACCTTTGTTACACTGTAACTTTCTCGACTTAATTTTCATCTGTCTCACAACTCTGTAGTCAATTCTTTTCCAACTGAAAATAAACTATTGAAAGATACTTCACCCTGGGATAAGATGTCAGTCTATTTTGTGTTTTGTTGACTATAAGGTAACAAAATTAGCATTATAATCAATTAATATACTCTTTAATCTGTATCTGTTCTTGAATAAATACTGTAGTGACCTACATTCTGCGGGCTCACATACATTCTCTATGCGTGATTTGGCTCAGTTCAGCCAATCGGTGCCAGCAGAAGAGAATGTATTCCTACGCGCCCTGAGGGAGAAATTCCCCGCAAGGATTTGAAGAATCTGTCTCTTGCTGCTTGAACTCCGAAGGAACGACACGTACAATGTGTAACGGTGAGATTTGCACTTTGGCCTGCCGGCCTGCTTTGGGCCTGACACAATGGCACATTCCTTTTGTAACCTTTTTATGTTTAACTTCAACCATACAAATTAACAAACATTACTTTGTGCTACAACAAAAATAAACATACATTTCAATTTCATCTCACGAACATTCTTCTTGTTGACATTATTATCATGTTACTCGTTTGTCGATATAACATAAACACATCTTTCTACCAAACTGATTACTCGTGGCGCTACTAATTATAACAATTACATTATTTCCTCTAACATACCATCAGCAGCAGTGACAACATCGGTTAACCACTAACCATAGACAACGGAATAACTATGTGGCAGCTTCATAGCCTTTACCGACGCAAACCACCACACATCATATTGTTTACTTCTATGCTTTCACCTCTTCTATCGTCTCTACCGTTAAGGAAAAAAATGGAAGTAGTTTTTTTTTTAAAAAAAGAACAACACGTGGTTTAACTTTTATGAACCCGCCAACGACATCTTGGAAAGGAAAAAATTGGCTGTATTTTCAAAATTATAGCCTGGAGACATTTTTCTTTCGATACGGCTTTCTGCAATAACAAGCAAGCACAACACCAAACTCACATGGTGACTCTCAGCTCTTCGGCGTGCAACTTCGATTCTACTGTGACTTTGCTTTGATAACAACAACTCTACTAGCTTCCTAGTAAGAGCAATCACAAAGAAATTTTAAGGAAAAGAAAAAGCGAACTTTTTGTTAAGGAAACAATTCTTTCTTTCTTTTTCTTTTTACAGGCAATGTTTGGACATTTATTCTTTTAGAACTGCATTATATGAACATTTTTTTTTTTTTTTTTTTTTATCATTGTATATATGACTGCATCATTTTCTTTATCATTCTATATATGACTGCACCCACACATTATTTGCTGTATTACATGCCTGCATATGCACACACATTTCTTTGACACACACCAACATGTTGTTCTTAGTATATGTTCTTCAAACATAATATTCTGCGAGATCCCTTTTCACCTGGTTGAGGTGCCGACACATGCTAGCGACTCATAGAGCTTAATTCACCTGGATTCAAACAGGCACCGCAACACGAGAACTGCTAATTGCAGCTGGATTCAAACAGCTTTACATCTCGTTGCACAATCATCGTCCTATAGCATAACAACCTCCATCTTGTTACTTTACCCGACTCACTGGGAAAACAACAAATGGAACTGGACCTGTCAGCATTTCCACCACTTTTATGGATTCGCCAGAATTATGGAATTTACACTGCAACTACTACCCACCTACAGATTCAACTTGCTTTTTTCTTTTCAAAGCAACCAGCCATTTTTTCCTGGCTGCCTAGCACTTTTGGCAATACATCTGGGAGGCCAACATTTTCTCGTCTACCCATCATCTTCTTGCCAGCACTGGTAAACTACCATAAAAGCTTCATCCACAGCTACTGGTACAACACTTACTATTAACATTTAATGCAAGAACAGCAACTTTGCCCATGTCAGACTTTATCCGTTTTCTGTTAGACCCTTGGTGGTCACCTATAAATTACAAAACAGCTAGTCATTTGACACAGCGGCTCAACACGGCCCTTAGCGCCTCATTTTTTTTCTTGCATGCATTCTTCTGTTCAATTATTTTTTCACTGATGTGCTCTTTCAGCATTTTTCGCTGCTGATTTAATCTGTATCATCTTACGACTAGAGGGGGAGTATTGTAGTGACCTACATTCCGCGGGCTCACATACATTCTCTGTGCGTGATTTGGCTCAGCTCAGCCAATCAGCGCCAGCAGAAGAGAATGTATCCCTACGCACCCTCAGGGAGAAATTCCCCGCGAGGATTTGAAGAATCTGTCTCTTGCATCCTGAACTTCGAAGGAACGACACGTACAATATGTAATTGTGAGATTTGCACTTTGGCATGCCGGCCTGCCTCGAGCCTGGTACAATGGCGCATTCCTTTTGTAATCCTTTTATGTTTAACTACAATCATACAAATTAACAAACATTACTTTCTCACTACATCTAAATAACTCTGCTAAGCTGTGATTAATAAAACTGCTACAATCCAACATGTTTGTCACACTCCACATCAATTCTTGTTATAATACCAAGGTATTTAATTCAACATTTTAATGACTTTGCCAATATTCATAAACAGTTAGGTAGACTGGATTTATTGAGATGAAAATGTCTTTTGACTGGCATAAGCAGTTGATCTTCAGGTAGTCATGTTGATATTCTAAAGATTTTATCGAGTTAGTTATGATCATATGAATCCATTTGAAATGTGTTTTATAGACCAGAAAACATTATTTTGACAGATGAGTCTTTAAGTTAATAGATTAGGTTTGAAGTTAAGTATGGGTTTAAGGTTAACAGATCAGGTTTGGGTTTATGGTTAATGGTTTGAGTTTATGGTTAATGATTTGGGTTTAAAGTTAAGTTTGGGTTTAAGGTTAATGGACTGGGTTTATGGTTGATGGTTTGGGTTTATGGTTAACAGATGGTGTTTAAAGATGACAGATTAGGTTTAAGGGTAACTGGTTGGGTTTATGGTTAATGGATTGGGTTTAAGGCTGACGGTTTGGGTTTGAAAAGTCATGCCATCAGAATTAATAATAATTTCGATTGAAAATATAGATGTAAAAATTTTTTTTTAATGTTTAGATTCGGGTGAATTTGTTTTGAAAAGATTTGTGTCTAGTGGCTCAACCACAACATCACATCTGTTTGATTTCTTCAACTCCAATGTTATTCACAGACAAGGTAAGATTTCATAAATTCATTTCTTATTTCCTTCCCAAAACATAACACTTCTTAAGGCTAACATTGTCTTTGCAATTCCCCATGTAGTGTTAAAGTGACTAAAAGACAAATATTACCCTCGGAGACAACAACAAGCTTTTTAAGGCATTTTCTCAGCTAAAGTAGGAGTTAACTGCAGTTACTACCCATATTTCACTACCATGCAGTATCACACTTCACACACAGACATCATACAGTTGTCTTTTGTATGTAGGGAAAAACCTCTTGTTGTCAACAGTAGGAATGGCTCTCTAAACTTCTTCCATCTGATCGTTATTCTAGCTATTATACTCTCAGAGCACCCTCCTCTTCTGCTAATTATGTCACCAAGATCACAGGAGCTATCAACAACTTCTATGGATCCTTCATGTAATATCAAAATATTACAAGTGAGAGGTGTCAATCATCTCAACCAACTACAGATGAAGCTAAGGTTAAACTAGATATGATTCTTTTCACAGGTGTTGTCTATGGAGCAAAAGACAAGAAAAGACTTGCAGTATTTATTGAAGATATCAACATTCCAAAAGGAGACCAATATGGTACCAAAAGATGTAATGAGGTAATTGGTCCATTTTATTTATAATCTATATATCGATGTTAAGGTAAGTGTTTAGAGCTAAGATAAACTGGGTCTGGAAATTCAGCTTTAGACACTAATCCTTGTAACACTTCAATTTAACCCATTTGATACCAAACAGCCTGAAACCATCTCTAGTTCTATGATATAAAACTCGCAATATCAATGCCTATAGATCAATATTGATATCAACAGATCAATATTAAGACAAACAAATTGTAGGAATTTTTAATTATGATTTCTCATTTCAGTTTCTTCGTCAAATACTAGATGAAAATGTGATTTGTGACTCAAGTCCACCTTTTGAGATGAGATATATTGAAGATCTTTGTTTGATTGCAGAAATGACATATCCTGGATGCCACCTAGAACAGCTGAACCAAAGACTTCTGGTACATCATTTACTTAACAGATTATATATACATTTTAGTATTTAGGGTTCTGTGAAGGAATTGTCTGAGAGAATTTCAATGGAATTTTGATATTCTATTAACTTCACTACCGTCTACAGCTTTCAAGTTAAATGTTATACCCAGCCATAAAAATCTGCCAAACAAAAGGTCAGGATGTCTTTTCAACTATGTCAGAAACAATATAACATACTTCATGGATTGTGCACTCAGTAGAGCACAGAAAAGTATGTAAGTAGGATGCAGCCCCAGTCCATCTAATCACTTGGAAGAGTGCAGGAATGCATTTAACCCTTTAGCATTCACATTACTCTATATATACTATTATATTTTCATGGTAAAGGCTTTACCTCACATAATATCTTACATAATATCAAATCTATGAGATTTTGAAAGTATTTATTTTGAGAACAATACCTTAACATCAGTTTGAGCAACCAGTTACAGCCAGTTTCAATAGAAAGAGGTAGAGAATTCTGGCCGGTTTTGACCAGTTTGAACACTAAAGGGATAAGCAAGATGCAGGCCTCCTGTCCATCTAAGAGGACCATAATTGTGCTTAAGTACTGACTCAGTCTATGATAACCAATCCTACCTTTGCTGCTAGCCGGGAAAAATGGATGTTGAATGATAATGATGATGACAGATAATAACTAGCAGAATCGGTAGAGCGCCATGCTTTGTAGCATATAGTTACGTCCTTTTATGTTCTAAGTTCAAATCCCACTGAGGTTAGCTTTACCATTCATCCTCAAAGGGTTGATAAATAAAGCACTAGTAATGCACTGGGGTCGATTTAATCGATTTTCCCTTCCCCAAAATTGCTGGCCTTGTGCCTAAAGTAGAAATCATTATTATTATTATAACAAAATTTTATTTCAGTAATAACATTCTAGATTTCTCTATTTCAGCGACATTTTGCTATATTCAGTTTGCCAGAACCAGGTGAAAATGATCTTTCAACAATTTTAAGACAGAAACTTGAGGTAAATGTTCTTCAGTTATATTTTATTCATATCTGTAAGATGGAGTGGAGGTGGGTAACAGTTGTAGTGAAACAAACAGAGGATATAGGAATACTAGTTCATGAGGACTTATACACTAAACATGGGATGTAGGAGTACTAAGGGCTTATACACTAAACATGGGATGTAGGAGTACTAAGGACCTAGTACTCCTGCATCCCATGTTTAGTGTATAAGGACTTGTATATTAAACATGGGATGCAGGAGTATCAAGTTAAACAGTTGGTGTCAAATTAGACTATGATGACTTATAAAACATGAGATGCAGGAGTCCCACGTTAGACTCTGATGACTTATGACTTAACCTATGTTACTTGAGTACCAAGTTAGACTCTGATGACTTATGACTTAACCTATGTTACAGGAGCACCAAGTTAGTCTCTGATGACTTATGACTTAACCTATGTTATAGGAGTACCAAGTTAGACTCTGATGACTTATGACTTAACCTATGTTACAGGAGTACCAAGTTAGACTCTGATGACTTATGACTTAACCTATGTTACAGGAGTCCCAAGTTAGACTCTGATGACTTATAACTTAACCTATGTTATAGGAGTACCAAGTTAGGCAGGTTTTAAGGACTTATAAATCAACTCTAAGAAGATTTGAATTCAGAATCTAAAAACTGAAACTAAATACTGTAAGATTCTCTACTATATTAGTCATCACCAATGCCCTTGTATCAGATATTTACTGTATAGCCTCAAATATAAACCGATAAGCCAACCCCACTATTTTATGTCTGAGAAATGGGCAAAAATCCAAACCTTATTTATGTAGACTTTGAAGTTGGTGAAATTGTCAAAATATTCACCCCACACACGCACACACACACTTCTGCCATCAATATTTTTTCTTTATATATATCATCATCATCATCATCATCATCACCGTTTTACGTCCGTTCTTCCACGCTAGCATGGGTTAGATGGGTTGTCCCGTTGTGGGCAGTAGCCAGTCGGCTGACCATGTGTTGCTCATACGGGGTCTGATTCTGGCTTGATTTCTACAGCTGGATGCCCTTCCTAACACCAACCTCATTTACAGTGAGTGCTGGGTGCTTTTTTCCGTGGCGCCTACACTGTCCACTTTACAGTGTGGGCTGGGTGCTTTTTTGCAGTGAAATGATAGGGAACCCAGTCCTATCATCTCATTTCTACAGCTGAGTAAACTGGAGCAATGTGAAATAAAGTGTCTTGCTCAAGGAAACAACACATCTATATGTGTATATATATATATATTTTTTTTTTTTTTTTTTTTTTTTTTTTAAGTATATACAGTAGTTGTTTTTTTATCATAAACAGTTTTGATAGAGCAACAAATATATGAGTTTTTGTATATTTTATTACAGGCAGCTGTGAATGGAGAGGATCTACCAAGTATTGACATGAAACTATTCAATAATATAGTTGAAGCATCTTGTCGACTTTTATCAGGTTTACAGTCAACATTGAAGCTGTCCTCTTTACCAGGTTCCACACACTACATGTTCACCATTCAAAGTTTGGAACACTGTTTTAAGGTTTGAAATATTCTGTACAAGGCAGTAAATTTTTAAGCTGGTGTATAGTACATATCCTAACAAAGATATTCTTCTGTAACATTAGTTTTTTATCTAAATACTTTAATACAAAAGGTTAGTCATCATAGAATTGGATGGTACTTTGGTGGGTTGGTATCATATAACTATGCTGATCTCAGATTATCTGAAAAACAGGTTCTATTCCTACTTTATTGACAACAAAAAATTACCTGACCTGTATTAAACCGGCCAAAACTGGCCAGAATTCTCTACCCCTTTCTATTGAAACTGGCTGTAACTGGTCACTCAAACTGATGTTAAGGTATTGTTCTCAAAATAAATACTTTCAAAATCTCAGATTCGATATTATGTGAGATAATTATGCGAAATAAAGCCTTTACCATGAAAATATAATAGTATATCTAGAGTAATGTGAATGCTAAAGTGTTAACATAGAGAAATAGATGTACTTTATTATTGTTGTTGTTGTTTAGTAAAATTTTGTATTTTTCAAGAAATAATACATTTCATAATCTGCTTGAGAGAAGGCCTAAAATTGTAAATTCTAATAGGACCAGGGTGCTCAAAAATACCAATATTCCTATATGAAGAAATTTAAAAACTATCTATTTTAAAAGAAGTGAGCAATATCTTAGTGGTAAGAAACTCTCAAGAGAGGTGGACAGCAGAAAGTCTTCAGAGAAGAAACCTCACTCAATCAAGTGTTTCAGTCCTTAACTTCTTACACTTTAAGGGGGTCGAGCCACATTCACTGTCTTACTTTAAACTTATATAAACTATTTCAGTATATTTTGATGAGTAAAAATAAATAGTTTTCCAGAAATATTACTTTTAAACACCCATATTATAATCCAAATATTCAAAATAACCAGTTTTATTATAAACCTAAATATAAATTGATAAACTATCTTCTAAGGGATTGGCAAAAGTTCCATTGAAAGAAAGGACCAATGAAAGTTTTATAATCTTGTTATGGTTCCATGACATCCAGAATGTTCTGTTGGACTCGGTGAGCAGAAATGAAGATCGCAAATTCTTGAAGCAGTTATTAACAACAATTGTGAATGATGTATGTAAAAGTTGTCATTTCATTTAGTCATTTAATAGTTTTCCCTTCCAATTTATAATAACCTGTATTTTGATGATGATGATGATGTTGATGATAGTGGTGGTAGTGGTGATGGTGGTGGCGACAGTGGTGGCAATAAAGACCGGTGTATATGATGCAATACTTATCTGTCTTGTACTTTGTACATTGTTTACTGTCTTGTACTTACTAAATTATCTTACATAATTTTGCATTTAGTACATTTCCTTGTATGTAGTACATTTTGTATTTAGTACACTACCTTACACTATCTAGCATTAAGTACACTGTGTTATATTATCATCATCATCATCGTTTTAATGTCCGCTTTCCCTGCTAGCAAGGGTTGAATGGATCTGCATAGACTAAGTTAGTACTGAAGCAGTGGCTACAGACCTCCCAGACAAGCCAGGAATCTGTCGTTTCACTTATACTTAATACACTGCCTTACATTGCCTAGTAGTTAGTAATATTTTTACACTATCTTGTCTTTAGTACACTGTCTTACACTGTTTTGTACTTAATACACTAGTTTACACTTAGTTATTTCAGAGTTATCTTAATGATATCAGACAGTTGTAACCATTTTACTTACATTAATCTATAAAGGCATGAATACCATACAATCCTACATTATTCTCTCGTTTACATATCTGGGTTTGATGCCCCTGCAAGAAATTGCTTCTTTCTTTTTAATTATAAATGCTTTATTTTTCTTAAATTCTTTTCTCTTTTATAGAAATGGCCTGGTGTGGTGGTAACCCCAGATGTTAGGTATTTTATCACAATTCCTTCAAGAAATAGACCATCTTCACATTCTACCTTACTCAGTAAACATACATATGTAAGAATCTCATTGATATTATTATTCATATTTGCACAGTGATGATCTTATTAACACTGGATCATTTGACTCCTTATAAAGTTATGTAACTTCAGATAGACAGTACTTTCTGCAGGATATTTTCTGCAGAATATTTCCCAAATATATTGTTTCTACAATGTTGTAATGCTGGGTCTGATTCCAATTCTATCAAGGTTTTTTTTTTCTGGAGGTCCTCTCTCACCGACCCAAGTGCTCCACTAACAATTGGTACTATTCTTGCTTTCATATTCCACATTCTCTCCACAAATCAGCATACTTTACAATTTTCTTGTTTTCTTTACTACTGATGTAATGATCTCTTGAGCAAACTATATCAATCAACAAACACCCACTTACATTACATTTCTCCACCAAAGTTATGTCTGGCCATGTATTTTCAAGAACTCTATCTTATTGGATTGTAAAGTCCCACAAGAGTCTGATTTTCTAGGACCTTCTTCAGTTTGTGCTGATACCATTTCTCAGTGGTTACAAACCCATATTTCTTGCATAAAGACCAATAGAGATGTAAACACACTTTATTGCAACACCTTTTATATTCCCTCTGTGCAATCATAACACAGGCACTCACAATATGTGTCACACTTTCTACCTTCTTCCCACATAACCTACACTTATTTGCT
Source organism: Eledone cirrhosa (assembly GCA_964016885.1). Classification (NCBI taxonomy): domain Eukaryota; kingdom Metazoa; phylum Mollusca; class Cephalopoda; order Octopoda; family Eledonidae; genus Eledone; species Eledone cirrhosa. Next base: position 33,264,372 of record OZ024745.1, on the reverse strand, counting down.
TCCTCTGGGTTATACATATTCCTTATCGAGTTTGTGTTTAGTGTTTGACCTTGAGCAGCTATTAATAAATTTTCTGTCTAGCCTAAGCAGGATTTCAACTCAGAATGTAACTACATGCTGCACAGCTTTACTAATACTGTCCAGCAATGATAATAATAATTATTATTATTTATTTATTTATTTTTTTAATATAATATTATTATTATGTTATTTTGTTTCCTTCAGAATGTTTTATATCAAACAGAAAGTCTGTTACCACTAGAAGCTACCATTCAAAGACATATTGATATGTATAATTCAGATCATCCAATGAAACCCCTTGAAATAATTCCTTCTGAACATGTGATATCTCAGATTACTAAGGTCCACCGACTCCTTACATGTCATGACAGGTAAATATTATATTTAGTTCAGCCATTTAAATTATATATATATAAAAAGAAAAATATATTAATGGCAGAAGGGCGGAGGATTGGCAGTATCGGTAGAGGGTCAGATGCCATGCTTTGCAGCAAAGAGTTACGTCCCTTCATGGTCTGAGTTCAAATCCTGCCGAGGTTAACTTTGCTTTTCATCCTTACGGGGTCGATAAAATAAAGTACCAATAATGTACTGGGATAATTGCTGGCCTTGTGCCAATAGTAAAACAATTATATTTAGTTCAGCCGATCTTCAATTGTTTAAAAAAATGTATGTAAAACATCTGCAGTGACAAAAGAACAAAAAAGGATTAATCCTTTCAAGTAGTTGGCTTTGTGTAAAAATTGAACTGGAACCCTGTGGCAACATGTTTTAACCCATTCAATACCGATCTGCCTGAGATCACCCATGATTTTATGATATAAAATCTCTCATTTTACATTGTTTATATATATATTTTTTTTTATATTTGTAGCTATTTTTCATTTTTCTTTTTAAACATATTTCAGACTTTTATTCATTAAACTGTTTTTATTATATAATATTTATGAAGGCGGTGGATTGGCAGAATCCATAGAGCTTTGGACATGCTTTGCGGCACAGAGTTATGGCCCTTGGCATTTTGAGCTTGAATGCTACCGAGGTTAGCTTTGCCTTTCATCGTTACGGGGTCGATAAAATGAAGTACCAGTAATGCACTGAAGTCAATTAAATTGACTTTGCCCTTCCCCAAATTGCTGGCCTTGTGCCTAGAGTAGAAATGATTATATAATATTAAGAGTACACAAGTTTATTATCATTTGACAAATATATAAGATTAAATAGAAATACATACATTTAATCAATTAATTATTACTTTAAGGTGGAAAAGTTATTATCTTCCTTATGGCAGCTGTTTCATATGTTTTTATATCAAAATCAATAGTAATTGATGATTGATTGCTTAGATCGATTTTCACTCTGGTTCTATGAACTATGAAATGGCAACCATAAGGAAGATAACTTTTCCACTTTAAAGTATCTACTGTTTCCTAAATATTATATGCCTTTTATATGTGTACAAAATACTATGTGTTTCTCTAATGCTATATGGATATATACATAGATTTTTTTTTATTTGAATTATATATATATACATATATGCACACACATATATATATATATATATATATATATATATATATATATATATATATACATATATGCACACACACACACATATATGCACACACACACACATATATATACTAGCAGTGGTACCCAGCATTGCACGGGATAAGGTATTTTGGAACGCGGGCCGCCAACAGACCTAATCGTGGAAAGACTGCATGCCTGGACAATATGTAAAGAAAATAAACCGAATACTCTTGATGGCTGGATAAGATTTTCCTCGATGAAACAGGAAAAATGCAGGTTTTCCCCTAATGCGGGCCCTAGGGGATCTAGAAAAGCAATTTTTTTTATGTGCATAATATGCCTTGAAATTTCGGGAAATCGGCTAGACGCAACACCTCAAAAAAGCCCTCAAAAGCTGAAAAAATGAAGTTTTTCACTTGATGCGGGTCCGAAGCCATAAAAAAGTTGTATTTTCTTTGCTCACGGTATGAAGAAGAGACTGACTAATACATAGTTACAATTTCAAGGAAATTGGTCTGACGTAACGCCTCAAAAAAACCTTAAAAAGCTGAAAAAACGCAGTTTTTCAACTAATGCAGGCTCTAGGGGATCAAAAAGTTGAATTGTATGTGCATAACACTCCCTGAAACATAAGTAATACACATGTTAAGTTTGAAAAAAATCGGTTGGGTACTTCTCGAGTTTTAGGATTGACACTCACCCACACACACACACAGACAGACATCCTCAGTTTTATATATATAGACTAGCAGAAAACCGCCTACCGTGTGGTTTTCTGCTAGTATATATATATATTACACACACAGAAATGTATATATATTTCTGTGTGTGTATATATATATATATTACACACACGTCAAGGAAAACCGTGATATTGTCGGGGAGAAGTGTGTACTTAACGATGATGGCATACTTGCCCTCACCGACACTGATAAGAAGGTAGCTTGGAAGTGTTACTATGAAAGGCTACTAAATGAGGAGAATAAATGGGAGAAAGACAGTCTCCCCCATATCGACCCGATAGAGGGACCAGCAGTGTTAGTCGAGGGGAGTATAATAAGTAAGGCAATCAAGGATATGAAGACTGGTAAGGCGGCTGGGCCTTCGGAAATAGTTGCTGAGATGCTGAAGGCATCTGGCACGGTGGGACACACCATGGTCACCCGCATAGTTAACCAAGTCGTACAGGATGGGGTTGTTCCGAAGGACTGGCATAGCAGCATCATCGTTAACTGTTATAAGGGTAAAGGAGACGCCCTAGATAGGAGTAACTATAGAGGCATTAAATTAATCGACCAGGTCATGAAGGTCACGGAAAAAGTAATAGCGCAACTAATCAGAGAGAGAATTGATCTAGATGAAATGCAGTTCGGGTTTGTGTCAGGCAAAAGCACCACAGACGCTCTTTTCATAGTACGACAACTACAGGAGAAGTACCTAGCTAAAGGTAAACCCCTCTACTTAGCTTTTGTCGACCTGGAGAAAGCCTTCGACAGAGTCCCCCGCTCCATTATCTGGTGGGCTCTTAGAAAACTAGGCGTTGACGAATAGCTTGTGAGGGCTATACAAGCCATGTATAAAGAAATAGTCAGCAAGGTTAGAATTAACAACGAATATAGTGAAGAGTTTAGCGTAAAAGTTGGCGTCCATCAGGGCTCTGTTCTCAGCCCCCTACTATTTATTATTGCCCTTCAGGCTATAACAGAGGAGTTCAAGACAGGCTGCCCACGGGAACTCCTATACGCAGACGACCTGACACTCATAGCGGAATCAATGGCCGAGCTAGAGAAGAAATTCCAAACATGGAAGCACGGCCTAGAGTCAAAAGGACTTAAAATTAACCTGGCTAAGACCAAAGTTCTAGTTTGTAGGAAAGAAAACAAGGCGGCGGTCCCTTCTGGGAAATGGTCGTGCTCGGTATGTAGGAAAGGCGTAGGTAGAAACTCCATCTTATGTCCTAAATGCAAAGTATGGGTGCATAAAAGATGTAGTGGGATCACAGGTAAGCTAACTAAGAACATAGACTTTACATGTGGCCGGTGTTCTGGTGCAATAAGTAGCAGCAAGTGCCCACAAAATACTAGCTCTTTCAATTGCGCAGAGGGTTCTATAGAAATAGTGGACAGCTTCCGTTACCTGGGCGATAAAATCAGCAGTGGGGGAGGGTGCTCTGAAAGTACTGTAGCTAGAGTCAGAACTGGTTGGAAAAAGTTCAGAGAGCTTATACCACTATTAGCTGCTAAAGGGTTCTCCCTAAAAATGAAAGGCAGGTTGTACGATGCCTGCATACGAACAGCAATGTTGCATGGTAGTGAGACCTGGGCATTGTGTGCAGAGGATATACGCAGACTAGAGAGGAACGAAGCTTGCATGCTCCGCTGGATGTGTAACAGTAATATACGTGAACGGCAAAGCATAAACGAACTAAGGAAAAAATTAGAGATAAGAGGGATCAGATGTTGTTTACTCGAGAGAAGGCTGCGTTGGTATGGACACGTGATG
>OZ024745.1:33130313-33255313 GCA_964016885.1 Eledone cirrhosa | reverse complement strand
GGCGGGTTGGAATTGGAAAAAATGTCTTTAGATAAAAATAACAGGTCCATTCATGTTGACATCTCTTGCAAAACTGTTGGTGCTGGCGTTTTGTGTATGATTTATTTTTTAGAAAAGTGAATGATGGAGTGCATCTACCTGAAATGGAAAAAAAAAACATTTTGTAAAAAAAGCTATACTTGTGCACGTGCGTAAGCATGTGTGTGTGTGTGTGTACATAGCGTGGAAGATAGACGTTTGATGATGATGATATATACACACACACACATATATATATATATACAATGAGTATTTATCACTACCATGATGAGTTGTACTATATGTCTTATATTGTGTCATTTATACAGGAGTCACCTTCTCACAATCAGTAGTGTTGTCAGTGACATTGTTAGCATCTACATGTTAACATGTGAAATGACCAACACCACAATTATAGAGATAGAATGGTTTACTGGTAATGATCTGTCTGAAGTTCTGAAGACGGCAGTGAAACAAGCTGGCAGTTTGAACAATCCTGTTGCATTGATCCTTAAAGTAAGTTTATTTCAAATTATGAAAAAAAAAATTCTACACTTACCTTGTTGTTATTAGTGATGCTGATTCATCATCGTCAGCAGCAGTAGCATTATCGTTTTTACACCCACTTTTCCATGTTGGCATGGATTGGACTGGATTTTTTTAGACAATGTTTTACAGCCAAATGCTCTTCTTAACATCAACCCTTTTAGTCACCTCTTATGAAACAGAGATTCAGTGTGCCTATTCCTGCATATATTATATCTTCATTGGCAGTAGAGTGTATTTAATCAAAATATGTGCCAAGATGACCTAGTATACAGAGTTGTAAATAAGTGGACTCCTCAGCCAGAAACACCCTATATGAGTGAGACACGGTCATCCAACCCAACTTGCCTCTAAATGGGACCCGTCTAACCCATGCTAGTGTGGAAGATAGACGTTAATTGATGATGATGATGAGTAAGAGATCATCAACACTATGGAGGCTGTCATGTCCTTGATATGACTGAAGGGTCCTCCTGACCATTTTTTATGCATTAATTATATTGAGTACTCATTTATTGGTTCAAACCAGTCAGTTGGAAAATAAAACTTTGTCTCCATTCTATCATCATCATCATCATTACTGTTTAATGTCTATTTTCCATGCTTGCATGAGTTTGATGGGGATTCTCTCTATTCTATGAATTTGCTTCGTTTTTCTATCCCACAGGAGAACAATTTATTAAATCCCCTGCATTTGGATTGTATTAACAATTTCCTCGTTATTGAAGATTACACAACACTTTACTCCACAGAAGAACTTTCTACACTGTTCCAGGTTGGTTTTTATAGAAACTTCTAGCAAATATATTTTCTTGTTTTTCATGTTCTAAAATGGGAATGTGGGGTTGGGGTCTTGGAGGGACTAATCTTATCTTGCCACGAACAATGCCCCCAGTATATACTATAAGGTGATAGTTCTGGAGTCACAACAAAAAGTATCCAGTACATATAAGGTGATGCTGTAAAATGGTTGGTGTCAGAAAAGGCAAGACTGGTCACCTGACCTATCTAGCCTCATAATGTAACAACCCATCTAACCTATGCAAGCATGGAAAATAGACATTATACAGGATTGATGGTGATTCCCTTGCAGTCACTAACAACTCTAATGTGAAATAAGATTGGAACTTGTGAGGCAAACAAGGACAAGTATAATTATGTTGAAAATTATACACAGTGTCTTTGATTTGAAATAAGGTAATCAAAGAATTGATATCACATCCAGTTATGGCAAAGAAACAACAAAAATTGTTCAGTAGAAATATCAATACCATCATGTAATTCACCTCTAATGTAAATCTATTTTATTAGCTTCAGTTTGTGGATAGCATTGGTTTGTTTGCACCCAAGTTATGGCAATTGATAGTCATCCTCATCATAATTGTCAATTGCCTTAACTTAAATGCAAACAAATCTATGCTGAACCAATGCTATCCACAAACTCAAGCAAATTCAATCCATAAATCTACATTTAATCCCCCTCACCAGACATATACCTCACAAGACTTAAAGTACAAATCAATCTTGTCCTTCAAATCCAAACCCTGACCCTCCCAGCATAATAATAACCAGTCTGTACCAATCACAGGTATAGGGGCAATGGACACCATCCAGCTGCAGCTGTCTCATTATGTAGTTTCTGTATTACTCTTCAGCAACCCTAACTGCTTTATGTGACAAATATAACATTCTAATTGTTAAATATATTTATTTTACAAACATCTTCACTCATCTGTTTTGTTTTGTTTTTCTGCCTTTGTATTTCTATTATTGTTGACTTTTGTTTATTTTAGTCACTGGAACTGCAGTTGAAGAAAGACCACTTGGAGAGAACAACTAAACCGGCAGCTTATTTCTGTGATAATGTGAAAAAAAACCTTCATATTCTCATTCATTTAACTCCTTCAAACCCTTTACTGTCTAATTTATATAGGTAAATTATTTGCATCCAATAAAGATAACCATTAACATTAACGCTTTTGATACTAACCTACCTGAAATTGCCTACAGTTCTCTTACAAAAAAACTATGTTTTAAAATCCCCATATTTAATTTCAAACCTCCCAATATTGTTTTTTTGTAAGAACCATTTCTTAAGTTATGTTCGAAACACCAACTTAATGAGAAAGTTAGTTACATTACTTAATCACTCCAAATATTTGATTATTCTCAAAATTAACTGAATCTCCCTTCGCTCAACTTAAAAAAAAGAGGTCCCTTCCCCTTTTCACTCCTACATATATATGTGACAGACAGACAGATGAAGAAACAGCTTTTCTTATGATATAGATTACTCCTAATCCTACATGTCTATATAACTACATTTGTTATGTTTTTACACTCTCACTATATTTTAATTATACCTTAACATTCATTTAACCCATTGTTCTTTCCCAGAGAATATCCAGGAATCTTGAAAGGTTGCCAGGTAAATTGGTTGCTCGAATGGTCAGAAAACACCCTCATTTCTATGACGACTTGTTATTTAAATGAATCTGGAATATTCCATGATAATAATTTAAGGTAATATAATATTGGTAAATTAAAAATATAGTCTTGAAAAGTTAAGCTAATATTAACTAAGTCTTTGATTTCTGGCTTTGGTTCATCAAACTGCACAAATGCTGAATATGTCCTTAGGTATGAGCAGATAGATAACTACATCTGTTAGGAAATATTAAGACACTTCCATATCAAAGCAGAAAACAAATAATACACAAACATTTGTACTACTTAATAGTGTCATGAAAAACTCATGTGAAACCATTGAAAATACACAATACTCATAATAATTTCATTTCAGGAGCAGAATTGTTAAATGCCTGATGAATATTCATAGATTTATGTTTGAAGAATACAACAAAGCCCCTTGGACTGGAAACCTTGCCTCAAATATTGAAATTGTTCAGGTAGAATATTCAGATTGCAACACAGATCCAGTGAAAGTATTTAACCAAGCTGTCTGTAATTTACCATATACTCAAAGTCTACTTCTCGACCATATTAGGTAATGTATCTCTTTTTTTCATAATTCTGTTTTATAACTATTTGGTTATTTAATGTTTATCATAGAAAAATACCAACAGTGAGACATATGTATGTTTACTAAATATAAACATAGGGCAGCAGCAGTGGTGGTGGTGGTGGTGGTGGTTGCTTTCTATTTGGTTAAGTTTGAGATAGATTATTTGAAATGAGGTTATATAAAAACCACTGTTTGTCTGTGTTTAGGTTGAAACGTCAACAAACATTTTCTCCCTCAAATAACCAAAGAAGTTTCATATCAACAAAGACTTATGAACAGCTATTTCACTGCTTTCAATATCTCATTGGCTTGAAAAGTAATGAACGAAAAGAGAAAATGGAGAAAATTAAGTAAGTTTAATCAAATTTAGATAAATGTTGCTATTGTTGTTGCCATTGCTATTGTTGGTCTCTGGTCAGTCTTCATTGAGCAGACCTATGATCAAAGATGTTCCAGTCATTGTCTGCTGTCCACATCATATAATCTCTCTACTTCCTCTTCTATTATGAACTAGTAAAGCACTCGTGATGTTGAAAGACACCAGAGAAAGACTGCAATGTATGACTAAAGATGTGAAATCCAAAACAGCAGAATACAATACTGCTAAGATGAAATCTGAGGAATATCTTGAAGAAATCATATACAAAGCAACACAAGTGGAAATCCTGAAGACACAAATGGGACAGAACTTAGAAATCAAAGCTATTCTTGACAGCCATCAATTTACCAACTTTCTTGACCAAACAAACAATAAGGAACTCTTAACAAAGGGTAATATGATTTGGTCTTTTTTACATCATCATTTAACATTTGCTTTCTATGCTGTTATAGGTTTTTTTTTATTCAGAGTTACTGTTCTACATTTATAATTATTTTAACCCTTTAATGTTCAAACTGGCCAAAACCGGCCAGAATTCTCTACCTCTTTCTGTTGAAACTGGCTGTAACTGGTCACTCATACTGATGTTAAGGTATTGTTCTCAAAATAAATACTTTCAAAATCTCATAGATTCGATATTATGTGAGGTAAAGCCTTTACCATGAAAATATAATAGTATATGGAGGCACATGGCTTAGTGGTTAGAGCATTGGCCTTGCAATCGAAAGGTTGTGAGTTCAATTCTCAGACTGGGTGATGTGTTGTTTCCTTGAGCAAGACACTTTATTTCACATTGCTCCAGTTTACTCAGCTGTAGAAATGAGGTTGGTGTTAGGAAGGGCATCCAACTGTAGAAATCAAGCCAGAATCAGTTCCCGTCTCACCCTTGCAAGCAGGGAAAAGCGGACGTAAAATGAGGATGATGATGATGATATATAGAGTAATGTGAATGCTAAAGATTTAAAGCTATAAAACTGGGGTCATATTGTTTATACTGCATGTGGTAAACTGATATATGTGTGCACACACACACAGGTACCCCCTTACACACACACCCCCACACACACGGGTACCCCCTTACACACACATCCCACACACACAGGTACCCCCATACACACACACACCACACACACGGTACCCCCTTACACACACACCCCACACACGGGTACCCCCATACACACACATACACCCCACACACGGGTACCCCTTTACACACACATACCCCACACACAGGTACCTCCATACACACACAAACACACCCCACACAGGTACCTCCATACACACACACACACCCCACACACGGGTACCCCCTTACACACACACCACACCCCACACACGGGTACCCCCTTACACACACACCCCACACACGGATACCCCCATACACACACACCCCATACACACAAGGGTACCCCTTTACACACACAGGTACCCCCTTAGACACATACACTCCACACACAGGTACCTCCTTACACACACACCCCACACACATACCCCCCTTACACACACACAGGTACCCCCATACACACATACACCCCACACACAGGTACCCCCATACACACACACCCCACACACACAGGTACCCCTTTACACACACACAGGTACCCCCTTACACATACACCCCACACACACACAAAGCTGGAGTTCTTTACAGACCAAATTCACTGACAGGCACAAGACATTGGTCAGCCCAGTGTAAATACACTCACCAAATGTACTACAGAGAGGGATAGAACCTAAAACCATGTGGTTACAAAACCAACTTCTCAGCTGCACAGTTATGCCTGTGTCTGTATTATCTGTGACATTTAAGAATACATTATCACTGCTATGTAAACAACTTTATGATTGTGGAGCTTTGTGTGTGCCACGTTGCTACCTGGAGTCACTTACAGGTAAACCCTTTTGTTATGTTACCATATGTCTATTAAAGATACTGCCTTTCATTTTCAAATAATTTTTTTAAATAATCAAGAATTACTCTTGTTAACCATTTGTAGACAAACAAATATTTTTAGCTGTCAAAGAAATACACATAACTTAATAAATGAGTGACATGAATGAATGACTATAAAATAATTTTAAAAAACATTACAAATATTTAAAAACAGGAAAGGGGGGGGAAAGCAAGGACTCTAGGGCTACAGAAGAATGAAAGAGGGAAGGACGAAACTAAGTTTCTTATTATTAAGCTGATGTTTGGAACATAACAACAGTACTTGCATAAAATTATGATGGAAGATTTTAAAACAAAGTTGTGTATCATAGAACCAGGGACAGTTTCAGGTGGTTTGGTATGAGGAAGATTAAAGATAATTTGCCTCATTTAAACTGTTAATGACTTTGAGGAAATCATGAATGTTACATAACCTCCTTTCTGTCACTGATTCTTTAATAAAATACTTGGTCATGATATCAATTTTGACAAATAACTGACTTGACTTTTTTATTTTCCCAAACAAATTTACCATCAAGATGATGATGATTCCTATGATGAAGAATTTCATAGATTAATGGCAGAAAACCTGGAGAAGAAAGAAAACCAAATTGAAGAAGATTTGGCTAAAGCAAAGAAGCAAGTCCTCTTCAAACAGAAATGTGTTGAACTATCTAAAGAAAAGGTCAAATTACTTTCTGTTTATTATTCATATAGTGCCCTAGTGTTGTAATGGAATAGAGGTGGTGCCATTTGCAGCTTAGCCAAGGGTTCAATGAGTGCACTAGTGATGTAATGGGGTAGTGCTAATGCCACTCACAGCCAATCTGAGGGCTCAATGAGTGCGCTATTGTTGTAATGAGGTGCTACTCACAAATAGAGTAGTTCCGGTACCTTAATATAAAAAAAAACACCCAGTCCGCCCTATAAGATGGTATGGCTGCTACTACAATACAAAGATCCCAAGACATGCTGTAAAGAGGTTGGCATTAGGAAGGGTATCTAACCTTAGAAATCATGCCAAAATGAAACATGAATTCTTGTCTTTAAAAAAAGATCAGAATATTGGATAATGTAGTCCAAGATACATTATGGATATCAAATAAATGTTTTAGCAGTGTCATTTGACTAAAATGTGTGTAGCATATGTGAATTCCATGTGGCAGTGATGGTGGCAGCAGTAGTGGTGGTGCTATTTAAACTTATTTTTCCTTCAATTTGCAGATATACTTTTGGAAAAGCAAAATAGACAGAAACTGTATAGAAAGCATAAGAGGATTTATTAATCCACCCAATTTGGTTGTTCACGTAATAAATATTGTTTTGATAATGACTGGAAAGCTGAATCCCCTGACTTTCTTTAATTCCTCCGTGGAAGACCAAGACATTCAACTGATATCATCAGATCATTATAAAAGCAGTAAGTGTTGAAGTTGACTTCTCATTTTAAGAGTTTTGTAAAAATGCAATGATACTACAAGGTTTTTATACATCATTTAATTATTTACATACTGGTACATCTTTTACCTTCTACCACTTGTGTACCAAAGATGCACTTGTATATTTTAGTTTAGTTTGTGAAAGACAAGTCTAGACAGTAAATAAAGCAAATTTGATCAAAACATATCATTTTATTTCATTAAAATAATTTTTTTGAAAAATGCAAACATTAACTCTTGATATCCCGTACCACATCATATTTTTGGTGTGCACCTATTTTTCTAATTATTATGGAATAAATTAACCACCACACATATACATTATTTTTAGCATAATTGACTGCATCAAAATAAATATCAAAGTTTTTAGTTCAATATTACAAATTTTCACAACTATCTGAAGCATGAAACAAACTACCTGGATCAGTTGTTAGTTGTCAGGACACTGCATCCTTCAAAATGTCCATGCTTCCTGAAATTCGCCATACTATACCTGATATTTCCCCTCCATACACACACACACACACATGTGTATGTGTCTGTGTGTATATCATGACTCATACTCTGTTCACTTTCCTGACATTTGTACATTATTTTATGTACTATACATGCACCTTTGATAAGTTGTAGTGCACCTGAGCACTGTACACAATAATTTTCATTATTATTTTATATATTAACAAAACTGTTTTGGGATATTTTCTGCTAAATCATTACCGGTGTTAAGATTTAATACATAATCCTAGCTTGAGACAGTAAAATAGCAGAAACAACACTAGCACTTACGAGGGTTGGTTGACAAGTTCATAAACTATGAAGGAATGATGTTAGAGATGTGAAATCTTGCATGCATTAATTTCAACTATTCTTATTATAACTGCATTGTTTCTTTCCAGGAATCATGTTAAAAAATAAACCTCATTTGGTATTTCCATGGGAGTATCTTGGTCAGCCTATAAACGTTTCATCTGACTCTCATAAAGAACTGAATATTTAATGTTAACATAGAGTTATAGAATTGATATAGTGTTTGTTATATTTTAGAAATTTTTTAATATGTTAACTTTGTCATTGTTTTAATTTTGTTGTATGTTTACATGAGAATATTTTATGGCAATACAATGATTTAGTAAATTATTAACTATGTTGAAATTATAATCATTTGTAATATTTAAATATTTCTAACATCTTAAATAAATACTAAATGCTGAAATCACAATTTGCTAATCATTATACCATACAAATGTTTTGTTATAAACACTCAAGTAAAATATTGTTTCTTAAAACTCTATAGAATTGCGATGTTCTTGGAAAGCTATTCAACATATTTTAAGTGAGTCAAAGAAGTTTATTGAGCTGATACACAATTTTTCATTTGAGCAAGGATTAAAGCCATCAATTATACAAGGTAAAAGTAAATCACATTATAATCTCTTAAGTGTTTCATTAGTTTTGTGTCTTAGATAATTTTACTCCTTCTGATAAACTTTTCTGGTAGTATTCCAGTAATTGGAACTTTAATATGATTTCCTGTTCAAGTTAAAATACATCATCATTATTTTATGTTTCCTTGAGTTCAAATCCCGCCGAGGTTGACTTTGCCTTTCATCCTTACGGGGTCGATAAAATAAAGTACCAGTAATGCACTGGGTAATTGCTGGCCTTGTGCCTAAAGTAGAAACAATTATTTTATGTTTCCTTAACAAGCTGGCATGGGTTGGACAAATTGTTAGAGTCCGATACTTGACTGATCAGGGAACCCTGTCCTAACCTCTTATGTTTCATATTTGGCATGGTTTTTGCAGCTAGATGCCCTTTCTAATACCAACCACTTTACAGAGTGAATAATTTAATATTAACATATATATATATATATATATATATTAAAATAAACCAACTCAAGTACTTCACTGGTACTTATTTTATCAACCTTGGAGGAATGAGAAGCGAAGTGAACCCTAGCAGAATTTGAACTCACAATGTATATGAACAAAACCAGAAATTAGTGGGGAGGGGATAGCTGATCAAATTGAATTTAATTTATTGATCCTGGAATTATGAAAAGCAAATTTGACCCCAGCTAGATCTGAGCTCAAAATGTAAAGCACCAGAACAAATACCACAAGGCACCACAAGGTATTTTGAATGGCGCTCTAAAGATTCTCTCACATTACCACTCTTTAACTAAATAACTTGAAGTATTTTATCTGGTTCTTTACCAATTCAGCCACTAATTACTCAAATACTATATAACAATGATTTAAGATTTTTAAAATCAAATTTTCATAAAATTTAACTCCACTTTGAAAATGTAATTAGAGACCAGATAGTAATTAAGTTAAATTAAACTTCATATACAAAATTGACAATAGAAATAAAACAGTGCTGTACATATTATTATTAAAGAATATTTGTTGATAATTAGTCTCTTCTAAAAATAACTTTTTTCTCTTCTGCTTTCTTTAGACAACAAATCATCATAAATTAATTCTTTCGATTTTTTTTTTTTTTTTTTTTTTAAATTAATGAACCTCTGTCAGTTTTTAATGATGAGTGTTCCAGTTATGCGATCAATATAACAGCTTGCTTAGTAAATTAGCATGTAAGGGACTGAGTATTCCATAAATACATGTATCCTTAATGTAGTTTTCAAGAAATTCAGCAAGCAAGTCTTTCGGTGCTAAGGGGCTTTTAGGGCTTAAGCCCCATCAATAATGGGGAAACTTGTTGAAATTTTGTTAGTTAAAAAATTATGAATTATTGTTCAAATAAGTAACAAGTACAAATAAACACAATAGAAAACAAGCTATTGTTATATCATCAAAAATGTAAATCGCTATGAATGCTATTATGTCAATCATTATACAAAGTAAAAACCTACTACAGTCAGTAGGCATCTCTATCAAAACACCCCCCCCGTCCCACCACCTCCACCCCATCCACACCACCCCTTTCAATGTACAGTTATGTTGGTCCCACAACATCCAGGCCGAAACAAATGAGATCATGTAGGTGTCACGACAAAAAACACACAGTCCACGCTGTAAATGTGGCCGTGTAGGCAACACGGTAAAAACCTCCCAGCCCCACACTGTAAATGTGGTTGGTGTTAGGAAGGGCATCCAGCTGTAGAAAACCCGCCAGACAGTCCACGCTGTAATGTGGCCGTGTAGGCAACACGGTAAAAACCTCCCAGCCCCACACTGTAAATGTGGTTGGTGTTAGGAAGGGCATCCAACTGTAGAAAACCCGCCAGACAGTCCTATGCGAGCAAGACAACCACTCTTGCCTCAAGTGGGAAAACCCCCGTCCAAACCCATGCAAGCGTGGAACACGGACGCTAAACCTGATGATGATGATGATGATGATGATGATTATCAAAGGCAGTATCAGTAGAGGGTCAGACGCCATGCTTTGACGCAAAGAGTTACGTCCCTTTACGATCTGAGTTCAAATCCCGCCAAGGTTAACTTTGCCTTTCATCCTTACAGGGTCGATAAAATAAAGTACCAGTAATGTACTGGGTAATTGCTGGCCTTGTGCCAAAAGTAGAAAAAATTATCAAAACACAGTAATAATATATTCTGTCTCTTGGTCTCTAGATCATAACAGTAGACCAGTTCTTGTCAAACGTTACCAGAGACTCATGAACATTTGGATTCGAAGCAATCAATTCGACCATCTCATTGCTGTCATCAAAGTGCCTTGGCCTTTGATCTTCATTGACCACCCTGGGAACAAACTTTGCACAAACTTTACACATGTTCAGATCGTCATGAATGACTGTGTACAGTGCCCTCAACCACTTCAAATTGTTTAGCAATCATCAGAAGAGATACATTGGCAGTCTTTGTTCAGAAATTTGCGGATTTTGTCAACCAACTTTGGTCTCCTGATGTCCCTCTCCCTGCCACACCTCGTTAACCTTCACCTGCTCCCTACCCTCCTGAAACCTCTTGTTCCAGCAGAAAACTGTCACCCAGCTCATGAAAGCTAGTCTGTAAACAGTTTTGACCATTTCATAGGTTTCTACAGCGTTTTTGCTCAGCTTGACACAAACCTTTATTGCATATCAAGCCTCCAAGTTATCCTCACGTCCTGACTGCATTGTGGAACCATTCAGCTGTGACAAGACCTGTATGATAGATAGTGTTTAAAGTGCTGTAGCGGCTCGAAACTTCAACCTGAAAAATAAAAAGATTTGGCATGTTAGCTTATTATCAAGGATGTATTAGAGTGACAGTTACATAGGTCAATTAAAAGTGTCTGAAAAGAAAAAGTCTCAAAACTTCTTGAGTGTACCTTGTAAATACTTAAGCCCCTCCAATCCCAAAATTGTAATGGGGGCTCTGGGCATGCCACAGTGTGTGACAAGACTAGCACTTTGAATGCAGGTACAGTTGATCTGAGAGGTGTGTGGGGGGGGGGGGGGGGGGGCTTTCATTTTTCATCTAATTTCACTCACAAGGTGTGACTAAGCCCAAGATACCACACAAGGGACTACTTAGCCCCAGAACCTAACCTCATCGTCGTGAAACAAACTTTTTAACTATTTAGCCATGCTGCCTCATTTCATGTTACTCCAATTCACTTACCTGAAAATGTGTAGTAGCAGTAGTAACAGTTCAAATCCTGCCGAGGTTAATTTGCCTTTCATCCTTACGGGTTCAATAATATAAAGTACCATTAATGCCCTGAAATTGTTGACCTTGTGTCTAAATCAGAAGCCATTATTTACCATTACTCACCTCTTGTTTTTATTTCAGCAATATCATTATATGTATCACCTCAAGAAATACAAATTAACTTAGAATCAATCCAGACTGCTGCTATACAATCAGGTAAGGGGTGTAGTTTCTTAAGTTTTAATCTGCTTATTAGATCTCTATGAAAAATAGTTTGTTGATAATAATTCCTGTTATTTTAGAATTCTATTCCGTTCAGCTAGAGTTGCAGTGACTGTCACCTTTTGTAGCATTTAGGATGTGGGAAGGAACAAAAGAGTTGTTAACAAAACAAGAAAGTATCTAATCATAAGTTCTTATTGATAATTACTTTGTTTTTATATAAGAGTAAACATTTTCTCACTCTGTATTTTATTTCTATAGATGTGTATGTTGAAGATGTGTGTAAAGTTCTACCGGGTGATGGTATCACTGTGGCAGCTGCTAAACATGCCAGTAAAGATGTTGCTATTCTATTACAGTATGTCTTAGCTTTAATTGTTTACTCAACATTCTACAAAGAGCTACAAGAATTTAATGAGAGTGTTAGGGAACTTGAAGAACAGATTTTCAGAAAAAACAATAACAAGCACGATTCAACACCGGACAATGTAAGTTAGCAGTTTCTGTCTTTTATATATATATATATATATATATATATATATTAGAGAGAGAGAGAGAGAGGGGGGGGGGAGAAAGATGAAATCGAAAATGCAACTGGAGTCTTATTTTTTTTAAATATATATATTTATTTGGTTCCTTTACTGGTTTCACAGTTCTTCTGCTTTTCAAAAGTAGAGTTGAGATGGAGGGTCTGGTGGTTTTTCTCACATTTGTGATGAACCAAATAAATATATATATTTTTTTTTAAATAAGACTCCAGTTGCATTTTCGATTTCATCTTTTTTTCTCTAGACTTTCACTCGTGTAGGACACCTCAGTTATTTTTCATTTTGTAAAAAAATCTCACTTTCTAATATATATATATGTACTTAGCCCAAGGAAAGGGTTGTATCAGCTGAATCTAATATTTTATTTTTTTACTGGCTTACATCATTGGACTGGGACCATGCTGAAGCCCTGCCTTGAAAGGTTTAGTCAGTTGTATCAACCCTAATACATGTTTTTAAATTCCTTAAATTCTTTAGATTTGCTTAGATGTGTGAGTTCGTATGGATTAAGCTCTCTCTTGCTGATGATTCTGACTCACCATTTTGAACTTCACCATTCAAAGATGAACCATAGTTCTATTGCCATTAAGAAATTATCTTCTGTGTATTGTTTGATATATTCCTATATATGTCATTTGCTCTTGAATTTATATATATATATATATATCATCATCACCATTGATTAATGTCCATCTTTCATGCTCGCATAGGTTGGATAGGTTTATCCCATTTAGAGGCAGGTTGGGCCGGGTGACCATGTCTCGCCCGTATAGGAGTGTTTCTGGCAGGTTTTCTACAGCTGGATGCCTTTCCTAACGCCAACCACATTGACAATGTGTGCTGGGTGCTTTTTGCCATGTCTTTTACACATCCACTTTACAGTGTGGGCTGGGTGCTTTTTGCCATGTCTTTTACTCATCCACTTTACAGTGTGGGCTGGGTGCTTTTTGCTGTGTTTTACACATCCACTTTACAGTATGGGCTGGGTGCTTTTTGCTGTGTCTTTTACACATCCACTTTACAGTGTGGGCTGGGTGCTTTTTGCCATGTCTTTTACTCATCCACTTTACAGTGTGGGGTGGGTGCTTTTTGCTGTCTTTTACACATCCACTTTACAGTGTGGGCTGGGTGCTTTTTGCCATGTCTTTTACACATCCACTTTACAGTGTGGGCTGGGTGCTTTTTGCTGTGTCTTTTACACATCCACTTTACAGTGTGGGGTGGGTGCTTTTTGCTGTCTTTTACACATCCACTTTACAGTGTGGGCTGGGTGCTTTTTGCCATGTCTTTTACACATCCACTTTACAGTGTGGGCTGGGTGCTTTTTGCTGTGTCTTTTACACATCCACTTTACAGTGTGGGCAGGGTGCTTTTTGCTGTGTCTTTTACACATTCACTTTACAGTGTGGGCTGGGTGCTTTTTGCTGTGTCTTTTACACATCCACTTTACAGTGTGGGGTGGGTGCTTTTTGCTGTCTTTTACACATCCACTTTACAGTGTGGGCTGGGTGCTTTTTGCCATGTCTTTTACACATCCACTTTACAGTGTGGGCTGGGTGCTTTTTGCTGTGTCTTTTACACATCCACTTTACAGTGTGGGGTGGGTGCTTTTTGCTGTCTTTTACACATCCACTTTACAGTGTGGGCTGGGTGCTTTTTGCTGTGTCTTTTACACATCCACTTTACAGTGTGGGGTGGGTGCTTTTTGCTGTCTTTTACACATCCACTTTACAGTGTGGGCTGGGTGCTTTTTGCTGTGTCTTTTACACATCCACTTTACAGTGTGGGCTGGGTGCTTTTTGCTGTGTCTTTTACACATCCACTTTACAGTGTGGGCTGGGTGCTTTTTGTTGTCTTTTACACATCCACTTTACAGTGTGGGCTGGGTGCTTTTTGCTGTGTCTTTTACACATCCACTTTACAGTGTGGGCTGGGTGCTTTTGCTGTGTCTTTTACACATCCATTTTACAGTGTGGGCTGGGTGCTTTTTGTTGTCTTTTACACATCCACTTTACAGTGTGGGCTGGGTGCTTTTTGCTGTGTCTTTTACACATCCACTTTACAGTGTGGGCTGGGTGCTTTTTGCTGTGTCTTTTACACATCCACTTTACAGTGTGGGCTGGGTGCTTTTTGTTGTCTTTTACACATCCACTTTACAGTGTGGGCTGGGTGCTTTTTTCTGTGTCTTTTACACATCCACTTTACAGTGTGGGCTGGGTGCTTTTTGCTGTCTTTTACACATCCACTTTACAGTGTGGGCTGGGTGCTTTTTGTTGTCTTTTACACATCCACTTTACAGTGTGGGCTGGGTGCTTTTTGCTGTGTCTTTTACACATCCACTTTACAGTGTGGGCTGGGGGCTTTTTGCTGTGTCTTTTACACATCCACTTTACAGTGTGGGCTGGGTGCTTTTTGTTGTCTTTTACACATCCACTTTACAGTGTGGGCTGGGTGCTTTTTGCTGTGTCTTTTACACATCCACTTTACAGTGTGGGCTGGGTGCTTTTTGCTGTGTCTTTTACACATCCACTTTACAGTGTGGGCTGGGTGCTTTTTGTTGTCTTTTACACATCCACTTTACAGTGTGGGCTGGGTGCTTTTTGCTGTGTCTTTTACACATCCACTTTACAGTGTGGGCTGGGTGCTTTTTGCTGTCTTTTACACATCCACTTTACAGTGTGGGCTGGGTGCTTTTTGTTGTCTTTTACACATCCACTTTACAGTGTGGGCTGGGTGCTTTTTTGCTGTGTCTTTTACACATCCACTTTACAGTGTGGGCTGGGTGCTTTTTGCTGTCTTTTACACATCCACTTTACAGTGTGGGCTGGGTGCTTTTTGTTGTCTTTTACACATCCACTTTACAGTGTGGGCTGGGTGCTTTTTGTTGTCTTTTACACATCCAATATATAATTGTGTGTGTGTAATAAATCCAAGAGTTCAAAGAGAATTTACAATAATTTTATTTGTTTTATGCATGTTTACCCAAAGATCCTCAGTTAAGTAAAATTTCAGTGTACGAAAGTAAATCCAGATATTAGTTATTCAGCATAAATCAAAAAAATGTTTCATTTATTTCTTCAGAGACATTTCAAAAATACATAAAATATAGAAGAGACAAGTCTCCTAAGGAGAGGAAGAGAGGAGGGTAGTGAAAGATAATTATGGTTAATTATAGATAATTATTATTTCTACATTTGGCACAAGGCCAGCAATTACCCCAGTATATTACTGGTACTTTATTTTATCGACCCCGTAAGGATGAAAGGCAAAGTTAACCTCGGCGGGATTTGAACTCAGACCATAAAGGGCCGTAACTCTTTGCTACAATGCATGGCGTCAGACTCTCTACCGATACTGCCAATCCACATGTGTGTACGAGGGTTGACTGAAAAGTTCATAGGTTAACTATGAAGGAGTGATGCTAGAGCAGTGAAATCTTGCATGCATTAATTTCAACTCTTCTTATTAATAACTGCATTGTTTCTTTCCAGAAACTTTGTTGAAAAATAACCTCATTTGATCATTCCATGAGAGTATCATGGAGCCTATGAACTTTTCAGCTGTTCCTCGTATATATGAACTTTCTTTTAAAATTAATTTGATGATAATCTATTCTTTCAGGATATTGAAATCACGTCTGATTTAGATGAAGACATGGAGACAAAACTGAGTGAAGAAGAAATCCCAGTTCTTGAAAAAGAAATTGAGAGTCTACAGAAGCCATATAGAGAAGCTGTAGAACTAAAGCATAGTCTTGAACAACAACTACAAAATAAGAACGATGAAATAAAAGCTACCAATTTCCTTCTTGAAAGGTATCAGTAGTAGTGGTAGGAGTGGTGGTGGTGGTAGTAGTAGTAGTAGTAGTAGTAGTAGTAGTAGTAGTAGTAGTAGTAGTAGTAGCGGCAGTAGTAGTAGTAGCGGCAGTAGTAGTAGTAGCGGTAGTAGCAGTAGCAACAGTAGTAGTAGCAGCAGCAGTAGTAGCAGTAGTAGTAGCAGCAGCAGTAGTAGCAGTAGTAGTAGTAGCGGTAGTAGTTGTTGTTGTTGGGGCAAACATTACTCCAGTACAGTCAGGTGAAAAATGAGTATCAGCAATAGCTGGGAGTTTAACTCTGCAATGGACTGGTGTCCTGTCCAGGGGGATGTCTTATACTCTCATTCACTTCTCACCAAGGAAACTAAGATAAGCATCTGAGCTCAAGACAGACTTTAGACTTACACTAAGCATTCCATAAACAGGTGTACCCTTAACAGAGTTTTTAAGGACATTCAGCATGACAAGGCTGGCCCTTTGAATTACAGATCCAGTCCATCTGATGAGCTTCCAAACAGTATACATCTACTCGGTTTCACTCATAAGGCATTAATGGACTCAAAGCTATAGTAAATGACATTTGCCCCAGATGTCACACAACCGGATCAAACTCAGGACTTTATGATTTTGAAGAGAACTTAAGCATTCGGTCATGCTACATCCTCAGTACATAGTGTTGTAGTTACATTATGAGTGTAGCTGTGAGTTATAGTGCCATTATGAGGGTCAGCTGAAAAGTTTGTAGGCTGACCAAGATACTCTCATGGAATGACCAAATGATTTTTTTTTTATTTTTCAACATAGTCCCTAGAAAGAAACAATGCAGTTATTAATAAGAGTTGAAATTAATGCTGGCAAGATTTCACTGTAAAACTATGAACTGCTTCATAGTCAGCCTATGAACTTTTCAGCTGACCCTCATATATCATTGGAAATAGTAACATTATATGGAGGGTAGTCAGAATTGATCATAAACCATAGATGAGATATAGAAGGAGTGCATGCAGCAAATGAAAGGAGGCTATGCTGGGAAAAAAATTCATCAAACCCATACAAGCATAGAAAAAACTGCCATGAAACGATAAGGAGGAGCAAGAGGGGTGAAAGAGTTTATAGGGCCATAATATAGATTTTTATTAAAAAAGGAGGGAAAATTGTCCAGTGGGATTAGTTTCACTATTCCTTGTTTATCTTCATCCTTCGTTTCACACCATTTACTTGTATTTCAACTATTATCATCATCATCATCATCATCACTACCACCATCATCACCATCATCATCACCATCATTATCATCATCATCATCATCATCATCATCACCATCATCATCATCCATTTCATATCACTATCATCATCATCAATTTCATATCATCATCACAATCATCATCATCACTATCTTCATCACCATCATCATCATCACCATCATCATCATCATTTATTTCATATCATCATCATCATCACTATCTTCATCACCATCATCATCACCATCATCATCATCACTATCTTCATCATCATCTACTACATCGTGTTAGTAACAATTATTATCTCTGCTCCTCATTTCACATTTTCTCATCTTGTTAATAACAACTATCATCTAACCCATACCAACACTGGAAGATATAAAATTATGACAACTACAGATTTGTTTAACCTTTGATGTTATATGTTATTTACTGCCCTTTGGTTTCAGTCTGAGATCAAAAGAATCAGAATGGTATTCATTTATAGAGAAAGAGTCCACTGATAAATTAATCTACAATTGTATTATGACATCATCCTTTCTATCTTACTGCCCCCCATTTAACATTCAAACAAGGTTAGTACTCTTCTTTTTATACTGTTACTGTTTTATTTTTGTTTTGTTTTTGCTTTTTTGTTTTTTGTTAGGTGATAGGAAAGGCATCCAGCCATTTCCTATACCTGCCAAGCAGGAGATCAGGAGGACTCACCATCTGTGTCAAAGACATGCCAACCTCCTTAGTGCTGGTGCCATGATAAAATACATTTGATAGAGCATGGCATCATATTTAAACAAGATGCAGGCCTCTAGCCCATCTGGGAGGTCTGTAGCTCTGCTTAGATACTGACTCAGTCTGTTGACAACTCATCCAACCCCTTGCTAGCAAGAGAAATGGACTTTAAATGATGATGAGGATAATAAATTTTAAATACCTGGTGTCAGGTGAAACAGGAAACTATGAATACAACTGGAATATATGTGATCATATAAAGTCTTGCATGCTGTGTGTATCCAGCTTAGAATAGGTACACTGTAACCCTGTATATCATAAGAGGTGACTAAAAGGGTCAGTGCTAAGGTCATCCAGCCATTAATGATTGCCTCAGAAAGGAGCCCATGATAAATATATAGCTTGTCATGGCTTTATTTTGCTCAAATGAGGTTTTCAATTTTTTTACTAAGGAGATATGTATGCACTAGAATATTCTGTCAGAATTTGTCAATAAATCTTTTGAAATTTCAGAATAGATTGATGTTAGGGATTTTACAGGCATGAATTCAGAATGTTGTAACTGTTAGCACTTATAAGTTGAATATGGATTTAGACTTTTAGAAGGAAGTGGGTGTATATTACAGTATTACGCTCTGCAATGTTGGTGCCATGAAAAAATGCACCTAGTACACTCTGCAATTTGGTTGGCATTAGGAAAGGCATCCAGCCACAGATTCCAAGACAGATATGGAACAGTTGAGCAAAACATGACATTGCACCCAGTCTAATCTCAAACCATGATGACCTGTCCAATCCACGCCAACATGGAAAATGGTGATGAGATGGTGATATACATTCTCTGCAATACAAGATTTAGGATATTTATTATATTCCCAGCAAATCTTCAAATTCCTCACTAAATCAGTATTTTTTATTGATCTTTCATTTCAGGGAAAAGATATGCAACCAACTTAAAAAAATTTGCTCTGAGCATGGTTTCTTGCAAAACTGCAATCAAGTTTTTGAAGATTTGAGTCTGAATGAGTTTTTATTTCCACCTGTAAGAATCTAATAACCAAATATCTTAGAACTGTTCCTTAAGTATAATCAAGTATTATTTTTTTTTTTTTCATTTTTTTCAACACTCTTAGGAAAGTTTTCTACACGACAACAGATACAGGTATGAAACTATGCAGATATTCACAGAAGACTTGTAATTTGATGATTAGGGTGTTGGGTCCATAAGGTTGTGAGTTCAATTCCCAAACCAAGCAGCATATTGTGTTTTTGAGCAATTCATTTTATTTCACATTGCTCCAGTCCCCTCACCTGGCAAAAATGAGTTGGGATGACACTGATTTCAAAATGTATTAGCCTTGCATGGGTAACTGCTGGTCTTCTACAAAATACCTTTGTCTAGGCTTGCACCCCAGAGAGGAACATTCCAGAAGCAAACCCATAGTTAATCTAGACTGAAGGAGGCCTTTCCTATTACCAGATGTTGTGACCATCTAATGATTCTTTCTACAATACATCAGATACAGATATGACACTATACAGACATTACCAGATGTAGTAACTAACTAATGAAGCTTTCTACACTATAACAGATACAGATATGACACTATACAGACATTACCAGATGTAGTAACTAACTAATGAAGCTTTCTACACTATAACTGATACAGATGTTACACTATACAGACATTACCAGATGTAGTAACTAACTAATGAAGCTTTCTACACTATAACAGATACAGATGTGACACTATACAGACATTACCAGATGTAGTAACTAACTAATGAAGCTTTCTACACTATAACAGATACAGATGTGACACTATACAGACATTACCAGATGTAGTAACTAACTAATGAAGCTTTCTACACTATAACAGATACAGATATGACACTATACAGACATTACCAGATGTAGTAACTAACTAATGAAGCTTTCTACACTATAACAGATACAGAGGTGACACTATACAGACATTACCAGATGTAGTAACTAACTAATGATGCTTCCTACACTATAACAGATACAGATGTGACACTATACAGACATTACCAGATGTAGTAACTAACTAATGAAGCTTCCTACACTATAACAGATACAGATGTTACACTATACAGACATTACCAGATGTAGTAACTAACTAATGAAGCTTTCTACACTATAACAGATACAGATGTGACACTATACAGACATTACCAGATGTAGTAACTAACTAATGAAGCTTTCTACACTATAACAGATACAGATGTGACACTATACAGACATTACCAGATGTAGTAACTAACTAATGAAGCTTTCTACACTATAACAGATACAGATATGACACTATACAGACATTACCAGATGTAGTAACTAACTAATGAAGCTTTCTACACTATAACAGATACAGAGGTGACACTATACAGACATTACCAGATGTAGTAACTAACTAATGATGCTTCCTACACTATAACAGATACAGATGTGACACTATACAGACATTACCAGATGTAGTAACTAACTAATGAAGCTTCCTACACTATAACAGATACAGATGTGACACTATACAGACATTACCAGATGTAGTAACTAACTAATTAAGCTTTCTACACTATAACAGATACAGATGTGACACTATACAGACATTACCAGATGTAGTAACTAACTAATGAAGCTTCCTACACTATAACAGATACAGATGTGACACTATACAGACATTACCAGATGTAGTAAATAACTAATGAAGCTTCCTACACTATAACAGATACAGATGTGACACTATACAGACATTACCAGATGTAGTAACTAACTAATTAAGCTTTCTACACTATAACAGATACAGATGTGACACTATACAGACATTACCAGATGTAGTAACTAACTAATGAAGCTTTCTACACTATAACAGATACAGATGTGACACTATACAGACATTACCAGATGTAGTAACTAACTAATGAAGCTTCCTACACTATAACAGATACAGATGTGACACTATACAGACATTACCAGATG
This sequence comes from Eledone cirrhosa, assembly GCA_964016885.1. Classification (NCBI taxonomy): domain Eukaryota; kingdom Metazoa; phylum Mollusca; class Cephalopoda; order Octopoda; family Eledonidae; genus Eledone; species Eledone cirrhosa. Next base: position 33,233,799 of record OZ024745.1, on the reverse strand, counting down.
TAGTAACTAACTAATTAAGCTTTCTACACTATAACAGATACAGATGTGACACTATACAGACATTACCAGATGTAGTAACTAACTAATGAAGCTTCCTACACTATAACAGATACAGATGTGACACTATACAGACATTACCAGATGTAGTAACTAACTAATGAAGCTTTCTACACTATAACAGATACAGATGTGACACTATACAGACATTACCAGATGTAGTAACTAACTAATGAAGCTTCCTACACTATAACAGATACAGATGTGACACTATACAGACATTACCAGATGTAGTAACTAACTAATGAAGCTTTCTACACTATAACAGATACAGATGTGACACTATACAGACATTACCAGATGTAGTAACTAACTAATGAAGCTTCCTACACTATAACAGATACAGATATGACACTATACAGACATTACCAGATGTAGTAACTAACTAATGAAGCTTTCTACACTATAACAGATACAGATGTGACACTATACAGACATTACCAGATGTAATAACTAACTAATGAAGCTTTCTACACTATAACAGATACAGATGTGACACTATACAGACATTACCAGATGTAGTAACTAACTAATGAAGCTTCCTACACTATAACAGATACAGATATGACACTATACAGATATTACCAGATGTAGTAACTAACTAATGAAGCTTTCTACACTATAACAGATACAGATGTGACACTATACAGACATTACCAGATGTAGTAACTAACTAATGAAGCTTTCTACACTATAACAGATACAGATATGACACTATACAGACATTACCAGATGTAGTAACTAACTAATGAAGCTTTCTACACTATAACAGATACAGATGTGACACTATACAGACAAGACTAACTAATGAAGCTTCCTACACTATAACAGATACAGATATGACACTATAGCGAAGATACTGGGTTGTATGAATGTAACAAAACGAGACATGGTTTGTGTATATAATATTTAATTAACGGTAGATAGAATACTTGACATGTCAAAGATAGATGTTAGAATGAAACAAAGTTAGTAGTTACCGTTTTGATTGCCAGGCAAACGCGGCTGGCAGAGGGCGCCTGGCCTTAGCCAGGCGCCTGTTGGCCAAATTAATGGCAGAGCCAAATGAGAGGCTCTTCGACCTGGTGCCGAAAAGGCAAAGAGAGAAAGGAAGCTTAAAGTTGTTAGTTTTATAGGGCTCTGACCGGAAGTCGCAGAAAGGGTTCCACCTCCCGTCTAGATCCCAATCAAAACAAGGGAGACAACCGCTACATAACCTCCCGCCAGAATTTTAGTGTATAAAAATCGAAATGAAAATATGTAGCAAGTTGGCGAGAATGTTGTAACAGGCATGAAAATTACGACAAAAGAATGTTTGGAAAAATCAATGATAGATATCAAGGTAGCCAACCGCTCTTGGCCAGAGAACGACTGGACATCCATCTATCCATCACCCAAAGATACAATGTAATAAAGTAAAAGTAATAGAAGAGCTCAAAGTTCAAAATATAGTTCACAGGTGTGCAATCACATGACAGCAGGAAAGAAAGTGTGTTCCAGAGAATGAATGCAGGTGGTTTCTGTTCTGTGGTATATCGTGAAATTTCCAACCTCCGAATGGATTTTCTCACAGGAAGAGTGCTGCAAAAATAAATTCTCTGGCTTTGGTGAAGCTGTGTTGATGTATTGCTGTTGCTGTTATATTGCTGTTGCTGCTGCTGTTGTCTCGCTGAGTGAGCGTATTCGGTGTTTAAATTCACAGTAAAAAAATTTTTTTTTAGAAAAAAATGAGTTGCGCAAAGTGCTAGAAATAGCAGCCGAAGTTGATGGTCGATGTTGAGAATGCGTTGACCTGGAAGGGTCAAGAGGCCAGCGACCAGAGAAATAAGCATTCTTAATAAATGCGCGGTTATCAACGGTAAATTTACATTGTAAATTTATAAACCGGCAAATAGAAGAATATAGCTTAAGGCTGAAGAATCCTTGGGGGAGAAATGCTATCTCTGGCGTGCGGCTGTCTGTGAGTAGAGACATCTCAGTGAATCGAGAATTTATGCTGCCTACACGTGCCAATACAAGGTTGAAAAAAAATATTTCTAACGCGCGAGAAAATGATAGTGCAATTTTGAAAGTGACAATGATGAAAAAGAAAGGCTTCAATCAGCATAATTATTGGTGTGAACTTTGGAAAAAAACAAAAAACTTGAACGATGAAGAAAACGATGAACAAACGGCAATGGTTCATCGAAAATAAATGTTCCTGTTGAAATGTTTTTTAAAGAATATCAAATTTCTTTTTTTTTTTTTGTGTTTTGAAAGAGTTCGTTGTAAGAAACGAGAAACATATATATATATCGTGAAATGTTTTTTTTGTTTTGAAAGTGTTCGTTGTAAGAAACGAGAAACATATATATATATATTGGTGAAATGCGACAGTTAATTGATGCGTGAGAGAAAAAGTATGTCTGTGCGAATTCCACATGTGCGTGTGTGCGTGTCCTTGAGTATTTTCATAGTTTGTCGCTAAATTTGCTGTGTATTCGTAATGTTACTCACAAAACCAGATGTGCTATTTTTTTCTTTTTTTTGGGGTGACCACTTATAGCGATGAACGGCTGCGTGTTCGTATCACGTCGGGGTCACCAATATAGCGAAGATACTGGGTTGTATGAATGTAACAAAACGAGACATGGTTTGTGTATATAATATTTAATTAACGGTAGATAGAATACTTGACATGTCAAAGATAGATGTTAGAATGAAACAAAGTTAGTAGTTACCGTTTTGATTGCCAGGCGCCTGTTGGCCAAATTAATGGCAGAGCCAAATGAGAGGCTCTTCGACCTGGTGCCGAAAAGGCAAAGAGAGAAAGGAAGCTTAAAGTTGTTAGTTTTATAGGGCTCTGACCGGAAGTCGCAGAAAGGGTTCCACCTCCCGTCTAGATCCCAATCAAAACAAGGGAGACAACCGCTACAACACTATACAGACATTACCAGATGTAGTAACTAACTAATGAAGCTTTCTACACTATTACAGATATGACACTATACAGACATTACCAGATGTAGTAACTAACTAATGAAGCTTCCTACACTATAACAGATACAGATGTGACACTATACATACATTACCAGATGTAGTAACTAACTAATGAAGCTTCCTACACTATAACAGATACAGATATGACACTATACAGACATTACCAGATGTAGTAACTAACTAATGAAGCTTCCTACACTATAACAGATACAGATGTGACACTATACAGACATTACCAGATGTAGTAACTAACTAATGAAGCTTTCTACACTATAACAGATACAGATGTGACACTATACAGACATTACCAGATGTAGTAACTAACTAATGAAGCTTTCTACACTATAACAGATACAGATATGACACTATACAGACATTACCAGATGTAGTAACTAACTAATGAAGCTTTCTACACTATAACAGATACAGATATGACACTATACAGACAAGACTAACTAATGAAGCTTCCTACACTATAACAGATACAGATGTGACACTATACAGACAAGACTAACTCATGAAGCTGTCTACATTACAACAGATACAGATGTGACACTATACAGACATTACCAGATGTAGTAACTAACTAATGAAGCTTTCTACACTATAACAGATACAGATATGACACTATACAGACATTACCAGATGTAGTAACTAACTAATGAAGCTTTCTACACTATAACAGATACAGATATGACACTATACAGACAAGACTAACTAATGAAGCTTCCTACACTATAACAGATACAGAGGTGACACTATACAGACAAGACTAACTCATGAAGCTGTCTACATTACAACAGATACAGATGTGACACTATACAGACATTACCAGATGTAGTAACTAACTAATGAAGCTTCCTACACTATAACAGATACAGATGTGACACTATACAGACAAGACTAACTAATGAAGCTTTCTACATTACAACAGATACAGATGTGACACTATACAGACATTACCAGATGTAGTAACTAACTAATGAAGCTTCCTACACTATAACAGATACAGATATGACACTATACAGACATTACCAGATGTAGTAACTAACTAATGAAGCTTCCTACACTATAACAGATACAGATGTGACACTATACATACATTACCAGATGTAGTAACTAACTAATGAAGCTTCCTACACTATAACAGATACAGATATGACACTATACAGACATTACCAGATGTAGTAACTAACTAATGAAGCTTCCTACACTATAACAGATACAGATGTGACACTATACAGACATTACCAGATGTAGTAACTAACTAATGAAGCTTTCTACACTATAACAGATACAGATGTGACACTATACAGACATTACCAGATGTAGTAACTAACTAATGAAGCTTCCTACACTATAACAGATACAGATGTGACACTATACAGACAAGACTAACTAATGAAGCTTCCTACACTATAACAGATACAGATATGACACTATACAGACATTACCAGATGTAGTAACTAACTAATGAAGCTTCCTACACTATAACAGATACAGATGTGACACTATACAGACATTACCAGATGTAGTAACTAACTAATGAAGCTTTCTACACTATAACAGATACAGATATGACACTATACAGACATTACCAGATGTAGTAACTAACTAATGAAGCTTTCTACACTATAACAGATACAGATATGACACTATACAGACAAGACTAACTAATGAAGCTTCCTACACTATAACAGATACAGATGTGACACTATACAGACAAGACTAACTCATGAAGCTGTCTACATTACAACAGATACAGATGTGACACTATACAGACATTACCAGATGTAGTAACTAACTAATGAAGCTTTCTACACTATAACAGATACAGATATGACACTATACAGACATTACCAGATGTAGTAACTAACTAATGAAGCTTTCTACACTATAACAGATACAGATATGACACTATACAGACAAGACTAACTAATGAAGCTTCCTACACTATAACAGATACAGAGGTGACACTATACAGACAAGACTAACTAATGAAGCTTTCTACATTACAACAGATACAGATGTGACACTATACAGACATTACCAGATGTAGTAACTAACTAATGAAGCTTCCTACACTATAACAGATACAGATGTGACACTATACAGACAAGACTAACTAATGAAGCTTTCTACATTACAACAGATACAGATGTGACACTATACAGACATTACCAGATGTAGTAACTAACTAATGAAGCTTCCTACACTATAACAGATACAGATATGACACTATACAGACATTACCAGATGTAGTAACTAACTAATGAAGCTTCCTACACTATAACAGATACAGATGTGACACTATACATACATTACCAGATGTAGTAACTAACTAATGAAGCTTCCTACACTATAACAGATACAGATATGACACTATACAGACATTACCAGATGTAGTAACTAACTAATGAAGCTTCCTACACTATAACAGATACAGATGTGACACTATACAGACATTACCAGATGTAGTAACTAACTAATGAAGCTTCCTACACTATAACAGATACAGATGTGACACTATACAGACATTACCAGATGTAGTAACTAACTAATGAAGCTTTCTACACTATAACAGATACAGATGTGACACTATACAGACATTACCAGATGTAGTAACTAACTAATGAAGCTTTCTACACTATAACAGATACAGATGTGACACTATACAGACAAGACTAACTAATGAAGCTTTCTACATTACAACAGATACAGATGTGACACTATACAGACATTACCAGATGTAGTAACTAACTAATGAAGCTTCCTACACTATAACAGATACAGATATGACACTATACAGACATTACCAGATGTAGTAACTAACTAATGAAGCTTTCTACACTATAACAGATACAGATGTGACACTATACAGACATTACCAGATATAGTAACTAACTAATGAAGCTTCCTACACTATAACAGATACAGATGTGACACTATACAGACATTACCAGATGTAGTAACTAACTAATGAAGCTTTCTACACTATAACAGATACAGATGTGACACTATACAGACATTACCAGATGTAGTAACTAACTAATGAAGCTTCCTACACTATAACAGATACAGATGTGACACTATACAGACATTACCAGATGTAGTAACTAACTAATGAAGCTTTCTACATTACAACAGATACAGATGTGACACTATACAGACATTACCAGATGTAGTAACTAACTAATGAAGCTTCCTACACTATAACAGATACAGATATGACACTATACAGACATTACCAGATGTAGTAACTAACTAATGAAGCTTTCTACATTACAATAGATACAGATGTGACACTATACAGACATTACCAGATGTAGTAACTAACTAATGAAGCTTCCTACACTATAACAGATACAGATGTGACACGATACAGACAAGACTAACTAATGAAGCTTTCTACATTACAACAGATACAGATGTGACACTATACAGACATTACCAGATGTAGTAACTAACTAATGAAGCTTCCTACACTATAACAGATACAGATGTGACACTATACAGACAAGACTAACTAATGAAGCTTTCTACATTACAACAGATACAGATGTGACACTATACAGACATTACCAGATGTAGTAACTAACTAATGAAGCTTCCTACACTATAACAGATACAGATGTGACACTATACAGACAAGACTAACTAATGAAGCTTTCTACATTACAACAGATACATGTGGTTGTGGCAGTTGTTATTGTTGTTACACCAGCAACATTTCTATTTAATAATAATTTTGGTATTTTACTACTGAAACAAATGTAAAAATAAACAGATTCTACAAGGATTATTACTTGAAAGATGATTATCCCTTAATAACACAATGATATTTTACTTAATAATATAATGAACATTACTTAATAACAACTAATATTATTTAATAACAAGGGCGGTGGATTGGTAGAGAGTCGGACGCCATGCTTTGACGCATAGAGTTACGGCCCTTGCTATTCTGAGTTCAAATCCCACCGATGTTAACTTTGCCTTTCATCCTTACGGGGTCGATAAAATAAAGTACCAGTAATACACTGGGTATTTGCTGGCCTTGTGCCTAACGTAGAAACAATTATTTAATAACAAGGCGGTGGATTGGCAGTATCGGTAGAGGGTCAGACGCCATGCTTTGCAGCAAAGAGTTACGACCCTTTATGGGCTGAGTTCAAATCCCGCCGAGGTTAATTTTGCCTTTCATCCTTACGGGGTCGATAAATTGAAGTACCAGTAATACACTGGGATAATTGCTGGTCTTGTGCCAAAAGTAGAAACAATTATTTAATAACATAACGATTATTACTTAATACCATAAAGGTTATTACTTTAACACAGGGATTATTACTCAATAACATTATGATTATTACTTAATAACACAAAGGTTATTACTCAAAGACTTAATAGCTATTACTTTAACTCAAAGGTTAGTATTGTGTTAATGGTTATTACTTAGTAACATATGGATTATTATTTAGGACTTTCTTTCTTTTAGCTTCTGAAGATTGAACTTGAAATGTCTTATGCCCTGCCTACAAGTAAAGTTTTCCTGGAAAACTGTTGCTTCTTTGTGGATGATAAAATGTGGACAACATGGCCAATATTGTGTGACCCTAACTGCTGGGCTTTAGAATGTCAGCAGATCTTTCTGAAAAAAGACTTTGTTGTGGTGTCTTTCAATGTAAGTCAAATTCTTTATCATTTCTAGTTTTCTAGTTTGGGGCAGTGAAGAGGCAGAATTATTAGAGCATCAGACAAAATACTTTGCAGCATTTGGGGGGGGGGGGGCTCTTTCTGATCTGAGTTCAAATCCTGCTGAAGTCAATTTTGTCATTTATCCTTCTGGAGTTAAAGTACTGGAGTCAATGTAATCAAAATTGGCAGTATCATTAAAGAGTTGGACGCCATGCTTTGCAGCATGGAGTTACGGGCCTTTATGATCTGAGTTCAAATCTCGCCGAGGTTAACTTTGCCTTTCATCCTTACGGGGTCGATAAAATAAAGTACCAGTAATACACTGTTTAATTGCTGGCCTTGTGCCAAAAGTAGAAACAATTATTATTGTTATTATCTATAAATTTTATAATTTGTTCTGATTTTAAATCACACTGAATCTACTTAGTTTTTCATCCTCCTCGGTTCAATAAATTAAGTACTACTCACAAAATTGGCAGTGCTGTGCCTATGCTAGAAATCATCATTACGAGTATTGTTATTTCCTTTGATGCCAATTAAATATATACCAGTTAAGTGTTGGGGGTCAATATAATTTACTCTACTCTCCCCAAAATATGTGGCTTTGTGTCATCACAATTATTACTATTATTATTATTGATATTGTTTTCCTCATATTTTGTTTGTTTATTTCAGGATTTGGAATCTCAATTCGAGGCTTGTTTAAATGAAGGTTTAATGTTGTTTGTTACTGATTGTGATCCTCAGAAGTTACATAATAATCAACAACTTCTCTCAGTGATCTTTGCCTACAAAAGGTTTATACAAGCAGTACATCCTTTCAAGATGTGTGTAAGTCATCATGTTTCTACTTAACAAGTGGCAGGTGGGGGGAGGGTACCTTGAAGTAGTAGTAATAGTAGTAGTATTAGTAGTAATAGTAGTAGTAGTAGTAGTAGTAGTAGTAGTAGTAGTAGTAGTAAGGATTGGTTGCTGTAGCAACTCCAGGTCACTGTAGCCTCACTGGGGCATTATGGCATATTGGAATTAGTGTAACATTATGTAGGTCAGTGTAACACCCCTGAGGTCAGTGTAATACCACTGAGGTCAGTGTAACACCACAGAGGTCAGTGTAACGCCCCTGAGGTCTCTGTAACACCCCTGAGGTCAGTGTAACACCACTGGGATTATTGTAATATCACTAGGTTGCTATAGTGACACTGAGACACTGTATCACAACTGGGCCAGTGTAACACCACTGGTGTCATTGTACCACCACTAGGTTGCTATAGTGACACTGAGACACTGTATCACAACTGGGCCAGTGTAACACCACTGGGGTCATTGTACCACCACTAGGTTGCTATAGTGACACTGAGACACTGTATCACAACTGGGCCAGTGTAACACCACTGGTGTCATTGTACCACCACTAGGTTGCTATAGTGACACTGAGACACTGTATCACAACTGGGCCAGTGTAACACCACTGGGGTCATTGTACCACCACTAGGTTGCTATAGTGACACTGAGACACTGTATCACAACTGGGCCAGTGTAACACCACTGGTGTCATTGTACCACCACTAGGTTGCTATAGTGACACTGAGACACTGTATCACAACTGGGCCAGTGTAACACCACTGGGGTCATTGTACCACCACTAGGTTGCTATAGTGACACTGAGACACTGTATCACAACTGGGCCAGTGTAACACCACTGGGGTCATTGTACCACCACTAGGTTGCTATAGTGACACTGAGACACTGTATCACAACTGGGCCAGTGTAACACCACTGGTGTCATTGTACTACCACTAGGTTGCTATAGTGACACTGAGACACTGTATCACAACTGGGCCAGTGTAACACCACTGGGGTCATTGTACCACCACTAGGTTGCTATAGTGACACTGAGACACTGTATCACAACTGGGCCAGTGTAACACCACTGGGGTCATTGTACCACCACTAGGTTGCTATAGTGACACTGAGACACTGTATCACAACTGGGCCAGTGTAACACCACTGGTGTCATTGTACCACCACTAGGTTGCTATAGTGACACTGAGACACTGTATCACAACTGGGCCAGTGTAACACCACTGGGGTCATGTACCACCACTAGGTTGCTATAGTGACACTGAGACACTGTATCACAACTGGGCCAGTGTAACACCACTGGGGTCATGTACCACCACTAGGTCATTGTACCATCATCAGGTCAATGTAACATTACTGGGTTGCTGTAGTATATACATTGTTTTATGTATTTTAAAATGGACGAAATAGAAATGTCTAGTTTTACTTAATGTACTAAAACAGAAAAGATTCTGTTTTCAGATTGGTGACCTTGAAGTAGAATGTAAACCTTCATTTCGACTCTATCTCCATACATCAAGTGATGCCTCCTTAATACCTGATACCCTCTCTCCATATCTGACCATCATCACATTTTTACAGTCATATGAGTGTTTAAACAAGGACTTGTTACTCAGATGTATTAATCAAGAAAAATCTAACCTCAAAGATGAACGGAACCATCTCCTCCAAGTAATTACAGTCTTTTTTTGTAATTTTAATGTTTTCCAGAAAAGCAAAGGTCGACAGCCATAACACTGGCTTGATAATGTCAACTTATGTCCTGGCCTTGACCTTGGCTCTTTAAACTCTGCTGTTTGGGATCAAACTTTGTGGAGAAGAATGTCTGATGTTGATGTGCAGTCTACAACAAGTGGAGTGAATGTCTATGAAGGAATGTTTTCTTGATTTCTTTTGTGTGTGTATGTGTTGTTTTTGAAATGTATGTAGCTTAGGGTGTTTCATGTCAATTGTGCCCTGAATCCATAATTCATAAATCATAAATTCCCTAAGACATTGTTAATATTATCTAAGAGAGCTATATTTGTTATATACCGTATTGCCAACCCCACCATTTTATGTCTGAGAAATGGGCAAAAATCCAAACCTTACTTATGCAAAATTTGAAGTTGGTGAAAATCATCAAAATATTGACCCCAAATATAAGCCAATCCCCACCTTCTACCATCTTTTTAGGGGGTGGGGGTCACATATTTCTGAGGTTATATTTGGGTATATTCTGTACTTGATTATTTTTCAGGAGAAATGGGCTAAGACTAAGGAGTTTCTGGAAACTGAGGACAAGTTGCTGATAGGACTGTGTCAAGATATTGACCTCTTGTCGTCAACACAAACTGTCAAAGAACTGACTGAATTGGTGAACCAACATAGTGAAATTAAGGACCGGTAAGCATTGGAAGTGAAGGGACATGGCTTCAGAGTTGGATTCACAATTGCGAGGTTGTGAGTTCGATTCCTTGGTGCAGTGTGTCTTTGTATATGACACTTTATTTCATATTGCTCCAATTCACTAAACTGTAGAAAGGATTTGTGATGTCACTGGTGCCAAGCTGTATTGGCATTTACCTTTCCCTTGGACAACATCATATATAGCATATATATATAGCATGTATTTAGCATATATATTGTATACAGCGTGCATACATGTGTATATATGAGATGTGACATCACTGGTGCCAAGCTGTATTGGCATTTACCTTTCCCTTGGACAACATCATATATAGCATATATATATAGCATGTATTTAGCATATATATTGTATACAGCGTGCATACATGTGTATATATGAGATGTGACATCACTGGTGCCAAGCTGTATTGGCATTTACCTTTCCCTTGGACAACATCATATATAGCATATATATATAGCATGTATTTAGCATATATATTGTATACAGCGTGCATACATGTGTATATATGAGATGTGACATCACTGGTGCCAAGCTGTATTGGCATTTACCTTTCCCTTGGACAACATCATATATAGCATATATATATAGCATGTATTTAGCATATATATTGTATACAGCGTGCATACATGTGTATATATGAGATGTGACATCACTGGTGCCAAGCTGTATTGGCATTTACCTTTCCCTTGGACAACATCATATATAGCATATATATATAGCATGTATTTAGCATATATATTGTATACAGCGTGCATACATGTGTATATATGAGATGTGACATCACTGGTGCCAAGCTGTATTGGCATTTACCTTTCCCTTGGACAACATCATATATAGCATATATATATAGCATGTATTTAGCATATATATTGTATACAGCGTGCATACATGTGTATATATGAGATGTGACATCACTGGTGCCAAGCTGTATTGGCATTTACCTTTCCCTTGGACAACATCATATATAGCATATATATATAGCATGTATTTAGCATATATATTGTATACAGAGTGCATACATGTGTATATATGAGATGTGACATCACTGGTGCCAAGCTGTATCAGTATTTGCCTTTCCCTTGGACAACATTAATGGTATTAAGAGAGGAGACTAGTATGCATGGGTGACTCTAACGGCATTGAATCGGTAGAGCATCGGACAACATACTTTGCAGTATATAGTTACGACCCTTTACATTCTGAGTTCAAATCCTGCCGAGGTTAGTTTTGCCTTTCGTCCTTACGGGGTTGATAAAATAAAGTACCAGTAATACACTGGGGTTCAATTTAATCCACTTTCCCCTTCCCTCCCTCCCCAAAGTTGTACCTAAATCAGAACCCATTATGTTGCCACACAATATTATTTTTTTTGTTGTTGTTTTCAATATTTCTCCCTTCCTTATTTCCAGACTGTCAACTATGTTAGAAGAGGAGGAAAGTGTTCTACGTGAAGCTAAAGAAAGTCTGTCCATTATTGCCAGTCATGGAGCAATATGTTACCACACAATGCAATATATGAAGGAACTACATCCTCTCTACCAATACCCTTATTCATCTTTCTTAAAACTATTTCACTCAGTCATTCATGAGTTAGATTGGTAAAGTTTCTATTTGAATATTTGAAATCAATTTTAAACAGACTAAATTTCTAAATATAATCTCTCTCTCTCTTTCTCTCAATACTTATGACCTTTGCCAGTCGCACCTGACTGATAAGGTCACTACAGTTCCAGTTCTAGTATGAGCTATTGTAGATTAATGTTGATATGAAAACGGATTTTGTGTATCTGTGTCTGTGTGTATATATATATATATATATATATATATATATATATATATATATATATATATCATCATCATCATCATTTTACGTCCGCTTTTCCCTGCTTGTGTATATACATATATATATATACATATATATATATCATCATCATCATCATCAAGCGGACGTAAAATGATGATGATGATATATATTTATATATATATGTATATATACACAAATTTACGGTATCAAAACATATCAAATATGCTTGATATTTATGCTTCTCAATAAAAAAGCTCAATTGACATTTGTCCAGAGCTATAATAATTCAAATTAAAAGATATATGTATATTGAAATAAAAAATACGATTTGATAACTTGAATTTGTATATAACAGCTCCAAATCATTTCTTTTGTCGAGCTGCTGTGACTAAAATTCCTGCCCCTCTTTCTAGCGGAATAAACGTCCAGTTTTGTTTGTATCTGTTGCCTCGGGTTAAATGTGCCACTTCTGGAAATGTTTGTTTTGGAATTCATCCTCACCATCATTTAACATACATTTTCTAGTGTATAAATATAACTATACGTTCTTATATATCCACAGTACAAATGCCAAAACAGTTGCTGACCAGTTAACTTACCTGGCTAATCTAAACATTGTCCAAACACTCAGATATAAAGACCGGATTGTCTTCACTTTATTTCTGGCGTTTGAAGTAAGAACTGTTGTTGATTTTTAATTCTTTTTTTTTTTTTTTTTTTTTCTATTTTGGGAAAATGTTGGAGAATAAGATTTGTCAGAAACACAGGAAATTAATAGAAATGAAAGAAATAAAAACAGGAAAACGGTTCCAGCTGATTTTTTCTTTAAGCTAGATCATCATCATCATCATCATCAACACTTTTTATACAAGCATGGGTTGGAGAGGTTGTCATGATCTAAGATCAGAGGAGTCAGTTGGAATGACCTCATCTTGCTCATACATTTCACATTTGGTATGGTTTCTATAGCTGGATGCTCTTCCCAATGCCAGCCACCTTACACGGTGTACTAGGTACATTTATTTTTGTGGTGCCACTACTACCACTTTACAGAGTGTACTGGGTGCACTTTATCATGGTATCTGCACTAGAGGTTGTCACATGCTCGTCTAGGCTGAAGGGTCTTCTCAAAACCTATATTTTCTCCATGTATGCATGCACATGTATGTGTGTATGAATCCATATATGTGTATACATATGAATGTACATATGTATTTGTATATACATGTACTTTTATGATATATCTTTTCATTTAAATCTTATTATATTACATTGTTTTTGTTTTGTTTTTTTTATGTCTAAATATGTCTGTTATTAATATTTGTCTTCTCTCCGTTTAGATTGACCTTGTGAAAGGTCACACTCTTGGTGGAGAACGAGAATTTGTGATAGGTCCTTTGACCCCATCTACTACGAATCAATCCCTGGAAAGTGCAGCAACCATTAAAAATCCATTTGAATGGATGCCTGACGAAATCTTTCAAAATTTACAAACATTAGCCACAAGATTCAGCTGGTTCACTGACATTTTTGTAAATATGACCAAAGAAGGCAAAGATACTTCTTTGAAACTATTGTTTGATTCTCAGTACCCTGAACAATACAGTAGTCTTCCACCAAAACTAAATGTTCTCACTCCATTGCAAATACTTTGTGTTTGGCGAGCATTAAGACCCAATGCATTTTTAGTAGAAGCTACATCCTACATTAGTGCTGTTCTTGGAAACAAGTAAGTATTGACCGTTATTTCCACTCCTCCATTAGACTTAACTTAGCATTTAAACCAGCCATATCCAGCCATAATTCTCTCACCTCTTTCTATGAAAACTGACAGTAACTGGATACTCATACTGATGTTAAGGTTTTGTTCTCAAAATAAATAATATCAAAATTTCATAGATTCGATATATTGTGAGATAAAGCCTTTACCATGAAAATATAATAGTAAATATAGAGTAATGTAAATGCTAAAGGGTTAAACTGTTGCCTGGTTTACCACCACCACCTAGCCCTTGGGTGCTTTTAACATAGCAGAGTCAATTCTGTTATAAACATTCAAGGCAGGTCTCTACTTTTAGGATATCTTCCTCCCTCCCAATAGTCTTGAAGGCCTAGCCATTCCCACTCTAACTAAACAGTAAAGGGGTGGGAAAAGAAAAATTCAGCCATGTTTGGTTGGAAGGGTTGAAATCTCTTGCTTGCAGTGTCTTAATATTCTGGCAGGAAAGAAAACAAATTTATCTTTACACTTTGAAAAATATTTGGATGAAATGACCTGATATTATTCTAGGGATATGACACATACCCATTCAAAGACCTAATTTTCAGTATATGTAGCATCCATGTTTAAAATAAGGATAACAAATTCCCCATCATTATTTTCTTTATCAGTTATTTATGGCGGTGGATTGGCAGTATCGGTAGAGGGTCGGACGCCATGCTTTAACGCATAGAGTTACGGCCCTTGCCATTCTGAGTTCAAATCCCGCCGAGGTTAACTTTGCCTTTCATCCTTATGGGGTCGATAAAATAAAGTATCAGTAATGCACTGGGTCTTTGCTGGCCTTGTGCCAAAAAGTAGAAACAATTATTTTCTTTATCATTACATCTAAAACAAAAAAGGAAAGTCTTAACTCCACCTCAAGCTCAGAGGGTCATCAAGTTGGTGCTTATCCTGGTTTCCGTGGCGTGGTGTGACTGAGAGTACAAGACTCCCCAATGGACAGGATGCCAGTCTGTCACAGGGTTAAACCCCCAGCTACTGCTGCTACTCATTTTCGGCTGAGTATACTGGAGCAACATAAAATGAAGTGTTTTGCTCAAGAACACAACAGACAACCCAGTGCAGGAATCAAACCCATGACATTATGATTGTAAGTCTAACACACTTACCACTAGGTCACATGCCTCCATTATCATCATGGTACCATCCTTTTCAGTTGCCTCTTACAACATGCAAGGATATGACATACCTATTCTAATCCAGATACACAATCAAATTTACTTCTTTTTTTCTCTACTTGTTTTTTCTTCATACTTTCAATAAAACAATCTTTCATAGTGTTTTCTGTTTAACATAATTTTTACCTCTTGGCATATAACCTTGTGGTTAGGATAATGGACATACATTCATAAGGTCATAATTTCGATTCCTGAACCAGGCACTTCATTTTACATTGCTTTTTAAGATAGGTATTTTAATGATAGAGAATATACTCCTAAAATACCTGTTATGAGATGCAACTTCATAGGAGGTCAGCTAAATCTATATAAGTAGGAGCTGAAAATCTGAACATTTTATTTCATTTTTCACTATTGTTTCTTCTCATATTTTTCTTTCAGGTTTGTTGCTAACTTTCTCCCCAATGTTCCATCTGTAGTCAGTATGACCACCCCTACACACCCCATTCTTGTACTTACCAACATCGAAAGTGGTGAAGCTGAGGTCTTCTTTTCAAATTTCTTGAAAGGACAAAAATATGAGATGATTTCTTTACATGTTTCCAACTATTCCTCCTTGGCTGAGACAACATTGAAGAAATTCATCTGGCAGAAAATGTCTCAGGTAAAAACAGAAGAAATAGATATATGTATGTGTGGGGCAAGTTATCGCCATGGGCCCTTAATGCCAGATTGAGTCATAGGAACACTGTCATGGTACATGGCAATTCTTGGGTATTTAAACCTGGTGGAGAGTGTAGAAAAAATGATAGTGAAGGAGAGAGAGATAAAGAATATGAGAAAATAAAGGAGAGAGAGAGGAAGGATGTGAGAGAATAAGAGTGAGAGGGGGAATAATGAAAGAGATGAGAATAAGTGTGCGAGAAGGGAGAATGAAAGAGATGAGAATGTGAGAGAGTAAAAAAGAGAGAAGGGGGGGGGTGAAAGATGTGAATGTGAGAGAGTAAAAGAGAGAGAGAGGGGGGGGGGGGGATGAAAGAGATATCAAAAAGAATGAGAAGGAGGAAATTAAAGAGATTCTAAAGAAATAATTTTTACAGTTCTACAACACCTAAGGTTACATGTATATTTAGAATAACAATTTTTATTTTCAACCAGGATATCTGGATAATTCTGAAGAATGCTCACAATTGGCCTTCACTCCTGTTGAATGTCTCATCATGGCTCTCAGAGAAGACAGTACCAAACCCTATGTTCCGTTGTTGCTTGTCTGTTGATGCCAGCCACAAACATTTTCCATCCCAACTTTTCAACAATTGTTTCAAAATCTATTTAGATTCTCCAATGGTGAGATTGTCATTTTAGTTTGCTTAATTGTTCTGTTGTTCTATGAAACCATTTTTAACTAACTACCATATTCACCAGCCTATTGGGCACACTTTAAATAAATAATATATATTTTGGAACGATCGACTTTCGTCAAATCGGACCGAGGGAACAATGTTTCCGTTGGTCTTTCCAATTGCTAATACTATCTATCGGTCGCAACTCCAGGTAGAAGGAGCAACGTGAAATAAAGTGTCTTGCTCAAGGACATAACGCATCGCCTGGTCCAGGAATCGAGAACTCACAACCTTACGATTGTGAATCCAATTCTCTAACCACTCAGCCATACGCCTTCATATATATATATATATATATATATATATATATAGTGAAGGCGCGTGGCTGAGTGGTTAGAGAATTGGATTCACAATTGAGGTTGTCAATTCAATTCTTGGACCGAGCAATGCGTTATGTCCTTGAGCAAGACACTTTATTTCACGTTGCTGGAGTTGCGACCGAAAGATAGTATCAGCAATTGGAAAGACCAACGGAAACACTGTTTCCTCGGTCCAATTTAACGAAAGTCGATCAACAAAAAGAAATATATATATATATAATATTGTAGTTTGCTTGAAGCATTGCATATAATATATATAAAATCTTCTTGCATCCAAGCTATATATATATATGTATATCATCATCATTTAATGTCCATTTTCCATGCTTGCATGGATTAGATGGATTGTCTTGTTATGAGACAAATCAGGTCCATATGGACCTGTATTTGGCTTGATTTCTATGGTTGGATGCCCTTCCTAACACCAACCACGTTACAGTGTGGACTGGGTGCGCTTTTTGTCATGTCACCATGAGTTGTGTTGTGTCTTGCAGATACAATATGACAGAAAGAATAAGATGAGAGTATAATGCAAACAATATGAACTTACTATGTGTGTGTATACCTATTCTTAGAATATCTTATTCTCATAGTAGTAGTGGTCAATCTGTCAGGCAGGCATGATGGCTGTCTGGCTGTGTTGATGGCCACGAGGGTAAGCCAGTAAGAGCCAGGAGAAAGTTCTACTGATGATACATCATTATCTTGTTGACTGCCGTTTTGAGTCTGACCATTGGGTTCCTTAACTCCCTGTATTTATAATAAGTGCTAAAGTTAGAAGGATGGATATATGAGGTTGATTTATGATCAGCCCTGTGGTTATCAGCCCCAAGAGGTTGGGGGTTCACAGGTCAGGTGGAATGTACATTTATCATCGTTGTCTTGACAAGACAACGGTGAGAACTTCCAACAATAGATTGTCTCAGAGGCGAGAAAGCTCAGATTCGGTTTCGAATCTTTGCCGGTAAAACATAGGAGTATTCCGTTATATATATATGATCAGTATCATCATCATCTTCATTGCTATATATCCTATTATCCTAGCATGCCAAAGACTGTCTACAGTGGTCATCTGCTCAGCTGAATCAGGATATTTTGGACATGAATTCCAGTATTCACTGGCCATTACTTCTCTACAATATTTGCCTGTTGTATACAACACTTCATCTACGAACAAACATGACACGTGGCTGGGAGAAGACAGACGATATTGACAATATTAACTCCACTGACTTACAAGTAGGTGTCTTCTGTTATTGCCTCATTGTTAAAAGTATAATGCATTTTATTAACTCCTAGCATTGTTTAATGATTTAGTAGGAAAAAATGTATAATGTAGAAAATGATTTGTTCTAAGATGGTTAAGACAATGTGAGATGGACTGTAAAATTTAGTTTAAATGAAAGCAACAAAGAAGTTTGTGTGGTACCTGGTATTTATTTATCTTTTTTCCATCCTAATATTTCGGTTCTTAAAAATCCCTTTCTCAGTATATAGGGAACTCATTTTATCATCATTTTACGTTTGCTTTTCCCTGCTTGCAAGGGTGGAACTCTCATAGCAAAATGTTTCAGTATTGTCACTTTGATATTTGTTCCAAATTTTGAATTAAAAAATTACTTTCAAGTATTGTGTTTTGACATTTGCTGTAGTATCCACCAGAAGCAGGAGGAATTCCATACATAGAATCAGATTGAAGCAAATAATGGTTTCTGATTTAGGCACAAGGCCAACAATTTTGGGGGGAGGTGATAGTTGATTAAATCAAACCCAGTATGTTACTGATATAACATTGGTAGAGAAAGGTAATGAAAGGAAGTGTTTGTTGATTGATGTAGTTTGCCCAGAAAACCATTACATCAGTAGTAAAGAAAACAAGAAAATTGTAAAGTATGCAGACTTGAGAATAGATGTCGAGAGAATGTGGAATATGAAAGCAAGAGTGGTCCCAGTGGTACAAGAAAAAAACCTTGATAGAATTGGAATCAGTTCCAGCATGACAACATTGCTGAACACAACATATGTGGGAACAGCAAATATCCTGCAGAGAGTACTGTCTATCTGAGGTTACATAACTTGATAGGGAGTCAAATGACCAGTGTTAATAAGATCATCACTTGTGCAAATATGAATAATAATAATGACTTCTAATTTAGGAACAAGGCCAGCAATTTGGGGAAGGGAGAAATTCGCCAACACTACATCTGATATCTCCTCCTCCATACACATGCACACATGTATATCATGACTCATACACTGTTCACTTTCCTGACATTTGTACATTATTCTATGTACTATATATGCACCTTTGACAAGTTGTAGTGCACCTGAGCACTGTACATAATAATTTCAATATTAATAATAATTATTATTATTATTATATTGACCCTCAATACTTGACTGGTACTTTTTTTTTATTAACCTTGGAAGAATGAAAAGCAAAATTAGCCTCTGTGGGATTTGAACTCATGATGTACAGAACCAGAAGAGAAACTACTAAGCAGTTATCTAACACTCTCACTCTGCCAGTCCACCACCCGACACTACTCCGAATTATAATAATTTTTTTTTAAATGAAATTTTCTCTTTCTGTCTTTTGAATCTAATTTCCAGGAAGCAATCAAATTTGCTGGATCTGACTTCAAAAGAACTTCAAAAGTGACCGTTCCAAGTGACACAATGACTGGCACTCTTTCTTTGGCTGCAATTAAATATGTTTTCTCTGAGGTAATCATCATAATTATTATTATTATCTTAATCAACCTTAATGCAATCACTTTTCAACACCATCACGAATGTCATCACCACTACCATGGTGACTACCATCATTACCACTACCATCATTACCACCACCACTACCATCATTACCACCACCACTACCACCATTACCATCACCACTACCATGGTGACTACCATCATTACCACTACCATCATTACCACCACCACTACCACCATTACCATCACCACTACCATGGTGACTACCATCATTACCACTACCATCATTACCACCACCACTACCACCATTACCATCACCACTACCATGGTGACTACCATCATTACCACTACCATCATTACCACCACCACTACCATCATTACCACCACCACTACCACCATTACCACCACCACTACCACTATTACCACCACCACTACCACCATTACCACCACCACTACCATCATTACCACCACCACTACCATTATTACCACCACCACTACCATCATTACCACCACCACTACCACCATTACCACCACCACTACCATCATTACCACAAGCACTACCACCACCACTACCATCATTACCACCACCACTACCACCATTACCTCCACCACTACCATCATTACCACCACCACTACCATTATTACCACCAACACTACCATCATTACCACCACCACTACCACCATTACCTCCACCACTACCATCATTACCACCACTACCATCATTACCACCACCACTACCATCATTACCACCACCACTACCATCATTACCACCACCACTACCATCATTACCACAAGCACTACCACCACCACTACCATCATTACCACCACCACTACCATCATTACCACAAGCACTACCACCACCACTACCATCATTACCACCACCACTACCACCATTACCTCCACCACTACCATCATTACCACCACCACTACCATTATTACCACCAACACTACCATCATTACCACCACCACTACCACCATTACCTCCACCACTACCATCATTACCACCACTACCATCATTACCACCACCACTACCATCATTACCACCACCACAACCATCATTACCACCACCACTACCATCATTACCACAAGCACTACCACCACCACTACCATCATAACCACCACCACTACTATCATAACCACTACCACCACCACTACCATCATTACCACCACCACCACCATTACCACCACCACTACCACCACCCCTACCACCACCATTACCACTACCATCATTACCACCACCATCATTACCAGCACCACTACCACCATTACCACCACCACTACCACCATTACCAGCACCATTACCACCACCACTACCACCATTACCACCACCATTACCACCACCATTACCACCATTACCAGCACCACTACCACCATTACCACCACCACTACCACCATTACCAGCACCACTACCATCATTACCACCACCATTACCACCACCACTAACATCATTACCACCACCACTACCATCATTACCACCACCACTACCATCATTACCACCAATACCACCATCATTACCACCACCACTACCATCACCACTACCATCATTACCACCACCACTACCATTATTACCACCACCACTACCACCACCACTACCATCATTACCACCACCACTACCATTATTACCACCACCACTACCACCACCACTACCATCATTACCACCAATACTACCATCATTACCACCACCACTACCACCACTACCACTACCACCACCACTACCATCATTAGCACCACCACTACCACCACCACCACTACCACCACCACTAACATCATTACTACCATCATTACCACCACCACTAACATCATTACCACCAATACTACCATCATTACCACCACCACTACCATCATTACCACCACCACTACCACCATTACCACCACCACTACCATCATTACCACCACCACTACCACCATTACCTCCACCACTACCATCATTACCACCACCACTACCACCATTACCTCCACCACTACCATCATTACCACCACCACCACTACCACTATTACCACCACCACTACCACCATTACCACCACCACTACCACCATTACCACCACCACTACCATCATTACCACCACCACTACCATCATTACCACCACCACTACCATCATTACCACCACCACTACCATCATTACCACCACTACTACCACCACCACTACCATTATTACCACCACCACTACCATTATTACCACCACCACTACCACCATTACCTCCACCACTACCATTATTACCACCACCACTACCATCATTACCACCACCACTACCACCATTACCACCACCACTACCATCATTACCACCACCACTACCATCATTACCACCACCACTACCATCATTACCACCACTACTACCACCACCACTACCATCATTACCACCACCACTACCACCATTACCTCCACCACTACCATCATTACCACCACCACTACCACCATTACCTCCACCACTACCATTATTACCACCACCACTACCATCATTACCACCACCACTACCACCATTACCACCACCACTACCATCATTACCACCACCACTACCACCATTACCACCACCACTACCACCATTACCTCCACCACTACCATCATTACCACCACCACTACCATCATTACCACCACCACTACCATCATTACCACCACTACTACCACTACCACTACCATCATTACCACCACCACTACCATCATTACCACCACCACTACCACCATTACCTCCACCACTACCATCATTACCACCACCACTACCATCATTACCACCACCACTACCATCATTACCACCACTACTACCACTACCACTACCATCATTACCACCACCACTACCATCATTACCACCACTACTACCACCACCATTACCAGCACCACCACCACTACCACCATTTTCACCACCACTACCACCACTACCACTACCACCACCACTACCACCACCACTACCACCACCACTACCATCATTACCACCACCACTACCACCACCATTACCACCACCACTACCACCACCACTAACATCATTACCACCACCACTACCACCACCATTACCACCACCACTACCACCACCACTAACATCATTACCACCACCACTACCATCATTACCACCAATACTACCATCATTACCACCACCACTACCATCATTACCACCACTACTACCACCACCACTACCATCAGACCACCACTACTATCATTATTACCACCACCACTACCATCATTACCACCAATACTACCACCACTACCACCATTACCACCACCACTACCATCATAACCACCACTACTACCACCACCACTACCATCATTACCCCTACCACTACCACCATTACCACCACCACTACTACCATTACCACCACTACCACCATTACCACCATTACCACCACAATAAGCTTGAAACTAGTACAGCATTCCTTTGTCAGCAGTGTTGAACAAACGAGCAACGATGGTTGCTGGACACTACGGCTTAATACGGGATGTTTGTTTACAAACACACCGAGCATTATAATAAATGTTCGGTG
This sequence comes from Eledone cirrhosa, assembly GCA_964016885.1. Taxonomy (NCBI): domain Eukaryota; kingdom Metazoa; phylum Mollusca; class Cephalopoda; order Octopoda; family Eledonidae; genus Eledone; species Eledone cirrhosa. The sequence goes on along the minus strand of OZ024745.1, from coordinate 33,210,184 downwards.
AATCCATATGTTCATATATATATGCATGTATGTATATATATATACATACTACTGTACGTCTGTATACATATATGTATGTACGTGTACATACTTATATTTAAGTAACAGCCGTACTAAGAGTGGGAAATGAAATTTTGTTTTATTTTTTCCGTTTATATATATATATATATATATCATCATCATCATCATCATCATTTTACGTCCACTTTTCCCTGCTTGCAAGGGTGGGACGGGAACTGATTCTGGCTTGATTTCTACAGCTGGATGCCCTTCCTAACACCAACCTCATTTACAGTGAGTGCTGGGTGCCTTTTGCCGTGGCACCTACACGACCACTTTGCAGTGGAATGATAGGGACCCCAGTCCCTATCATCTCATTTCTACAGCTGAGTAAACTGGAGCAATGTGAAATAAAGTACCTTGCTCAAGGAAACAACACATCACCCGGTCTGAGAATTGAACTCACAACCTTTCGATTGCAAGGCCAATGCTCTAACCACTAAGCCATGTTCCTCCAATATATATATATATATATATATATATACACACACACACACACACACACACACACACACACACATACATATATGTACTAGCAGAAGTATCCAGCATTGCCTGGGCTAAAGAAAATAATGAAATTTCATTCAAAACCTCTTCCAGGGCACATTTGAAACTTATAGCTGTTTCCTCCATGTAGCATATCTCTCAGCTGCAATACGATTTCATACATAGCTTCCTCACTCATTTCATATCTCGTCTGTGCTCAGGTCCTCACATCACTGATGAAATTCAGCTGTAAATACTCTTCTACCGAAAGTGGCTGAAGTGGTCTAATTCTGTGGTACACTTGCCCTTATTATTCATCCTGTCTGTTTATAAATATAAATATATATTCCCTCCATATACTGTACTGTTTGTTTTGTTATTTCTGTTTACCTTTTATATTCTCACATATACATGAGTGTTTATATATTTCTAGCACATTATACTGGGTGTCTAAAATTCTCGTGAATTATTACATATCTCACAATGTTTCATATTAAATATATATGTGGTTTTTAATGTCCACTACAGATAATATTTGGTCATTATTTACAACGTACAAGAGATCAAATCTGTTTAAAAGGAATGGTTGAATATCTACTCTCAGCCAATTCTCTCAAGAAAGACTTTGAATATAGCAAATGTAAGTAAACTGCTTTTGATATTAGCAACAGTTAATAAGATTATCATATTTTTACTATTCATCTCATCATTAACCCTTTTGTTACCAAACTACCTTAAACCACTCTGAGTCTATGATACACAGCTACTTATTTTAAAATGATTATATTTAGATTAAATCCTTACATCACAATTTTATTTAAGAAATGTTTGTTAAGTAATGCTCTAAATATCAGCTTACTAATAATATTCTTACAAATAATTCATTATTTTCAAAATTAATTGAAACCATAGACAGTGCATTTCATTACAATTACAGTAATATAAGAGTTAAAAATGAATTTTTACATCTTTATTATTATAGATATATTTACATCTATTATGGATATATTTATTACTGTATTCATTACCAACTCTCATTTTGCTGGTTGCACCTTTATACCTGGCTTGCACAGTCCTCACAAGCCATTTGTCTACACCTAACTTCCTAAGTGCCCACCAGATTACAGCATGTGGGACTCTGGCAAAAGCCTTCTCCAGATCTACAAAAGCCAGATACAATGGCTTACTCTTAGATAAGTACTTCTCTTGCAGTTGTGTCACCAGAAACATGGCATTGGTAGTACCCCTGCCTGGCTTAAATCTGAACTGAATTTCATCTAACTTGATTCTGTCTTTAATTAGTTGTGCTATAATCCTTTCAGTAACTTTCGTGCCTTGGTCCATCATCTTGATGTCTTTGTAGTTCATCTCCTTTTCCTTTGTAGCAATTTACAATGATACTACTGCACCAGTCGTTGGGTATGATCCCTTCCTGTACTACTTGATTAACTATGCATTTGATTAGCTCATATCCTACCATGCCATATGCTAAAAGCATCTCAGCAACTATACTAGATGGTCCAGCTGCCTTCCCTACCTTCATATTTTGAATTGCTTTATTTATTACACTTTTATAACTGGTCCCTCAGTTGAGTCTGCATGGGATAGGCCCTCAGTGTCGCATTTATTCTCTTCATTCTGCAGCCTCTCATAGTAAGTATTCAATGCTTCATTCTTTTCAGCTCCACTATCATTTTCAATGCACTTTTCCCCAACCACATCATGATTTTCTCTTGTACATTATCTCACAATCCAAAATACTACATACCTCTGATCTTCATGATGCAGGACATGAGCAAACTTCTTTTTTTTTGCCTCTACCCTTGTTTGGTATATCTGGTGTGGGGCTTCTCTTCTAGCTAAAACCAGTCCGAGCAAGTCATGATCATCAAATCTGGCTTGTCTCACAACAGGGCAACTCGTCTAACCCATACTAGCATGGAAAATGAATATTAAACGGTGATGATGATGATCATCATCATCATTCTATCATATTTATTTATTTCCATATTATTGATTGTCACCCCCATTTCTGTCCTCAGTAAAATATGTAGGCCTAACAGCTCTGTACAATAAGCCCAGAAATTTGATGAACCTTCAGCAAGAACTGGACAAAATACCAAACCAATTTCTCAGTTCACCATTGATATGCCACTTACATAGCTACCAAGAGGTACAGTTTGTTTGTTTTTATGTTTTAAATATTTCACTTTCTATAGGTGTGAAGTGATGAGTTTAATATTTCACTGAACTGCTACCATTGATATCATTTATTTCTCTCTGTAAATCCACAAAGAAATTCATGAACATAAGTTGTTTATAAAAATACCTCACTCCTTCATTTACAAGTCAGCTGAAAAGTTCATAGGCTGACCAAGATACTCTCATGGAATGATCAAATTGATTGATTTTTCAACATAGTCCCTGGAAAGAAACAATGCAGTTATTAATAAGAGTTGAAATTAATGCATGCAATATTTCTCAGCTCTAGAATCACTCCTTCATAGTCAGCCTATGAACTTTTCAGCCAATCCTTGTATCTAATACTCTGTTATCTTTTGTGTCCTTATTTTTTTTTTTTTTTTTAGATGGTAGGGTGGGATTCAAGAGATTTTGTTCTGTGTGTGTTGCTTTTGCAGCCCCTGTTGTTGTAAATGGTTAAGTTAGTATTAAATATGTTTATTCTTTAAAAAAGAATGGTTTACAATAATTTCATCATATTTTCTGTAGATGTTACCAAGAAATGAAGAATATGTTCTGAGACAACTTGACAAATTATTAGCTGCAATGCCACCAAAAACAGGTATGTTTCAAACTAATGTCATGTTGCTCCTCCTCCTCCTCATCATCATCATCATCATCATCATTGTTGTCGTCATCATCATTGTTTGCAACAAAGTTCTGAAATTTTGAATTCAGCTCACGAGCCCCCTCAGTGTACCCTTAACATAATTCTCAGGGAGATTCAGCATGACCTCACATGACAAGGCTGATCCTTTGAATTACAAGTACTGTCTATCATCATCATTTTTATGACAATATAGGTTATGATCAGGCTGGTATTAAACATAGTTTTATTTTCCACAAGATTCTAGTTCTCTTATCCATGCTTCTACAGTTCGAATATTTCTCTTTTTATTTAAATTGACCCCAGTGCATTACTGGTGCTTTATTTTATCAACTCTGTAAGGATAAAAGGCAAGGTTAACTTTGCCTTTTATCCTTATAGGGTCGATAAAATAAAGCACCAGTAATGCACTGGGGTCAATTTAATCAACTTCCTCCTCGCCACAAATTGTTGGCCTTGTTGTTCATCATTATTATCACTGTTTAACATCTATTACCCATGCTTGCATAGCTTAGATGGGCTGCTGTGTGAGGCTAGACAGGTCAGTGACCTTATCTTACTCATATGATCTATTATTGAATTGGTTTCTATAACTGGATGCCTTTCCTAATGCCAACCACTTTACAGTGTATATTTGGAGCATTCTATCATGACTCGGGCACTAACACCTTACAGAGTGGACTGGGTACTTTTTGTTTTAGGTGCTTTTTTTATACCAACTTGCCTGAAACTGCCCATAGGTTTATGATACAAAATTGCTCATTTTAAAGTGTTCATTATCATTAGGGCGGTGGATTGGCAGTATCAGTAGAGGGTCGGACGCCATGCTTTCCAGCATAGTTATGTCCCTTTACGATCTGAGTTCAAATCCCGCCGAGGTTGACTTTGCCTGTCATCCTTACGGGGTCGATAAAATAAAGTACCAGTAATTGCTGGCCTTGTGCCTAAAGTAGAAACAATTATCATCATTTAAAGCCCACTTTCATTTTAATTAAAACCTTCCACCATAAAATAACCTTTGTTAAGTTATGCTCCAAAATCAGGTTAATAATGAGACGATTATATGACTAAATTCCACCAAATTCTTGATTTTCAAAATTATTTGAAAATTATAAGCCTTATTTTTCATTAGAAATATGGTAACGAGAAGGTTAATATGTATAATTATTGTAATCAATTCTGTGGAGAAGAGAGAAGCCTCCTGAAAATTCCAAATCTGTGAGATGATTTTGGTTCCCAGCAGAAGCTAATTCACTTCGGTTACATTGATGGAATGGACGTTCATTGGTTTCAACAAGCAGTGTTCCAGTGGTTCAATCAACAGAACAACCTGTAAATATCTGAACATTCCACAAACACAGGCACCCTAATTCTCAGAGATTTCAGCATGACACAATGTGTGACAAGGCTGGCCCCTTGAATTACTTGTAGTCCACCCAACAGGCTTCCAAACCAATTCCAGCTAACCAATTTCACTCACAAGATTTGGGCTATGGTAAATGCTCGCAATAGGATCAAACCCTAGACATTATAATTGCAAAGTAAACTTCTTAACTATTTGGCCATGCTACATCTATATGACACTGATAACACCGTGTAACAAAAAAAAATTTGTTCTCTGTTCCTGGCTTTTTTTTGTGTTGCTTAGGTTCCAAATAAATAAAAAAGTGCTATTAAACAGTTAAAAGTTTGGGTTTGTAAAAATTCTAAGCTATTCACTAGAATTATTTGTATGCTGGATTTTACGTTGTATGTAAGTTTAATTTACTTATGTTAAATGATTTTTTTATATATGTTTCAGGTTAAATTAAAATTATAAAATAAAGAGTAATACCTAAAGAAAATTATAAAAGTGCAATAAAGTATAAAATTGTTAAAAAGTGGATTAAAGAGATTTATTGATACTGGATTTTCGCACCCTGAATAAAGGGTAAGTTGTGTTTTAAGCATTCGTCTCCAGGATGAAGCAGTGCAACTTGGTCAAGGAGGAAGTGCAGGTGACAAGTCAGAGAAGTCGACACAAACCTTTCTCAGGCTTTTACACTCTTAGGGATGGCCTCTGCTTCTGCCATGATGTGCCTGGACTGTTTTACGTTATTGGGGTGCCGTTTGTGCCCAAGGAGTGGCGGCTATTTATAGACAGCTCCACCACAAGTTTGAAGGCTGTCCTCCTCCACAATAAAAACAAGTTCCCGACACTGCCCCTAGCTCATTCAGTCTGCCTGAAGGAAGATTACTACAGTGTGAAAGTCCTCTTGGAAGCTCTGCAATACAACCAGTACAATTGGGAAATCATTGGAGACTTCAAGATGGTGGGCTTTCCTGCTTGGACTCCAAGGAGGCTTTATCAAATTCCAATGCTTTCTCTGCCTTTGGGACAGCAGAGGCACCTCTGACCACTACAAAAGAAAGAACTGGGAGCAGCAAACAGAATTTGTAGTTGGGACCCGGAATGTCATGTGGGAGCCACTGGATTGTGCTCATGCTGCCACTGCACATTAAGCTGAGGTTGATGAAGCAGTTTGTGAAGGCTCTCAACCAAGAATCAGCCACTTTTAAGTACCTTCTTGAGTTCTTCCCCAAGTTATCTGAGGCCAAAATCAAAGGTGGAATTTTTGTTGGACCTCAGATAAAGAAGGTGTTTGAGTCTACCGAGTTCTCCAATAAGCTCAATAGGATTGAGAGAACAGCATGGAACTGTTTCAAGGCAGTTGTTAAGGGCTTCCTGGGCAACTACAGGGCTGAAAACTACCAGCAACTGGTGCAGGATCTGATAAAGGCTTTTGGCGCCATGGGATGCAGGATGTCGCTTAAACTCCATATGCTGGACGCTCACCTGGAAAAATTGAAGGACAATATGGGCGCCTACTCAGAAGAACAAGGCGAACGATTCCACCAAGATGTGAAAGAGATAGAGCGGAGGTACCAGGGCCACTACAATGAAAAAATGATGGGGGACTATATCTGGGAGCTAGTGTGGGAATGCGACCTGGACTACAACCGCAAATCCAGGAAATCCAGTCATTTCTGACGTGTATAAGTTGCTTTATAAGTGTTTGTTTTTACTTGTTTGCTTTTGATAAGCTTGTGTAATAAAAAATAAATATATACTCTGTTGATTTAATTATATGAACTGATAATTTTTTTTAAAATGTGTTTTTTCTTGAAAAATATGAAAATTTCGAAATATCAAACTCCTGACCACAAACCCAAACTTCTAATTAAATAATAGTGTTTTTTTATAATAATGGGATATAACAAACCAGGAAATGATACTTGGAACAGGGGAACAAAAAATATGTTACACGGTGTAATCTGTTTGGAATGAGCATTACACAACTTCATTTCACATTCTGTAAAAATAAATAAATGTTTGTTATGAATAATTAAAATAAAGTTTAAACACTATATTGCCTACCTAAAAAAATCCAATTTATCATCAGATGGAATGACTCCAGCGCCATTGGTGGTGGAATATTGTCCAGAACAACAGATAGAACACTGGAGGTCATCTATTGAAATGTGGCAGTTATGTGGGACATTAATAGCCAAACTACCCAGAACCCTTTCAAAGGTCAGTTTTAACACCAAACTGGATATTTTTTGTTGGCAGAAAGAAACCTTAAATTTATCTCTGTTCAGAGAATTTTAGAGAATAGTATTTATTTCTATGGAACATATGACCAAGAACCAAGTGTTTCTCCTCCTGTCTAGTCAAGGACTGTGATTACTTGTCAGGCCCATGCCAGCATGAAAAAGGTGTGGCGGCAATGGTGGTCATGTTGGTGGTGGTGAAGCTAGACAGTCGATTCCTCTTACTTACCATGTCTCATTCTAACAGAAAACACTGTTTTTCTACTAAAAGGTTCAACAACAGTTAGAGATGACCTGCTTAAGTCTGTCTCAAGCCTGGAGGCTCATCAGGCCAATGTTTATCCCAGTTTCCTTAGTGTTAAGTGACTGAGAGTACAAGACTTCACCTGTCCACTGCAGGGTTAAACCCCAGCTATTGTTAGTACTCATTTTCAGCTGAGTATACTGGAGCAATGTGAAATGAAGTGTTTTGCTCAAGAAGACAACACTCAACCCTGTCCAACATCATGATTGTAAGTTCAACACCCTTACCACTAGGCCACACACCTTCACAGAGAATACCTGGAATGAAATTAAGCGTTTCACCCTTTTGATACCTAACCACATGAAACTGGTTTTCTAATACTAAGCTGACTATTTTTAAATGTTTATATTTATCTAAAAACCTCTCATGATAATTGTATGTAAAAACTTTTGTTAAGTTATGTTCCAAACATTAGCTTAATAATTGTTTCTACTTTTGGCACAAGGCCAGCAATTACCCCAGTGCATTACTGGTACTTTATTTTATCGACACCGTAAGGATGAAAGGCAAAGTTAACCTCAGCGAGATTTGAACTCAGAACTTAATGTGCCATAACTCTATGCTGCAAAGCATGGTGTCTGCCGCTCTACCAATAGCTTCATAATGACTAAGTTATATTACTAAATCCTTCAGGTGTCCACTTTCTTTGACTTATGCTACTTAACCCTTTCATTCCCATATTTTTAATGAAACATGCTGTGTTCTAGTTAATTAATGAAGAATTTGGAGCTATGATCTATATTACTAAAACAGAGAATGTCTGTTTGTCTGTCTGTCTGTCCAATCACTAAAACTCGAGAACCACCCAAACTTTACACATGTAATAATTGTGGTCCCGTGAGTGTTTTGAGCAAAATAAATTTCAAATTTTCAATGCCCTAGGAACCACATTAGACGATTTAGCGATCTCCTCTCTATAATTCTTAGTCTTTCTCCTTTTAGATAGATACATAGATATAACGTTGCGCCTTTATAATATCTGTCTGTATGCCTGGCTGTCTGCATTGTCATTATGACGCTGTGTGTGTATGTATATGTATATATAGTGTGTGTATATGTATATATAGTGTGTGTGTATATATATATATAGTGTGTAACGTTTTTCGAAATATTTACTTCTGCGTTCACAGATTTATTATTTTAGTTTCAGAAGATCCCGTTAAGGGTGAAAGCAGCGATTCTTTGCTTAAACTTTAATCTGTTATTTTAATATATATATATATATATATATATATAATTATATATTTGTGTACAGATATTTTTGCATACACATATATAAACAAAAGTAATTATTTCGCGATAAAGTATTGATTTTCTTCGAACAGAAAAAAACCCTGGTAATGTACGACAAATTTTTTTTATAAGCACAAAATGTAGACTCCAACCCGAGGCCGAGGTATTCCGTACTTCTCTGTACTGTTATTTATATATTCGTGTACACATATTTTTACATACACAATAACAAAATATAAACAAACGTATTTACTTCACGAGGCTCGAGAAGGATAAATATATATCAAATATATAAGAACCCTAGAGCAAATCCCGAGCAACGCCGGGCCATTCTGCTAGTATTTACTAAAATTGTTACTTATTTCATTAAGATGGTATATATAACATAACTTAACAAAAGGTTCTTATATATCAAATTATGCTAACAGATCTTAATTTAAATATGAATTTGTTAAATGGATTACGCACAACAATCTCACCAGTCTGGGAGTATCCTGAAAATATTGGGAGTACTGCCCCTTCCTTCTCTGACTAACATTGCTGAACTTTCTCTACCTTCAGGAATATCTTCTAACAGACTAACATTGCTTATCTTTGCCATTTTTCTACCTTCAGGAATATCTTCTCATCAGAATGTCTAAACTTGGAGGTGCCACTGCCTATACTAATTTTATTTTGGGAGAAATATTTCTTCTCTATAAAATAATTAATGAAGTGAAGACATCATTACAGGTTTGATCTATAGTAGTAATGACGTTGTTCGTGGTGGTAATATTGTTTGCTGTGGTGGTGGTGGTGGTGGTGATGGTAATATTGTTTGCTGTGGTGGTGGTGATAGTAATATTGTTTGCTGTGGTGGTGGTGGTGGTGGTGGTGGTAATAATGTTTGCTGTGGTGGTGGTGGTAATATTGTTTGCTGTGGTGGTGGTAGTGGTGTTGCCCATGGTTGTTCTGCTGCTGCTGCTGTTCATAGTGGTGGTGGTGTTGTTCGGAGTGGAGGTGATGGTGTTTTTTGTGTTAGTGTTATTTGTAGTGGTAGGGCTATTGTAGTTGCTGTTCATGGTGGTAGTGGTGTTTGTGATGGTGGTGCTGCTGTTGTTTGTAGTGTTTGTTGTTGTGATTGTTTATGGTGGTGCTGTTGCTGTTGTTCATGGTAGTGGTTATTGTTGTTGTGGTTGTTCATGGTGTTGCTTTTCTTGTTTTCTGTGGTAGTGGTGATGTTGTTGTTTGTGGTGGTGTTCTTTATGGTTGTTGCTGTTGTGGCTGTTCTTTATAGTTGCAGATGTGATCCTACTGCAAGACAACTTGAGCAATGCTTTCTACCATATCATTGGGTTGACCATAACCTTGGTAATAAAATTTGGTAGATAGAAATTCTGCAGAATCCAATCGTGCCTATGCATATATATAGTTTTCAGGTACACAACTACCTCTTGAGTGTTGATCTACATAAATGCACTCAATACACTCTGTAAAGAGGTTGGTATTAAGAAGACCACCCAGCCATAGAAAACTTACCAAACAAAGGGGCAAGAGGTCTCTTCAGTTGTGTCAAAGATATAACAATCTCCCTAGTGCTGGTGCTATGATAAAATGCACTTAGTTGAGTGCAAGATCGTATGTAAGAAACATGTGGGTCCCCAGTCCATTAGAGAAATTTACAGAGTGCAGGAACATAGGTGAAAGAGATCCTGGCCCATCGGAGAGCTTCATTTAAGTACTGATCAAATTGCAATGGTCCATGCAATCCTTGCAACAGAGAAAACAGATGTTAAAGGAGGACAATATGTATAAATATTTATTATTAATAGCAACTATTTATTTTAAAGTTTCACCAATACTGGCTTCTCAAAACATATATATATACATATGTGTATAGGTAGTACATCGGCAACTGTTGGACAAATCAGTACATTGCTCAAAATTACCTTGTGGTATTTATTTTTTTACATTCCTTTCTTTAGTGTCCCAGTATGACTCCAGTGTAAGGACTGAATTTATTAAAAGAATATAATCAATAAGAAACTAGAACTTTATTTAATTTAATTTACTATTATTTTTACAGACTATCAAATCAATCTTTGAAAAGAACGATTTAAGTGTGAGTTTCTCTGAGGAAATTATAGATGTAGCAGGAGATATTTTATATCATAAAGTACCCAATACTTGGAACAAACTTATTGGAGAGACAGCCACACCACATACAATTGACTTGACACAATGGATTCAACAGCTGCAAAACAGATCTACGTTTCTTGAAAAGATTACATATCTTGTGAGTTTGTTTTTAATCTCACCGATGTATTATGTAATACTAAAGATATGGTGTGATCCAGGATTGGTATACGAGGGTCGGCTGAAAGGTTCATAGGCTGACAAAGATACTCTCATGGAATGACCAAATGAGGTTTATTTTTCAACATAGTTCCTGAAAAGAAACAATGCAGTTATTAATAAGAAGAATTGAAATTAATGCATGCAAGATTTCACTGTTCTAGCATCAATCCTTCAAAGTCAGCCTATGAACTTTTCAGCCTACCCTTGTATATATCATTATAGCTATAGTCTGATCTAGAATTGTTATATCATTATAGCTATAGCCTGATTTGGGATTGATATATCATTATAGCTATAGCCTGATCTGGGATTGTTATAATGGAAAACTGGATGTAAAAACAACAATGATATCACCATGCTTTGGTTATATAATTTTTTTGTTAATATTCTTTGGCAGGGTCGAGAGAAAATGCCCTCATACTGGCTTGGTGCATTCTTAAGACCAAGAATGTTTTTATCCTTGTTTAGAAGAGAGTTTATCTCCAAGATGTCAGCTGAAAATAGTGATTATGAGACAATTACAGTCCATACAGTAATCACAGGAAGAGATAAAGATCATGTATGTTGATTGATTTCTTTGTTTCTTTTTTTTGTATAGTTTGGTATGGAAGAAAATGCTGCATCTATGGTCATCACATAGATCTTCTAAGACTGATGTGATTGATGCAGTTTGTGTTCTTCTAGAACAGTGGTTTCCAAACCATACACCACGAGATGTAACTAGATGGACCACAAAAGACTAAGATGTGAAAAATACAAACTGAAATTCATATGAAAGTTCATATATAGCTGTCAAAGTGGCAAACAAGTAAAGTTTAATAACAAGATTTGCTAAAAATAGCGCAATCTGTCAACTGTATTAAGAATGAGGGGTGGTTCGTGTGTACAGTTTATTTTGGTTAATTATGTTAGATGTGTTATTTTGGATTTCCAAGCTAGAATATTTCGCCGAAATATTTGCACAAGAATGCAAGGTTAGAAATCAAAACATTCTCACTTCAACTGATAGACTGGTTTCATTTAAAATTTTCTAATTTATGGTACAAAAGCGCACCAGCATATTTTTACTTTTTCAAAAATGTGCCGTGAGTAAAGAAATTTTGGAACCACTGTTCTATAAGAACTGCAAATTATGGCTGTAAGAAAGAAATTAAGCAAGAAGGTTAGCATTCTGGAAAAGTAGTTAATACAAGGCTTGAACTGATGGATTATAAAATGTAATGCGTGTGCTGTAGCATAGGAAGGAAGCCCGAGGTACATCTCAAGATATTAGAGCTCACAATTGATAACGCAGGATTGTGACAGGTGGTGTTATTCACAACTACAAACCCATCCAACCCATACCAGCTTAGAATCATGGATGTCAGAATAATAATAAGTGATGGTGATGATTGATTGAATGAGTGTTTCATATCCATAGTATTTGGTGTGTGTGTGAATGTACATTTTATATCCAGTTTCACATCCAGTCTTTTGTGTGTGTCTCATTCATAATCTTCTGGTTTTATATTTAAAGATCCGAGAGCCACCAGCTGAAGGAGTTTTCATTTATGGAGTCTACACATGGGATTTCATTTGGGACAGAATGCTTGGACAAGTGTTAGACACAATTACAAAAGGGTCGCCAGTTCAATTGCCAGTGATTCATATATATTACAGTCAAAACATGAAGGAGAATACTTATCCATGTCCTGTTTATGGAACTCGTACCAATGACAAGAAACCAATACTAGAGATTGATATTTATAAAGAAAACACACCACCAGCTCATTGGTCTCTCCAAGGTATTATGGCAACTCTGCAACCTTTCTAAATAACTATAGATATCTCTAACAATATATCATATTTAATATTGAGAAATTCCTGCCTGTCACCTCAATCTTTCCAATTTCTCATTCTCTCTTCTGATGACAGACTAGCGTCCAAAACGTTAAGACCCTCATCCTGCTATTTCAAGTGTTAAACTAATATATTCCTTCCATATACTGTACTGTTTGTCGACCAAAGGTGTTATCACCAGGAAGGGCATCCAGCTGTAAAACCTTGCTTCAGAAAGGTTCCTTTATCATAAGTGTGAAGCCTGAAATGAGACTTACTTGAGTAAACTTAGTTGAGGAAATGACCTTAAAACTTCTTGTAGTAATATCAGTGAGGTTTTAGAGGGGAGGGTGGCTGTGTGTCATGTTTGCAATAGGATTATAAACTATTGAATTCCTGTCTCTTGCATAATAAGTTGAAGTGGTCATTGTTGGTTTGGAAAGAAATAATAAAAATATTAGAAAAAAATTGACAATTGTGAATGAGACTGGAAATCAATGACATTTACACACATGCATATATGATGGTTGTCTTCTTGCTAACAAATATGACCAACTTTTTCATCCCTTCCACCCTGCCTTTCAAATATGGTGCCTCCCCATCACAAGACTCTCAGAATGAAGAAGAGATACACCAGCAAAACAAAGACTATCTAATTAAACATTGACAGCATCAGTAACCAAAGAATTACAACACCTTCTATATGAGGAAAATACAGAAGTGACAATATTTCATTATTGCAGATGCATCTGCTACTCCAACTGTTGCAACAATATACTCTCTATCTGTATGTAGCTCCAAGAAATCCATGTTCCAACTTCAGCTAGGTTGGGTAGAGAGTAAAAAGTAGAAAAAGTACCTACACCCATTATATAGTGGCAAATGCTTGTGTGACATGAAAAGCCATTAAGCTAGCAAAAAAAAAAAAACAAGTTATAAAACATATAGAAACATAACTTTAATCAATAAATACATAAATATTTAGTAAATGTTACCAACATTTATTTAAAAAATACAATAAATTAATTCCATGCTTTTATATTTTATAGTTTATTTTTTGTACATTATTTTACAGAGTTTCAAGTCAGTGTATTGAAAATTTGATAAAATATTAATGAATGCTAAACACAATCTAAAATATAAGACTGCATTTAGAAATAATTAATAATAATAATATAAGAATGGTTTCTAATTTTGGCACAAGCCCTGCAATTTGAGGAGAGGAGAGGGGAAAGTCAATTAAATCAACTTAACTAGTACTTTGTTTTGTTGACAATGGAAGGATGAAAAGTAGAATTAATTTTGACAGGATTTGAACTCAGAATAGAAAAGGCCGGGATAAATGCTGCAACAAAGAATGTTTTCCCGTGCTCTAACCATTCTGCCAATCCACCATTCTAATTTAAGCACAATGCCAGTAATTTAAGGAAAGTGTGATAAGTCAATTAAATCAACCCCAACACATTATTTTATTGACCCCAGAAAAATGAAAGACAAAGTTGACTTCCCACCATCCTAATAATAATAGAGTTGAGTGAGGGTTTATCATTTTTACATCGATTGGACAAAGCCTGGAACTTTGTGAATGTTAAGTCACTGAGAGGACAAGACTCTACCTTGAAATAAAGTTCCCGGGAATCAACCCCATCATCTTGTGATCAAGAGTCAAATACACTAATAGGCTCCATGCCTTCACATATAATAATATTAATTTCTAAGTTAGGTCTAAGGAATAGAGGAAACTGATCAACTATCATTGTATTACTGCTGATCCACACTCGGAGTATCAGTATCAGATTAACATCAAACAAAATGCTGTGTAGTATTTAGACGTTCTGGGTTCAAATCCTGTCAATCTTCTGGGGTCAGTATAATTGACTTTCCCCAAATTGCTGGCCTTGTACCAATATTACAAAGAATTATACTACTGATACATAGTTTATTGGCACAAGGGATGAAAAGCAGGATTTGAACTCAGAAAATGAAGGGACATAACTAAATACTGTAACATAGTTTGACCTACTTGTACTCATTCTACTATCCTTATAATAAGTCAGAAAAAAATAACAGATCATAAGAATATAGTGTATATATATATACACACACACACACACACACACACACACACATAATACATGTGTGTAAAGATTAATGCTCAATACATGCATGCAGTGAAGCATGTTGTCCTCTGTTGTGTTTATTGTAGGTAGCTATACATATTTCCATCTATACTATAGCTTCAGAGTGATCTTCACTGGATGTGAATCATAGCTAAGATTGGTTGTATTCACTTATTACTTGTGGGATATCTTACTACCAATTTAAACACATAGCTACCTATACTATATTATATATTTTCATTTTATTAAAGCTAAATAGTGAGTCTTGTTACTCTGGACTGTCACCTGCGTGTTCACAATGTCATCAGACAAGATGATCTTGTCTGCAAGCAGGTGACAGTCCAGAGTAACAAGACTCACTATTTAAACTCTACTTCAGTATTGAGTACTCTTTTCTCTTATCTGTCAACTATACACACATATATAATCACAAATTGTTCAACTGTCATGGTACAATACTAAGCTGTTTCATTTTACCATACTTTCATTACTTTTATGTAAGATCCTTTAAACTATATTGCAAATACTAGCTTAATAATGAGAAAGTTATTTGTTTTGATACCAACCTGATTCTACGAAACAAAAACACCCATTTTAAGGGGTTCCTATTTAATATAAAACTTTTTAAGTTATGTTACAATTACTATCTTAAAAATAAATTCATAATTTTAATAAATCCCACCAAATTCTTCATTAATTAATTGAAATAGATACAATGGTATCAAAAGGATAAAATTATTAAATCCCTAAGAATTCTAGATTATTTTCAAAATAGGGAAATTATAGCAACAAAGGGTTAATGTATATATTTTAAACTTTCAAGTTTTAATACTGACTTGTTTTAAATGGTTCTAAATAAATCAGCCAAAGCTCATTTGTCCGCTCAGTCAATATTACAGTATTACAAAGTTGGTCTGTCCTGGTTACATGGCTAAGTACTAAAGGATTTCAAACAGCGGCACAAAGCCAGACATCATTAACGGACGGCATAGTCGATTAGATTGATCCCAGTAGTTGTCTGGTATTTCATCAACCATGGAAAAATGAAAGTCGAAGTCGACCTCAGAATGAAAAGGGACATAACTAAACACTGCTTGACCTCATCAGCTACTCCCTCTAATGTGAATAATTATGCAGGCCTGGTGACTTTCATAACATGCATTATCTGCTATAGATCACTCTTTTCCTGATTTCAGTTATTAAACTAAGACCATGCTGGGGCACTGCCCTAGATGTTAAATACTTTTAATGATATTATTTCTTGAGACTTATCAAGGAAAAATTTATCTTAGTTTCATGTGACATCAAGAAACTGAGAGTACAAGACTCCTCTTGGACAGGATGCCAATCCATCACAAGGTTAACTTGCATCTGTGGTGTGTTACTCATATTTCAGCTGAGTGGACAGGAGAAATGTAAAATAAAATGTTTTGCTGAAGGACTCAATTGCATCACCTGATCTAATAACTGTGAGACCAACTCACTAACAACTAAACAGTTGATATTCACAAATACATTGTGTAGAAGTCAACAATAAGTGGTGTGTAACAGAGATTGTATCAAAGAGGTTGAGTTTCATTTGAGAAGCAGAACAGCTGATAATTAAACAAATATGAGATTCAGGTGTTACAGAAGATAATGTGGTGAGAATTGACAAGATAGATATGGAGTTCACAATGAGCATTTGACATGAGCTGGCTGTAAAGAATAAACCAGAAAGACAATGAAAAAGTCTGGATTGAATTAAGTAATGTAAGAAGAAAAAAATGTTTATCAGGAAAACGCATAATATTTGTATCCTAGTACACACAGTAAATTGGTTGGTGTTGGGAAGGGCATCCAGCCATAGAAACCAAGCCAACATAAAATGTATGAGCATGACCTTGTCAGGCCTTAGCAACTTACAGCCAGAATCATCTGAAGGGCAAGTCTTACACATTTAAGAGTCTCTAATGGTTCCTATAAAACTTACCTAACTATATAACTCGCCTACATCTCTCTCAAGGACAAACCATCATGATGACAATATATTTTCTTTTAAATGGTCGTTTGGAAGTTGCAGTTTTCTTTAATAATCTAAAGCTTGAAGACAAATTCATAAAATATTTTGTGGTATTCTGGCAGGATTTTAATGAAAATTGGAATCACATTTTTCAAGCTGTCTTTTGGAGGTTTTAAACCCCAAAGTTTTTTCACAGCGAGACTATGTATATTTCCATATATTAAATGAATATGAAATACAATTTACATAAGCTCTATCACAGCTACAAGGAGAACACTTGGCGAAAGATCTGCAGTCCTTGTAGCTACCACATTTGTCATTAACTATTTATTAAATGACAACGTCAATCCTAACTACAAACAGACAGCAAATACTTCTCTTGTGTGAGTGCAATCACTATTATCAAGGTATAAAAATCTGTAAACTAAATCATGTTTACATTTACAGCAATATAATTTCTAGTTTGTCCTTGCAACTATGCAGCTCCAGTTAGATAGAACATGCTGTAGTTAAAAATATTTATTTTAACCTTTTAAAGACCAACCTGCCTAAAATTGCCTCCATTAAAGTATTCAAATTTAAATCTTGGACTAAAATCTCATTATTACATGTCAGTTAATATTTGTTTGTTTGTTTTTATTAAGATGAAAGTTATTTCACTACACCTCTCATAATTCATGATTATTTTGATAATTAAAATACAAAGGCAATATAATCTTGTTAGAAATATGATCACAAAAGGCCTAAAGAAAATTTACTTCATCTCATCTTCCTTAACAATAACACTGATATCCAGAAATATTTTACAAGTGAAAAATATTCAAAAACAATTGTGTAGAGCAAGAATGTTATGAAAATCTGTCTATAATTTGCTTCAAATTAATTTTTTATTTTCATTTCTAATTTATGTTTGCGATGTTTGATTATAGAAAAACATTAAATTATATTTTGCCAAAAGAAAATATTGCCCAAATAAAGATGTTTGATGTGAACTTTATATGGTTGTGGGTTTTTCACTAACAAAATTGAGATGATATAATTCTAATATGTTGCACTGCATAGTCTTAAAACTGGTGAACAAGACTTTGAATATTCCCCATATTTCAGGATCAATATTCAGTAACATACACTCTCTTTAAAGTATGTATATTAGTCTTATCTTCCAGAGAAGGTAACCCTCTAAAACAGAAAGTAACTGACCACTATATACAGTAAGTAATACAGTAGCCCTCTATCATATACAGCATCTCCCTTCAGTGAAAATATTCTAAATATCCATCCTAATAAGGGACATGGTAAAAGTAAAGCTCTCTCTGTCATATCTTCTTTCACTGACAGTGTTTGCTGCTGCCACTGTAGCTAAGTTACAACAGAAACCTGAAGACTTGCTTATTAGAGATGTTCTGTGATTGATACCTTAACTCTTTTAATACCTAACTGTTTGTCTTAATGTGTTTTTTGCTTATGTCAGGACCATTGTTAAGTTATGTTCCAAACACCAGCTAAATCATGAGAAAGTTAATTTACTAATCCCTACAAATTCTTATTTTCATAGGAAACATTATAATGAAAGGGGTAATGTCTTAAAATTCAATATTTCAGAGCAACACAATGTTTGTTCGAAAGGCTTTCTGTGGGGGAGGGGGGAGAGAGTACTATTTACAAACCACTGAAAATATCCTGGAATTTTTTTTCCTCTGTATATTTTAAACAAATGTTCAATCATCTTTCTAAATGCAATGAGTTTGGTAAATGAGAAATTTAAGCAGTGTTTTTAAATCACCATCTATATAACTATGAAAATAAATTTTACCCTGTACAAAGACAAACATATCTTATGATTAACATAATAAAAGAAAAAAAATTCAAACCACAATTTCAGTTAAAATATGTTCATCTTTTTTTTGCATCCATTTTAACATTCTGGCATGGGTTGGACAAGACTTTTGAGGCAGTTTTTTTTTTATTGACCATATGCTCTTCAATGATTCCAACCCATACTTTATCTATGAGTATGATGTATACTGCTTATATTTATCAAACTGATAAGCTGTGGGACCCATTGAACATGTGAGAGATAAATGTTGATGATATGAAGTTACTTGCAGTAAACTGACACACACACACACACACACACACACGTGCACTCATATATACTCGCATGATGGACATTGTATATATATATATATATATATATACCCACACACACCCTCATGACAGGCATCGGTCGGCCCAAGTCTATAGTAGAAGCTCAAGATGTCATGTGGTTGGGATGAAACCCAGAACTACATGACGGCCAAGCTAACCTCTTAATCACACAACCATGCTTGCACTTATTTTCATGTATGTATACTGTACACTCTGTAAAGTGGTTAGTATTAGGAAGGGCAATAAACCATAGAAACCGAGATAAATATGGTACCTATGAGCAAGACATAATTCTCTGACCCGTCTAGTCTCGAACAGTGATGACCTGTTCAGCCTATATTATATATATATGTATGTATGGTCCTGTAACTCCTGATGGAGTCGTGGGGGCGCCGTATTGATATACAGCATTTCTTGGGTATTTTAAGCCTGGCAGAGCCCATCCCTCTCCTGGCCTGAGTACAGAAGATTTCTTCCAGAGAAAGAGGAAAATGAGAAAGAATCAACCCCAGTACTAGACTGGTACTTTTTTTTATCGACCTCGAAAGGATGACACGTTCAGCCTATACCAGCATGGAAAACAGACATAAAATGATGATGTATACATATAATAATTGAGGCTAAAATATAACAATGATTCCAACAATATGTGTAGATGGCTATAGAAACAAAAACACTGCCTACATTTCAAGAGTTCTAAATGTAATAGAGATGGAATATTGTTACAAAGCAAATATATATATACACATACAAAATGTCCTTCAAAACCAAAATGGAAATTAATTTTTCAGAGAATAATTTACAAGAGGAAAAAAAATGATTAAGTAGTTCATTATCTGTTTGACCATTGCCAACAGAATCTGTATATTTCTTTAGAAACAATCTTTCATATAAAATTCTTTCTAACACAGGCCACAAAGCCAGGAATAGTTGGGGGAAAGAGAATAATATTGACCGCAGTAATTGACTAAGGCAAAGTTGACCCCAAAAAAAGTCAGATCGTAAAGAGCCAGAATAAATTCCACACGGTATCTTGTCCAATGCTCTAATGATTCTGCCAATCTCCTGCCCTAGTATAATAGTAATGGTTTCTGATTTAGGCACAAAGCCAACAATTTTGGGGGAGGGGAAAGTCGATTAAACCGACCCCAGTGTATTATTGGTGCTTTATTTTATCGACACCCATAAGGATGAAAGGTAAAGCTAACCTCGGCGGGATTTGAACTCAGAATGTAAAGGGTTATAACTCTATGCTGCAAAGCATGTTGTCCGACGCTCTACCGATACTGCCAATCCACCGCCCTTTAATAATAATAATGGTTTCTATAATAATTTAGGCACAAGGGTTGGGGTCATAAATCAACACCAGTACATGACTGATACTTTATTTTATTGACACACCACCCCTGCAGAAGAATGAAAGGTAAAATTGACCTCAGAGGGATTTAAACTTAAAATATAAAGAGCTGGAATAAATACTGCAAAGCATTTTATCCAACACTCTAACCATTCAGCCAATCCGCCGCCCGTCTCTAATGTCATATAAGATAAGAACTTTACCGACATTCAGCCAATCCGCCGCCCGTCTCTAATGTCATATAAGATAAGAACTTTACCGATACATCCTATTGTAAAAATAAACAATTTAAAAAAAAACATTATTATTATAGACAACATAAATAAATATTGTTACGTTATAATAATAATAATAAAAATGGTGGACAAAATGGAGATTCTAGTGGAATGTGTCATCATCGGTGTCATAACGATTCATTTGTCTCTGTCGACTTGTTAGGGATACCTCTTCCTGGTCAGAACTACAACAACAGGAAAAACATATTGACAATTCCATGAAGATAAAGAAAGACAGTTTGATGATATGGTAGATATATTAATGAAGAAGAAAATACATACTGTATATTACAACATACAAGTCGACCATAATTCTTTATTACCATATTTCTAATGAAATACACAGTCTTTGTGTGTTTCAATTAATTTTAAAAATACAAAATTCAATAAAATAACTAATTTTTTCATTAGTAAGTTGAAATTTAAAGCATTACTTAACATAAATTTCTAAAATATATGATGGAAGGTTTTAATATAAGGAGAAACATTTTTAAAATAAGCAATTTTGTATCATAAATCCAGGAAAGTTTCAAGTGGTTTGGTATTAAAAGGGTTAAACCTATACCTACAATATAGGCCAACCCCCTAGTGCCAATAGGTACTATTGAGTTTGTTCTTATTGATAGCTGTCCTCAGGATGTTCCGACAACTATAATATATTTAACGTATATTATAAAAACATGGTGGTACACCTTCCACAAAATACATAAGTAAACTGTACTTATTGATGATGATCATTGTAAATAGTTGGTGTATCAGCTGTTGAAAACAGTGCATGCTTTTATCATCATTATTTAACGTTCATGCTAGGGAGGGTTGGACATGTCTTCACAGACCAAGTCAGTACTCAAGCATCTATCATACTCTGAACGCCTTGCTTCTCCTGGGCATGGATACATTAAAGCTCTGATGTCTGGCAACTGACTTGGTAGACACTCACAAGATTATTAACCATCTTGCCAACAACAACCCTGAGCTCCTTTTTGAATTCCATATGTCTAACATCCATGGACATGCTTACAAAATCAGTAAACAGTACAGCTCCCATGACTTTCAGAAAATGTTTTTCACGTTCAGAGTTGTAGAAGCATGGAACAAGCTCCCTGCATCAGGACACTGCATCCTTCAAAACTTCCATGCTTCCGAAAATTCGCCAACACTATACCTCATATTCCTCCTCCATACACACGCACGCATGTATCTGTGTATGTACCATGACTCATACACTGTTCACTTTCCTGACATTTGTACATTATTCTATGTACTATACATGTACCTTTGATGAGTTGTAGTGCACCTGAGTAATGTACACAATAATTTTCATTATTATTTTCATTATCTCTCAGATGGACTGGGGGCTTACATTCATTCATGTGCTCTACCAATTACATTTTATCATGGCATCAATATATAATGGTTTATTATCATTATTGCTGGTGATCTACATGATAAAAGCACACAGTACACACTGTAGAGTGGTTGGTGTTAAGAAAGGGATTCAGCTGTAGAAAGCCTCCCAAACAATAAGTTTGGAGGACCCTTCAATTGTGTCAAAGTCATAACAACCTCTCTTGTGTTAGTGCCACGATAAAATGCACTTGGTAGAACGCAAAACTGTATGTAAGCAAGATATGAACCTCCACCTTGTCTGAGAGGTCAGTTGCCCTCCTTCAGTACAAACTCAGTCTGTGAAGACCTGTCTAACCCTTGCAATCAGGGAAAGTAGATGTTAAATGATGTGGTAGTGGTGATTGTAAAAACGGTGATGATAGAAGTAGTGGTAATGGGGCAATAGAGAAAGTGATTGTCATAGTGGTGGTAATTGTGGTTGTGGTGGTAGTAGTGGTGGTGATTGTGATGAATAGTGAAAAAAGATTAAGCTTACCCATAATGCACTTCTTCATCAGAATCATTCAACATAGAAAGAGCTGGATTATCTTTGAAGTGAGTTTCTTAAAATATAAAAATATAATTTAATGAAGAATCATAGAAAACAAAGTTACACACACAATGTGTGTGTTTCATTGTAAAATCATTGGGAAACAAAATCAAGTCAGTTTCATAAAAGTTTAGGCAACACTTATTAACCCTTTTAATACCAAACTGTCTTAAAACTTTCCCTAATTCTATGATACAAATGTGTTTCATTTCAGAGTGTTTACATTTATCTAAAAACCTTCCATTATAATTTTATGTTGTTAGAAACACCAGATCAATAATGAATACGTTAGTTGTAGTACTAAATATCCCACCAAATTCTTGATTATTTTCAAAATTAATAGAAAATCCTACATAGTGTTTTTCAGTAGGAATATGTTAACAAATGGCTTAAACTAATATTTTTTTTAACAGGAGCAATCAACTGAATTAACCTCAAAATACCTTGAAAACCTCTTCCAATAGGAATTTGAGAAATTAGTTGTAGGCAGTTACCCCAAATATCAAAGAAACACACAACACTACACACCTTGTTTTCCTTGCATTTCATGTTGTTCCAGTCCACTCAGCTAGAAAAATTAATACCAGCAGCAAGGTTAACTCCTGTAATCGTTTAGCATCCGGTCAAGTGTGGGAGGAGGGGTGTTCTTTTCATGATAGAACTAAGAACCCTATCATTAAAAACATTTGAGAATCCTATTAGATGCAACCTCACAGGAAGCCAGCTAACTATGTAGGTATGAGCTGTAACAGCAAGCCTCTCTGAGCATTTTTTAGAGTTCAGGAATGTATTTAAACAAGATGCAGGGCCTTGATCTGTCTGATTGGTCGGTAGCTCTGATAGAGTACTGATTTGGTCTGTGACAACCTCTCTAACTCTTGTTAGCAGGGAGATGTTAAATAATTGTTTCTACTTTTGGCACAAGGCCAGTAATTATCCCAGTACGTTACTGGTACTTTATTTTATCAACCCCCGTAAGGATGAAAGGCAAAGTTAACCTTGGTGGGATTTGAACTCAGACCGTAAAGGGACGTAACTATGCTGTAAAGCATGGCGTCCGACCCTCTACCAATACTGCCAATCGCAGCCCCTAAATAATGATAGTTATGATGATGATATGTGTTTTCTTACCATAAATAGCATTTTTCGAAGGTGAATACACAAAGGCCATTGTGTAGAGGTAGAAGTTCAGTAGACCATAAAACGAGACAAACTCAACAGAATTCTGGTAACGAGTGGTCAGCTCGGATACAAAGTTGTCTTGCAGCATAGATCCTCCAAAGCGTAAGAATGTTATCGCCACAGAAACCAGCAGAATTATAAACATAAAAACTGTCAAGAACTTCAGCCTTATATCTGCAAAAAATGTTCAAAAGAATTAAACAGATTTTTAGAGGAAGTTTATGGTTACATAAATGTAAAAAAAAAAAAAACTATACTCTAAACATTTTAAACATCAAAATATCAAAACTTCATAAATATATTCTCCACCCATGAGAATTTCAAAACCACACCATCTAAACATGAGTTGATTAGCTGCCTTTGCTTATACACAGGGTTCAGATATAAAGGTATAAAATAGGAGGTCGGCACTGTAAATGTGGTTCGTGTTAGGAAGGGCATCCAGCCATAGAAAACCTGCCAGAGACAGTTCTGTCCAAGCGAGGCACGGTCTCCCGACCAATCTCACCTCAAGTGGGACAAAATCATCAAACCCTGCTAGCATGGAAGATGGATGTTAAACAATGATGATGATGATGATGATATATATATATATATATATATATATATATATATATATATATATATATAGTGAAAACTTGGACGGGAACAAAAACAGAGAGGCAGTACAAACTAAGGTTTATTAGGTTCACGCTCTTGAGAGTGGGGGTATATATATATTTATACGCAAATATTATATTAACAAATGACTGAAATTCTCGAAATGAAATGTTTTAATCATTTATAATTTGACAACAAACTCTTTTTTGTACTGCATAGGTGGTTTAAAAAGAGAAAATTTCAACACCACCACTGTCATTGTCCCCTCTCTTACACACACATCGGTTTCCATAGTGTGACTGAAGTTTTAAAACGTCATCCTTCTTTTAGTTATCTCGTTTATCTTTCTCTCACACACACTTTTACCATTACCTTTCCATAAAGACTCCAGATTGAAAAATAAAATTTGGCCTCTGCTGCTGCCACTACCGGTCTCTACTTCATCACTATCGCATACATACTCTTAACATTCCCTTTCTTTCCGTGGCATGACTGATTTTTTTACACTACACTTAATCTATTCTTAGCACTTTATAAACTACTTACCAAAGTAAGGCATCGTCTGTAATTCAGCAAACGCTTGAATTAACAAGTAGCCAAGGTAGATGAGATAAACTCCACCCACACAAAAGAAGAAAATCTTGAAACCCTGAAAAAAAACATTTACAAAATAAAATGGTTTACTTTGATATTCAAAAATATAAACACATGAGAAATAAACAATGAGACTGTAAAATATACATACATTTAGTTACTCTCTCTCTCTATGCACACACATACATGCGCACATGCACACAACATTGTTAGAATCATTTTTCGTTTTTAATACACACCATAAAATTAGAGTGATCCAAACGATAATAAAATGTTGGATCTCTCAGCTCATTATACTGTTCCCAAGATGCCAAGGTGACAGCAGCTATCCATAACATTCCAACTACTAATAATTTGGGTAAATAGAATTTTGAGAACCGTCGATCTGTCTGTAAGAAAATGAAAACCAAAAATGAAAACATTGTAGAAATAAAAATACAAAATAAACAGAAAAAACATATATTGATATCAAACAGCCTAAAACTGACACTGGTTTTTTTAATACTAAGTTGTTTATTTTTAAAATGTATTTCTCTGAAAACCTTCCATCATAATTTTATGTAAGAATGTTTATGTTCCAAACACCAGCCACATAATGAGAAAGTTAGTTATAATATATACTCGATAAGCTGTGTGCATTTGTGTATTTGTGTATGTCAGTGCATGTGTGTATGTCAGTGCACGTGTCCATACATGTATGTTTATGGGATATTTATGTATTATAAAGTTCAAATTATAAAAATTTGTAGGAAATATTTTCAAGGGAATACATAAATAACAGCAATAATGATGTAAGTGTTTCATTGTAAAATAATCACTCCAAATATTTTAACACCTTATTTACGTGGAATTTGAAGTTGGTAAAAATCGGCAAAATATTGAACTCAAATATAGACCAACACCCCATTTTACCTTCGATTTTTTGGTTTATATTCAAGTATATATGGTATATTACTAAATCCCTCCAAATTTTTTATTATATTCAAAATTATTTGAAAATCATAAGCAGTATCTTTCCTTAGAAATATGTTAACAAAAGGGTCAAGTAGCTCTTTGGATTTTGTTTTAAATGATTTCTAACAAATTTTTCATGACCACAGTATTTGACTGGTACTTTATTTTATCAATCCTAGAAGAAATTGACTCCAGCCGGGTTTAAATTACTGTTTACATGGCTGTATATTATATCATTTATATGAAAAGTCTTCATTACTTTTTAATTTATGCACACACACACACATGAATACAATAGAAAAAAAAAGATGATCAACTCACTTGTCGAATGCCATGGTAAAGACACAACCAAGAAAGTAATAATGCACAAAGGAATGTTGCCTGGAATATACCATCCAACATGCCAGGTAACCAGCTATTCACTAAGAATGTTAATGGGAAAATAGGGTCTGCAAAATATAAGAACAACATCAAGATATTGATTGTAATAGTGTGTTCATTTTCATTTTTTTCATTGATTGTAATAGTGTGTTGTGTGATGAAATTGACCTTTGTGTGATCAAGTGATTAGAGTAGTCTCCATGCTTTTTTCATGCTACAAACCCCAATAAAATATTACTGACAGATTTATAAAAACTCCTTAAACTTGATATTTCATGATACAAACACCAAATATTACTGTGAGGCCTATAAAGAACCTTTAAACTTGATACTTCATGATACAATTTTAATGAGGCTTATAAGTGGCCCTTAAATTTGATAGAACGAATATATGTGAACACCTTTTTCTTTCTTTATGAAAAAAAACTATAGTATTTCATTTTTTTTAAAATAACAAAAATAATAGCTTTGGAATGTCATAAAGACTTGGCAAACCTGTAGGAACCACCCTTTTTTTTAAACAAACCCCCAAATTTGAGTGAACCCTGTGGAGACCACTGGACTTGATTAATTGTTGATATCCTATCACTAGCACTACAAAGAACTGGGCCAATTTGGTCATCTACCACTCAATGATTTATAAGAAAATAATTGAAAATTTCCATTCTTCATCTTTGACAGTTATTCTTCTATTTGTAGTTATTGTTTTCATTCATATTTCCTGTGTTTATATAGACACTTGTGAAACCATTGATAAATATTTTACCTAAAGATTTTATCAAAAATGGAACATTCAAGCAAGACCTGGCCCTCTGACACATCTAGGAGGGCAGTAACTCTGAATATGAACAGTCTCACATTATAATGACCAACCCAATCCATTCCAGCATGGAAAGCTGAATTACAAAAATTGTAAATGTAATAGTGCAAATGTGATAAGCACATTTATGCACACTTATGCCATAAAAAAGGACAGCTTTTTTACTTATAACATTTTTTACTAATATCTAATGTTAGTTATGAAACAATAACTATAAAATGATGATAATCATCATCATCATTTCATTTTACGTCCGCTTTTCCCTGCTTGCAAGGGTGGGACGGGAACTGATTTACAAAAATATTATGATATTATTTACAAAACATTGAAAGTTTTACATGTAGTTCTCGTTATTCCAGAAGTTTCTTTATTACAATACTTATAGTAAAATTATGAGCTCCATAAAAATGTTCTGGTCTTCCATTGTTATATTAATACTGTTCTTATTTCTCACTAGTCAAAAGAATAGTAGTGACAAAAACAATGAGCATGACAGAGTATTTCAGATTTATAAACCTGGGGAATAAGATTATGCAAGGTTGGTGTTGCTTCTTCAATATGGTCTCAGAACCATAAGTGAATTGAAGTGAAAATGGCAACAATAGGCAATTAAAACTGAACCATATCACAGACACTCAGCTCAATAAGACCTTGTCTCCACTCTGAACTATGAGGGTTGGCTAAAAAATACATAGGTTGATTATGAAGGACTGATGCTAGAGCTGTGAAATCGTGGATGCATTAATTTCAACTCTTCAAATTAATAACTGCATTGTTTCTTTCCAAGTGCTATGTTAAAAAATAAACCTCATTTGGTCATTCCATGAGAGTACCTTGGTCAGCCTATGAACTTTCCAGTCAACCCTCATACTTCTTATTTGGTAGAATATTTAAAAAGAAAGAAAAATAGAAGACACGTTACCATTATAGAGAAGAAGTAAAGGAAGTAAAACGGCTATCCAACGCTGTTCTATTGACCAATCCTTTATGGAAAATTTCCTCAGAGAATGAGCAAAGAGGCACTGCAAATAGAGAGCATGAACAAAATAAAGGGTTTCTAATTTAGGTACAAGGCCAACAATTTGTTGGGAGGAGGAGGAGGGGGTGGGGGGTAGTTAATTGTTACTTTATTTTATCAACTCTAGAAGGATAAAAGGCAAAGTTGAAGCCTCAGCTAGATTTAAAACGAGAATGTAGAGGGCTAGGCTATAACTTATATGCCGCAAAGCATATTGTCCAACTCGTAACGTTTCTGCGAATCAACTACCCTAAACATGAACAAAATAACGTCTTCAGAGTATAGTAATGAGTGTATGTATGTATGAGCGTGCTTCTGCACCAGGTGATTCTCAACACAACTGTCACTTGCGATATTCAAATAATGAAGAGATAATTACGACGGAAAAGAATTTTTTAAAGTCATGATTTATCTCCCTTTAAACAAACATTTTATCCTGGCTATAAATTCGCCTGAAAGCGCCTTTGATTTTATTTACAAATTGTTTATTTTAAAGAAGTAATCGTCATCATCATCACTGGTTGACATCTATTTTCCATGCTTGCATGAAAATAAACGTTATGAGGCCAGACAGATTAGGTGATAGTGTCTTGTTCATATGCTTCCTTTCTTACCTTGTTTTCTACAACTGGATGCCATTTGTAATGCTAACCACCATACAGGGTGAAATAGGTGCTTTTTGTCATGGCATCATTAAGACCATGCCTTCTGTTATAATTTTATGTAAGAACCACTGTTAAGTTATGTTCCACACATTAGATAAATAATGAGAAAATTAGTTATATTACTGATACTTGATTATTTCCAAAATGTCTTGAAAAACATAGGCAGTGTCATTCATTAGAAATATGGTAACGAAAAGCTTAATCCTGGATATAACTTGCAATTCCATTGCATGCTTCCTGAAATTCGCCAACACTACATCTGATATCCCGCCTCCATACACACGCACACATGTATATCATGACTCATACACTGTTCACTTTCCTGACATTTGTGCATTATTCTATGTACTATACATGCACCTTTCATGAGTTGTAGTACACCTGAGCACTGTACATAATAATTTCATTATTATTATTATTTCTTGTGATCTTCTCTGGGTATAAAATGAAATGTAACATTTCTAAACAAATAAAGAAGAATGTGTAATATTCATGCCATTCCCACAGATGTTTGGACTAATACTCACACTGACCCATATGTTTGTTTCTTGGGGTGTTTTCTTTTTACCCACTGCCACTTTTTCAAAACTACTCTTACCATCACTGTATCACCACCCACCCCATTTTTACACAGCATCACCATCACCCTTCCCCACTATTTCATCCCCCTGTCAAACACTACAAAACTGTCTTAGACCCATGATATACTTTCTCCCCTCTTTTCGCCCCACACCACCACTTGAACCCCTGATGTCTGTCTAACTTGCCAACCTCCCCTACTGACTTGGTTTGTGACAACTAACCCAACCCTTGCTAGCAGGGAAAAACAGACATTAAATGATGATGATAAGGAGGAATTTGACTCCTTTATTAAGCCCTCCAAGACTAATTAATGGGAAGAAGGTGTGCTCAAGCTGGAACCCTGGACCAAATGCTTACAGCAGAGAGAGTTATGCTAATGTCTAATGACTGAAACCAGTAAAAATATAAAAAGAATATATGAGACTTACTGCTGTGATAAACGTGAGCACTAGAAATACAAATCTTAACCATATTTCAAGTTGAGTGAAGTTGACATTGTAACTTTTAAACTGGAAATAGAAAAATACATTAAACATAGTGGTTAAACTATATAAAATTAACAAAACATAGTGGTTGATGTGAATGTGTATACATATACACACACACACACACACAAACAAACAAACAAACAAACAAATATTCACAAGGTGGACGATAACTCCGCTAGAAATAGGAACAATAATTATAACCACTGAGCTCAACAAGTTAAGAGGTTTGGAGCCGTTAAATACAAATAATTAATCAAAACATATCAAATATGTTTAGAATTTTGTGTTTCTCAATAAGCAAGCTCAATTAATCTCATATACACACAACATATGTAACATATGTTACGACCAAAACATTCTTCATTTTTATTCGGTGTCAGATCAACAAGAAATCAATCACAAATATGGATCTCGTATATCAAGCACAATAAAATCAGAAATGACACTTAACTTAGAGAAAATTAAGATATTACTGGGGAATTGATTATTTCAGTCTAGTCTCTCTCTTTAGTTACACACACCTTTCACTGAAGATACATTTTTAACTTATAATTAAATGAATCCTTTCGATGCCAAACTGCCTGGAATTTATTATACAAAACTGTTCATTTTTAAGTGTTTTTCTTTATATTAAAACCTTCCATCATAATTATATTTTCATAAAATTTAAGTAATGTTCTAAATATCAGCTTACTAATGAAAGACTTATTTTATTAAATTCTTCCAAATTTGGAGTTATTTTCAAAATTAATTGAACTATATTAGGGATTCATTGGCTGTCAAGAGAAGAGGTTATCTCCATTGCAACTACTAACTAGCAAACATTTTAGAGCAGTGATTACCAAAGTCCAACTGAGATAGATGAGAGTCTGAGAAGGGGCACGGGAGTAAGGGACTCGTTGGAAGGCAAGGAGTGGTGAAGGAGAAAAAGGGAAAGAAATACAAATTTGTAGCTATTTCTAAATATTGTCACCTTTACTTAATAAATGTTTAACCTTTCTAATACCAACCCACCCAAAACTACCTGTTTCTATAAACAATAACAGCCAATAACATAATTTTAAGTACATTTTGTTATGCTACAAATATCTTAACAAAATTAAAGTTTTAGTAAATACTTCTCAAATTCTTGAATGTACAACACACAAAAACAAGATGGTGTAGGACAGAACAAAGGAGAGACACAAATCAGTGACTGAGGAGGTCACAGAATGTGTGACGAAAGAACTTTGACAATATATAAACAACCATCCTGTTATTGAACCAACCAACTGGAAATTTGTAATAGATTGAAGTGAAAACTAACAAGGGGGAAGTGGTGATGATGATGGGGGGATTGGTATGAAGAGGTGGTGGGAGGGAGAAAATGGTGTGTGAAGGAGGGGGGGGGGGTTAGTAAATTTTATACTACAATGAAGACATAGCACGGAGAAACGCAGAAACATATGTTTTGTTGAATGAACACAACTTATTCAACTTGCAGTGTTTCAACGAAAAAGAGAACTTCGAATATTAGAAAATATACGAGAGTTCTGACTTTTAAGGGGATGTAATTTACAGAGAAGTTATGTATCTATGATAGCTGATATATAGAAAAATTAATAATTAAAGAAATTAAAAACTTCATGTGAGCCATCACTTCAAAAGATACTTTGATGCATGAGAAATTTTAAAAAATCCAGGTGAGTGTTTAGGGATCTCTTGTTGGTGGATGAATTGCAGATTTTTTATCCGTTTATATAGGGTCTAGATTTTTTGAGTATTTTCTATTTTATGGAGAAATTTTTGCCCATGTCCTTGAGTTTCTATACCTGACTTGCCAGCTTTGTGGAATTTCTCTTGGCCGAATGTCTGAAAGTTGTTTCGTGATTTAGGAAACAGTTTTTAAATTACCTTTCGGACATCCTACATATGTCCAGATTTGTTTCTGATGTTGATTGAAGATGTGACTTCAACCTCATATATTACGGCTGGGGTGTTATACTGTTTATCAAGTGGGAATGTATGTGGCGCTTTACATGAGCAACCATAAGTGATTATATATATATATATATCATCATCATCATCATTTTACGTCTGCTTTTCCCTGCTTGCAAGGGTTGCACGGGTCCTATTCAACACAGCATCTCTCCACTTGTCACGGTCCTTCATCATCTCCTCGGTGAGTTTCACCTCTGCCCATGGTTTTCGTGGTCTACCTCTACTGCGTCTTCCTTCTACTGGGATTTCTTGGCACTTCTTTACCCAGCGGTCATCCTCCATGCGCATCATAAGTCCATACCATCTCAGCTTTCTCTCCTGCATACCATAACTTATCCCTCTTATACCCAGTTTCTTTCTCAACTCGTCTATGCTTGGTCATTCACACACATTGACATTGCACATCCAACGGAGCATACTTGCTTCATTTCTCTCCAGCCGTCACATATCTTCTGCAGTTGCTGCCCATGTCTCACTACCATGCAGCATCGCGCATCTCACACAGGCATCATATAACTGTCTTTTTGTACACAGGGAGAAACCCTTCTTTGTCAACAGAGGAAGCAGATCCCTAAACTTCTTCCAACCCATCCTTATTCTAGATACTATGGCCTCAGAACACCCCCCTCCCATGCTAATCTGATCACCTAGGTACCGGAAGCTATCAACCACTTCTATAGAACCCACCTGCATTGGAAAAATGAGTCTATCACAGCGATTACTACTGCCAACTTTCACTGTACATCTACTGCATACGTAGTTTTACCTACCTGTTAGTTTGCCTGCTATCCCACTACATCTCTTGTGTATCCAAGATCTGCATTGCATACATTTTATGGAATTTATGCCAGTTCCTTTCCTACATATCGAACATGGCCAAATGGAATCAGAGTATTGTCCTCTCTTCTACTTATCAACACTTTTGTCTTAGCTAGGTTCACTTTCAGTCCTCTTGATTCCAACTGCTGTTTCCATAGCCAGAATTTATTCTCTAACTCCTCTACTGATTCTGCTATAAGAACCAGATTATCAGCATAGAGTAGTTCCAATGGGCATCCAGTCTTAAACTCCTCTGTTATGGCTTGGAGGACTATAATGAACAAGAGCGGGCTGAGGACCGAACCTTGATGTACACCTACTTGTATCTGGAATTCCTCACTAAACTCCATTCCTATTCTCACTTTACTGACAGCACCCCTGTACATAGCTTGCACTGTCCTGATAAGCCATTCCTCTACACCTAGTTTCCTTAGGGACCACCAGATGACAGATTGGGGTACCCTATCAAAGGCCTTCTCTAGGTCAACAAAAGCTAAGTATAGTGGCTTATTCTTCTCTAAGAACCTCTCTTGTAGTTGCCTCACTAAGAAGAGGGCATCTGTTGTACTTTTCCGAGGCACAAAACCAAACTGCATCTCATCTAATTTGACCCTTTCTCTAATCAGTTGCGCTATTCTCTCTGCCACTTTCATAACCTGATCCATCAGCTTTATGCCCCTATAATTGCTCCTCTCTAGAGCATCCCTTTACCTTTGTAGCAATTTATGAGAATACTGCTGCACCAGTCTTTGGGTATGACACCACCCTATATAGCTTGATTAATGATGTGTGCAACTAGTTTAGTGCCTACTTCTCCTGATGCCTTCATCATCTCAGCAACTATCCCCGACGGTCCAGCAGCCTTATCTCCAACAATATCCTGATTTGCACACTTATCTCCAACATCCTGATTTGCACTGACACACTGCCTTGCAATGCGGAACACCGCACGTCTCTGATCTTCCCGTCGCAGAACGTTGGCAAACCTCCTACTCTCAGCCTCCCTGCGTGCTAAGTACACCTGACGTCTAGCTGCTCTCTTAGCGGCTGTGTATCCGTCTCTACTCCCACCATTTTTCCAAGCTTTCCATGCCAGTCTTTTGTTTCTAATGACCCTATCTACCGTGCTGTTCCACCACCAGGTCACTCTGTCTAGTTGAAGCTCTGCCCCAACCACAATTTTCTTCAGTAGCTTGCAGTAAGTTGTCACGAAGAAATTCCAGTTATCATCTATGTCATACAACTCTAAATCGTTGCAGCCCTAACATGGTTAGTGTTATTGCTGTTTACGCAGTTGTTGCAAATTTCATTTGTTGCAATCATAGATTTTGGTAGTAGTATATATACTGGTTGGATGCCCTTCCTAACACCACCACCACTTTACAGCATGGACTGGGTGCTTTTATTCGTGCCACCAGCACTAGAGAGGTTGTCTTACTCAGGAGCCCTCTTTACCCCTCCATTTTACAGCATGGACGAGGTGCTTTTATTCATGCCACCAGCACTAAAGAGGTCGTCTTACTGGACTCAGGGGCCCTATCCACCCTTCCATTTTACAGCATGGACTGGGTGCTTTTATTCGTGCCACCAGCACTAGAGAGGTCGTCTTACTGGACTCAGGGGCCCTATCCACCCCTCCATTTTACAGCAAGGACTGGGTGCTTTTATTCGTGCCACCAGCACTAGGGAAGATGTCTTACGGGACTTAGGGGACTTCTCTACCCCGCACCAATTTATTCGGAGTTGTAACTCTCCTAGACGAGTTGCCTACATTACGGCTTACGGAGCCTCTGTCTGCCCCTTGTCTGTTCTATGATATATTCACGAGGAAGTGGTTAGCATACAGCGTCGGACATGTATACCGAATGTGGTAGAGGTGGGACAGGTAGGTGGTAAGTTAGAAACGTAATGGCTGACACATAGAATTTTTATCACAGTTGCAAGTCACATACACACAAATATAAATAACAAATATACAGCCATCTTTACGAAAAGTGAGAGCCGTAACGGCTTCCACTTTTCATACAAACCGTTACACATACTATTTGAACATAATTTTGTAGATATGAAGAAATGACACCTATCTTTATGAAATCCACACAGAGTTATAAATATATATATATATTTTACTAAACAAATCTTGTATTTTTGTTTGTTAAATTCGAGGATCTCACTTAAACCTATTCTTCTCTCATACAATATTTTAAATATATTTGTTATTATTTCAAACTCTTAATTCCCGCTCCTTAATATCTTCTCCCCCTCCACCACACTCTACAACATGTGGTCAACCCCCCCCCCCCCTCTCTCTCTCTCTATCCATATATATATAAGATAACCCACCACACAAGAAATCCACTTTCGCCAAATTTGTGGCCGTTTTTCCTTCAATGGTATAATGTAACGTACACATTTTTCTAGCTTTTCTAACATCCGCTTAATTTCATAGTCCTTCCAAACCCTATAGCATTTCTATCCTCATTCCAATTCTTCTTCACTACTAGCCATTCCATCCTATTTCCTATGTATCCTATCTCGTATTTTCCAAAACAAATCTTGTATTTCGTCATTTCATGTTAAATACGAAAGTTTTGGGCGTATTTTACTAAACAAATCTTGTATTTTTGTTTGTTAAATTCGAGGATCTCACTTAAACCTATTATTCTCGCTAACAACTCAACACCCCTCCCTTCCACCCCCACGCACCACCATTATTATTACGTGGACCAATCATAAGCCAGAGGTGACCTTACCTGGTCGCCTTCGATATGTAGGATGGAAGGACTACGGAGTTCCGGAGAGTTGAAGAGAGAAAAATCTGGACGCTCAGCGACAATGCCAAAGATAAAGACAAACACACCTCGTGGACGAGAATGCGAGCATTCCTCTTTGTTTCGGCCGCGGATGGTCAACATAACCCCATCTCCCCCCCGTTCCCACCCTCCAAACGCAATCCAAAACTTCAGAGTTGGTACCTTGAATGTAGGCACCTTAAAGGGTCGCTCTAACGAGGTTGTAGAAATGCTTGAACGTAAGGAGGTCGATGTTTGTTGTATTCAAGAGACCAGGTGGAGGGGTGGATCTGCTAGATTCATTGTGGGTAGAAAACGATGCTATAAGCTTTTCTGGGTGGGAAATGACAATGGGCTGGGTGGAGTAGGAATCATGGTAGCAGAAAAGTGGGCAGATAAGATAATAGACGTAAATAGAGTGAACGACAGAATAATTAAAATAAGACTTGTCCTCAATAGAACTACGGTGACAGTAATATCCGCGTACGCACCCCAATCCGGACTGCCCAGCACTATAAAAGACAGATTCTATGAGACACTGATGCTCACTACCTCCCAAATAACCGACAGTGACTATATAATTATTGCAGGCGACCTAAATGGTCACGTTGGACAACATTGTGACGGCTACGACGAAATCCATGGAGGCTATGGGTTTGGTACTAGAAATGAGGAAGGCTCCAGAATCCTGGAATTCTGTGACGCAAATAACCTAACTATCTGCAACACTAACTTCAAAAAACAAGACAATCACTTGATCACCTACAGATCAGGGGAACATACCAGCCAGGTAGATTATATCCTTACCAGGAGACGTGACAGAGTGACTGTTGTAAACACTAAATCCCTCCCCCATGAAGAATGCACCTCCCAACATAGACTGATAATTAGCGACCTAATAGTCAGGACGAGACGTACTAGACAACAGAAGAGGACTATCCTCAGGAGAAAAATATGGAAGCTAAAGGACCCCACAGCCAAAAATAAATTTCAAAGCATATTACTTGATGCTTTCGACAGTAAGGAAGAGCATTTAGAGTCAGACAATATAGAGGGACAGTGGGAATTTCTGAAAGCAAACCTGCTGATGGCGACAGATGAAGTCTGTGGCTGGAGCAGGCCTGTTGGCAGGAGGAGAGTAACTTGGTGGTGGAACTGCAAGGTGGAGGAGTCAATCAAGGCCAAAAAACAGGCTTGGAAAGTATGGCGAGATGGGGGAAGTAGAGAAGACTATCAAGTGGCCAGGAGGGAAGCTAGGAGACAAGTGTACTTCGCAAGAAGGGAAGCAGAGGAAAGAAAGTTCAAGCATGTTCTACAACACGAGGACCAAAAACGTGAGGTGTTCAGGATTGCTAGGCAATGTGTCAAGGAAAACAGTGATATTGTCGGGGAGAAGTGTGTACTTAATGATGACGGCGTACTTGCCATCACCGACGCGGATAAGAAGGTAGCTTGGAAGTGTCACTATGAAAGGCTACTAAATGAGGAGAATAAATGGGAGAAAGACAGTCTCCCCCACATCGACCCAATAGAGGGACCAGCAGTGTTAGTCGAGGGTAGTATAATAAGTAAGGCAATCAAAGATATGAAGATGGGTAAGGCGGCTGGGCCTTCGGAAATAGTTGCCGAGATGCTGAAGGCATCTGGTACGGTGGGACACACCATGGTCACCCGGATAGTCAACCAAGTCATACAGAATGGGGCTGTTCCGAAGGACTGGCGTAGCAGCATCATCATTAACTGTTATAAGGGTAAAGGAGATGCCCTAGATAGGAGTAACTATAGAGGCATTAAATTAATCGACCAGGTCATGAAGGTCACGGAAAAAGTAATAGCGCAACTAATCAGAGAGCGAATTGATCTAGATGAAATGCAGTTCGGGTTTGTGTCAGGAAAAAGTACCACAGACGCTCTTTTCATTTTACGACAACTACAGGAGAAGTACCTAGCTAAAAGTAAACCCCTATACTTAGCTTTCGTCGACTTGGAGAAAGCCTTCGACAGAGTCCCCCGTTCCATTATCTGGTGGGCTCTTAGAAAACTAGGTGTTGATGAATGGCTTGTGAGAGCTATACAAGCCATGTATAAAGAAACAGTCAGCAAGGTTAGAATTAACAACGAATATAGTGAAGAGTTTAGTGTAAAAGTTGGTGTTCATCAGGGCTCTGTTCTTAGCCCCCTACTATTTATTATTGCCCTCCAGGCTATAACAGTGGAGTTCAAGACCGGCTGCCCATGGGAACTCCTATACGCAGATGATCTAACGCTCATAGCTGAAACAATGGCCGAGCTAGAGAAAAAATTCCAAACATGGAAGCACGGCCTAGAATCAAAAGGCCTTAAAATTAACCTGGCTAAGACTAAAGTTCTAGTTTGTAAGAAAGAAAATAAGGCGGCGGTCCCCTCCGGGAAGTGGCCATGCTCAGAGTGTAGGAAAGGCGTAGGTAGAAACTCCATTTTGTGTCCCAAATGCAAAGTTTGGGTGCATAAAAGATGTAGTGGGATCACAGGTAAGCTAACTAAGAACATAGATTTTACATGTGGCCGGTGTTCTGGGGCAATAAGTAGCAGCAAATGGCCAAAAAATACTAGCTCTTTCAACTGCGCAGAGGGTTCTATAGAAATAGTGGACAGCTTCCGTTACCTGGGTGACAAAATCAGCAGTGGGGGAGGGTGCTCTGAAAGTACAGTAGCTAGAGTCAGAACTGGGTGGAAAAAGTTCAGAGAGCTCATACCACTATTAGCCGCTAAAGGGTTCTCCCTAAAAATGAAAGACAGGTTGTACGATGCCTGCATACGAACAGCAATGTTGCACGGCAGTGAGACCTGGGCATTGTGTGCAGAGGATATACGCAGACTAGAGAGAAACGAAGCTTGCATGCTCCGCTGGATGTGTAATAGTAATATACGTGAACGGCAAAGCATAAACGAACTAAGGAAAAAATTAGAAATAAGAGGGATCAGATGTTGTTTACTCGAGAGAAGGCTACGTTGGTATGGTCATGTGATGCGCATGAAGGACGATAGCTGTATAACAAAGTGCAGGGCAATAAAGATAGACGGTAGCCACGGAATAGGCAGACCCAGAAAAACCTGGGACGAGCTGATAAATTCCGACCTCACACACTTACACCTCACCAAGACAATGTCACTGGACCAAGACCTTTGGCGGTACTCAGTAATAGAGAAGACCCGCCTTACCTAAATACAAAGTAAAACCTACTACAGTCAGTAGGCATCTCTAACAAAATACACCCCCGTCACACCACCCCCACCCCATCCACACCGCCCCTTTCAATGTAAAGTTATGTTGGTGCCACAACATCCAGCCCGAAACAAATGAGATCGTGTAGGTGTCACGTAAAAAAACACACAGTTCACGCTGTAATGTGGCCGTGTAGGCAACACGGTAAAAATCTCCCAGCCCCACACTGTAAATGTGGTTGGTGTTAGGAAGGGCATCCAGCTGTAGAAAACCCGCCAGATAGTCCTATGCGAGCAAGATAACCACTCTTGCCTCAAGTGGGAAAACCCTCCGTCCAAACCCATGCAAGCATGGAACACGGACGTTAAACGATGATGATGAAGATGATGATGATAGATATATTGGTGTTAGGAAGGGCATCCAGCTGTAGAAATCAAGCCAAATCAGTTCCTGTATGAGCAAGGCATGGTCAGCCGACCAGACACTGCCCACAACAGGACAACCCGTCTAACCCATGCTAGCGTGGAAGAACGGACGTAAAACGGTGATGATGATGATATATATAAAATATATATATCATCATCATCATCACCGTTTTACGTCCATTCTCCATGCTAGCATGGGTTAGATGGGTTGTCCTGTTGTGGGCACTGCTAGGTCGGGTGACCTTGTCTTGCTCATACAGGAACTGATTCTGACTTGATTTCTACAGCTGGATGCCCTTCCTAACACCAACCTCATTTACAGTGAGTGCTGGGTTCTTTCTTTTTTACCGTGGTGCCTACACAGCCACTTTACAGTGTGGGCTGGGTGCTTTTTTGTCGTGACACCTCCACGACCACTTTGCAGTGGGAGGGGATGGGGTCATATTGTCTATATGCTTCAGCTTCGACTTGTACCTGTTGGAAGTCGATTCTTCTGTATTACTGCATTACGCCAGAGGTCACGGTCCTGTGTCATCGCCTTTGAGAGGTGCAATTGAGCAAGGTCAGCTTTTATCACCTCATCCCATATATATATATATATATATACACACACACACACATATATATATATATACATATATATATATACACACACACACACACACACACACACACATATACATAGGAAAAGTAAATAACAACAACAAAGCGTACAGTTACGAAAGGTGTTAGATATATATATACATGTATATATACATATATATATATATACATATCATCATCATCATTGGGTTTAGCGTCCGTGTTCCACGCTTGCATGGGTTTGGACGGGGGTTTTCCCACTTGAGGCAAGAGTGGTTGTCTTGCTCGCATAGGACTGTCTGGCGGGTTTTCTACAGCTGGATGCCCTTCCTAACACCAACCACATTTACAGTGTGGGGCTGGGAGGTTTTTACCGTGTTGCCTACACGGCCACATTTACAGCGTGGACTGTGTGTTTTTTGTAGTGACACCCACACGATCTCATTTGTTTCGGCCTGGATGTTGTGGGACCAACATAACTTTACATTGAAAGGGGCGGTGTGGATGGGGTGGAGGTGGTGGGACGGGGGTGTGTTTTGATAGAGATGCCTACTGACTGTAGTAGGTTTTTACTTTGTATTTAGGTAAGGCGGGTCTTCTCTATTACTGAGTACCGCCAAAGGTCTTGGTCCAGTGACATTGTCTTGGAGAGGTGTAAGCGTGTGAGGTCGGAATTTATCATGTCGTCCCAGGTTTTTCTGGGTCTGCCTACTCCGTGGCTACCGTCTATCTTTATTGCCCTGCACTTTGTTATACAGCTGTCGTCTTTCATGCGCATCACGTGACCGTACCAACGTAGCCTTCTCTCGAGTAAACAACATCTGATCCCTCATGTGTGTGTGTGTATTTAAACAGTAATATAGTGTAGGGAGACTTTAGCA
Source organism: Eledone cirrhosa (assembly GCA_964016885.1). Lineage (NCBI taxonomy): Eukaryota > Metazoa > Mollusca > Cephalopoda > Octopoda > Eledonidae > Eledone > Eledone cirrhosa. The sequence continues at coordinate 33,169,695 of OZ024745.1, read as the reverse complement.
ATATCAAAAACCTGACAACCTCTCAGCTGCTGGTGCCACAATAAAATGAAACCAGTACACTCTATAAAATGCTTGGTGTTAGGATAGTCATCCAACTGTTAAAACCATACCAAAACTGAAATATATGTAAGCAAAAGATGGTTCACTATATATATATATATATAATCCACCCTGTTGAAGGTTTGTGCTGATGTCATTACAAAAAGCACCCAGTCCACCCTAAAAGGGTATCTAGTTGTAGAAAACCAAGCCAAAAATAGAGCATATGAGCAAGATGTGATCACTTGACCTGGCTAGTTTCATAACATGGCAGCATAAAAATAGACATTAAATATATGTGTGTGTATGTTTTTGCAGTGTGTCTTTCTCCATGTGATATTTGTTTATGTTGTGCATAAACAATACATTCTGCAGCTTAGCAATCCACTGGAGGTCAGTGGTAAATAACATACTTAAAAATACAGTATGGATTAATGCCAAGAAGGGCATCTGGTTGTAGAAAAACTACCTCAAAAACTATCAGGACAGCATAGAAAAGCAGGCATGATAATGATAATAGACACACATACATTTGATCTGATTTCATAAACATCTTTTCTTAGTGTTGTACACTAAGATGCATTGACCCACTGGAATATCAGTTTTAAGACAGCTGTCACCATCTCGATGACAACATATTACACCAATGTTTAACAGTTAACAAACACATGGAGGCACATGGCTTAGTGGTTAGAGCATTGGCCTTGCAATCGAAAGGTTGAGAGTTCAATTCTCAGATCGGGTGATGTGTTGTTTCCTTGAGCAAGACACTTTATTTCACATTGCTCCAGTTTACTCAGCTACAAAGTGGTCGTGGAGATGCCACGGCAAAAAAGCACCCAGCACTCACTGTAAATGAGGTTGGTATTAGGAATGGCATCCAGCTGTAGAAATCAAGCCAGAATCAGTTGTCGTCCCACCCTTTCAAGCAGGGAAAAGCGGACGTAAAATGATGATGATGATGATGATGAATACAAACAATTATATAGAAGCATATTTTATGTATTTGAGAAGCAAATTTTGTATTGAGATGTTGTAATGATAATGCCTTTACATAAAATAATAATCCTTTCATTACTATATTTCTAATGAAATACATTGTATTTGAATTAGTTATGAAAGAATATGGAGAGATTTATTAAAATTATTGATTATTTCATTATTAAGAAGATAACATAAAATATGGTGTCTAAATAAAATTATGTTGGAAGATTTTAAATTATACAGGAACCCTTTTAAAGTGGGTAACTTTGTTTTATAGAACCAAGGGCAGTTTTGGGCAAGTTGGTTTCCAAAGGGTTAAGGCTATCATTATTGTTTTTAATCCTTTGAACACCTGAGGTTGCCTGTATTAAAATATTCATACTGTATCTTATTTACTCAGATGTATGTAGAGGAGTCTGTATGCTCTGTGTTCAGACATTGATAATGTCAAGGACAGGAGGGACAGGAGCAACAATATAAAAAGCAGGTGGGGAAGGGAAGGAGAGAGGGAGGAAGAAATAAAGTTAAAAAGTGAATGTATGACAACAGGACATATGCTGCAATGAAAGAAGGACAGGGGGGGGGGAGAAGAAAGACAGTTACACTACTGTGCAGGTGTGTACAAAGGTAAAGAACAGCCAACCAACAGATCAAAGAAAAAAATGTTGTTTTTTTATGTTATATATATATATATATATATATATATATATATATATAATAGGTGTAAATTGAAGTTTTAGCTGTTGTACAGCAAGTACTATTCAAATTGTTAGAGGCAATCACAAAGCACTCAATGGATTGAAAATTAAAAACATTAGGTCCAGAGTAAACAATAGTTATAAAGTGTGACACTATATATATATATATATATATATATATATATATATATATATATATATATATGCTATGTTAAAGTTGTAATACTAGTAATGCATTACACTGACCAATCAACCATGAAATAGTATTTATTGTTCAGCCAGGTTGCTATGGAAAAGGTTATTATGATATTCAATAGAATTTTTATCTATAAAAATTATAATTTTAAAGTAGTGAGCAGCCCAAATTCAAAGAAAATAGTACCTTGCAGTCCTATTACGAGGTGCATAACTGGTAACCATCACTGAATCTATGATAAATCATATATCAGACTTTTTATAATAAAAATTGTGTACAGTGCTCAGGTGCATTACAACTCATCAAAAGTGCATTTATAGTACATAGAATAATGTACAAATATTTCTAAAAGTAAACTGAAACAAAACTAATAAATGTGAAAAAAAAAACACTATCACCCAACCAACAGATCAGAAAAACAATAAAAAATGTTTTCCCTTGTGTGTTTTATATATAAGCTAAGTTAAAATTTGTGAAGGCGCATGACTTAGTGATTAGAGCATTGGGATTGCAATTGGGAGGTTGTGAGTTTGATCCTCAGACCGGGTGATATGTTGTATCCTTGAGCAATACACTTTATTTCATGTTGCTCCAGTTTACTCAGCTATAGAAATGAGTTATATCATTGAGTCAAGATGTACCGGCCATTGCCTTTCCCTTGGACAACATCAGTGGTGTGGATGTTTATGTAGGTGTGGCAAACCACAGATATTCTAGCCGTTATTAAAAGCAAAAATGAATACTTCACCTTCGAAAGAGGGGTGGCTCAAGAAGAAGAAAAGTTAAAATTGTAACACTAGAGATATATTAAACTAACCACTCAACCATGGAGTAGGGTTTAGAGTTTGTTTACATTGTTCAGAGACACAGCACAATGTTAGTAATAAGACCTGAACTTGTGATGGGGACAGCACCTTAACCCTTTTGATACCAACAACCTGAAACTGCCCAAGATTTATGATACAAAACAGTTCATTTTAAAATGTTTATACTTAAAATAAAACCTTTCTGTAAATTTTTACATAAATATTTATCTTGGGTTCAGGCAGAAATTGTATTTTTTCCTCAGTTTTCAATGATTCTGACCTTCAAACTCATCAAAAATTACTTGTTTTTCAGATATCAGAGGGAGAAGGGACAACCTCGGAGTTTCCCACGCTCAGAGATTTCATTATAATCTTTCCTATGTTTTTAGTGTTTTGAATAAATCTGACCTTCAAAACCATCTGAAATTATTTGTTTTTTAATTACATTGGAGGGGATGGAGTCACTCCACTGATATACCAATTTCAATATAGTAATAGTGGTCATGCTGGTGACATTGTAAGGTGGTCACTCTGTAAGCTGGTGACTCTGTAAGGTGGTCACGTTGGTGACATGATAGAAGGCACCCGGTCACCCCTGTGGAGTGGACGGGTTGGTGGCACAACAGGGAGCACAAGCACATAGTCTGCCCTGTAAGGTGGTTGTGTTGGTGGAACAATATTATGATAGTCAATAAAATTCTTATCTTTAAAAATTGTAATTTTACACTAGTAAGTAGCTCAAATAAAAAAAATGGTAGCATGCAGTCCTAAAAAGTAGCCTAATCTACTTGTTGCCCAATTTGGTAACCTTGTAATGTATCACTGAATCTATGATAAATAACATCTTTTCTAAGAATAAACTGAAACAAAACTAACAAGTGGGAATAATATACTGCCACACTATATTAATTATTAACATCCTGTAGCATATTCTCCATCTAACCCATGCTAGCATGGAAGATGGACGTTAAACGATGATGATGATGATGAAACATTTTTGTCTCAAAAACTGAGACAAAGTATGAGCGTTTTTGAAATTCATAGAACACAAGAATATCTGTATCATTCATTATTCAAATTTGTCTTCCTTTACTTCTTTCTTCCTATCAACTCTTCGTGCCAACACACTTCTCCTCCTCTCTCATTTTTTTCTATATTTCATATGACTATCATCACCCACCTTGCAAAAAAACAATTTGATAATACAAATGTTAATAATATCTTTACTAGTGGACACATTGAAGTATTGGAGTTCAGACTTGAATCTTTAACCCTTTAGCATTTAAACCTGCTGTATCCGGCCAGAATTCTCTCTGATGTTAAGGTATTGTTCTCAAAGTAAATAATATCAAAATTTCATAGATTTGATTTTATATGAAATATTATGTGAGATAAAGCCTTTACAGTGAAAATACAATAGCATAGAGAGTGATGTAAATGCTAAAGGATTGATGTGATGCAGTCATAGAGTGCATTTTCAAAAATGTCTTCCTAATATGGTTTCATGCTGTCTAGGATGTTAAGAGTTAAGTTTACTTACATGAAAGTCGATATTTTCTAATTTATATTTGAGGTTTTCCAGTCCAAAGAAACGGACAGTGATAATATAATTGGAATAATCCAAAAATCCCAAGTGCATCAGAATAAGGTCATCACATTTCTGCAATAATCACAAATGTTCATCATTAAATATATCTAAATAAACTTAGTTGACAATAGTTTTATAAATTCAGAAAAGTTATCTTAATTACTTGTGAAACAGTACTATCAATAATGACAACAATAGTATTGAATGTATTTAATTTTGGGAGTCTAGAATTAGTATGCCATATATACCAGGACTACTGGATATACAAACTGGGAAACATGGTTTAATTTTATATTTATTAATATCAATTACAATCATTTTCTTTATATATAATATATATATATATATATATATATATATATATTTCGTTTATTCAAAGTATCTCAGTTTAACAACTAAACATAAAGACAAAACATATTCAATGTACAAAATCTCTCAATGTCATGAAAAGCCATTGACATTATAAAAAAATTATTGAGCAGTATCTAATAAAAACATAACACACTATAAGAGGGAATAAAAAAGGAAGAAACATTTTTTTTTTAAAGGGGGAAATGAAAAGAAGAGTCAATGATTTTACATGATATTATGAGATTTTTGTATATTGAATATATTTGTCTTTATGTTTAGCTGTTAAATAATTATTTGTTATATTTTAATAATAAATTACTTGGACTTTACAGATAAAACAGGTGCCATTCAGTTTCATTTTACTGCTTATTGTTGCCTGCTTATGTACAGAGGTTGTCTAATTTCTGTGATATTTAAAATGACAGTTTACAACTACTAACCACTCAACTGTGAAGTAAAGAGTGGAACTTGTGTTGTATTAGTGATATTAGCTGTCAGTTCTATTGCTAACCCCTGTGGGACATGTTACCACATCAATCTGGGACAGTTCTGTATCAGACCACAGTCCACCTAGAATTCACCTGACATTATTACAAGTAATAAGTGTTAGCTGCCTCAATCTATGAACAAAAAAAAGTAAAAAGAAAATAATTTGTTTTAGTTTCCAACTTACATGAGCACATCGCAAGTTTCTTGTGTGATTCAGCATCTCACCAGACAAATTTGGATTGTCAAACAAATCTTTGAGGTTTTCATCTTTCTGAATAGCTCTAATCTGAACACTCACTGTGAACTCTTGTTCAAATCTGGCCACTGTTAAAACAAATAAAACTATTTTTTAACAAGAATTGATAACTTCTTAAATAACAAAAGATTAAAAGGCCACATTACATCATGTCAAAAGTTGTACAGAAAATATTAATAAAGTAACAGAGAGGAGTGTTTGGTGTTTAAACAGAGATAATATAGTGCAAAGAGAACTCTTCAGTCTGACAGAGGACATGATAACCTCTATAGTGCCAGTGCCATGATATAATGCATCTAGTTCATTCTGTAAAATGGTTGTCATTAGGAAGGGCATCCAGCTGTACAAAACATGCCAAGATATAGAACATATGAGCAAGATGTAGGTAGCAGACTATTTTCTTTTAATATGACAACCTATCAAGCCCATGCCAGCATGAAAAATGTAAAATTAGGATGATGATGAGGATGGTGATGGTACAGGCCTGTTGCCAAAGGGATGCACTGGGTGGCACTGCCCCAGTACTTTTCAATGATGCACTCTCAGATTTAGAACATATAAGAGGGTGGGCTGAAAAGTTCATAAGCTGACTATGAAGGAGTGATGTTAGAGCTGTGAAATCTTGCATGCATTAATTTCAACTCTTCTTATTAATAACTGCATTGTTTGTTTTTCTTTCCAGGGACTATGTTGAAAAATAAACCCCATCTGGTCATTCCATGAGAGTATCTTGGTCAGCCTATTAACCTTTCAGCTGACCATTGTAATTTATAGAAAAGAGTGTCCTGAAATACGCTCCTTGAAGTCTTGACTTTATTCAGCTTTCTTCTCAAAATAAGAACAAAGATCAAAAATAATTTTTTTTAAATGTTAACATTCCCTAGGCAATTAGAATGCCCTCCCAGAATGTTCTGAGACACTCCCAAATACCAAAGCTTGATGATAGGCTTAAGAAAATGTTTGACTAATTGGTAAATAATGGCCAATTTTGATATTAAAATGTTTTAAGTGTCCTGTAGAATACAGTTTTTGTTTCAAAACTCCATTACACAATGATTTTTTAATAATTTCTGACTGTTTTGAAAGCCATATTATTCAAAACACATCAAAAATAAATTTCACACCAAGAGTGAAACCGGTGTAATATTCACCTCCAAAGTGAAAATATTTTAGCACCCCATACCTCATTTACATAAAATTTTGAAGTTGGTGACGATTGTTATATTGACCTCAAATATAAGATAACCCCCATTTTACCATTGGTTTATTTTTTTTATACATGTTTCTCAGCTTATATACAAGTATATACAGCAATTAGTTTTATAGATTCTGAATAAACAAAAAAATAATAATAATAAGCTTTACCTCAACCCTTTCCATGACTAGTAACAAATTTTAGTTGGAAAAAACATAAGCTAATTAGACAGCTTGTTCTCTCTCTCCCTCTCTGTACATACTTCCCTTTCCTCACTTACAAGGCTCAATATGCTGAATAGTTGGATTTTCACAGCTGTTGAATATTCAGTAAAATTAATACAATTATTGCTCTCATTAACTAAACCTAATTTCAAGTTAATGTTTCTATATGAAAACTATTCATAACAGAATTGCCCAACCACTCTCCCAACTCACCTGTGCTCCAGCTAACAGAATACATCTAATGTCACTGCCTTTCAAAAGGGTAGACAGAGCTGGTTACCCTTGATTGGCATTCTGTCTAAGAGATGGATCACTCTGATTTTAAAACCGAGGTAGATGTGACTCCTTAGTTACCATGGTGACAACCTTTCAAATGATAAACAGCTTCATCCTTGTGATGAAGGTCAATGAGATGCAACTCGGTAGTCAGCTCCTGAATAATGTTTAGAAAAAAGACCTGGGACCCACCAATGTCACTTTTTTTCTGATGGCTGTACAGTACCATATGGATGAGCATTGGTACAATTATCCATGGTCCTCAACCCTTAACCATTCACATTAGTCCAAACCCATGCTAGCTCCAAATCCATGCTAGCGTGGAAGATGGACATTAAACGATGATGATGATGATGATGATGATGATGATTACTCTATATATACTATTATATTTTCATGGTAAAGGTTTTACCTCGCATAAATGTCTCACATAATATCGAATCTATGAGATTTTGAAAGTATTTATTTTGAGAACAATACCTTAACATCAGTTTGAGTGACCAGTTACAGCCAGTTTCAACAGAAAAAGGTAGAGAATTCTGGCCGGTTTGAACATTAAAGGGTTAATAATGAGGATGGAATTTCTCTCTCTCTCATACACAGATTGTGTATTTGATGTCATACTTACTTCCAGCATTGTCAGCATTAATGCTAGCAATCAACCATAACTGTTGATGAAACGTCGACATGGGTGGTGACTTCAAATGAAAAGGCCCAGTCTAAAAAAGAAAACAAAAGTATTTATATACTGACTTCATCTGGCTGCCCAGCTAAATCTGTAGAAAAGTTATGAACAAACAAAATTGTATACATTAATTATCTGATATATATATATGGCTAAATGACACAAACCTTTAAATCTGGGGTTATCTGTCGCAATGAAGAAGCATTTTGAGAGACTTTTTCAATAATGGGGGGACCTGTAAAAATAAAGAGATTCAATTATTTCATAACTTATGTTAGGAAAAAATGTTTCTCTTTTGTCCTATGAACATGTCACAGATATCTCACTAGCCGTTGAGAATGCCAGACAACTGTTTTGTGACATTTTCACAAAACAAAAGGGAAAAATAATTTTTCAAAACAAAACAATATTTTTTTTCTTTGATAGCAAGAGTCTCATGTGTTTATTGTACATAAACATATTGTATATGTTTTCATAAACAACCCTATTATGCATAACGCTATGTTAGTGCTACTGCCAATTAATTATAAGTTCACACACTATGCAAATGAGCATTCCCAGAAAATGTTCATCATGCCAAATCTATATAGGCTTTAGTCTATTATCATCTCAGTACCGGTTGAGTGAATTTCAGTGATGAAAGATTAACAAATCTTGAAACAGCTGTCTGGCATTCTCAATGGCTACTGAGATATATGTGACATGTTCATAGAACATGAGAAAAATTTTTTTTTCATAATGAAAATATATTTTTTCTTTGGTTCTCATAGGTTTATTGCACATAAATATATTGTGTTTTCATATACACCCTTATTATACACACACACTGATATCTTCTTCGCTCACTTATCCCTGATAGGGTCGTGGAGGCAGAGTCCTTAAACATGCCTTCCAGCAGGTCATGTCAGAAGCAACTGTCTACAATTCATCTGGCTGGATCTCCAAGCAAGACCAGCTGAGCTCATGAATGTTATCCAACCATCTTGCTTTGGGTCTCCTACCAGTTGGTTTTGCCTGTAAAATCTGTTCAACAATTCTTTCCTGCGACATTCTAACCACATGTCCATAGTATCAGAGCTGTGATCTATCAATACAGAGCTGTAGCAACTCTCTGATCTCTGAACTACACACTCTAGCAAGTAACGTTACTCCAAAGACTCTTCAAAAGAACCCCATTTCAGCTGCTTGTATTTGTGATTGCATTCTTTCAGTCATTACTCCAAAGACCCTTTGAGGGAACCACATTTCGGTCGCTTGTATTCACCATCATATTCTTTTCGTCATTACCCAAGGTTCATGACTATAGGTAAACATTGACATGAATACCAAATTGAAGATGGCGAGTTTGGCTTTTTCACTTACTTCCCTTCGTCTGAAGCACCAGCTCCTGCAATTCTTGCATTTAATTCAGCCTCCTGCCTTCCATCACTCATGAACACGGTCCCGAGATACTTGAACTTCTCCACCTGCTTCAGTGTTACTCCACACACATGTAGAATGCACTGTTCAAGCTTACTTGAGAGGATGAGTGTTTCAGTTTTTGCAGCGCTGATTTTCATTCAAGCCATGCAGCACTCGGCATCAAATCTATCAAGTGCATGTCGAAGATCACCTTTTGACGAGTTAAGTAATACCATGTCATCTGCAAATTCCAGCCAACTGATGTTATACCTGCCAGTCATGATACCACTTCCAGCTTGGCTGTGCATATCAATCCTGTCCATGAAGTTTATGAACAGAAGAGGTGACGGTACGCACTCTTGGTGGAGTCTGATACCCACATTAAATGGTCTCGATTTAAAACCATTAATCTTATCACAAATCCTCAGGTATTTGTATAGTGACATCAAGTCAACAAGAAGCTGTCCATTGATCCCAGAACCTTCCACAACAGGTCCTGTGCAATGTGGTCATATGCCTTTTTGTGGCCCACTTTTTGTGGCAATACTCCCATGATTTCTCAAAGACCTGCTGCAGCAAACACACACACACACACATATATACACATATGCACACACATATATACACACACGCACACAAAACATAGCCCCTAATTACCTCCCCTCAACTATCTGTTCACTTCACTTTCTAATGGTTTCGGGGAAAGACATGAATGTTTTTTATAACAATACAGGGCTTTTGTTTGTTTTCAATACAGTTAATCTAATGTGGCATATGGGCAGCCTATATAACATTTGCTAAATTGTTGTTTATCTAACAGAAATTATGTTTATTCAAGACTATATTATCTGAAGTATCATTCTTTTAAAAAAAACAAAAAAAACAGGATTTGATTCAAAGGAAATTTGGCTGCTATTTCTTGCACATTGAATGACTGCACAGAGGTACCTTAGTTGGCTCATTTATCTAGAACATAGTCACGAATGTGAATAAACAAATAAAATTAGCAATCAACACAATATGGAAGTTGAAAATATTTATAATTAACAGCTTGATTTATTTATGCATTACCAAAAGTTTCAGAGATATAATCATGTCTCCCTCATTCAGATGCTTTCTGAATAATCTGAAACCATGTTAACACATTTTTAAAAAATGTCAAATTATTCATTCATCCTCATCATCATAAAAAATCAGTTTTTTTTCCAACTAGCAAGGGTTGGGTGGGTCATCACAAAAACAAGTCAGTACTTCTGTCACATCTCTGTCTGCCTTCAATGCGCCACAGGCTTCCGGAAGATCCCAGGCCAAAACAAGAAACATCATATTGCTATGATGGATAGACTCTGGGAGATGGTCCAGCTAACAAATTGGTCCTTTCAGTGCCTGGACTGTATGCCTGTCTCTACCTTTGCTGCGGAACAACAACAACAAAAACCGAAGATCGTGTCTTCCTCTACCATTGTTCCCGAACAACAACAAAAACCGAAGATCGTGTCTTCCTCTACCATTGTTCCTGAACAACAGCAAAAACCAACGACCGTAGCTTCTGTTACTACCCCCATTGAAGGACTTCATCAACAACAGCAACCCATGTCTTCCTCCCCCGTTACTTTTCAACAACAACCGACGACTGTGTCTTCTCCTATCATGCCTGTTGAAGGAGAAGAACAACAAAAATCGACCATCAATACAGAGTTTGAGGAAATACGGCAAATGATTTCCGCTTTAAGCCGAGAAATAGCGGGAATAAAATCAAACGTTTGTGTAGAACCCCACAATGAGGGATCTTACCGGAGTGCCTTGTTAAAAAATCTCCGCGTACCTCATGTTGAACCTAGATGCATTGAGAATGCCACTGAATCTGCAAACCACGAAGTGATTGCCATTGGTGTACCAGAAGACATAGTTGATCTTCAGGCATTTGCTGCAAGTTCATCCAAAGACTTGGGCTGTGCTCCCGCAAAGGGTGCTCTACACCTTGGTCGACCAGGCCCGAAACCCAGGCTAATTAGACTGTCGTTTTCAAACTCAACTGAGGCACATTCATACCTTGTAGCCTCTGATAAAGCTAGGCGTGAAAGTCGGATTGCTTTCCGAACACGCCTTGGTCTTCCATCTGATGTCCGCCCAAAGTTGCGTGCTGCAGCTTCCTTAAACCGCACCTCGGCAGAACATGAAAGCTTCAGCCTACGTGATGATGGGCAGATATGGAAGTTTGTTAAGGCTGGTGAAACATGGAAAAGAGATACCAGCTGATCTGAAAACACTGTACCCACAACAACTGACAATAAAGAAACTGAAAAAACTCTGGGAAACTAAATCAGAACAACCTGCCATCCCCTGCACATAATCATATACTGGAATCAAGGTACAAATTGTTGTCCTTGAATGTACCTAGTCTATGCAATAAGATTAATCTTTTTGACTCCTACGCCAAAAGTATCAACCCTGACTTCATTACAGTCATGGAAACTTGGGCACATCCCTTACTCTGTGATGGGGTTTTCAGCATAACTGGCTACAACCTGTTTCGTAAAGACCGCATTAATCATCGTGGTGGTGGTATAATGGTCTACGTTCGGTCAAATTTGTCGGCAATTCCTTGTGTTGATTTGAACCAATCACAGCAGGAAGTTTTTTTCTGCGATATACGTATGACCATATCGACACTGCTACTTGGAGTCGTTTACCGTCCCCCAAATTACCATCAGGACACTCAACTTTGTGATATCCTCAGAGCTGCTGCCAGGAAAACAGCCACTTATGTTTTCATTGCAGGAGACTTCAATTACCCTGAGATTGACTGGGAAACCTTTCGTTGGCCGCCAAGTGCAAATGACTTCCTTGAGCTAGTGCGGGACTCGAATTGGTCCCAAGTAGTCACCTCACCAACGAGAGGTGACAACACTTTGGACCTACTCTTCACCACTACTCCTGAAATGGTCATTAGTGTTACTGCTGAGGAACCTTTAGGTGACTCTGATCATGCTATGATCATTGCCAATCTATCCCTCATGGGCAGTAACAAGAACCACAACCATCTCCAAACTGCTCACTTTGACTGGAATAAAGCAGACTGGAACTGTTGCTGCACCGAGTTGCAATGGCCAAACTGGCTCGAGTTCTACGACTCTGGAGATGTCAACACTATACTCCAGAACATCCTGAGCTCAATATGGACAGCATGTGCAGCATCGGTGCCATGTAAGCGGAAAAAACATCCCAAAAGTGCAATTTGGGAGACTGCAGCAGTCCATCTTGCCAGAAAAGAACGTCGCAATGCTGAACGTGAGTACAACCTGCACAAATCAGACATTAATAGGACGAGGCAAAATAGATCGTCCAACCACCTCAAACAGGTGACAAAAAAGGCAGTGCTTCAATTTGAGCAGCGCATAGCAACCAGCCCTGACAGTAAGGTGTTCTGGAAGTATGTTCACTCAAAGCAGAGGCCTCATTCTCCAGTTGGTCCTCTTCACAATCCCCACACAAGCCAGGTTACTGACGACCCCAAAGAATGCGCAGAGCTCATTGCTGAATGCTATGCAGGCATTTTCACTATTGAAGACCAGAGTATACCATCTCCACCACCTATGACACCGGATTCTATTACAACTATGGAATTTACACCTGCAATGCTGCGACGTCACCTAAACAATAAACGCAACCATGCCTCTCCTGGTCTTGATGGTGTTATGTACCTGCTTCTTAAACATGGTGGCTACTTCCTTCTGCACCAGTTATCACGCTTCTTCCAATTCTGTCTGAACAACGATGCTACTCCAGAACAGTGGAAAACTACCAGTGTCATTCCTCTGTTCAAAAAGGGTGACCGCACATCACCTGTGAACTATCGTCCAGTCAGTCTTACTAGTTGCATTGCCAAACTGATGGAATCCTGTGTCAGAGAAACACTTTGGAACTTCTGGAACTCTCACAGTCTTATCCGGCCCTCGCAATTTGGATTTATCCCTAACTCCGACTGTTGTGATCAACTTATTGAGCTTCTTGAAGACATCACCCGGATCACTGATGGCGGCTCATGGGTGGATGTTTTTTACCTTGACTTTGCGAAAGCTTTCAATTCTGTGCCACACAAAAGACTTATGGCAAAACTCTCTGCAATGGGTGTGAAGGATGATCTTTTTAACTGGTTGAAGTCCTTCATTCTCAGTCGAAGAGAGGTAGTCACGGTTCTGGGACAGCATTCCTCACTATATGATATGTCATCTGGTGTACCACAGGGATCTGTTCTTGGCCCCCTTTTGTTTGTGGCATATATTAATGACATAGATGCCAACTTCAAGAATGCCACAGTACTAAAGTACGCAGATGACATCAAGCTGTACCTTGAGATAAAAAGGACAGATCCTGAACACTATAGATCTTGCTTGCAGTCTGACCTGGACACAATGCAACAATGGATCTCAGACTGGCAACTCAAGCTAGCTGTGGAGAAGTGCACCACCATGCATTTTGGGAGTAAAAACCCAGCGTCCACATACTCCCTCCACAGCACTAATATCAAGAAGTCTTCTTGTGAACGTGACCTGGGCATTACGGTCAGCAGCGATTTGTGTTGGACGAAGCACGTCTCTAAAATTGTCAAGAGGGCCGAGGGTGTCTTAGCATCACTCAGGAAGACCTTTGTCAGCCGCTCTCCAGCTATCTATTTAAGGCTGTACATGGCTATGGTGCGGCCACACTTAGAATTTGCATCACCAGTCTGGAACCCCTATCTTGCTCAGAACATTGACCGCCTGGAAACTGTTCAGAGACGTGCAACCAAGCGAATACCCTCCATCAGGCATCTACCATACTCTGAGCACCTTGCTTCCCTGGGCATGGATACATTGAAGCTCCAACGCCTGGCGACTGACTTGGTAAACACCCACAAAATTGTTAACCATCTTGCCAACAACAACCCTGAGTACCTTTTTGATTTCCATGTGTCTAACACACGTGGGCATGCCCACAAAGTCAGAAAACAGTACAGTTCCCATGACTTTCGGAAACATTTTTTCACGCTCAGAGTTGCTGAAGCATGGAACAAACTACCTGCATCGGTTGTTAGCTGTAGAGACACTGCATCCCTTAAGGCCTCCATGCTTCCCGAGATTTGCCAACACTACACCTAATGTTCCCCCTCCATACACATACACACATGTATATCATGACTCATACACTATTCACTTCCCTGACATTTGTGTATTATTCTATGTACTATACATGCACCTTTGACGAGTTGTAGTGCACCTGAGCACTTTACACAATAATTTCATTATTATTATTAATCAGAGTAACTGATTTCTATTACATATATTTCCATACTCTATTTTGAACTGATAATAATCCCATAAAACAGTCTTAACCAGCATGTATAATACATGCAAGGCTATAATATTAGCAGAACAATGATTCCTCACTTAAAAGTTTAAAGTCTGTCTCGAGTATGGAATCTCATCAGGTCAATGCTTATCCCAATTTTCATGGCATAACGTGACTGAGAGTACAAGCTTCCCCTCGACATGATGAGTTAATCGCAGGGTTAAACCCCCAGCTATTGTCAATACTCATTTTCAGCTGAGTATACTGGAGCAACATGAAATGAAGTGTTTTGCTCAAGAACATAACATACAACTCAGTCAAGGAATTGAACCCATGACATTATGATTATAAGTCCAACACCCTTACCACTAGGCCATGCACCTCCACTGATATCTCATTTACCCATGTCATATATTTTAATCTGTGATATAGCATCTATGTTGTACCCCCACCCAAATGATAATACATATGGTAGGGTTACACATACAAAAGATAGTGATTTGAAAACTTTTATGATTTGAGATTATCCAGGCATTTAGTAGGCAAAAACTCCCTCTGGTGTTTAAAATTTTAATGTGGCAGCTGCACTAGGGCAGTCATCATATGTTTGACACAACTGAAGAGTCCTTTCTACTCTTTGTTTGGTAAATTTTCTTTGGCTGGATGCCTATTGCCAACCACTTTACAGAGTGTACTGGGTGCGTTTTATGTCACCACAACACAAGAGGTTGTCATGCCCTTAATGCAACTGGAAAGTCCTTTTGACCCTTCTTTTTGGTAAGGATTCTATAGCTGGATGCCCTTCCTATCTCCAACCACCTTACAAATATATATATATACATCATCATCATCATTTCATGTTCACTTTCCTATGCTTATATAGTATAAATTATGTATAATAAATAACATATAGAGACTTGGCTGCTATTCCTAGTAACCACTGAGCCTTCCTGGTGATGATGAAAATTCCAAAGAAAGATACATACCTGCTACACCAATAAGGACACTGATTCCAAAGAATAAAAAAAAAGTGGCAAAGACCAACACAAACTGTCTTTTACTGAGACTGTACAGTCGCATCTGAACTGATCTGTGGTGGAGAAATATAGAAGAAATATTAGTTAAAAATCAATTTAAAGTTATGTTAAAAATATGTTAAAGTAAACAAAATAACACATTCATAAAGGCAGGAAGGAATGAAACATTGTGAATTCTGTAATTTTCTCAAGATGTAGACATGTCAGTACATGAATGTGCATGTGATATGCACCTGTACAGAATATGTAATTATTATATGTATTGATTTTAACAAATGGAGAAAAATAACTCAATGTATTGTAATAAAAGGTGTAGTCTATTTTGGCTGATCAAGTAGTCTACCGCTGTTGTGTGTATCCTGGTTGTTAGAATGGGTAGACCATATCGCTACATGTTGTAAGGAAGAACATCTAGTTGTAAAACATTGTCTCAAAAAACATGTCCAACCTAGGCCAGCATGGAAAATTATATATCATCATCATCATAATCATCATCATTTAACGTCTATCTTCCATGCTAGCATGGGTTAGACTGATATATAATAATAATAATAATAATATATAAGGTAACAAAGAACCAGTGTTGCAACATATACATATTTAATTACATATCACATGTTTCACTGTCGATCAGCTTGAGGAACGATCGATTAATGATCGATCCTGCTTCTGGAATCAAAAGCTCCTCAGATATGTGTTGTAGACTTACGTCTAAGAGTGGTTGGATATTTATTCCAATTCATTCTTTTATAGTGCCACACACTGTTAAAGGAATGTGTCATCTTTGCATATATGTATGTCTATATATATATATATATATATATATATATATATTATAAAGAGTCAGGACCCCGACGGCTGAGCTCTTGCCATTAACAACTAGTTCCAGTCTGAAACTAGCTGTTGAAATGACAAGAGCTCAGCCGTCAGGGTCCCGACACTTTATAATATAACCAAACCCTACTACCCCAAGTATCGAATACTCTGGTGAGTAATGGTCTAACCAGTTTCAAACTGAATCCATCCTGATTTATAAATATATATAATTATCCTGCATTTCATTAATAGAGAGACATAAGATAAAAAATAATATGGCCTGATGTTTCCTTTGAGAAGTATGTTAATCTTAAAATCTTTTAATCTCCCAAATTGTCACAGAGCTTCAATCTCATGAATTAATATGGAACTATCAACATTCATCACGACCAAACCAAGCAAGTCATGATTTTCTAACATTTAGCAATAATGACACTCACAAATTCTATGCTTGTTTCAGTTTCCATTAATACATCAAATTTTCCCATAATTTCAATGATTAGCTTACTTTTGGTTTATTTAAATCCACTCAGAAATACTGAGAGGTATTATGGTTACCTAACTGCCAGTATCAATTTACAACTTAACTCTTTGATATCAAACTGCCTGAAACCACCTTAGATTATAATACCAAACTGTTCATTTTAAAATGTTCATCCTTATATTAAATTCATCTATGATAATTATATTTTTTTAAATTGTTAAGAAATGTTCTAAATATCAGCTTGCTAATGAAAAGGTTATTTTATTAAATTCCTCCAAATATTTGAATATTTTCAAAATTTATTGAAACACATCACATAGTGTATTTCATTACAATTACAGTAACAAAAGAGTTAAGGTCAATTTCATAAATACTCGCAGAAATTTCATATTCACCTTCTTAAATTTCATCAACCATGTATACTTTTTTAACATTTGAAGAATGCTCTACCAGGTGCAATCTATTTTGATGGTGAAAAAGCAACATCTAGAACCAGATTTATCCTTATATCTATTAAGGCGGGGGTGAGGGGGGGCATAGTGATGTCATTGAGATCCCCCCCCACACACACACACACACACACACTTTCTATTTATTACTTTTTCTTTAGTTATCTGAAATTCAGACGTCATTTCAAACTGTTAAATTACAGTATATATTTGAATATGAGCTGATCCCACTATCTTATGTCTGAGAAATGGGCAAAAATCGAAACCTTATTTACGTAGAATTTAGAAATTATAGAAATTTCTCATGTCATGCTTTTAATAAAACCAAATCTTTTGTTGATGTGCAGAATTGTTAGTGCATTAGATGAAATACAATTTTCCATTTCAGCCCTCTACATGAAACATTGCAGTCATGCCATTGTCGTATCTAGGTCATCAAGTGGAAATTTGTTTTTATTAACCAGTGACACCATTGTTGTGTGTTACTGCCAGAGTTGATTGCCAATTTATGCCCAGAAGCTTTTATACAACTGAATAACTACATGCTGACACTGAACTAGTAATAGCCCCATTAAATAGCCATAACCAGCATGAATAATGCAAACAGTGTTATAATATTAACATAACAATGATATCTCATTTACACATGTCATATATCTTTATCTGTGACATAGCATCTATGTCATATACCTTAACACATGGTACCCCCACCCAAGTGATATTACCTAGAAGTTAAAGGCCAAAACACTTGCTTGAAGGGGGTTTCTTCTCTGAAGACGTTCTGCTGTCCAGCTCTCCTAAGAGTTACTTACCACTACCCCACCCAAGTGATATTACCTATGGTAGGGTCACAAATATGAATGATAGGAAGTTGAAAAACTTTTATGAATTGAGATTATCCAGGCAATTAGTAGACTATCCAGGCAATTAGTAACTGCCTTTGGTGTTTAAAAGCTAAATTACAATAAACATGATAAATCTATTGGTCAAAATATTTGGACATTATAGACAATGCAAATTAGAAAGGATCTGGTCTTTAAAGCCACCTGGTGATATAGGCTAAGGGAAAATATCTCTGGAGAGCACTCTGCAGACTAAATATATATTATATATGATGTTGTTTGTCCATGATTCTTAAGGGAATAAGAATGGCATTGGTGGGTCCTGAATCCTTGTCCAACCATTCCTTGGAAGCTGACTCCTGAGCTGTAGCTCATCCACCTTCATCACAAAACTGAAGCTGTTGGCCATTTGAAAAGTTGTCACCAAGCTAAGGAACCCCATATACCTCGGATTTAAAATCAGTTATCCTTCTCTTAGACAGACTGTCAGTTAATGAGCTCTATCTGTTTGTTTTTTAGTTTGCTTTTTTATCTAACAAATTTTTTGGGTATCATTAATAGATCTCGAATGAAGAAAATTAAAATATCACAGCCCATTCTTTGGATTTATTGCGTATATACGGATTAGGGTTAGGTTCGTGATTCCCTCCTCAGGTAGTGTGTGTGAATGAGCGAAAAATGCGAAAAATTAATCCAGTGAAACAGACGAAATGCTTTCTTTTTCTCCTTTTTTTTTCTTAAATCGAGCTCAATAATACCTAATTTCAGAGACCGTATCCATTTTTCTTTTTTTTTTTTATCAAACGTATTATGTCTTGCCCCACCTGTGTGTATTAGCGTCACGGTTAAAAAATCTAACATAATATATCTTATTGGATTTGTGATATTTTCTGTCACACCCCATACCGTAAATAACAAAGCAAAGCACAGTCAAAATTGTTACAAGTAAAATTTAATTCGCCGGTTAATTACATGGAAAAACAATTTAAAACATACTTTGTACGTACAGTTTAATTAATGTGTGTATACACATACATATGCATATATATATATATATATATATATATATATATATATATATATATATATATATATATATACACACTATACAAACACATACATATGTGTGTGTGTATATACACACACACACACTCAAAGGGCAATATGACATCTAACTAATGACATTTCTTGCTCATAGAAAGTTACACATGACTTTAAAAAATCGAATCCAAATTAAGAAAATTGAATATTTTATAATTATTTCTGGAATTCAAGGAATAACATTAACAGTGAATTTTGTATTATATCATATTAATAGTCTTAAATTAATATATCTTAATGATCAGTTTAGGTTCTTAAAATAAGTTTTTTTACTGCACACAGACGTTACTTTTTTCCCTGTCGTTCACTAACTCTAAAAATATCATACGAAGTGTTCGTTATAATTTTATCTAACTGATAATTGTTTATTTTGCTTCTTATTTCACAAATTAAAAAGAGGGGGCGGTGAGAGAAACGCAAAGACAAATAATATAGATTATTTCTTGGCAGATTCGTTTGAGCGTCGGTATTTAGTTACGGCTCTTTCTGAGTTCAAACCCCGCCGAGGTTAGCTTTGTCTTTCATCCTTACGGGGTCGATAAAATAAAGTACCAGTAATGCACTGAGGATCGGCCTTGTGCCTAAATCAGAAACCATTATTTCAAAAATGTGAGAGATCAAAATTAAACTACAAATCGCAAATGTTCGATCAGCTTTGATATATCAAGTGGTGGTAGACGTCTATATAGAGGACTGGGTGGTTACCCTCAGTAATTCATTATCCTCTTGATACCCTGAAGGGAAGAAGTTTGTAGATATTCAATTCTTTATAACTTTTTAACTGTTACCTCTGGTAATAATATTTTAGTAATTATTTTATATGGTTGATGAAATAACCGTGAAAGAGTCGTTTTAGCCATTCAAAAGCTGTTAACTTTACTTTGCGTTTATTTATTTTGGTCGCAGTTTACGACTTAGTCATTGACACCAAAATATAGATGATAAATATAAAGTTAACAATTTTTGCGAACTTTTGAATGGTTAAAATGGCTCTTTCACGATATAATTTCTTTAGTATCATTACACGGTCACTCGCCAAACAACTCCGAAAGATAAAATATATAAATACCAGTCAAGTACTTTGGGTTGATTTAATGCTTGCAAAATATGGTTAGATGTCAACATTATACTTTGTATCATTTATCTAAATAAATCTATATCTCACTACATATATGCAGGCTCGAATCATTGGGGTGGCGATGATTGGGTATGCTTTCTTATATATAAAATAGAAACTAGTAACAGAATGTGTGGGCAAAAAGAAAGACAGTTAATAAACTTCGTAAAACAAAATAAGTTGGTATGTCGTGAAGGTAAGTTCTGACATTTCAAATAGCGGAATCCTTCCTTCAACAACTTACCTTGTTTTACAAATCATATAGATATAAATATGGGTTTAACTTACATTTCAATTTCGCGACGTGACATGGTAGCGGCAGCCAAGACCACACACAACTTTAACCTAAATCACTTTTCCCCACCCGGAAGTTAGATATAAATTATACAGCTGCTGTTACATTCCAAATGTTGATTTCGCTAATAAAATAGTGGCATTTACATCTGCCCCATTTCGTAAAAAGTTTTAAGAAAAAAGTTTTGAGTATCTTTTTGACAATCTTCGTCTTCTGTACACCGGTGTTACTGTTAATGTGTCTCCCATGCAAAATGTAACTGATATTTTGGAATGTTGTTACTGTTGTTGTTCGGCATAGGTCAGCTCCACCTTGATTCGGCAGACACAAGACCAAATACGTTCCAGTTATGACCATGCCATCGCTGCAGTGGCGAAGGGTAACCTGGAAAGCAGGGCATGCAATCCAATCGCCATGGTGGAAAGTGGGGCTGTGCAGCCTTACCCTCCCCCCTCAATTCCCTCTAAATGACCCTCCCAGTCAAAGCCGCATGTAGTGTTATCTAGTGTGTGTGTGTTATCTTTTTATGTGTCTACGATTTAGTAAGCAGTCAAAATTCTGCTTGCCCCAAAGCTGTCGTGTGTTTGTGTGTGTTATTTTTTTTTGTGTCTATACATTTTAGTAAGCAGCCAAAATTCTGCTTGCTTCAACCGACGCAATTGATCAACTCAAGATTCGATAACGCATGCACGGACCCTTCGCCCCTGCATCCCTGGTATAGAGTGTATATAAGACTATATAATCCCATGTATCTGTCCTGATTTGTGGGAGATCCACTGCTATTATTGACACTTGCATTTTCTCAAAAACAAAAAGAAGTCGAAGCATGTTCGCAACACTTTATGGCTGCTGTTGTTTAAACCCAGATCAGCCCTAATCCAGACCTACAATAAAAGATGCTCCAGTCTAGACCATACGAATATTTCTTGCTAGAAATAGCAGAGAAATTTCTTTTCAATCACACCCTACCTAAGAAGGAACGATACACTGGATAATGTGATCCGAGATATACTATCTGAAAAAAAGACAGGCTGGTCTAAATTGGAATGTCTTGGAGCATGGGTCTCTTCGGTCAGGATTGGGCTGGGTTATACACCAACAAAAGGCATATTTAATATAGCTAGGTTAATAAACTAAGAATGTACTGAGAGTAATTGCGAGATTTCACACATTAACAATAATGCAATTAAAAATTATTTTTACACACGAGATGCAATCGTCACAAACCCCATCATCATCAAATCATCATTTTATGTCTGTTTTCTATGCTGGAATGGGTTGGGAAAGTCGTCAGCCCAGGTAGTTTTTATGAAACATGTTAGAAGACCACTTCTTGATCATAAATTCCATGGCTGGATGCCCAAACTAACACTAACCACTTTACTATATTAGATATGTTATCGAGAGACCAACACTAGAGAGGGTGTCATATCTTCAGCCAGACTAAAGGGTCCTCACAACTCTGTACTGTCTCCACTCATTCACCAGCCACTTTACAGAATGTACTGTGTGTATTTTATCATAGCACTATCACTAGTGAGATGTTCTTGTGTCCCACATGACCAAAGAATCCTCATTACTCGACAGTATTTCTGTTCAAAGCAGCATTACCAAATGTGTAATGATTCAATTTTTTTTACTTTTCATTATATTTCTAATGAAAGACACTACCTTTGATTTTCAAATCATTTTAAAAACAGCATTTCTAAATTAGTGGGGGTGGGGGGAGTAAATTTGGTCAATTTAGTTGTAGTGATTAGTTTAGCTGTTATTATCAAATATCAAGCAAGATATTAAAAAAATGTGATAAGTGATAAACATAACATGTACATAAATTGTAGTGTATATACAAATTCATATGTGATTCAGTAGTTTGGGAAGAAAAATATAATTATGGTGGGGAGGAGGAGGCAATGGGCTCTCCTCAGTTCCACTGTCCCTGATTTAGTAATATAACTAAGTTTCTCATTACTAAACTGATGTTTAGAACCTAATTTGAAAAACGTTCTTAAATAAAATTATGATGGAAGGTTTTTAGATATATATAAACTATTTAAAATAAACAGTTTCGGGTCATAGAACCAGAGATGATTTCAATTAGTTTGGTATCCAAATGGTTAATGAAGTCCTAGGTGAGTAAAATTTAATATTTGTGTTATTGTTGAACAATTATAAGTCACAGTCATGTCAGTGTAACCTAGTTTAATGAAACACGATCCTTTGCAGCAAAATAAATCAGTGATTGATACTGAAAGCTGAGAATTTTGTTATTTATCTTGTCTTAATGTCTTCATGTCTTTTTTTTTAACAAGTCAAGTTAAAATGTTATGAAAATAACCTCTAAGTCAACTTACTAAATCAATTTACTGATTCAATTAAGATAAGACTATTCACAAGTTATTCTTTAATATAATTGGTAGGGTAAAGGTAGATGTGGAGAGGGGGGAGCTGCAGCTTTAAACTCAATTCAGACATTGCTCTTATAGAAAGCTGAGAAAAAGACAAGAGAATATATGAGATAGCAAATATAAAATATTGATTTTTCTTTTCTCTTTTATATTCATTGTTAGATTAGTAATATAATTTCAAACAAAGCATGAAATGTGTGTCAATGAAAAAAAAAATAGAACAAAAAAAATAGAGATAAAATATGAAATAATAACTTAATTAGGATCAGCAGTAACAAAACAGCTTAAAGTTTGAAAAAAAGCAAGCTATTTTGACAACAGATATCCACAAAGAATTTTAAAGTAACATTCTAACAACAAATGTGATTAGGTTATTTGAGAAGTTTGATTTCTGTTAACAGAGACTCTTGGTTGTAATTCTTATAATATCTACAGAAATCTACAAGCAAAACTAACTGAAATGATCTTTCACAGATGCTATAATTTTAAAACTAGTCTTTTGATGATTTAGAAATCTACCAACCTTTCCTCTTCTTGTCACCACCCACACACAAGGTCAACACTAACCTTTTGTCCCAATTTTTCCTACCCTCTGGAATTCTTTCCTGACCCACATTTTTCATATATATTTTTCCTATATATGTTAAAACTGAACATCCTTCCTAGTGTTGGTGGTTTACACAATATACACAGGAAGTACACTCTGTAAAGTGGGTGGTGGTAGGAAATACATCCAACCATAGAAAATTTGCCAAACAAAGGATTAGGAGGACACTTCAGCTGTGTAAAAGATATGACAACCTTGCTAATGATGGTGCTATGATAAGATGTACTCAGTAGATGAGAGGAGTACAGTCTAGATATGAGAGCAGCACTCCAATATTTAATATGGAATGCAAACCTTGATGATTACCAAATATTTTTCCTTATTAGTTTTTAGTCATTATTCCTTCCTAAAGCAAAGCTTAGCCTTGAAAGCTCCATGACAGGTTTTATATTCATCATATGGTCCATTTTTAAGGCAACATTTTATAGTCAGATGCCAGTCCTAGCCCCCACCCCTTTTTAGTCACCGTGTATGACATCATCATCATCATCATCATCGTTAGTTTAATGTCTATTTTCCATGTTTGCATGGATTAGACAGGTTGTGACTATGTCTTATTCATACAATCTGATTTTGACTTGATTTTCTAAAGTTGAATTCCCTTCCTAATGCCAACTATATTAGAGCATATAATGGAAACTTTTTTCATGGCACCAGCACAACCACTTTACAGAATGGATTTGGTGCTTTTTATCATAGCACAAGTTTGATCAATTTATAGAGTGAAACTGGGTGCTTTTTTTATTTTGTAGCAACAGCACTACCCCTGAATAGGGTGGACTAAATATGTTTTGCTATGGATACACACCAGTGTTGCTAAAAGAAAAATAGAAGAAAAAAAAGATGAAATATTTTTTTTACCTTTCACAACGATCATGGTGATATGTTGGAGCAATATGGGGTGAAAATGCACTGAAGATGTTTGAAAACTGACTGAGGAATGCTCGGATGCTGTCTGCCCAACTTGGAGACGCATAGGAAAAAGTATACTCAGCTGAATCCATGTGAAGGAATCAAAGACAGAATGGAAGGGAGTGAAGATAAACACACTGCTCCTAATTTACCTGTAAAAATAAAATTAAAAAATTAAAAAATTAAGCATCTAAAAAGGATTTGTGAGTTCAAACCCCAACTGAATGCCAATACTTTCATCCTCTTTCATCTACTTTTTATATTATATCTGTAAGAAGACTTTATTTAAATGTAACCATGAAAAAATAATTTAGCAGAATTCAACAGAAACAACAAAAAGAATTCTAAGGCCATTTTCCAGTATTTTGTGCCTCACAATAGATGTTATACCCATCATTGAGTGCAATTATGAGGCAATGTTTTACAGTTGGTTATCTTTTCTGGTTTCAACCATTTTAATCACGCTAGCATGGGTTAAATGAGATGTCCCGTTGTGAGACAAGCCAGGTCGGAGGACTGTGTTTTGCTCTTACAGAACTTATTTCTACAGTTGAATGCCCTTCCTACTGACAACTACATTTACAGTGTGTACTGGGTGATGTTTATTGTGATATCTACATGACCACTTTACAGTGTGAACTGGGTACTTTACAGATCCTGTACACTATAGATCTTTCCTGCAATCAGACCTGGACACAATGCAACAATGGATTATGGACTGGCAACTCAAGCTGGCTGTGGACAAGTGTACCACCATGCATTTTGTCCATGCTTCCCAAAATCCGTCAACATCACACCTGATATTTCCCCTCCATACACACGCACACATGTGTCTGTATGTATATCATGACTCATACACTGTTAACTATCCTGGCATTTGTACATTATTCTATGTACTATACATGCACCTTTGATGAGTTGTAGTGCACCTGAGCACTGTACACAATAATTTTCATTATTAGAAATGAAGCCAAAATACAGGTCCATATGTGCAAGACATGGTCACCTGACCTGACTTGTGTCATTATATGACAACCCGTCTAACCCATGCTATCGCGAAAAATGGACGTTAAATGATGATTATATATATATATATAATATAATAATAATGAAATTATTGTGTAAAGTGCTCAGGTGCACTACAACTCGTCAAAGGTGTATGTATAGTACATATAATAATACACAAATGTCAGGGAAGTACTATATTGTGTTTATATATATTGTGTTTGTATTTATATTAGTATAAATAAATACAAACACGGATGTAGTTTTCAGGTTCGTCTTAAATCGTCTAAATAAACTGAAACTGCTATTTAACAAATAAAAAAATGAATTACAACTAATACAAGATATATATAAAATGAAATAAAAAAATTGACAAAAAGCCTCTGTGAAAGAAATAGAATGGAAAGGGTGAAAATGGAATATATTGATGCAAGGAAGATGCGTATATATGGTCATATACAAGGGTCAGCTGAAAAGTTCATAGGCTGACCAGATACTCTCATGAAATGACCAAATGAGGTTTATTTTTCAATATAGTCCCTGGAAAGAAACAATGTAGTTATTAACAAGAAGATGGAATTAAGGCATGCAAGATTCCACAGCTCTAGCATCACTCCTACATAGTCAGCCTATGAACTTTTCAGTCGACCCCCGAATGTGCAATTCATAATATCTGATCCCCAGAAATAAATATAACAAAATCTTAATGCTGTAATGTAATGTTCTTTTGATGTGTTAATAAATTACTTTAACCCTTTCATTACCACATTTCTAATGAAAGATACTGCTTGTAGTTCTCGAAAAATTCAAGGCAATTTTGAAATCGGAAACGGAAAGGGTAAGGCAAGGGCTCTGGGATCACAGAAGAATGAGAGGGGGTGACGGGCTCTGGGCCTAGCCTGTATATTATATGACGAATGACTATTCCGTAGTTATGCAAAAATACCGATACACTTTCACTTCATTAAAAAAAATTCACCCCCTACTTTCAAAGTTTGTTTATATTGCTTACATAAAATAAAGTAAGAAGGATTGATTGACAATAACATGCTAGTACACTCAGAGAAGCAAATATATTTGTAGTAAGAAAGTAACTAGAGAAGAAAGGAAATGTGTATAGAACGCAGTAATACACTGGGATAATTGCTGGCCTTGTGCCAAATGTAGAAACAATTATATTTCCTTTATGTTCGCGTCACCCTAAGATACGATCGTCTATGTTGAAATTACTAGCAACTAAAAATTCTGTCTATTAAAATGTAATACTGCTCTATACTTGATTTAATAGACTTGAGATTTAAAATATTGGTAACATATGTGAACCGTAATAAAGAAAATGAATTTACATAGATTTTAAAAAAAAACGTAACAAAAACTATTTTTCTCGCGTTCAAGCCATATGGTCAATGACTTCTTTTATTTTTATAATTTCATAGTTTGGTCCAGGGAAAGAAAACAATACCAATAACTTTCCAGGTCCTCAATATAATTTATGTTCGCCCTGAATTTCGTAAAGTTCATGCCTATGGAGAAAAAAATATGGAGACTTGCAGGGAGTCGCAGTTGAGTTGCCGGGAGCAGTTTCATTATATAAATATATATGTATGTGTGTTTGTGTGTGTGTGTTTGCGAGTGTGTATGTGTTTATGTATGTATATGTGTGTGTGTGTGTGCGTATGCGTGCGTGCGTTCATTCATTATGGAGAGACTGGGTCGTGATGACGAGATACGGGTCAAATACTGCAGCAAGGGTCGGATTTAAGGAAAGATCAGTTTTTGTAATGGTGTCCATGTGCATAAAAGAAGTACTTACCTCCACCAAGAACGATGAACAAGTTCAAAAGCGTTTTTGCTTTTATTTATTGAAATGCGTCTCAAGAAAACATCTTTAAACTAGCACCAACTGCAATCACACTATTCTCATTAAAATTACAACAACGACGATTACGATAACAGGGATGAAAATAATAATGATAGTGATGATGATGATGGTGATGCTGGTGATGACAGTGATGATGATGGTGATGATTAAGATGATTAAGATGGAGTGAAGATGATAATACTGATGTGATAGTGGAGAAAGAGGGGAATAAGGACAACAATGATGATGATGGTGACAGTGATCGTTAAGGTGGCAGTAATTATAGTAAAAGCAAAGATGGTAACAGAATAGTTATATACTACAAAGAATATCAAAAAATTATGTGAAATATTGCCATAAATTGCCGGTTTAGTTATATTTTGTTGCCCCGTTTTGTTTTGTAATATTTTAATTAGTTCCATTTTACAAGTACATACATCAGAAATAATAACTATTAATTACTTCAATATATCTTTATATTTACTCATTATTAAAAAATAATAATAATAAAACTCACGTCCACTAAGCATGGAATCTGTTTTGGGGGTGATGCTCTGTAGATCAGTTTCATTTGGATAAAATTACACCGTTTAGAGATTCCTAGTTTCACTTTCGTATGAACGTCAACAGCAGACTAATAACATAGCTTCCGGTGTTGTCTATCAATGGTTCCTTTTTTCTTTTTCATTTGTTACTTTCAATTTTTAATAAGTTACTTTTTGTTTTGTTTCTTATCTAAATAAAGCAAATTGTTTTTTTTTAACAACTTTAATGTTTTCTTTTTATCATGAGAGCTTAAACCAGAATAAAAGGAATGGTTTCTTGGTTTTACTACTGATTCTATATCGGAAGAGCTGACCAAAACTAAAAAACTTCGCTATTTTAATTTTATTTTCTTGATAAAACCTCAAAAATACAATCACTATTTATATTAACATGTATATGCATGAATACACACACGCACATACACATATGTATGTATATATATATATATATATTATATTATATATATATATATATATATATATATATATATATATATATATATATATATATATATATA
Source organism: Eledone cirrhosa (assembly GCA_964016885.1). Taxonomy (NCBI): domain Eukaryota; kingdom Metazoa; phylum Mollusca; class Cephalopoda; order Octopoda; family Eledonidae; genus Eledone; species Eledone cirrhosa. Next base: position 33,141,179 of record OZ024745.1, on the reverse strand, counting down.
TATATATATACATATGTAGAAGAGATATTTAATTTATTGGAAATCCAACAAATATAGATGTTTATAACTGATTCAGAGCACTCGACAAGTTTCTGGGGTAAGTATTCAATGATATTAAATAAATGGAAACTATATTTATAAAACCATATTTATTCTATTATATATATTTTAAGGGTATTTGTATTTTATCTGATGATAGCATACCAAAATTGTTGGTACTCTTGAAATATATATAATAGAATATATATGGTTTTATAAATATAGTTTCCATTTATTTAATATCATTGTATATATATATACATATATATTATATATATATATATATATATATATATATATATATATATATATATATATATAAATGTAAGTATGTATACGTACATACATATATGTATAGTAGTATGTATATACATACATGCACACATACATATATGTACGTATGTATGCACACATATATGTACGTTTACTGAACATTTATTATAATGCTCGGTTTGTTTGTAAACAAAAGCCCGAATTATTAGCCGTACAGTGTTCGGCAACCATCACTGCCCTATTTGTTCAACACTGACAGAGGAACGATGAACTAGTTTCTAGCTTATTAGCTGTCATCAGCACCGTATACCTTCTTGTCAGTTGATTGAACGTTTGAAAGTATATACTTTCCATTATAATAAATGTTCGGTAAACCCATACGTACATATATGTATGTGTGCATGTATGTATGTATATACATTGTACTGTACGTCTGTATACATATATGTATGTACGTATACATACATTTAAGTATCAGCCGTACTAAGAGTGAGAAATGACATTTCATTTTTTCCATTTATATATATATAAAATAAAACTTTTTTTTCGCTCTACATGGCTGAATACAATAAATGTAATCTGAGTTTTTGGAATATTAATAATAACATTCGATTCGTTTGCAATATGCAAACAAGCCTCAATTTTATAGCCATGTCAGTAGAATGAACCCTTCATTTTTGCTCATGTGTTGGCATGTGAACAGAACTGCAGACACTACTGTTTCTGGATATCAGCCTTCATCAGTACAGCTCACTGTTCACCTGCCAAACTGTCAGAGTTAGTGAAAATATATGTTATTTTCAAAAATACACAGTGACTGATCGGCCTGATTTGCATATTAGCAGACTGGCTGAGCAGTCAGATCTGCATATTAGCAGATCCACTGATCAGCCAGATTTGCATATCAGCAGACTGGCCAGTCAGTTTCCTGTATACGAGCGATAAATAGCCGGCTTTGCCAAATTCAAATAAAAAAGAAATTTTTTTTTTTTCGCTCTACATGGATGAATACAATGAATGTAATCTGAGTTTTTCGAATATTAATAATAACATTCGATTCGTTTGCAATTATGCAAACAAGCCTCAATTTTATAGCCATGTCAGTAGAATGAACCTGTAGTAAGACGCCTCACGCCCCCTAGCGGATAATGGACCGAGCCTAGTTGTCTCCCCCTGGTTGAGAACACCAGAGGTAAACAGAGACAGCCACGGGAAAGCAGACGGTATACACGCCACAGAAAACAGCCTCTGTACCACGAAACGATAAACAGCCATCGGCAACAGCAAACAGCAAACCCCACAATACCTTTGTAATTGTAATACGCTCCCATCACAACAACTGAATCACGTATATATTTGGTATGTTTCATTTGTAATATAATAAACACATATAAACAGAATAAACATCACCATTATTTACATTTGTTGAATATAACTCTCGTTGTGGTTATTGTCTTGTTTATGCACACACCCACTCACTTGTTATAATTCTCACTTACAAAAATGGTAAATAGACGAGGGACCTTCCCTCACGTCTATGTCGATAAACAATCCAACTAGGATAAATCCTTTTACCACACTGGTGACCGACGTAAGAATTTTACGCAGCCTTTTTATTCAGTTGAACTTCACTGTTATTACCACGTTGCCAACCCTTTCGCAACTTACGAAAATACAAAAAAAAGACAGAGAAATAATAAAGTGTTTATACCGTATTGACAAGGTATACAAACCAGCCAAAAAATGTTTCCAAGATGGCATTGCTTTCCTTCCCCGTTTTGTAATTTTCCGCCAGGACAGGGACATTTTGAATTGCGTGTGTTCCATATTTGATCAAGGGAAAAAAACTTTTTTGTGAACATTACTGCCCCGTAGGGGATATACATGCCTTACTTTTTTTCTAAGGGATTTTTAGCCACAGGCTACCTATTGTTGATATCCAACGTAGATATACCCTAAAACAAACATTTTTTTTTTTTCTCTTTTTCACGGGTTATTTGATTTGGCTGGCCCGTTGAAGCAACACAAGGGATAGACGTTGAAGGAAAATTTTTCTTTTTTTTAATATATATATGTATTTTATGTATTTTTCCTATTTCCTAATGTTTTGAATGTCTGTTTCTTTTTGACCTTTCATTTTTTTTCCATTTTGGGTGTTTGCTTTTCCCTGTACGAGGGAACATTAATTGCTGTTTATATATATATTTTTTTTTTATTTTAAACGATTCACAATGAATGCGCCACATTTGCCCGCCTTTACCGGAAACCCTAAGCTGTGGTTCGCCCAGCTACAGGCGTATTTTACGGTCTGTAAGACCGAGTCTGACCAGCGCCTCGCTGTCTTGATTAGCGGACTTCCCCCTAATTTAGCAGATTCGGTCCAAGACCTAATTACAGACCCCCTCTGACTTAACGTATGAGTCTTTAAAAGGCGAGATCTTGAGAAGGAACTGTAAGTCGGTAGAGAGTCGTTTTCGGTCATTGATCGAGGACGAACGACTAGGTGACAGAACCCCTACCGCTTTTCTCCGGCATTTGCGGAATTTGAGTGATTCCCAAGATCAGGATAGCCCTTTCCTGAAGCAATTGTTCTTCTCTCGCCTACCTCAAAAGGTACAGGCGATCCTAGCCCATATGCTAGAAGTAAATACCCTCGACCACATTGCTGTCTCTGCTGACAAAATAGTAGAAGTGACGAAGAGAGACACTTCGAAGCCAAAGTACGTTGCTTCCTCTTCTCTTCCTCAATCACGCTCATCAACGAGTGATGAGAAATTAGTCAAAACAATGGAAGCCATGACTCGTCAAATGGCGGAGTTGTGCCAGGAATTCAGGTCTTTTGGACGGCAGAGGAGCCGCTCACGAACTTATTCAACTCCTCGCCACCGTAGCCCTTCCAAAACATCAAAACCACCATATTGTTATTACCATGACAAATATGGTGACAAAGCCGCCCGTTGTAGGCCTCCTTGTGCTTACATGGGAAACGACGACCAGAGTCACTAACGGCGGATAGTGCGCTCTGCGAAACATCATCCAACCGCCACTTTTTCATTGAGGACCTGCTATCAGGTAGAGCCTTTCTGGTTGACACAGGTGCAGCTTGTTCAATATGGCCTGTGTGTTGTATGAAGGAGACTCCCCCTGAGTCACCTATTGAGTTGCAGGCAGTAAATTGTTCGCCGATTCGAACCTTCGGACAAATCTCGCTACCTTTGCAGTTCCGTAATCTGCGGCGTGAGTTTAAATGGATTTTTACTGTCACTGCCTTGCCGCATCCGATTCTAGGCGCGGATTTTCTCCACCATTTTTCATTGACGGTGGACCTCCGTCGTAAAAGCCTAATTGATGACATCACTAGTTTTTCTGTTGTTGGCAAGGCAGCAGGAGTTCCAACGGTTAGCCCGACCTTTTTTCTTGCTAACACCGGTGATACTTACCATGCATTGTTGAACTCGTTCCCGCAACTGACTCAGGGAAATTTTCGAGTTTATGAGCCAACTCATACCACGGAGCACTTCATATCTACAACTGTTGCTCCCGTTTTTTCTCGTTCTCGTCGCTTACCTCCGGACAAACTCAAAGCAGCACGATCAGAGTTTGATCATATGCTGCAGTTGGGGATTATTCGTCCGTCCACGAGCCCGTGGGCGTCCCCATTACACATGGTACCGAAAGCGACTGGCGATTGGAGACCTACTGGAGATTATCGACGCTTAAATTCGATAACGGAACCGGACCGTTATCCTATCCCTCATCTGCAAGACTTTGCGTCTTCGTTGCAGGGATGCAAGATATTCTCCAAACTGGATTTAATTCGTGCGTACCATCAAATTCCTGTCCATAAAAACGGCTATAGTTACGCCATTTGGGTCATTTGAGTTTTTGACCATGCCGTTCGGATTAAGGAATGCCGCTAGTACGTTTCAGCGGTTTATGGATGAGGTTACTCGTGGCCTCGATTTCGTCTATACCTATATTGACGACCTGCTCATTGCTAGTTATTCTCAAGAGCAACATACGCACCATTTGAATCTTCTTTTCCGCCGATTGAAGGCGTATAACGTGCAGATTAATGCACCCAAATGTGTTTTTGGTGTTAAGTCACTGACTTTCTTGGGTCACGTCATCGATGCTGACGGTATTCGACTCCGGCCTGAGCGAGTTAAGGTCATAGAGGATTTGCCTCCACCGACCTCACTACGTCAGTTACGCCAGTTCTTAGGCCTGATTAACTTTTATAGGCGTTTCGTGCCAAATTGTGCAAGATTGCTTTTCTCCCTGACGGAGATTTTTAAAAATTGTCGGAAGAAGAACAAAGACATTTCTTTGACAGACACTCAACTTGCTGATTTTCAGCACGCCAAAACTGCTTTGGCTAATGCCTCTTTACTGGCTCACCCGGTACCCGGTGCAAAGCTAACGCTTTGTGTTGATGCATCGGATATCGCTGTGGGCGCAGTGCTACAGCAAAACACCAATGGTTACCAGCAACCGCTGGAGTTCTTTTCCAGAAAGCTGAAACCTGCTGAGACGCGTTACAGCACCTTTGGAAGAGAGCTTTTAGCCATCTATTTGGCCGTGAAACATTTTTCACATATACTAGAGGGTAGACTATTTACTATTCTCACTGACCATAAACCATTGACTTTTGCGTTGAAAACGAAGGCTGATAAATACTCGCCCAGAGAGACGAGACACCTTGATTTCATCTCGCAATATACGAATGGTATCCAACACATTCCGGGTTCACTAAATACAGCGCCCGACACTTTGTCCCGCTTACCCGTGACAGCGATCTCGTCACCCTCTGACATAGATCTGACTCGTTTGGCTGCGGATCAGCCTCCCCTTGAGTCATTGGATGTTACATCGCCCGAGTTTGCGAATTGCGAGATGAAATACTTGTCTCTGTCGACTGCAGTTGGCCAAATTCTCTGCGACGTCTCTTTGGACGTGCCTAGGCCCTTCGTTCCAGAGAATCATCGTCGGACCGTGTTTCTGGCATTACATGGTTTCTCGCATCCAGGATCTTCTGCCACAGCAAAGCTCATATCAGCTAGATTTTTCTGGCCAAATATGAGGCGTGAAATTGCTGCTTGGTGCCGTTCCTGCGTCGCTTGCCAGAAATCAAAGGTCCATCGACACGTCAAGGCTCCCCTGGGTACCTTTACTAACCCAGATGCGCGTTTTTCGCGCATTCATATTGATATAGTGGGACCTTGGCCTGTCAGCGATGGTTATTCTTATCTGCTGACCATAATTGACCGTTTTTCGAGATGGCCTGAAGCCATCCCCTTGAAAAACATCACCGCTGAGACAACAGCGCGTGCTCTTGTGTCTGGATGGATCTCTCGTTATGGAGTTCCATCCACAGCAACTACCGACCGTGGACGACAGTTCGAGTCGAGCCTTTTCCTCGAACTGTCAAAATTAATTGGTGCTAAACGCATCAGAACTACGACGTACCATCCCGCTTCGAATGGTATGGTGGAGCGTTTTCACCGACAACTGAAGGCCTCCTTAATGGCCTCAATGGACTCGGCGCGTTGGAGCGAGTACCTCCCTATTGTGCTATTGGGGATTCGGTCAACGGTGAAGGTCGACTTTGGATTTTCACCGGCCGAAGTACTGTACGGTGCCCCTCTGACGTTGCCCGGGCAAATGCTTGCCCCTATCGATCTTGATGCCCAAGATCACGCTTCCTACGTGTCCCGTTTGCGCTCCTATTTCCAGGATTTGCCGCCAATGGATACTAGGAAACAAACTGTCAAGACTGCTGTCCCGAGGGATGTTGCCTCGTGGACGCATGTCTTTGTAAGGAAAGATTCTGCTCACACAGCCTTACACCGGAACTTACCGTGTCTTAGCGCGCTCGGCTAAGCATTTCACTTTAGATATTAAAGGTTCCAGGGAGACAGTTACAATAGACAGGCTTAAGCAGGCACACCTTGACACGGACGCTGTGGTTCCTGATCCACGAACCCCTTCATATTTGCCTGTTGAGCGAACGCCTGTTCCTGAACCACCATCATCGCCTGTCCCTACACCACCACTATCGCCACGTTACAAGACCACGACCCGTTCAGGTCGTAGGGTCCACTGGCCCAAAAAAATTTGCAGCACCGTCTATATTTAGACTATGTTAGCTGCACCTTTTTTTTTTGCCTCTGTGTTTCTGCTTTTTCTTTGCCTTGTTTTTTTATGCATGCATGGTGTGTTTTTTAACATTTTTCAAATCCTTATTCTGGATTTAATGATTGGTAGAGCGAATAGCTCCCCCTTGTTGCATTGTTCGCCATCTTACTCCACGTGTGAGTAATAACATCGATTTTCGATGATTTGAATATCTGGCAGGTGATACTGTAGTAAGACGCCTCACGCTCCCTAGCGGATAATGGACCAAGCCTAGTTGTCTCCCCCTGGTTGAGAACACCAGAGGTAAACAGAGACAGCCACGGGAAAGCAGACGGTATACACGCCACAGAAAACAGCCTCTGTACCACGAAACGATAAACAGCCATCGGCAACAGCAAACAGCAAACCCCACAATACCTTTGTAATTGTAATACGCTCCCATCACAACAACTGAATCACGTATATATTTGGTATGTTTCATTTGTAATATAATAAACACATATAAACAGAATAAACATCACCATTATTTACATTTGTTGAATATAACTCTCGTTGTGGTTATTGTCTTGTTTATGCACACACCCACTCACTTGTTATAATTCTCACTTACAAAAAATGGTAAATAGACGAGGGACCTTCCCTCACGTCTATGTCGATAAACAATCCAACTAGGATAAATCATTTTACCACAAACCCTTCATTCTTGCTCTTATGTTGGCATGTGAACAGAACTGCAGACAATAATGTTTCTGGGTATCACCATTCTACTGACATCTCTATAAAATTGAGGCTTGTTTGCATAATTGCAAACGTATCGAATGTTATTAATATTCGAAAAACTCAGATTACATTTATTATATATATATATATATATATATATAGCGAAGGAAGTGTGGTAAGGAACCAGATGGACCATAACGCACCAGAGTACTCAATACTTAGGGTAGTAGAGTGGGTGATAGGAAAAGGTTTAACCCCGACGGCAGAGCTCAAGCCGTTTCGACGGCTATTTCTGGGCCAAGAAATAGCCCTCGAAACGGTTTGAGCTCTGCAGTTGGGGTTAAACATTTTCCTATACATACATACATACATACATACATACATACATACATACATACATACATACATATATATACATATATATATATATATATATATAGTTAAAAGAATAGAGGTGTAACACACAAGTTATTATATATTGGTAAACGGAATAGAAAATGCTGACAAATTGTTCACAGTTGAAAAATGGTTTAATTAGGAATAAAAGAGTATTAGTGATTGTATGGGTTAGTATTCAGTTGTGGTTTTAAGTTTTTACCGGTTGCGCATTTCTAAATGCTTTTCAAAAATAATTTTGAGATAGAGTGTCGGTGTTGTTTGCTCTGATCTGATTAGTTTTGGGAATTCTACCTGTTTTTATGTTAAAAAAGTGGCTCCAGCGTTACTTTGGTGTTGCAAAAATTCTTGTGGTCAAAACAATTTTGATTGGTCGGTAGAGGTCATGTGACACATGCTTTCATCAGATAAAATACAAATTTGTTTTATAAATATTGACATACATAAAGACAACCTTAACGGTTAAGGTTCGCTGGATAGTGGAAAAAATATTTTATTTAGGGTGATTCAAAGGTTATGAGTAAGTATGCAAATGAGTGTCAGAAAAATTGAAAAAGCAACGGTTTTCTCTATCCAAACACCTATAATCTCATTCCTCAGATTATATCCATATATGGTTCAAGAATTTAATATAATTCTAATTTTAATAACTTCGTAAATATATAAAATACACTTATAAAATGTTTAATTTACTCCTTAAAACCTTTACTTTCTAATATTTCTACTTCATAAATATACTTTATATTATTACACTTATCAATCCTACCTCCAAAAAATATATCATAACCTTTTTGAATGACTACTTGAAATTCTTTTAAGAAAGGTTTTCGAAGATTTTTAAAATTTTCTTTTAAAAGACTTTTTGAATGTTTTTTAAAAGGATTTTTTGAAAATTTTTTGGAAGATTTTTTTGAAAGATACGGAAAAACTATTATTTTCATATCTTCCAATATTTTAAACATTTTTAATATTTATGCATTTTCATATATTTCCAAATACTTTTATAAATTTGGAATAATGTATGGTTTATGTTTTAATTATATTTTAAGATCATTTTTTATAACTTCTTATAACTTTTTAAGAGATTTTTATGTATCCTTGGAGTCATTTGAGTTTTTTTTTAAATCCCTTTTAAACTTCCTTTAAATTTCCTTTATTGATTTTTATAATCTCAATTTTTATAGTCTTAATTTATAGTCTGAATTTTTAAATGGTTTTAGTATATACTTCTAATTAAGTACTTAATCCTTTGTAAACTCTCGTAATTTTTCGTAATCTTTGGAATTTTTTAGGTGTTTAAGATTTGACTTACAACTATTAACAAATTCTGGCTAAATACAATTTTGCCAAACTTACTTTAATTAAATAAACAAAACTAGATTCTAAATATTTTTCCAATGTAAAATACTATACATTTAAATAATTTATCATCTATAACATAACATACCCATCTAAACGTACATACATATATGTATATAGACGGACAGTAGTATGTATATATATACGATGGTTGCTAAACACTGTACGGCTTAATTCGGGATGTTTATTTACAAACAAACCGAGCATTATAATAAATGTTCGGTAAATCCATACGCACATATATATATATGAGTGCATATATGCATATATATACATACTACTGTACGTCTGTATACATATATGTATGTACGTATACATACTTATATTTAAGTAACAGCCGTACTAAGAGTGAGAAATGAAATTTCGTTTCATTTTTTCCATTTATCGTTTTCGGTGCGCCCAGCCGATTAACTCACTCGATATGCAAATTAGGCTGCTCAGCAGTTAATATGCATAAGGAAAGTATATACTTTCAGACGTTCAATCATCTGGCAGGAAGGTGTACGGTGCTGACGATAGCTAATAAGCTTGAAACTAGTACATCGTTCCTTTGTCAATGTTGAACAAAAGAGTAACGATGGTTGCTAAACACTGTACGGCTTAATTCCTACAGGCCTCCACGGTCTTTCTTGCCGCCTGAATGCCGGCCGCTTCGCGCGTCACACGGAGCAAAACCTCATTCTGAAGAGAGCTTTGGCCCGGGCGAATATCCCCTCAGTCTTGGAACCATCTGGGTTGTCTAGAAGTGACGGTAAAAGACCTGACGGTCTTATCCTGGGACGTCACTGTTAGTGACTCTTTTGCTCTTTCCCACATCCTGGGTGTTGCGATTAGGACGAGAGCCACAGCTTCTGCAGCAGAGCGGAGTAAGACCCTCAAATACTCTGATCTGTTGGCCAGCTACATTTTTCAGCCTGTGACTTTCGAGACGTTTGGGGGAGTCGGGCCGCTGACTGCGAGGTTCCTTTCCTCACTGGCGAATCTCCCGAGGGTGCTTGGCTGTTTCAGCGCATCAGCTTCGCCCTCACCCGAGGCAACGCTACGAGTGTGCTGGCTTGCCTCAAAAATCATTAGAGAGGTTGCCCAGTATTGCAACGTTGCTGTCTTTTGCTCTGGTGTTGGCTCCGTTATTCACCCCTTCCTTTACATGTTCTTTAATATTGTAGCATTGAAGGAATATATCTTTCATTGTATCATCCTTTGTAGTGTTACTGAGGCATTTGTAATGTTATTTATGTATATATGTAAAACATATTAGTTATGTTATTCTACTGTAAATTTATTTATATGCTCCATTTATATTTTCATTCAGAAGGAATTGCAAACGATTAGTAATGTTGTTTGTGCAACTATGAAGGATATATTTATGAAATAAAGTATATTTTTTTTAGCAGTTATAATAGAATAAATATGGTTTTATAAATATAGTTTCCATTTATTAATATCATTGATATTATACTCAAGAAAACTTGTCGAGTGCTTCGAATCTGTTATAAATATACTTGTTGAATTCCCAACAAATTAAATATCCCTTTGCTTACATACATATATATATATATACTAGCTGGCCCCCTGCCGTCAAAAATGACGGCTAAAGGGTAGATGTGTATTCGTATGTACCTTTCAACTGCGGTCGTTTTATATTCCTAATAATTCTAATTTATTGCGATATTGCTAGGGACTTGGCTCCTTGGACAACACATACACTCACACACACACACACTCTCACACACACAAAAACACACACATATACTCATACATACACTCACGCACATACTCACACATAAAAACACACAGACACAAACACACTCACACACACATACACTCACAAAAGTGTAGCCATTCTAAGAACGCTAGTTAAACATTATTATTACATACACACTAGTATCAGTAATGTACTGGTTAATTGCTGGCCTTGTGCCAAAAGTAGAAACAATTATT
>OZ024745.1:33055313-33125313 GCA_964016885.1 Eledone cirrhosa | reverse complement strand
TGTACACTGCATACATGTCCTACTTTTCTTTTTGGTATCTCTACAATCTCTCCAAACATAGATTTCATTGTGCCAATATGAGTAGCAGGAGCCCTAAAGTTTTGCACATAAAAGAAGAGTGTTCACTTATGGGTGCATCATGTATAATTGCATCTGAAAACAACAGAGTAACTGGAATTGTTTGATGATGGCATTGGGGTGCTCACATCTCGCTAACGCCATTGCAGGTGTAAGTGCTAGTCTTGTATATACAATCAGGGTCGACATTAGACACTACCTGTTGAGGAGAGCAGGAAATTCAAATAAGAATTGATATAGGATAGAGAAGATGCTTTAACATTCATTGATAGGGAGGACATCTAGCATTAGAAGACATGCCAAAATGGAATGCAGCACCTGATGGATTCTTTTTTCAGAGGTATGCAGTGCCTTAGGTCTGACAATCGGTCTGGCCAAAACAGTTGTCATGTATCGACCTACTCCAGGCAAGGACTTCATTGAGCTGAGCCTTTATGTATATGGCAAAACATTGAAAATTGTGGATAAATTTGTGTATTTAGGCAGCACAGCTATCATGGTTCATCCTTGAAGGTGAAAAGTGATTCTTTTGGAAAATTAAATAAGCATCTTTAATGTCGATGTGAGATTTTCATTGATACAAAGTTAAAGGCGTACAGAACATGTGTATTGTCTTCATACCAGCGAAATATAAAAATGCTTGTACATTTTCATGAACAGTGTCTTTGCCAAATTCTCAGTATCCATTGGTAGTCACATATGAGTGATGTTGAAGTGCTAGAACAAAGTTATTTTGAAAGTATTGAATCTCCCATAATTCAATATAGATTGCGCTTGAGTGGCCATGTTGTAAGAATGCAGGAACATTGTATTCTTAAACAGTTAATGTATGGGGCGTTAGTCAAAGGCAAATGGCCAAGGCATAAACCAAAACTCAGGTATAAAGACAGCATCAAAAGAGTAAAGAATCGGAGAAGATAACTGAGAAGACGTTGCTTTAGACTGATCATCTTGCAAGAAAACAGTGTTTAATGAAAAAGAGGAATTTGAAAAATTTTGTGTAGAGCATAAAAAATTAAAGAAGGATCTGTGTAAGGGTCTACACAATATTACTTTAAGTGGATTTTCAGATGCTCAAAATAACTTTATGTGCAATGAGTGTGGCCTGATTAGCCTCAGTAAAGTTGGTCTTAGAAGTCATCATAGAAACCATGTACAAAAAATGTTGCAATGATCTCTTTGGCATTTCTTCCTGTTGGAAGTGTGGAAAACAATGTGCCACAGTCGGTGGACCCCAACATCATTTAAAAGCTCACCAAAACAAAACAGGGAATCAAAGTAGAAGTAATGTTCATTACTGCAGAATATGCAGAGCTAAAGTCATATTCATGCCACTCATGTATGAGAGGGGGATCATGTGGTGGTAACTCTTGAATCAAACTTCAACCATCTTGTATGTATATATGTATGCATGCAAGTATATATGTATATGGAGAACATTGGAGAAGCTTGGGTACCCTGAAAAATTTCTGAAATTTCTGAAAGGGTTTCATGATGGCATATTTGCTCATGTAAATGTGGTTGGAAAGTTATCTGAACCTATGAACGTCAGAAATGGAGTGAAGTAGGCAGATATTCCTGCTCTGACACTTTGTTTTGAACTTCGCAATGGTATTTCAATTGGCTTTCAAGGACTGTAGTCATGATGTTTATGTCCGCTATCAAATAACAAGAAATATCTTCAACATCAGATATTTTAAGGCAACAACAAATGTAATTTTGAAATTGGTGAAGGATTTGCTCCTTGCTGATGATTGTGATCTTGTCTCACACAGAAGAGGCTATGCAACATCTGATGGATGCTTTTGAGAAGACTTGCACTGTCTTGGGGCTGACAATAAATCTCAAAAAGACTGCGGTGATGCTGCAATCTACACCTGGAAACCAATACAGAAGTGCCCTGGGAGCACCCTGAACAGGTCTAGATGATGAAGTGAATCTCAGGATTCAGAAAGCAAGTCACACTTCTCATTAGTCTACCCATTATCCCACTACATCTCTTGTGTACCCAATATTTACATTCTGTACATCATATGGAGTTTATGCCTACTCCCTTTCTACATATCGATCAGGGCTACTGAAGGAATCAGATTCCTATCTTCTCTCCTACTCACTAGCACTTTAGCTTTGGCTAAATTTACTCTCAGACCTTTTGATTCCAAATTCTGTTTCCATTGTCGGAACTTATTTTCTAGTTCTTTAATGGATTTATCTATAAGGACCAGATCATCTACATAAAGAAGTTCCCATGGGTAACCAGTCTTAAACTCCTCTTTTATAGCCTAGAGAATTATAATGAACAGCAGTGAACTGAGAACCGAACCATGATGAAGTCTTACCTCTACCTTTATTTCCTCATTAAACTCACTTTGCTGACAGTTCCTCTGTACATAGCTTGCACTGCTCCCACCAAACATTCTTCTACACGTAATGTCCTTAAGGACCACCAGATAATAGATCAAGGTATTCTGTCAAATGCCTTTTCTAGATCAACGAAAGCTAGGGAGAGTGGATTATTTTTGGAAACCAAACTGCATTTCATCTAATTTGACTCTTTCTCTAATTAGTTGCACTATAACTCTTTCCATCACTTTCATAACTTGGTTCATTAGTTTTATTCATCTATACTTGTTCCTTTCTAGGGCATAACTTTTGCGGGTTACTAGTTTGACTCTTACTTCTGCTGCTTTTAGCATCTCAGCAACTATCTCTAATGATCCTACAGCTTTATCATTTTTCATCTCTTTGATAGCTTCTTTAACCCTGTAACTGTTAACTTCTATGGCTAACCCTTCTATTGTGTAGGGTGGGGTATTTTCTCTTCCTCCCATTTATTCTCAACATTCATCAGTCTCTCATAGCAACATTTCTAGGCCTCTTCCCTTTGAGCATCAGTGGTGCTAAATGCACCGGTGTCATTTCTAACACACTCTTCCCCAATAACATCACGATTCACACTGCCTTGCAATGTGGAACATTTTGCGTCTCTGATCTTGACGTCTCAGGATGTTGGCAAACTTTCTTTCTTCAGCCTTTCTCCAAGCTGTATATACCTGATGTCTAGCTTCTCTCTTAGCTACCTGGTACTGGTCTCTGCTATCCCCATTTTTCCATGCAAAAAGAAATCTCTGCAGTCATGAATATAGAGCTCCTGTTGATTACCAAATTGCCATGGCCAGAAACGCAACATACATAAGCAGAACCTAAAAAGGTACATTAAAATGCATAATGGTCCTCAAGAGGCCAATAATGTTATATCCAGAGCGCTGCACACCTGCCAACTCAGTACAAAATACTGCAAGTCGTTTGCAGGCCTAAAAAAATATTCGTTTGCAGCACCCACATGACTCAAGCTAATGTCACTTGATAGCCATAGTTGATCACGGGGTGGCTGCCATCATGTAAGAGTACTCACATGATTATCAGACAAGATAGTCTTGTCTGATGATCATGTGAGTACACAGAGTAACAAAACTCGTCACTTAATCATAATAAAGAATATAATTAAACTCAATATTGAGTACTTATTCTCGCATCCTTCATCATAAGGACGGTGCCCCAGCAAGGCTGGAACAGGTAAAGGAATATATATATTGCTGTTGGCATGTATACACACAAACATATATATTCAAACATACACACATGTATAAATATATATACATAACATACACACATATATATATATATATATATAATTTAAAAAATAAAGGACAGAAACTCGGCTGGGACTTCGAAGTTTCAACTTGGTAACGTCACCTGTATATATATATATTCATTCGAAGATATTCGATTTATCACGCCGCTATTTAGAGTTTTTTTGCTATGTACGATCACGCAGTGATAAATTGCCATATTTTTGTATTTTGAAGAATAACACATATGGAGAAAATCTTAGCGACAGGATAAATTATTAGCTTTACGCGAATAGATAAATCCTACTATATGAAATGAGTATTTTGTTTAGGTAGATACAAACTGTGTATCTATATGCGTACATAAACGTGTATATATCAATCTTTCTCTATATACACATACACAATCATGTGTGCGTGCATACAGCTGTATATATACATACACACTTTTTTTATGTATGTAATAAGTATATATTATAAATTAACGTACATCTCCGACTAAAAGTACACACGTGTATGCAACAGTGGTTCCCCCTTAGGTGACAAGCTAACACCAGGGGCAGGTAAGCAGTGAAAGAAGCTAACTGATAGCAACACACAAACGCATTGTGGGTAATTTCTTGCCTGGGATTTTTTGCACGTTCTCTAGACTGAAGCTGCATTAATACCGCAATCATGACGGATGCAGGGTTCTTTAAGGTAAAAAGAAAAAAACAATCATTTATTTTTACTGGCAATTTTAATATCTCCCCTGTTACTGCCATTTAGGTCGATTTCGCTGGAATCGGTCCTTTGTGAACATGTTAACTGTGTGATAATGGTGTGTGTATTTTATGTAGGTCAGACACTTAACAATATGGCTGCTATGTTACCTGTTTGCCGCTCAAACTACACACAATATATTTATATATATAATGAGACACACTCTAAAAATTTATATATTATGCATGTGTAATTTTTCTGTAGGAAATATGCTTGGATTTATAACGCTGAACTTATCTTTCTGATATTAACGAAATGCTGTGTAATTAAAACATGGTTGTTATCAAATATGATAAAACCATGTACGAAATTGATAAAATTATGTAGACACGATGTTTCGTTTTTCTTTTTAATTTCGGTTCTACGGAAAGGTTTCATTTTAATTTTCGAGTTGATAAAATTTATTTATTTTTTTTATTTTGTCTTTTCTAAAAATAATTTATAAATATTTTCATATCGAAATATCAAAATAAATTACTCTTATGGAGAAAAATGATTCCTCCTTTAGAATCCACGAAGACTTTTTCTTGTGTGTGTGTAATACATTTATTTGAAGGTATACTTAGTTTTGACGGCAGCTTTGATCTAATGGAGCTATGATTAAAAGCGTTTCAGCCATAACTATCCATATTTTAGAGGGTGTCTAGAACTACATTGTTAGTCCCCCCCCTCCCCGTCTTTAATGATTTGACTTCTGTTTCTAGTAGTTTGAACGACCAAGGAGATCCCCCCCCCCCCATAATCACATTTGGTTTTGCTGTTGTTATTATTGTTTGGCCTTGTGCCTAAAATTTATATCTATTATTACTACTACTACTACTACGGTGGATTGGCAGTATCGGTAGAGCGTCGGACAACATGCTTTGCGGCATATTGTTATGGCTCTTTACCTTCTGAATTCCAATCCCTCCGAGTTTAGATTTGCCTTTCATCCTTACTAGGTCGATAAAATAAAGTACCAGTAACGCACCGGGGTCAATTTAATCGACTTTCCCTTCAAATTGCTGACCTTGTGCCAAAAGTAGAAACTCTTATTAATACTTTGTAGCCACAATAAGTATGTTAAACCCCAGCAGCAGACAAGAATATCCAATATGTCCCTTTTAAAATATTTCAAGAAAATTTGGTTCCCATTCTTAGCAGGTCGAGTGACCATAAAGAGCAATAAAGCCGTTTCTAGTTTACAATCCCGATTTCATTCCACATGTTTAAAAAAAATTTAAGCAGTAATAATTGTATCTTTAACATGAACATCGAAAACAATTATAAACTGGATATCTATCTCAAAATGACTCTAGGTTATAACTTGATCTCGATCTCTCATTACCTCTTCGAACATATTTAGTAATATGTAAATGTTATTGTTTGATTCGTTTTACAACACGTATTTTCATTTCATCTCGAATTGGAGCTTATGGTGGTAGATTTGGCAGAATTTGCGAGAGCGTCGGGTAAAATAGCACTGGGGTATTTGTTCAGGCTCTTTGTATTCTGAGTTCAAATCCTTATGAGGTCAACTTTGCTTTTCATCCTTCTAGTACCGATAATATAAAGTACCAGTCAAGTACTAGGGTTGATTATCACATCAGCTTTGTCGTTTCCCTTAAATTACAAATCAGTATATGTATATATTTTTGTATGTTCTCTCTTCTGCCACCATGTGCTTCTTCATCACTCGGCACTGTTTTCATAATTTTATTTTTTTCCCTTTAAAACGTAATTGTTGCCCCGTTTCTTGTTATACAAGATATACTGTTTCGATTCTCTGTTTGTAGAATTATGCTTCATGTTTTTTAAAGAGATAACCTTGTTTTACGCACATAGCACGTAATCTCATTTCCGACCCAAACTGTAAATCTGAAAGCGTTGTGCTCTTTAAGGATGTGGTATTCATTTTTTATTTCTGTACATAATATAAACAGCGTGTGTACACCTATTGAAATTTCAGCATAAACTGCAGTTTAGTTCCGCCCCGCCCCCCTCATTGCCGACTTTGTTTCCTTATAGCTTTCTTAACAATGCATATAAAATGAAATTTTGCAGATAGGATTTCAAGGTTGTTATGTTGACTTTTTTTTATTTTTGTTTTTAAAGTATATTTTTTCGCACTTCATAGTATTATAAATGACGTTGCGTTCCTACAGAAAATGATTGGTATTCATTATCAACACGAAATTGAAAAGTATGGTGGAAAATAACCCTATTTTACGTTTAGCATACTACAAAACGCAGATTGAACGTATTAAGTTTATATAAAGACATTAACGGAACTTTACAATAATGATTTCTTTATTACCCACATATGAAAATAGTTTTATTGGTAATCGTAATAAACTTTCATTTTCGAGTGATGGAGCACTAAACCGTATTTACGCCGAATTTCAGAACGGTTCAAATATTTTTTTTAATGGTAAGACAGTGTTTCTAGTGTACAAAATAACGAAACTTTTTCGTTACATTAAAGAGTCTTAGAACAAATCTAGATTTTCTTTGTAATTTGCTGTTTACTCAGAGATGGATAATATTCATAAGCTTATTATTCAGTGTCTCCTAGTTTGGTAGGAGGAAGGTATCCACAAACCGGAGATCTGGTCCGAATGCTTGCAACAAAGTGGACCCCACAAAAGACACCTAACTTAAGGGCATGTGGTCGACTTTGGATCTTTACCCCCTTTCTCCGGGTGTGTGGAGCTTACGCGATCACTTAAACCTACTAGAAAAAGCTGCTAAATCTCCCTCAAATCACGCCATACCGTCTTGTAAACCTGATTTCTTTATACAAAGCTGGGATGATCGGGTCTGACCAGACGTTAAACAATTTTGTAAGACAACCTCGAAATGTTTTTATTTAATGGAAGTAATTAAAATATAGCAATTAAATATAATTATTGATAATGAAGAAGTTTGATTGTAAAATAGTCTATTATAGTACATTTTCAAAAATAGCATGTTTGGTTGTGCTAATATAAGCTGGTAGGCGTTTGTAAAAATAAAATCTAATTCCTAGCTTCCAATTACGAATTTTCGGCACATCAAGCGAACACAAATCCCGAGAGTTTAACATTCATGAATTTTAAGTATGGGGGCATATAAGAGATATAATCAAAATGATAAATACTTTCGTTGTTGAAATGTAATGTGAAGATGAAATTTACAAAACGTATATACTGAGGGTGATGAATATCTTTGAAGTAATGTGCCAAAGAGAAATACCGGGTGGATTTATTTTACATATCACTTCCATACTTGGGAGTTATGGACAACAATTTATCGAGCTTGATGTTTTGTTTGTATATTCACCTCATTTAAAGCACATGTTGCAAGGTATTGTGTGATAATGATATATATGAGAACTGTTGAGCTAGCTATAAACACTTTATGCGTTGAAATTTTGTGTATGTAATGACTAACGGTAACACAGCACGAACCAGTTGATAGAATATCACGCCTCTCCGACGTGCAAAAGCCTCAGGTATATACCACCGCCTTATGATTTTAACGGGCAGAATAGAAAGAGGTTACTCTGAAAGTTAGCGGGGAAAATTTGTTGGTAGAGCCAGTCCAACTCTGTCCCGATAATAACATGTAAGGAGGTGGCTCTGGATTCCAGAACGCCTGAAGTTCCACTGCTACACGTTCTACTACAGACTTGTCGGAAAGCGGTTGATATTTGAACAACTTGAAACCTTCAGTTTGTCTGGCAACAGGACTTGGGTCCTTTTTTTTTATGCAGTAATAAGTCAAGAAAAGGAAGTCTCAACGCATCTTTCGACCTGTTAGAAATAACAGCAAATTCTCGCTCTAATTACTATTGTCTTAAAAAGAGAAATACAATGGAAACTTATGCGTGAAAAAAAGGGTGGGAGGGGCTTGATAATCATGGCTGAAATGATTTTTATCATAAATTTGTTTTAACAAGGTTGACATGTGGCTAAACATTAGTCTCTTGATTAAACTATGTTTAGAAATTCGCATTACTAGTTCAAACTACCTTCCTGTAAAATTATTTACAAAATAATCAGACGTGTTCAATATTAAAAATTTTTCGAAAATACCGTCTGCTCTTAATAATTATTTCGAGATTATATACAAATCATATAATCCCTATATTCTAACCATAAAACCTTAAATGTGCCTCTGATATTTACATAAACATTGCTGTTTCTCTCTCTAATGTATGCCATCATCACCATTTAAACCATCTGATCCTATCTCAATGTGTAGACTGAATATTTGTAAAGTATTTAAAATTAAAATATCAAGTATATATACATATATACTCACCGACATTCAGAGTTGATACTGTACTCAGTGCTCCTGTGGGAGCCTCTATATGGACACGCTAAAAGAGGGAGATCGAGGTTGACATATTGATGCCCTAAGGACGAACACTGGTCTCTGGGAGACGCAGGACATGGCAGCGATGATGAACTCGTCCATGGATCTTGGGAATTTTACCCACCCTAGATAGATAGATAGATATTTGTAAATAATTCAGATTTATGTATGTTAATTAACTTATTGTTTAACCCATGGCCATCCATAAAAGCATGGAAGCCATGACTATTTTTCCTCCAGCAATAGTGAGTTCCTCGGAACATTGCATTAACTTTGTCCCTACTTTTTTAAGATAGTAATGTCTGGATTTAGGGGGTTTTAATTCTTATTATAAAGGCGATTTAGAAAAATTCTTTCTTGTGATTTTTTTTCTGGATATTGACTGTGCTGTGGTCTGAGTGTATAAAATTATAGTTGTAATAACTAAATCCAGCATGTGGTTGCGAGTTCGATCCCAGTGCTTTGAGTGCAATTGATATAAAATGTGTGTGTCAGTTTATCACATATCAATAACATTTAAATCAAGCAGTTCACTGTAAATTAAAGCTGTATGCCATACTTAAGTATAAATTGGCATTGAAAAGGGCATCCGGTTGTAGAAATGTTATGTCCAACCTATGCTAACATGGAAAAGCTACTGTAAAAATGATGATCATAGCTTTTCAGTTTTATCTATATTAGCTATTATATTTTATTTTCTTTAAATATAAGTAACATAAAATTATTTTTCACTTGTAGGGAACCAGTGCAGAGCAGGACAATCGGTTCGCAGATAAAAAGAAAAAACTATTGAAATCAATGAAATTTGCAGATGGATTGGAGAAAAAAGTAAATGTCTTTTTTTTTTTTTCCTTTCTTTTTTTCCTTCTCTTTCATATTAACTGAAACTAGTAAAAATTCTAATCTTAAAATTGTAGATTAGCCTGTTTGAGGAGTAAGGCTTTCCTGACAGGATTAGGTTGGCTAAACAATGTTTCCAAGTCTTTATAAGGCATGTCAGAATGGGTAGGGGCAGAAAGCTACAAGGTTCAATTTTTCAACTAAATATTGTCTTAAAGCTCTGCCAGAAGGAATGCTTATAGACAAGCTATGTAATTTGACTTGGTTTAGTCAATCTAACTGAAAATATAAAATATTTGTTAGTAGATATGGCTTCCACATCTCTTTTGGTAATGTCTTCATATTCTGTGATTAAAAAAAAAACAAAAAAACTTCAGATGAGAATTGATATATGATATTGCTAGGAATGTGATAAAAAGAATCTAGGTTCAGTTTTCAAAGGTAATGTGAATAATTATATGTATATCAGATTAGGAAGTTTACTTCAGAACCACATGATTTCAATTCAGTCCCACTGCCTGGCATTTTGGCCAAGTGTCTAATATAGCCTCAGATGTGTGTGTTAGTCACTGAATATTTTCATATTGATGCCATCTAAAGCAAGCAGTTAATTGGTCCAACAAAAATGAACAGTATATGCCATACTTAATTGTAAAGTATCGGTTTGTCTCAAGAACGGCATCAAGCTGTAAAAAACAAGTCTCGTCCAGTTTATGCCAGCATAGAAAAGTGGACATAATACCAATGATGTTTATAATATTGCTAGGAATATGACAAAAATAAATTAAAGACTTGGTTTTCATAGATAATAGTGCTAATAATAATTATATCTGTAATGGTTTTATAATATTAATAAGTCTCTGCTACTCTATTTAATATATATTTTTAAAGATTAATTTCAAAATTTTGGTATGGAATTGTATAATTGTGTGTAATTTCTCTTTAAGGCAATTAATCCGCTATAATCACCGCCAGGAACTTCTGGTAATGTATATATATTGTTGGAAACTGATGAGTAAAAGTTTGTTTACAGTTTGAGATGACTTTCTTATTAAAGTTTACTTTTGAGTGTCGTTTCTATTTGTTTAGAGACCATTTGCTTCATCTCTGTTACATCTTATAAATAATTTTATTACCCCTTTCTGTCTTTTCATTTTCCCAAGAGCATTCATATGAAATTATTTTTCACATATCTTTAAAAAATGTGATTTAATATTTAAATTATACAAGATTAAAGCATTATCATTGTTTGTACTATTCATTGTTTTGTTGGGTGAGTCAATTATTTGATATGATTGTTTCTGTAATTTTAGGTTGATATGAACAAAGTCAATGTGGAAACTCTGAAGCCATGGATATCTCAGAGGATCACTGAACTTTTAGGGATTGAGGATGATGTTATTGTAGAATTTGTATATAATCAACTTGAAGACAAAGTAGGTGCTTTTAATGATCTGTTCTTGTTATTTGTCATGTTGTATATGTAATATTAATAATGTAATTGAATGTAATAGATTATTGACAACATATAATTGACATGTATCATATTTTAATAGATTTCATAATGTACTTATTTGTCATATAAAACTATATAATTATTTGTATATATAGAATCTACTGAATTCTATAATGTAAATTATATCTGTATTTATATATATACCATATATACTCGTGTAAAAGTTGAGCCCCTATGTATCTCATAATAATTGGATGAGGAAATTAATTTTTATGTTACACAAATAAAAGGGCTTTGAAGTCTTTATAATGTTTTGTTGATAGAGACATCAGTATTATTACTGGAATTCAGAAAGCAATGAATTGGCAGAATCATTAGTGTCAGGCAAAATGATTTTTGGCATTTGTTCCATCTATGTCTTTACATTCTGAGTTCAAATCCTGCCAACATCAACTTTGCCATTTGTCCTGGGGTCATTTTAATAAATGTTCACCTCTCCCCACAATTGCTGGCCTTGTGCCTAAACTAGAAACCATTGTGGATTGGCAATATCGGTAGAGGGTCGGACGCCATGCTTTCCAGCATAGTTACGTCCCTTTACGATCTGAGTTCAAATCCTGCCGAGGTTGACTTTGCCTTTCATCCTTACGGGGTCGATAAAATAAAGTACCAGTAATGCACTGGGTAATTGCTGGCCTTGTGCCTAAACGTAGAAACAATTATTACTGTAAGTCATTGTTTTTGCTTTTAGTAATTCAGAGTCCATTTGGTATTTTGAATTTTAGCGTGAATTTCAGTCCCTCAAAATAATAGCTGCCCATAAATTTAACCTTCAAAAAATAGTTTTAAAATTTGTTTTTGGTTTTTACACGAGTATACGGTATATATGTTTCTGGTTGTTTATGGTAATGTACTGATGTTTGGCTGTTTCCTCTCACAATTAGAGATGATCAAATTATAAACGCCTTCCCTGTCCCGTCAAAGTCCTGGCAAAGCTGCTCACTTGCAGGATTAATTTCTTACTATTATGTCGGCTGGATGCTATTGGTCGTCGCTGCCATCGATGAGCAACAACCTTTCTCTCAAAGGTGGTATAAACCACATGGTCGGGACATTTTAAGACATTCTCAACCGTGGTATGTGTTTCTCTTGACCTTTGTTCCTCTTGCATCATTTATGGTAATTTGTTGCACACTGCTCTAATCTTTTTCCCCCCTCTAAAATAAGTAATAGCATTTACACCAAAATACTATCTGCTAGTGTACAGGAACTATTGTGTTTAGGGACTTAGTTAACAAAAGAAAGAAAAAAACACATGAGCATGTATGTTACATTGGGGATTTTTATGTTTAAGTTCTGATTTTGGAATGGTCTAAAAAGTCTTCTTTCGGTGCTTCTAAATTTACTTTTAATCCTGTGCGGGTTTAAGTCATAATATAATATGACAATATTTTCATATTTATCTCCCTTTAGAATAAAGTATTTGGTTTTATTTATGTTAGTTAAATTATTTGTCTGAGCACTTGTTTTGGAATATATTACCTTTTAGCAATGATACAGTGAGAAAATTCCGTTGGTTTAATTAAATTTACATGATTTATATAATTGTATGACTTTGTGTATGTATGTGTGTTTATGGTTTCTCAATTTAAAGTTTAATCCCATGTCAACACTGATTGGACAGAATTAGTATCCAAGGCATTCTAGTTGTGACCATCTCATCTTTTTAGGTTTTTCTACAATTACATTGTCTATCTAATTTTTTTTTTCATTGTGTGATTTGAGTCAGATTTGGCTACTTTTTCTAGTGAGATGAGTGATCACAAAAAGACTTTCTCATTGACATATCAATTTAAAGATTTGTTCAGTAATACCACAATTTTTTATCTTTCCTAGATTTCACTAATTATTGTTTTAGAAGTTGGTTTCTACTTTCTTAGGTAGGCCTAGGGTGATTTCTTAATCAAATCAGTTCTATTTTCATCTGAAATGCTCATATTTTTGTTTATAATGTTACTAACATTGGGATCAAATGCCAAAATAATTTTTAGGTTTTAATTCAGTTATTGCATAGCTGAATTTGGGCTGAAGTATATATATATATATAAAATAAAATAATTTTTGCTTGGAAATCACTATATAGTAATTTCAAAGCAAAAATTATTTTATATATATATATATATATATATATATATATAGTAATAATAATAAATTTGGGGCTGGTTTTTCCTTTTAATCTATTCTTTCTTCTCTCTCTCTCTCTCTCTCCTTTTTTTTAAGTGATATTTTGTTATGAGAAAATGTTATAGGATAGCACTTTTGTTATTTGTAGTATTCGGTTACCTTTCAACGGTGGTTAAAGCATCCATATGTCCAGCCTACATTTTGCAGGGCCCCAAAATATTGATGTACTTTATTAACTGATATTAGTTGAGGTGAAGCAGTAATTTATATTTGAAATAAATGTTTGTGATCATTAGTTAGAAATTTATATAATTTTCAAAACTAAAGAGCACTAGTGTGATTAGTATTTACTAGTAAGTACAAAGCAGTTTTATTTCTTTGGCTATTGTCCTGCAGGCCTCTTTACTTTTTGGAATAAGCTAAGTATATTATCTGTTAAACCATGAAGAACACTTGTTCATTGTAGCTCCTTTGTCCTTTGTTTTATTGTTTTAGATTGTCATACAGGTAATGGCCTGTTGATTTCAGGTGGGCGTTTGTTGTTAAATTTTTTTATTCTATAACTTCATAGCAACAGCCAGATCCAAAGGATATTCAAATTAATCTTACCGGATTCCTGAACCCCAAAAATGCCCGGATTTTTATGCAAGAGTTGTGGGATTTGTTGATAAGTGCGCAAGATAATGTTAGTGGAATTCCAACAAAATTCCTTGAACAAAAAAAAGAAGAAATCAAAAAACGCCAGGTAAGCACGTATCTGTTTATTTTCTCTATTGATGTGTTAATCAGAATTAGCAAAGCAGATATTTGGACAGTTGACTCCTTGGCTCCAAATTGGTTCAATGACTACAATTTAAGATGTATCATTGATCCTCATTAGATATACATATACGATTTAAAATGTGCAAATTTATTTGACTTTCAAAATAATAATTGTAAATATATTCTGATATGACCATCTCCCATTTAGGCTGAACAGGAACGAATTCAGGCTGGCTTAAGAAAGCAAGAAGAACATATGAAAGATATTAATAAAGACCGTCACGATGCTGACAGAAGAGATCAAAGGTCTCTAGACAGGTGAGCTTTTTAGATTTTCCAGTTTTTTTTTTTTAAAGCACAAAATTTCCTAGTGTCAAACAAGCAGTTTTCTTACTTTTTCCCTAGAATATATCTAAAAAATTTACCTTACACCTCAGAGAATAATAGTTGCGTTAAACTTCGCAAAGATGATGAGGCTTTATTTTTGAGACTGGTGTGGTGGGGGTCTTCAAATTGAGTGTTTTTGATGCTAGGAACTTTACTATAATAATCTGTAAAATAAATTAACCAGTTTATTTTCAGTGTAGATGAATAATTGAAGTGTCCCTTTTTTATTAGTATATGCAATACTAATTCCGGATTAGTTGGAGATGGTTGCTTTTGACAGGACCTGTTGGTAGGAGTGTTTGAAGACTCTTCCCTCACGACCTTTCAGAAATAAGCGGACAAAGAAGAAGCAACCAGTTACTGATTATTTCCAAAATTTAAAATAATAACATAGAGGCAGTTTTATTATATTTCAATAGAAATAGGGTCTTGAAAGGGTTCAGAATTGAGTTGTAGCTGAAAGATTTAAAAACTATTTTGTCATTTTTAGTTTCTTTTCTAATTGTCTAACCAACTTGTACAATCAATCTTTGGATAATTCTCAATTAATTTGAATAAATATTGTTTCAAGTCAATAATTACTAGTGTTGGAAGATTATTAATCAGCTTAAGCCTAATCTTTGCTGAAAATTTTTTTTTTATATTTATTATTAACCTTCTGTTACCATATTTCTAATAAAAACCATTGCCAGTGATTTTTTTTTGATTTTTTTTTTTTTTAATAATTTTGAAAACACTCAAGAATTTGGAGGGATTTAAAAATATAACTATAGGCAATGAATTGGCAGTCATTACAATATCAGATAGAATGCTTTGCAACAGTATTCTTTCTGGCTCTCTGCTTTCTCAGTTCAAATCATGCCATGGTCAACTTTGCTATTCATCCATTTGAGGTAAATTAAAAAGTACCATTCTAGTACTGGGGTTGATTCTTTTTCTATATCTCTTTCTCACCTGTCCTTCTCTGGAATAATTTGCTGTGTTCAGATCTAGAGGAGAGATGGGCTCCACCAGGCTTTAAAAATGCCCTGAGAAACACTGTCAATAAAGCACCCCTACAACTTCATCAGGAGTTATGAGTTTAAAAAAAATGATATTATCTAACTTTCTTGTTTGTAGCATAATTTTACTTTTTTTTGTATACATACACATATGTGTGTGTAAAGTAGTAGCGTTGGTGCCCCAATAATATGTACCCAGTGGAGTGAGTAGCATTGGAATGGCATGTAGCTGTCGAAACCACGCCAAAATGAACATGTGTAAAATGAAGTCATTTGACAGGTCTAGCCTCAGAATGTGACAACCTGTCTAACCCATGCAGGGAAAATAGATATAAAGCAGTAATGATTATTGACACTTTGTGGTTTTGTATGGTAGAGCCAAGGACGATTTCAGTATTAAAAGGTTTAATGTTTGCTATTTTTTTATATATATACAGGTCAAGAAGTTCTTCTAGAAGTAGGTCATCAAAAGAAAGCAGTCGATCTAGATCTCCACAACGACCTTCAATTGATTCTAAATCACCAAAGTTGGTTTCAGTTGGTTCTCCTGTTAGTAAAGAGGAACCCAGACCATTAGAATCAAAGCTGGATATAATTGATATGTAAGTAAAATTTGAAATTACAGTTTTATTTCTTTTGAATACTTTAACAGTTCAGCCACTCTTCATTTAACAACTAGGTTCCACACGACCAACATGTTTGTAAAGTGAATTCCTCACTTAAAAACTAGTTTCTGTTCCAATGACCTTATCATAAAATATCTTTAGATATTATTTTAGAAGTGCTTCTTCGGTTTTGTCAAAGGTACAACAACCTCCCTGGTGGTTGTGCCATGACATATTGCACCCAGTACATCCTGTAAAGTGTTGGAATGTATGTAAGCAAAATGTCAGAGTCCGGCATGTCTGAAAAGTTAATATCCCTGATTAAGTACTGAGTTGGTTTGACAACTGGCTCAGCCAATGGTAGCATAGATAAACAGGTGTTAAATGGTGGTGGTGATGATAAAGTCTATGAAAGTAGGAAAAGTAAGAAATATCAGTTTTACATTACATGAATTGTCTAAATGAAGACATTTATAATGGTCTAATGGAAACATTATCTTAGTAACTCCTACAAACATTAAAAAAATGTTTTGAAACATGAAACGGATTTGTTGGACAAAGAAGGGACAAGAATATGTAACATAAATAAATTGCAGAAAAGAAATTTAAAATGTATATAACTAATGTGGTTGGTGTTAGGAAGGGCTTCCAGCCATATAAAAAAACCAAGCCAAAATACAGGTCCGTATGGGCAAGACGTATCTGGACCTGACTTGTCTCTTAATGTGACAACCCGTCTATTCCATGCAAGTGTGGAAAATGGAATTTAAACGATGATGATAACATATATACACAAAAAATTTACGAACATGAGTAAGATGAATCGTTAGACGAGATGGTTAGCTCTTAATAATTTGGCAGAATATATCTAAAAATGAGTTGATTAGTAAAGTATTTGTAGTATTAGGTTGTCTCACATGAAATGGAAAGAATAAAATTGTTTTTAAGTGTTTAATTTATTCAAAATAAGATCCTTGTTTACATTTAACCTTCGCCCAACGTTCCTCTAAGGCATATATTCCATCTTCAAAGAATTTATCTTTTGCACTGATAAACTGTCCGAATGCTTCAATTACCTCTTCTCTATTTAAGAATGTTTTATTGTGTATAAAAAGCTCAAAATGCTAGTAGGAGATATATCAGGAGAATAGGGAGGATGTTGCAAAATTTCATAATTCAGACTTTGCAACTTGTGGACCGTAGCTTGAGAGGTGTGAGGCCGTGCATTATTGTGAAGCAAAATTGGGCCATCTCTAATCACTAGTCTGGGATGCTTCTTCTTCAATGTTTCATGCATACGATCAATTTCCTGACATATGATGTTGCTGTTACAGTATTGCCTTGTTGCAATAATGAATAATCCCCTTTGCAGACCACCATGCAGTGACCATGAACTTCTTAGGGTGCAATGGTGGTTTTGGGTAGTGTTTCGGTGACTCTTCTGCATCTAACCACTGTCCAGTCCTTCTGCTGTTATCGAAGAGTATCCATTTCTCATCACACGTAATGAGTCGATGCAAAAATGGTTCTCTTTCGAGCCGAGAAACCAACATTGAGCACACTGTTTCTTTGAATCTCATTAAGTTGATGTGGAACAAATCTGTCCATCTTTTTTACTTTTCCAATTTTCTTCAGGTGTCGAGAAACAGCTGAGCGAGATGTCTGGAGCTCAGATGAGATTTTTCGAACTGTTGTTCTCGGATTTTGTTTAACCAAAGCATTCAATTCATCATGGCGAATTACTGATATGGGTCTCCCTCTTGGTTCATTTTTAAGGCTCTCATTTCCTGAACGAAATCTTTGAAAACATCTCTGGACAGTTCTGGTAACAGAATCGTTACCAAAAGCTCGCTTAATGTTTCGTAGAGCTTCTGAGGCCGAGTGACCCAGCTTGTATTTGTACAAGAAAACCACTCAGTATTGTTCAGTTGTCAACATTGTCATAGGATTGTGGGTAGCGATTTTGAATGGTAATATTGTCTGGAATAAAAGATAGTTAAGATTAAACACAAGCATACACATAATTGCGCTTATAAATGGCTGATAAAGAAAATTATTAAAAATACATTTCATGTGAGGCAACCTAATATCTTTATTAGTGGACAAATAGTTGTGAAAATCTGTAGTATTAGAGTATGAACTTTACTTTTTAATGTGAGGTAGTTGTAGTACTGTTTAGTTTTTTCAAAAATGTCTTGCTAATGTGGTTTCATATTGTAGAGGACGTTAAATGAGGAGTGGCAGTGTTTATTTACTCAACAATGAGCTATTTTTTATACTATTGACTTTCATGAAATTTAATGTCAAATTTTACACAAAACATTGTTAGTAGAAGAAACCTTGCTATTTGTATTGTTTTCATTATTTTTTTTTTTTTTTCCATTTCAAATAGCAATGAAGATGCAGAGAAAGAAAATTTAAAGAATCTTGACAACAAAAAGAAAATTGAGGATAAATCTACTATAAAGAATAAAGAGGTGATTAAAAAAGATAGAAAATCGAGGTCTTCGTCTCTTGAAAGACGAGAAAAAAGTCATTCAAAAAGTCCTAAATATCGGCGTCGGTCACATTCTCAGAGCAGGTAACATTTTGCTTTTGTTTTACTGTTGGAAACTACCATATTTTATGGCAGACGTATTCTTTTATATTGGTTTCAGTTTAAGTTGCAAGACATAGACAAATATACACAAGGGGCCTCAGTTAGTTTTATAGATAAGTGTTCCAGTTTGATCAATAGAACAGCCAGATTGTGAAATTCATCTGCAAGTGATTGAGCATTCCAGTCTCATATACCCCTAACTTAATTGTCTGGGAGATTCAGTTTAACACAGGGTGTGACAAGGCTAGCCCTTTAACCCTTTAGCATTCACATTAATTTGTCAAATGTCATGTTATCTGTTCACATTATTTTCAGTTAATCGTACTCAAGAGGGTTATCAATTTTATTTGTTTGTAATTTTCTATGTGCAGGCTTGAAATTTTGTCAGTAGATCTTTAAATATCAATAATTTACAATTATATAATTTTACCTGATTTTTTGGGGGTTAAATTTTATGGGCAGGTGAAATTAATTAATAGGGTCATTTGAAGTATCAACCAGGTGCAAATTCTGGTTTAATTTTAAATACATTGTTTTCAACATAATACGTGATATATAAGGATCACTAAACCTTATGTCAGTGCTCCAGTAATTCCACAGTCTTGGGAATTGTTTTATACCGATCATAATATTTACGGTAAAAAATACTTGCATTTCCGCAGCATCTGTTGGTTGCCATAGCAGATCGGGTTTTCTTCAATTTGAAATTTGTTGTTGGGCATATCGATTAATCTCTTCTGCCACAACTTCGAAGAAAGTTTGTGGTAAAAACAAAAAGAAATAATCCAGTGCTTTAGTATCGGGAGTTAATGTGTGTTGTGGACCAGTATTTTGAATAAAATCGGGAACATATATCGGTGTGGTATTTTTCAATGGCGTCCTGGAGATCTTCGTTTTCATTTTCAAAACAACAATCACCGTCTGACGAAATTTCAGAAATGTAAACATCTGATTCATTTGAAGATAAATCACTAATATTATCTTTTGTTTCTTGTTCATTTTGAATGTCATCGAGTATAAAATCTTCAAAGTCGGTATCGCTACTTTCATAAGCCATGTTGATACACAAAAAATCTGTTCTACTTTCAACGTTAAAAAAAACGTGTTGTTTCACTATATTAAGTATTAATTTTCGCGGTAAGGGCCTAATCTCGAATTGACGAGATTTTAATGACGGTATTGTTTATTTTTAGAACAATATTTTAATGTAGGTGTTATCGGCTGATTTCAGGCGGATTGAACAAATGAAGGGGAAATAATTGCGGCCGGTTTGGGGCGGTTTGAACACTAAAGGGTTAAATAACAGTTACAGTCTATCTGAAATGCTTGTATAGTTTCTATGTACGAGATTTTATCCACAATTCATTGGTCAATCTATGGCTATAGTAGCAGATATTTGTGTAATTATGGGTAAGCACCCAATGTTATAAAAATGAATAGCTCAACTCCATATATAAAACCTGAGTATTTTTGGCCTTGTTTCGTTTTGTTTTTTATTTATAAAAAAAGAATTGGTTTTACATGCCATTAAATGTGATAATTTATTAAGATTTGAAGAACCTATCTACAGGACCCTTTTATTTTTTTCTTCCCAGATCTGTTTCAAGACATCGATCACCAAAATCTCATAAGTATAACTCACCTCGAAAATCTCCACGGAGACGGAGTATTTCTCCTGAGAAAAAAAGAAGTCCACCATATTGGAAGAGATCAGTATCGCCAAGGAAAAAACACAGTCCTCCACCTCGTAAAAGGAGGAGCCCATCTCCTCGGAAACACCGTAACTCACCAAGAAAAAGGAGGAGTCCGTCGCCACGGAAACGGAGAAGTCCTTCACCCCGGAGAAGGCACAGTCCATCTCCATGGAGACGACGTAGTCCCTCTCCTCGTAAGAAGAGAGCCATGTCGCCTAATAGACCTATCAGCTCATTCAGAAGAAGAATGAGTCCAAATCAAAGGAAATGGATTGGCTCAGCTTCACCCAATCCAAATAATAGACGTACTCCACCAGGACGCCGTCCTATGAGAAGGAGGTAAGATTTGTCATTCTGTTTAACCATTTCAGGAATTTTGATCTGTTATTCAAAATTGATAAAACTGAAAAGTTTTCATAAAATAATTCTTAATGTCCTTTTCTACATGAAACTGCATTAGCAAAACATTCTCAAAAGGTGTAAAAATACTGGCTGCATTACATTAAAAATGGAAGTTTATTGTAGCTTTTGAAATGCCCATTATTTTATTTATAAATATATATAACCTATTTTTGTTCAGTTTGTCTGACAACAGCAAAAAAAAAAAAAAAAATGTAATACTTAGTAAGTAATTTGGTTTTTAACAGTGAGATGTCTATGTTGTCATTTTCCTTTGTAACAAGTTCAATAAAAGTGTATTCTTCTGTGAAGTTGAGTGAACCCATTTTCTTATGCTTTAACTCTTAGCAACCTGTGCTACATGAAACCACATTAGTATGTTGTTCTTGAAAAGCATAAAATAATACTATGACTACATCACATGAAAGATTGAAGTCTTTACCCTAATACTGCAAATTTTCACGATTTGTTCACTAGTAAAAAATACAGTAACATTTGAATTAAGAAATCAGTTTTTAGATATTTTCTACTCAATCTTTACAGTGTTAAAGACATAAACATCTCAATTTTCCATTTCAAGTACTCAAAGCTTTCCAAACTTTTCACATTGGTGATACGTTTTAAAAATAACATTTTTCATGACACCTTAACTTTTGTTAACGATATGAAATTGAAGTAGTGTTGTCAAATTTGACATTACTCTTTCAGTACCAAATTGCCCCTAGTTTTACGATATAAAGCTGTTTGTTTTAAAGGGTTTATGTTTATAATTTAATGTAAGAACATTTATTATGTTCCAAACAAACACCAGATAAACAATGAGTTATATTTCTAATCCTTCGAAATATTTGTTTATTTGAAAATCATAGGCAGTGTTTTACAATTAGAAATATGGTAATGGAAGTGTTAATTTTGCTACACCTAAAGTTTATTGTCCACACAATTTAGAAAGTTGATCTACTCTATAAAAATAATGTAAAATTTCATATTGTATTTATATTAGAGACATTACTTTACTTCTCAGGTCTCCCAGCTCCAGTTCAGTTTCCAGCAGTTCCTCTGAGTCATCATCAAGTTCAAGTTCAGCTGGTAAATCAAAGCGCACTGCTGAAAATTCCAGAAGGGTAAGTAATTTGGTTGAAACAGGCTTGTATAATAATTAGTTTCTCCAGTTATTACTGACCTGGGTCTTTTGATTTTCTCCATTCTTTCTTTTCTAAGGAGAACTGTTCATGTCCATCAATTAAAACATAGACTAAGTGACTTTCTATCAGTTAGATATTATTATTTTGTTTCCATATTTTATTAACTTCAAATGTCTGAAAAGCAAAGATGATGGAAAATATTACAAAAGCGTAGATATTCATTGCGAGAGTATTGTTAGAATATTGTAATTTTTTACAATGAAAGTTACATTATATATATACATATATATATAATGTACGTATGTAGTTCTCTTGAATGTTCAAAGGTGTTCAAGAAAGATGCTTTTCCTCCAGAATATAAATTTTAATTATATTTAAATATAATTCCATCGTCTTTACTCTTAACTTTATAGAAATGATTAATGGCTGCTTGTCACTGGGATTGTCGATACAGTTGAATATATAACATCTCCATATTGTGCTGATGATAATCGAGACAGAAATTTTTCTTTTTATCCCGATTTATTATTTCCCTACAATTTAAAATCGTCCAAATTGATTTCTATTTCCTATACACATGAATTACATTTATTTAACTTTGCATGTCCCTTTACATGATAATGACATCTTTTCCAGGCCCATCTCCATAAGAATTTCTAAGCAGGATATAACAAAACATTTTGTGCAACTGAATACTCTGTGAAACTATAGGCTAGGCTCAATTTTCAAAGACAATTGGTGGATTTAGTCTTTCACCAGTGCTACTGCTGTCTAATTTCTAGTTCACAATAAAATTAGATTTCCTGTTAAAATAGAAAACATTACCAGTAATTTTGGTGGGTAAGTGAAATTAGTGTTGGTGAGAAACTGGTAAGAAAAGTTACTTGGGTGGTTGTTAGTTTGTTTTTATGAAGAGAAATATTACAGTTATTGGTGGAATTTGAGTAGCAAGTTTGAAGAAGTACATTCTAGATGCTGTATTAAATACTTTATGGTGAGATGCTGTGATTTGAATCGAGGTTCGACAATTTTTAATTAATCAGAAGTAGATTTCCTACCTAAATGGTGGTGGGTGCAGGTGCAATTTTGTACAGGTGTAAACCAATAATTTCAGATCCAGTACTGAATATCTTTGATACAATTTCCAGGATAGGTGAGTGGAGAAAACAGTATGAGTGGGAAGTTATTGAGAACGTCTTTGGAACAACATTTGTTATGCTTATCAATAATGAATCGCATTGACAGTGGAAGTGGAATATAAGAAGAGGGTTGTTTTGTAGAAACCATGAAATTGGAAAGAGGCTGAATGCGGAAAATACGGAGGCAACAATAAATGTTTAATAAAGAAAATAAAATTTACAAAGAATGGCAAAACAGTGATTCTAAGTTCAGCTGTTTAGAAGAAGGAAGTGTATGTTTTTTTTTATATATATTTCTTTGTCTTATCACAACACTGTATTTAGTGTTTTTTTTGGACAAGTGAGACATTTAAATGTTTGCATATGTGTTGAAACCCTAATCATTTCAGATGGAAAAAAAAAAAAAGCTATGGAAGTATTTTGAATGGTTTGTTTTTCTGGATAACGACTGGAATATTCTTCATGTGTGTTATTGCTGTTATTAACTTGAAAACCAAAGAAATTATCTTGTGTTTGTTGCAACTCCTCTCTACTGTGCTAAATCATATTGTGTGTGAGTAGTTCCACACAGCACCACTAGGAGTGTATAATTTAACCTTGTGGGCTTTGGATTTCTTTCATAGAAAGAAGGCAGCAAAATACAAATATACTGTTTTTCAGTTGATCAACTTCTGAATTGAAAGTCTCTCAATTTTTTTTTATGACGATGTTTGGACAGTTTGCTTCTGTTAGAGATAAATTAATATTAGGGTGGAATCTGAGACTATAAGCAACTTCTATGTCTAATATTTACAGTTGTTATAAAACGGTTACAAATTCAGTATAGCATTCGCAATTTAATTGATCAGTACTGTTCTCTTGTCTGCTAAACAATGCAGTGATTAATGCTACAATATTATTAGCTTTTTTGGCATTTCACCCTAAGTTAGTCTATTTCTTTTTTACTGAAAACCAAACAGAGACACTGCTGATTTGTTGAAGTTATTCTATTTTTGGAAGCACACATCCAGTGTTGAAACCTCTCCAAAAACGGCAACTGGAGGCCAATTTATGTTAAAACCAGGACAGTTTCAGAAAGTTTGAAAACTTGTCATTGCTGGATGTTTGCTCTCAGCTGATAATCATAAAATATGGATTGTTCAGGTAAGTTGCTTTTGTGTCATTTTTAAAAAAACGTTTTGTGTAAATTGTTACCAACACAGTTGATCAATGGTATTGGCAAATGCTTGCTGTTGTGTGAGTATATTTGAAATGACTGCAGTCTGATTTTGTAGAGTATAGAGAAAGGAGTAATTGTAAAATTTATAGTTCTGTGTTAATTTTTTATTTTTTTAATATGCATTTATTTTTTGTATTTTTATGTTTGTGTTAGCATATATAGAATATATTACTCTATATGACATACAGTTTCACGGTTTGCTTGTTAATTAGTTTGATTTTGAATTATTCATTCTTCTCTTAGGCAGGGTTTTCTAACAATTTTTCATCCATTTCTAACAAATTTTCATCCATTTTACTCATGTGGAAATTTTTTGAAAGTAAATTTACCCCTACTTTGTTTTTGTTCAGTAAGTTTTTAGATTACATCTCCATAATACAGCAATAAAGAGAAATAGTAAAATATTCAAACAATGCTTGTATGAAGCTGAATTCTCAGCTTTTAATTGCTGAGAATATATATAAAGGATGATGTGCTCTAGTACAGAGATAAGCTATAATAATAGCTTATAAAATAGGGTGAAGACCCTTAAATAAGGGATGCCGTTGGCCAATGGCAACTTCTTTTTCTGTTTTTTAAGGGTCATCATGTTATTTTATTAGCTATTTTGTTTTAACATTATTTTATGTTCAAATTACAATGATAGCTGAAAACGTTATTTCGCTTACTTATGAACGACTAATGATGGACAGATTCCAGTATTAGGACCTAATAGAGAAAGTTAATATAAACAGAGATCTGTATGATTTGTAAGTTCAAAAAAGTCGAAAGAAAACAAATTAATCTTTTATGCCAAGCTCAAACTTCAGGCTGTTTTTAATTATAATTGAAAAAGATGTGTTCAAATCTAGAATTTAACCCAAGTTTTAAAGGATTATAGGAGAGGGGGATGTTTAGTGCTTATGAAAGAGGAGATAGCTGAGTTTTCACATTCTTTGTTATTTCAGACTGACTGAGATGGTAGTGTATTGTTATGTGTTAGAAGTTATTACTTATTTTAGACTCAGTGTGAGGCACAGCCTCATAATCATTTCAGGTTTCCAGGTAGGTGGGGTCACCTATATAAAAGGAAATGTAGGGAATTCTTGGGATTTTTAGAATTAAATGAATACATGCATTATGTGGGATTTGGAAGAAGTAAAATGTAGTTAGCTGGTTCAAAGTAGCTATTGGATTTATATAGAAGCATTTAGGGTCAAACAATAAAACAATCTATGAAATAAAGTCCATTGTTTACCGTGTGGTTAGTTTTTGTTACTGCTGGAAATGGTTGTAATGGTAGTAGAAGGGGTGGAATAAGTTAAGGAGCTCTTTGCACAAAAGGCTGGCTGTGTAAACAATGTGGTATGGCAGAGATATATTTGGTGGCTGTAGAGAAATAGGGTGAACCTGAATGTTAACTTACATGATAGTTGGAGCATAAGTGAACTGAGAGAGCAGCTAAGTATTCAAGACATTAGCTACTGTGCGTATGAAAGACAGCCATGTTGATACGACATCTGCTGAGTGGGAAATTATACGGTGACAATGGAAGGTTCCTATGTAATTGATAAAATGACACCTAATGAAAAGAAGTAGCAATATGCTAGATGTGGTGTTAATAGCTAATACAGAGTACTCTGTCAAATTAGAGTGAATAACTATTTCAGACTGAGAAATTCAATGTAACATACTTTCAAGTTTTGGAGTGAGTTTCTTCATCATCATCGTTTACCGTCTATCTTCCATGCTACCTTCCAGCAATTTTGTTTAATTTCTTGAAAAAATATAACCCAGTGCTGGTAGACCACTCTGATGTTGTATTCTATTCTTAAAGTACTCATCATAGAGTCCTTCCTGGTTTCAACTCTTTTAGTCTCCTCATATGACACAGATATGGCATACTTTTCTTAGCCAAATACACAATGAAAAACAGGAAGGGTAAAAGGTGAACTCCATTAAATATATATGTGCTTGGTGGGTACATTGAAAATGTGGTATGATAGGATTATTAAATAATGTGACTGCTTCATTTAAGTTTGGGATAATTATAGGGGAAGCTATAGAGCTTTGGAATGGTGTAAAAGTGTTTTGTTACTTCCATGGCATGCTGAATGGAGAAGGAATAAAGTATCGGTGAGAGAGAGCAAGGCAATGAATTGCAGATGATGGGGGAATGTTGTGAAGAGAAATGTAATGAGATGGTTGGGCTAGGAAGGTAGAAGAAAGGGAAGAACAGGAGAGTACTATAAACAGTATTAGACATTCCACCTTTTCTAGACAGTAGTCAAAGATATGTGGTTTTAATGCTATGAACTGGTTATTCACATTGATTTTATTATTCCTTTCTGCCTTTAGCTTTTGTTTTCCCCGGTTACATTACATACTATCTCTATCTCCTGCCCTTCCTCATGCAAGTAGGATGTAAAATTGCTGAACTTACATCCAAAATGTTAACGAAATAATAAAACCATGGGCTGTAATAGATACCATGTGAAATGGAGCAAGAACTTGAAAGCTTAATATTTAATGCCCTGTACTGCATTAGCAAGACTCTTGGATAATACAACAGAAGACTGATTGCATTATATTAAAAATTGAAGTCTTTACTGCAAATTTTCATATGTTCACTAGTAAGAATGAATTAACAGGCATGTTCTGTTAAATCCTTACAGAATGTTAAGAGTTAAGTGAACATAGAGATCTATTGATAGACTAGCAAGGACTGCTTCTTTCAAACTGTGGGATAACTTGGTTTATGTTATCCCTCCATATCTATGGCAAGCATGTTCATTAATAGATAAAGATTTTTTTCTAATATAAAAAATTTATATAATTTGAAATACTTTGAGTGCCAAGCATGTGCACCTTCATGTATATATAATATAGTAAAAACCTAAAAGTATGTCAAACTCACAATGCTGGTACTTTCAGTGTTTTGATGATGTATGATTTTGTTTTTGTTTATATTGTATTCGTCTTAATTTCAAAGAAAAAGTATAACTTATCATTTTTAGCATTATATAACTTTTTCTTTGTCAGTCCCATTCTCTCCATTGGTGATTCACAGAAGTAAGAAAAAATTCTCTACCAGAGAGAA
The DNA here is from genome assembly GCA_964016885.1 of Eledone cirrhosa. Lineage (NCBI taxonomy): Eukaryota > Metazoa > Mollusca > Cephalopoda > Octopoda > Eledonidae > Eledone > Eledone cirrhosa. The sequence goes on along the minus strand of OZ024745.1, from coordinate 33,097,994 downwards.
GTGGTATTGATCCGGCTTTGAATCTGTTGCATGTAATAATGGTTGACCACATATTCCAATTGAGCAGAAAAGCGATATCACTAATGGTCATCTTAAAATTGTGTGCCATCATCATATTCTTTTTTTTTTAATAACACCCAAATAATAATACAACCAACTTTCTTATTAAATTGGTGTTTCATGCACAATACAGTTTTTTTGTTAATATAACCTCACTATCAAGATAAAATTGGGATTATTCTTGTTATAACCAACAGAATTGTTTGTACTAGAGATTTCCCCACAGATCTGTTTTCTTTGATTTTCACTTGATAGTTCAAATTTATATTCCCAGACAGTCTGTTTTATGGCATTGTTTTTTTTTTTTTATGTTTTAATATATAAGTTGTGTAAATAATTTTATATTATATAAGTCAGAGATTAGTAATAGGTTACAGCCCTCAGTTGGATATTTGATGCGTTATCCCAGAACCTCATGTAATATGTGTATGTCCATAGGCAAAAGTAAAAAAAAACGTGTGCGCCATTACAAAAAGCTGATGCTTAGTCTCAGAATTTTTCAGCTTAACATGATTATTTTGTAAAATAAATGAATGTTTTAAAAATAGATTACAATTGTATGCGTAATTGTAAAGAGAAAATTAAATATATTTAGAATGATTTTAAAGATTTTCAAATAATCATAAATATATTAATGCAGCAATAGCATTTACTTGCTTATTTGGTATGGGAAATATTTGGGGGGTTTTCTTTAATATAAAACATTCAGAAATGGTTTTTAATTCAGTAATAATGAAATTTTTGTTACAAACAAATCATTGGCTTCAAATGCTTCAAGCATTTTATTCAAGAAAAGAAAATATAAAAATATTGATCCAGGACTTTCCATGAAATACAATTATTGATTTTTGTTTTGTTTTTCAGGTTCACTATATTTGTGTAGGTTTTAATATTATAATTTTAACATTGTTTGTCATGACATAATCCTCATTTTCTTAATGTTTTATATATATATAAAGATATATATATTTATTGAATGTGTTGTCTTTTCTTTACTTTTTTGTTTAGAAACACATTTTTTCCATGTATATTTTTCATACAATTTCATGTACGAAATATATTTTAATTTTATCTTTATATAATGGGGAGCACAATTTTTATTTGACTGCAAAGAGACCAGTTTGACAGCAGCCATTATATATCTCATTTGAATTTTAAGGTATATATTGGATAGGTATCTTTTTATGTCTCTCACTCACTCTTGTTACCTCTTTCTTTTCTTACACTCTCTTCACTTTAGTTTGGTTGTAATGCTCAGGATTTTAACATTATCAAATGTTGTCTATTCATAGGATAATAAGCAAGGTCATAATCATGAATCTGCAAAGGCTACTTCTCCTGTAAAGTTAGGTATACAGCAGCGACGCCATTATAGAACTCATGAAGACACTGTTGAAAGTTCAACTTCTTCTTCTTCTGAGGATGAAGAACCACCTCACAGTAATTATTTCTTTTTAAATAAACTTTGGCACATTTTATTAGAAATATAAATTTCTATGATTAATTTTTTTAAATGCAAATTTTTCTTATTTTAATAATGGTTAATTTATTATTTTTGCTTTCATTCTTCAGCAAACCTTGTCTGACCTTCAGTCAATTAAGTTGATGTGAACAACTGCAAAAGTATGGGCAGGGTGATGTTCTGTTGGAGAAAGATTAGGCATTGGCAACCAGATACAATGTGGGTGACAAGAGAAAGATGGTTAATTTGGGGACATGAGACTAGCAATTTTCAAGGGACAAACGAACCCAATTCAGTTCGTTAGGTGCCTTTTTTTCTGAATGTTGTCTACAAGCAGTAAACCATTGAGGGTCTCAATGAGCCATGTAGGGAGCTGAAATATTTTCTGGCTTTAAAATGGAAGTCTTGCATTTGCTTTGTCATGCTTGCAGGTTGAAATGACTCAATTTTGGATTGATTTGTTTCTGTTTGTAGTTATGCAGGGGCGACATGAGGTGTCCATGCTGCATGTGGATATTTTTTGTGTACAGGAGATTAGGAAGTGGAGAGTGGTATTATCTGCATACGATTTGATGTGTGTTAGATATAGCAAGTAGGTTGTTTATGTACAGGAGGAAGAATATGCAGGACATAACTGTTGTAGAGGTGGTGTTTCGATTTCTTTTGACAGAACATCAAAATATATCTGAATCGTCATTCTACTTTTATTTTCCATGCTGGCATGTGTTGCACTGGTTGTCATAGTCATGGTCATATAACCCTGTCTTATATGTTCCATATCTGAATGAAAATCAATATAGTGTTTGGTGCAATTATTAGTTTCTCTTAAATTGAAATCATCTTTTGGGTATATGAAATTATTCATCAAATCTGAAACTTTATGCGATGAAGCAGGAGGGATAACTCCTTAGATCTGTCGATTTAAGTTTAGCTTACTTTCACAATACATTGCTTTGTGGTTAGTTTTATGAAGGGCAGCCAGCCATTCAATCCTTATTAGAATGTCAATTAATATAAGTTGAATATAGAAACCTGACTATAACAGATGAGATATTTCTACTTGTTTTACCTCCATGTTAAGTTGTTTTCTTCTTGATGAGAGATTAATTACAGATACTTAGAATATTATCATAGGCAGCAAATTGGCAGAGTCATTAGGACATCAGATGAAATGCTTTGCTGTATTCATTTCAGCTCTTTGCTGTCTGAGGTCAATAAAAAAAATACCAGTCTGGTACTGGGGTCGATTCTTCCTCTATGTCTCTACCTCACTATCCTTCTCTGGAAGAAATCTGCTGTATTTGGTTTGGACCTGGAGATGGATGGGCTCCACCAGTTTTTAAAATGATATAGAAACACCACTGTTTGTCAATATGGTGCTCATATGACTCCTTCAGGAGTTACGGAATCAAGAGATTGTAGAATTTGTATTAACTATGGAGAAGCTTTATCAAACAATATGTTTGTGTGCAAAATTATTGACACGTGGTGTAACTATATTTAACTCTTAGTGTCCTGTACTGCATTAGCAAGATATTCTTGAAAAGTACACACCAGTACTATGAATGTATCACATTAAAAATTTACTCTTGTACTGCAAATTTTTACAATGATCTTTCCACTAGTAAAGACACTTTAGATATTTTAAGAAACCTCATTTTTAGATATTTTATTATTAAATTATGACAGGCTGTTAAAAGTTAATGGGGTCAACATCACATTAAATTTCAAGTTATCTTCTAACAATATATTATGAGTATGTCTATTATTATTCTCCTCATTGGATAAGTGGTTTTTACTGTTAGGCATAGGCTAAGTAGATAATTTAACTCTTGTCACCTCTCTATTTGCTTAATCTCTGCTAGCTGCTATTTTGCAGCTGTTTTCTTTGTACCGGGGTTGTTCAATTCCCAGATAGAACAACTTTCTTTTACTGGTTATTACCCTTGGGAGGAGATCATAGATGTGTATTTGAAGTTTTTCTTTGTTTTGTAAAACCGAAGAATATATATTTCATTACAAACTGACTTGTTGTTCTAGAAGAATCTCGAGACAGAAGAGACAAGAGGTCAGAATCACCAATACGAAATCGTCGTTATCCGTCACCTTCTCGACCCAGAGACAGATATGGAAGGAGGGACCTTATTCGTGATCCTGGTTCACGGCGAATCAGAAGAAGACCGTCTCCGTACTCTATGCGCCGGTCACCGTAAGTGTTGTTTATTACTGTAGGCTTTATAAATCTTCTTATCAGGACATACGGCTGTGGTCAAGAAATTTGCTTCACAACCACGTGGTTTCTGGTTTGAACCCATTGTGTGGCACCATGAGCAGGTTTCTTCTATTATGGCATTTAGACAACCAATCCCTTATGCATGAATTTCTTGATGGAATCTAGGAAAACCAATTGTGTGTGTATCTCCATACATTGTCATATCAACACCATTTAAGTAGCTGGTGACAATTACTTATGTCCTATAACTTTTTAGGAAGGTCATCAGTATATACTATACTTTTTTAAAAAATAAAGTATCTCCACCCCCACTCCAAATGTTTTGTCCAACTCATGCTTGTATAAATTGTATTAGGTTCTGTTTATCTAGGCACCAACACTGGTGATGTCATGTAACCAACCAAATTGTCTTTCTACTCTATATTGTCTCCGTATGATCACCATCCACTTTACTATGTGTACTGGGTGTATTTTATCATGGCACAAGTATTTGTCAAGATCAAAGGGTCCTTCTCTCTACCCTATGTTGATTTGGTTCATTCATCAGCCACTTTACGGGGGAGGTGTACTGTGTGTATTCCATCAGGATGTTTCTGAATATACCTTACTGTCCCACTTGTGCCAACATGAAGAAACCTAGAAGAATTTTGTAAATTGCTCTCAGGTTTTTCTATTCTGCTTGAATAAATCATTTTATTTATTTTTCAGTTATCCTTATGCACCCAGAGGCTGGTCTCCTCAGCAAAGATATCGCAGATCACCTCCTCGCTATGCATCTCCCCCCAGACTTAAAAGGTCAGTTCAGTAATATTTCACGCGTGTTTCTCTGTTGTTGAATCTTCAAATTTGGCATGGTAGATTCTATTTAACCTTTTCATTACCATATTTATAATGAAAGACTCTGCCTATGATTTTCAAATAATTTGGAAAACAATCGAGAATTTGAAAGGATTTAGACATATAACTAACTTTCTTGTTTAGCTGGTGTTTGGAGTGGAACAATTTAACAAACATTCTTACACAAAGTTATGATGGAAGGTTTTTAAAGCGAACACTTTAAAATAAGCCATTTTGTATCCTAAAACCAAGGTCAATTTCTGACTGTCAAAATAGTTAAATGTTTCATTTCAATTCAAAATGCTATATTTAATAAGGTATTTTTATCGTAATATAATTAGTAATTATGATTATTATTCTAAACTATTACTTCTGCTCATGTGTTCAAATTATTGAGTTGCAGTATATCATATAAAGGAAGTTTGAGTGTTTTACATAATACAATGTTGCATGTGTAAGTATTGTTAAGCCATTTATTTTCAAATGTTACCTCTTTTTTAATTAAAATATCCATTCTAATCATTAATCTCTATTTCATTGTTTTATAGAAGTCCACCTCACTCACCCATGCGAGGTAGAGATCGACCTCGTACTAATCGCCCTAGAGATATTTCTAGATCTCCATCGCCACGACGCCGAAACATTCCTTCACCTAACCAAATGCGGCGAAGACATCGGAAAGTTACACCAGATTCCCCTCCTCCTCGTCAGATGAGGCAACATTCACCTTACGCTAGGTCCCCTCCCAGAATGAAGGGGTCACCATCACATTCTCCATTGCCACCAATTCGTCAGAGAAGAAACATCTCAAAGTCTCAATCTCCTTCTCCTCGAAAAGTAATCCATGGTGGCCATTCTTCATCAGAATCACCTCCAAGAGTGATGAAAAAGGTCTTGCCGGGATCAACTAAGAGAGATCATAGTGAATCAGAATCTCCTGTTGGCCGTGATGCTTCACCGCAGATGGCTGTAATGTCAAGGCGACAGATTCCAGCAACACAGCACCAGTCATATCTGAAGCAGAAGTCTTCTTCGATGTCTGGTTCTGCATCTCCATCACCTGAACGTTTCCGACAATCAGCGTCACCTCTTCGTCAAAGGACAGGTAAAACTGCAGCAGTACATCCACACTCTGCAGAGAATCTGTCTCCTGTGGCATCACACCAAAGGAAAGCTAGAGATGTATCTGCTTCTCCAGAAAAAGTGAACACTTCTTTGAAACTTCCCAAGAAACGGTCATTATCTCGGAGCGTATCAATGAGCCGTAGCCCCTCTCCAGTTCTGTCCAGAAGGAAAAAGTCATTGTCCCCTCCAGCTAAGAAAGCTCGAGATGATGTTGAATCGAGCAAGCAGAGGGATTCTCCAAAAAAGACTAAAAATTTGCCTAAAGATCAACAAAGATTAATAAGCCAAGATTCCTATAAATCAAGACCACTTTCTTCAAACTTATCGTTAGCTCCAGAATCTATTTCTGTTGACACGAACCATCCTTCTCTCGAAAAGGTGTATCCAGGGGATGCAGTATTCCAAGATACTTCTGAATCTCCAAAGAAAAAGCTTAAAACAGATTCATCTGAGAAGAAGAAAAAGAAGAAGAAATCTTCATCATCTGAGGTATGTCAGACCCATCTTCGTATCTATCTTGTTCTGATAAATTACTGTAAAATATGTTGTGGGATTGTCGGCTTCCTTAGATAAAGAAATAGTTGGTGTCTTTATAGAATTATGTCTTAGTGGTTATATATTTATAATGTGTAAAACCACCTCATTGTGTTTTAAGTTTGCCTGCAATGTCACTGGTGCCATCAGCCATTGCCTTTTGCTTGGACATCATTGGTGTAGAGAAAAGAAGGCTTTCATACATGGGCAACTGCTTGTCTTCCACAAAAATTAAAAATGAATTAAAAAAACCTTTCCCAGGCTTGCACCTGCTATGATTGAAGAGAGTATTTATAATGTGTGTCTTATACTTTAGGGATCTGACAGTGATGCTGCAACAAAGAAAAAGAAAAAGAAGAAGAAGAAAAAGAAGCACAAGAAACATAAGAAACATAAGCACAAGAAGGGCAAAGAAGAAGAGGAGGTTCGTTGTGTATAGTTTAAATTATTGATATGAATTTATTCTAAACACCTTTGATTGAGTAGTGTTAAACTTTCGACTTAATGAGTATTAAAGTTGTAGCTTGTGTAATGTTGAAATCATGTACATCTATAACATTTAGAAATTCCACATTATTAATGTTCTTCATGCAGTCTTACATTCTTTTTCGTAGTTTTTTCCTCCCCACCTCCATATTTCTTGGAAGTTTAGTTGAAACAGGGAAATCTTTGAGAAATATTTGTGTGTTTGTTTTTCTGAACACCTCTTATGAATTAATAACTTCCTTGGATGATATCTTAATCAACAGATTTGTTGGTTCTGTAAATGTCATCTTAAGTTTTTGTTTGACTTGAAGTTCTCTTGTTTCTGAAATAATTGAAGTGAACTATGTTACGTCAATCATAGTTATCCTATAGTTACCTACAATATTTGAAAAATTATTGTCTCTTGTCTCTACACAAATAAATGTTTATATAACAATGCTCAGTATAGAGCTTTCAAAAATCAATTTTCTGCTATCTTAAACAAATTAGCTTTAATGAGATGTACATGCTACCATAATACACCTACTACTACAAGAACTCATGCAAATGTTTGAATTTGCAGACTTGTTCAACCCATACCAGCATGGAAAAATGGAAGTAAAGTGGGGAAAGAAAGAGAAAAAAGGCACCAACATCTTCATATTAAACCAAATAAATATTTCAGGCGTATTTTTCTTAAATCTGATCTGGTTGTATTCTACCCTTGCGAATAAAATATTATAAACCCCTACATGTATAGGGAGATTAGATGAATGGTGTTTTCTGGCAGTGATGAAATCTTGCTATTTTACTTTACGATTCACTGTCAATAAGTTTCAATGTGTTTATTTTCTACCACCAAAATCTTGTTTAGACATAGCAAAAACTATTTACTTCATATTAATGACATATAACTGTCAGGTTGTCATGGTAAATGGATGTCTTTACTGTCATGTTGTCACAGTAATGTCTTCTTATCAATCTGTCACATTAGATATTTTAAGTTGTCATCAACATACAACAAATAGTTTGAGAAATGTCATGGGAATTGTTAAAATGTATTAACCTTTTTGTTACCATGCTTCTAATGAAAATTACTGCTAATTTGTTTCGATTAATTTTGAAAATAAGCATTGGGGTGAATTCAATAAAATAAATTTTTCATTATTAACCCTTTTAAAGAACCTTTAAGTTATATTCCAAACACTGGCTGAATAATGAGAAATTTATATTGCTAAATTGCTCGCCATTCCTATTTTCAAAATGATTTGGAAATCATAGAAATAGGGTAGCAAATGGCTTAAGCTGATATTTAGAACAAAACTGAAAGGAAGATGCTTATGTAAAATTACGATGGTAGGATTTAGTATTAATACTTAAAAACTAGAAGTTTTGTATCCTAGAATCAGGTGGTTTCAAGCAGGTTGGTATCAAGAGTTAAGTTGAATTGACAAGAAAATGCGATAACAGACATAAATCAATGGGGAGGTTATTAATGTCAATAAATTCCCTTGTTGACTTTGTGTGTGTGTGCTATATGATTTGTTGTGTTTTCTTATTGGCTAAGTTCAATAAATAGTAGAATCAGTTTTATAGTTTTATCTATGTCTGTGATATGGCTTTGTTCAAATTTAATTACATTAGATACGCCGATCACTTCTAATTAGTTTCTCTGTAAAAGATAACATATGGTAGAGAACATTGTTTACTCATAGAGGACATAACCCCTATAGTGTTGGTGTTATAAAATATACCCTCTGTAAAATGATTTGTGTTAAGGAAGACATCAAGCCATAGAAATTGTACCAAAAAAACTGGATGTATAAGCAAGACATCCTTCTCCAACCTGTCTAGGAGAGCAGTAACCCTAAATAAAAACTGGCTCAGATTGCAAAAATTCCTGTCTGCCTCATGCCAGCATGGAAAACAGACATAAAATAATGTATAGTAGTGATAGTATCAATAACTCTATTGGGAACCAGATCTGTGTATGGGATATGATTTCATACAGACAAATTTAATTCCATTAAAATATGGCAAGTGATATCATTGGCCAGTTATCAGCTTATCTGAGATGTATTCATAATTGTATGGTAGCATTTGTGGAAATATGGAAGAAGTGTATTTACAGAAATGTTAAGTGCTCATGTAACATGAAGACTAGGAAGGTTGAGAGCTTTTAGCACTGAAAAATAATAATGTGCTGACCATTTAAGCAAGCAATAAGTTATAGCTTTAATCACTTACGGTGATTTTTAATCATAGTATGTTAGCCCTTACATTACCATATTTCTAATGAAACACACTGCCTATCATTTCCAAATGATATTTAAAGTAATCAAGAATTTGGAGGAATTTAATGAAATAATATTCTAATTATTGATACCATCCTGTCCAAGACAAAACCACTAATTTTAAAGACTTCCAATTTAACTTAAAATAGCTCTTATATAAAATTGTTACAAATAATTCATAATTTTAGTAAATTTTTCATTAGAAATATGGCCACAAAATGGTTTGATAAATGTTCTTACATGAAATTACAATGTAAGGCTTTTAGATAAAGATCCACCCTTTGTTCTATGATACAAAACTTAACTAAAGTGTTTATATTTATCTAAAGAAAAAACTGCCAGCATAGTTTTATGTAGAAACCTTTAAGTTATGCTTCAAACCACTAGCTTAAAATGAGAAATTTTGTTATACTACTAAATCACTTCAAATGTTTTATTATTTTCAAGATGATTTGAAAATTACAGGCAGCTATTTTATTAGAAATATGGTAACATAAGGCTTGAACAACGGGCGGCCTAGTATCAAAAGCATTAATGTAAATAACAGGAAACTAAAACTAATGAATCAGATTGCTGTTTACAATAGAATATCATTAGAGATAGCAGGTTTTTGATGAGAAAATTAAATCACCATCATCATTTTATGTCCACTTTTCCATGCTGTATGGGTTGGACAGAGGGCATCATAGTTAGAGTTGGTACCCTCCTAGAGGGGAAGAACCACATGTCATTTGCTTTCTCTGGTTGCATATCCTTTCTTTTACCAACCATCTAACAGTGTGCTGGATGCATTTTATCATGGTGTTAATACAAAAGAGTTTGTCTTTGTTCATTCACCAGAGAAATTTTCTTGTTCATGAAAAGTCTAAAACGGTCCTCTCTTCTCTGTAGAAAGGGCTGTTTTCTATCACAGCACCAGTACAGTTATGCATTACTTACCATCTACTGTTTTGGAGGTTGATGAAAGAGAAAGAGAGAATGATATAGATGAGAATATTAGCCTATTTATGGCGAGATAATGAACTGAAAATGTTAGAGAAGCTAAGCCATAGTTTGAATTATTATGAGTGGGACCTCCAAGATACAATTGCACGAGAATGACCATTCTCAGTATTTAAGGAAATATATCAGTAGGCAGGCTGATATTGTAAGAGTCAGCGTAAACTAAGTTGGTACCTATGATTGTGATGAGCTACGGCTTATATATCTTTGTTACTTAACATGAGTGAAATGCCTTGTATTTGTACTGAGTTCAAATCCTGTTGTAGCCTACCTTGGGTGGTAGTCATAATCCGTCACCCAGTTTCGCACCACCAACTTGCCCTTAGATTCTTTTCACAGAATCCATTCTGCTGCAAGCATTTGGGTTAGATCCCTAATTGAGAATACTATCTTCCTTCCTACCAGTCTCAACATATATTATATTTTAATTTGTTCTGGTATAGTAGTTGAGTTGACTATTATATCTTCATATTGTGTTGTTTTTGTCGTAGGAGTTTTCTCACTGACCCAAATAACATGGTGCTAGGAGTGAAAATGATGTATCAATGATACTGTTTACAGGACAATTTGAATTCATCCATAGTTAGATATTTACATGTTTAGTTTATTGATAAAAAGACTCTTAAATACTGGCTTTGTTTTTCAGGCTGGTTCTGATAGTGCTGCAGAGCAAGAGAAACTGGAACAGTTGTTAAGAGAGAAAGCATTACAGTCTCTGAACAAGGCCAAAACCAATCCTGCCACATCAGGCAATGAATCTAGTTCTGGAACATTTCATATTCCTACAGAATAGTTATTTGAACTTCGGTAGAATGTGACAGCATTTTTACAGCCTGTTGTGTTACATTTTTCTATATACCACCACCACTATCCATGCTGTTGCTGCTGATAATTCTACTACTATTACTTAAAATAGTGATCTTATTTGTTTGCTGCCTTGAACATATCGTAAAGAATTATTTACTTAATAAACTACTGGTACAGATGAACTGGTAATCTAAATATTGTTCCACCTGTTGACTTGACTGTTTTTATTTTTATTTTTATTATACTCTCTTATTATCATTGTTCATATTCTATTTGTTTACTTATATAGTTTTTTTTTTATTTTTTAAGGAAGGGAGCATGGCCTAGTAGTTTGGTTTTGAAACTCAGCATTGTATGGTCGTGGGTTCAATTCCTGAACCAGGTGGTCTGTTGTGTTCCCCAGCAAAATACTTTATTTCATGTTGCTCCTTCTGCCAGTTTTTGTAACCAGCAATGGAAAGACCAATGTAAACATTGTTTTCTTGGTCCAATCTGATAAACTGCTCCTTTCTCTTTTTTTTTTCTTTTTTTTATTATTCAATTAGATCTGTTAAGATATAAAAGAAAAGTTGTACAGATTATTTTGCTAAAGTCAAAAATGTATTCTTAATTAAGAAATGTTATACAAGCAAATATTGTAAAAACCAACAAAATATTAGTTGCTACCTCCACCTAAACGCTACTGATTATTTTAATTGAGAAGATTCATTAATTTATTAATTTATTAACACTGAGAGGTTGTCATCAGAATGCTCTGCTTTTCAGCTGAGATCTTGTATTTTTTAAGTTATCCTTCTGGGGTTGATAAAGTTCCAGTCCAGGTGCCATGGATTGTCAGAATTGTTAAAAAGTTGGACTGGATGCTTTGTGATATTTAGTCCAACTCTGCATTCTGAGTTCAAATCCTACCTCATTCTGCCAGGAGCTTCAACCAGCAAATAGTATCAGCAATGGAGCCATAATTCCTTTGGTCCAATCTGATGATTGACTGGCTCCTAAAGTAATAAAATTATTATTTTAATTTTTTTTACTGTCAACAGCTTTCAGTGGTCTAATATGATATCTGGATGTAGACAGTAACATTAGATACTAGAAATAACAGATTTTTTAAATTCCGGTTGATGTTTTAAGCTTTTTTCTTTTTCTTTTTTAATATTATTTAAAATAAAATAACTTGATTTTATTAATGTATTCTTCTCCTCCCGGTTCCATGCAACTTGTTTCATTTTGTATTTCTGCTATTCAAAATTTTTTCTAAACATGTTTGTTATTTAGGGCAGCAGTATTGCTAGTGGCATGGAAAATGGATTGCCTTGTTCTATATTAACTATTCTCACTCTAACGTGAGCTGATATGAATGAGACCTGTTAATACTGTCACATCTGACATATTTTATTGTACAGTTGCTTTACAGTGGTTCAGTTTTATTACAGAGTCACTGTCTTAATAAAGCTACCATATTTCATCATGTTTTTTGTTTGCCTTCCTTTTGTTTTATCTATTTTATTCTTAGAGTATTTGATCATCTTCACTATTAAAATACAATAACTAAACCAACCAAGGAAAAAAAATAACTTGTACAATAATTTGATCTGCTATCAACTCTGTCCAGACCTCACTGACTGGTCATAGGAGGTGGGTACAACAACTGCAGTGTCTGCTCAACCATTTAGCAAATTTCTATAACTGGATATCCTTCCTATCACCAACTACATTGCAGAGGGTACTGGATGCATTTTATCATAGTGACTGAAGGGTTCTCTCAACCCTTTTTGGCATGGTTTCTAAGGCTGGGGGCCCTTCTAGTATCAAGCACTTTATAGTGTACATGAGATGTCAGAAATTCTATACCCTATGGAGTGGGGTGAGCATGAAAAACAAAGAATAATTTCTTGCTGCATAACTTGCCTTGTTATGGTTGTTAACAGCTCACACCTATAAGTGGCCACGAGTGTGCTGGATGTTCATGCAAGAGATGTTTCTAAGACATCCTGCCTAATGCTGTTGAAAGCATCACTAGGAGGTGTATGCTCTATGAAGTGTCTAGCTGCATGAGCAGTCACATCACATCCACACATAACTCCTACTCCAAGCTGGACAGTGCTTAGTGTCTCCTTCAAGTCATTGACTGACTGATGTCGGTTGGGTAGTCCAGGGTGTTGCTCGAGGCCAGCACATGCACCACAGCCAAAATATCGCCCTCAATTAATTGTCACAGACGTTTCATGCAATCAGAAGTGAACTGTCAACACTGGTGGGTTAGAGAGCTACATATGTTCCATACACCACATAAATTCAATGTTTATTAGTGTCTCGTTCACATTGTATTATTCTACTAACTATTGCTATATAACCCCTTCAATTCATTTACTTACCAGATAAAATAAAGCAATGAGGTTAATTTAATCGACTTTCCCCTCCCTCAAATTCGTTGGCCTTCTGCCTAAATCAGAAACCATTATTGATATTATAGTTACAGTCCTTTATGTTCTGAGTTCAAATCCTGCCACAGTGAGCTTTACCTTTTATCCTTACAGAGTCGATAAAATAAAGTACATTTTAATTGACTTTCCCCCTTTCCTTCAAATTTCTGGCCTTGTGTCAAAAGTCAGTATTAGTAGAGGGTCGGACACCGTGCTTTGCAGCATAGAGTTACGGCCCTTTACGGTCTGAGTTCAAATCCCGCCGAGGTTAACTTTGCCTTTGATCCTTACGGGGTCGATAAAATAAAGTATGAGTAATACACTGGGATAATTGCTGGCCTTGTGCCAAAAGTAGAAATAATAATTATTATTATTATGATTCTTTACGTTCTGAGTTCAAATCTCGCCGAGGTTAGCTTTGCCTTTCATCCTTACGGAGTCGATAAATAAAGCATCAATAACACACTGCGGTCAATTTAATCGACTTTCCTCTCCCATTTTAAATTGCTAGCCTTGTGCCTAAAGTAGAAATAATTATTATTTATTCAACCCATTCCAAATAAATGAGATTGTGTAGGTGTCACGACAAAAAAAACACACAGTCCACGCTGTAATGTGGCCGTGTAGGTAACACGGTAAAAGTTCCCAGTTCCACACTGTAAATGTGGTTGGTGTTAGGAAGGGCATCCAGCCGTAGAAAGCCTGCCAGATAGTCCTATATGAGCGAGACACGGTCACCCGACCAACCTTGACTCAAGTGGGACAACTCCCGTCTAACCCATGCTAGCGTGGAAGATGGACGTTAAACGAAGATGATGATGATGAAGAATGAGACCCACATCTTCTAGTTGATTCCTTAAATAATAGGAAAATAAAACAGCAATGATTGTCTGTTTGCTCATTGACAGGTGAAACTATGAAATAGAAGAAAAATATTTAGTTGATAAGCAATATTGTTTTACAAGGGTGGGCTGAAAAGTTCATAGGCTGACTATGAAGAGGTGATGTTAAGAGCTGTGAAATCTTGCATGCATTAATTTCAATTCTTAATAATAACTGCATTTTTTCTTCCCAGGGATTATATTGAAAAACAAATCTCATTTGGTCATTCCATGAGAGTATCTTGGTTAGCCTATGAACTTTTCAGCCCACCCTTGTATTGTTAACTATAAAAAATCAAAGACTAATTTGTTATACTTCCCAGCAGATCAGTCAAAGTACAGATCCACTGTGAATTGCCAAAGTAATTAACTGGTCAAATCACTATGTAAACATAACAAGTGTTCATTTGTTATTATAAGAGAAAAACTGGTGTTAAATTTATAGATTAGATTGCAACATTGGACAGTGAATAATATATTTCTTTGTTGATGTTGGTTAACAAATCCTATTGTATATATTTGTACTGATCTGTCAATATAATTTTCTATTCTATTACATACACAATACACTGGTTATTATCTGGATCAAAATTTCCTTTTGAACCAATTTTCATTCTATTAACTCTGATGGGCTATAAGGTTCCGTCATATCTCAGACTTTTCAAATCAATCAAGTCCCTGAAATGGATGCAGTCATTGGGTTGCCATTCTAGATGTTTAACTATATTTATCATTGCATTGCAATGGGTCCTAGAAATGTTTGACAGTGTCCAATCCCTCACTAGGTTTAGCCTGCTGCCAGAAGCAGTTATGAGAATGTGGCTGAAAAACTGTCCCAGAGTCAGGTGAGAACTTATGAGTCCATCCATCACTGAGGATGCTGCTGTCAGACACTCTACCTGAACACCCCACTTTTGAGAAAACGTTTACTTCGCAACATAAATTACCTTAGTATCACTTCCAACAACACAGATGATGTCACTCTATAAAGTGATTGAGAATAAGACATCTGCATTTAAGCATGTGTTGATTAGCTGCCTCAGCTTATAAACGGGGTTTGGATTTTTTACCATTTCTCAGACATAAAATAGGAAGAGTCAGCTTATATTCAAGTATATACAATAAATAGTTGAGTATTCCAAAGACACATACATACTCGTAATATAATTCTCAAACAGAACCAGCATGACACAATATGTAATATGGCTGTTCCATAGAATTACATGTCCAGTCCATCTAATGGACTTCTATTCAGTTTCAATCTATCCAATTTTATTCACAAATCTTGGGTCAACCTGATGCTATGGAAAATGACTTTTGTTCAAGATGCCTCGTGATAGAGAAACCAATTTCTTAATCATTCAGTCATCATGCATCCACGACAGTATTGAATTAACAAGTCATGTATCTGGTTTAGAACAGGTACTTCATATCCCTGTGTGCTGTAAAAAATGACTAAACGGGTTCATGTCTGTAAAACATGGCCTCAAATTGTCCTGTCCAACTCATGCCAGCATGGGGAAAGTGTACATGATGATGATGATGTATCACAGGTTTCCTAGCCCACATCTTATCATCACTATTGTCTCACCTTGCATTAAAACATTTACTCCCAAACCACTCTCTCTCGAGTAGCAATATGCTGGAAATCTTGAATCCCTTCTATTTTACCTTCAGAAGTTCAATCAACCTTATTTCTTTAGGAAGACTCTTTTCTGTGTAAAAAAGTAGTAAGATTAACCTTTTGTGGTCATATTTCTAATAAAATGCAATCCATTTCAATTAATTAAGGAAAAACTTTGAGGTATTTACTAAGATTGTAACTTAACATATGCTTTTCATATGAAACTATGCTAGAAGATTTTTTATTTGAAATAGTTGGTTTTATTTCATAAAACCAGTGCTGATTTTTGCTGGGCTGGGCCACACTAATCATCAATTGTTATACACAGGTGTAACATCTCCACACAGTAAACTGTTTATCAACTGTTTTACACACACGGTATAGCAGAAGAGACACTGTACACATAATAGACATGAATGCATACAGAATACACTGGTCAGTAACTGCTACACACACACACACTTTCTCCCCCACTCTCTCTCTGTCACAATGAATATCCATAGGTACACACAAAAGAGACCAAGTGAGAAAATAAGTTTAAAACAATTTTATGATACGAGTAGAATAAAATAAATTTGGCAAGCTTATCTTTATTTATTCATCATCTCTCATTATTATGAAATCTTATAGATTAATGAAGGATTTTTACCAACAGAACAGGAGCTAAACTTGGCAACATTTCAGTCCATTGTAGTGTTGTGGAAGTGTAACATAACGACTTTCTAATATAATTATATCTTGGGAATCTTGGTCAGTTGTCAGTTAAATTTTTTTTCTAGTTACTCTCTATAGGAGTTTAAATAATGGATAAAGCAATAAAGCTTTAGTAAAGCAAATTAATCCCATACTGAATATAGTTTCATCATCCTCATTTCTACATTAGCTTTTTTATGCTGGTATGGGTTGGATGGGACTTTATGAAGCAGTTTTGTATCATAAAACCAGGAGCCGTTTCAAGCAGTTTAATTTACAACCCTCACTTCAATCATTTTTAACAATTTCAATCACATACTATCCTGATAAACATGTTTTATCATTATTATTGTCTGTGGATTGGCAGTATCGATAGAGGGTCGGACGCCATGCTTGAAGCATAGAGTTACTTCCCTTTATGATCTGAGTTCAAATCCCGCCGAGGTTAACTTTGCCTTTCATCCTTACGGGGGTCGATAAAATAAAGTACCAGTAATACACTGGGATAATTGCTGGCCTTGTGCCCAAAGTAAAAGCAATTATTGTACTATTTGACCTTCCAGTAGTAATAACATAGCTTGTATACATGTATGGTCCGTAACTCCTGATAGAGTCATAGGGGCACTGTATTGACATACAATGTTTCTAAGGCATTTTTAAACCTTGCAGTGCCCATCTACGCTCAAGTCTGAATACAGCAGATTTCTTCCAGGGAAGGATAGAAAGTGAGGAAGAAACGACATCAGTACTTTGACTGGTACTTTTTTTATTGACTTTGAATAGATGAAAGGCAAAGGGATTTAAACTCAGAGAGCCAAAAGGAATACTGCAAAGCATTCTATCCGACATTCTAATAACTTTGCCAATCGTCGGCTAATAACATAGCTTAGAAATATAAAATTATCAATAAATCAAAAACCACCCTCAGAGTTGTATTTTTTTAAATCCTCTATAAGATGATAAGGTTTATTTTGACTGTTGCTTCTAACGGGTCTAGTAACTGGCAAGCAGCTTCTTAGTTTACAAACAATATGTTAAATCTCTTATGGATTAGGCTAGAGTTGCCTAGGTTCCTAATCTCTCTATTACAAAGAGCAAAAATTAGCAGACGCTGCTTCATCAGAGATTGATCACAGACCACTTATGCTATGAAATCTAAATGAAAGATCAGTTGAACGTGTAAGTAACATGGTTGCTGCAGCACTCACAATCATTGTCATTATATACACACTAACTCAGATACATATATATTGTTTTAGAACATTCTAACAACACCATTCTATCACATATCTTCCATGCCATCCACGATAGTGGGCTGAAAAAAAACTGGACTGGAGAGAATACTACATTTCCAGGCTTCCACATTGAACTCCATATGGATTGTAGTCTTCAGATGCAGAATATCTGAAGATACGAATCTGTGGCTCCCACCTAGTATTTAAACTTTGTACCTACATGCTATATGTCTGCTTGATCAAGGCTAATTGAAGCTACACAACAACTGCACAGTCAGGAGCTAATCATTGTTTCTTAATCTTTGTGATTTCATGGTGACATTTAAAAGATAAACATTTCTGTCATATTTTTCTCCTTTGGTGAGGTAGCAGTTCAAATAAATCAGTAAAGACAAATGTTTCTACATTTTATAACAACACCATTATGAATAAATAAATCCCATATGCATGGTTGAGGGTTGGGGCCTTAGTCATAACCACCACTTTTTTAACCATTCATTGTGTCTTCATAGACTCTTTGGGATGAATAGAGTTGGTGGGTCATGAATTTTTTTCAACCTGATTTACCTCTACATAGGCACTCACAGGAAATGAAGGTTTATGCTCAGATCTTCTTTCAATACTGTCTCAACAATGGTGCTACTCCGGAGCAGTGGAAACCTGCCAGTGTTATTCCCCTGTTCAAAAAGGGCAACCGCATGTCACCTGTCAACTATCGTCCAGTCAGTCTTACTAGCTGTAATCCTGTGTCAGAGAAACACTTTGGAACTTCTGGAGCTCTCACAGCCTCATCCAGCCCTCGCAGTTTGGATTTATCCCTAACTCCAACTGCTGTGATCAGCTTATCGAGTTCCTTGAAGACATCACCCGGATCACTGTCAGCGGCTCATGGGTGGATGTTGTTTACCTTGACTTTGCTAAGGCTTTTAATTCTGTGCCACACAAAAGACTTATGGCAAAACTCTCTGCAATGGGTGTGATCTTTTCGACTGTTTGAAATCCTTCATTCTCAGCCGAAAAGAGGTAGTCACGGTTCTAGGACACCATTCTTCACCATATGAGATGTCATCTGGTGTACCACAGGGATCTGTTCTTGGTCCCCTTTTGTTTGTGGCATATATTAATGACATAGATGCCAACTTACAGAATGCCACGGTACTGAAATATGCAGATGACATCAAGCTGTACCTTGAAATCAAAAGGACTGATCCTGAAATCTACAACTCTTTCTTACAATCAGACCTGGACACAATGCAGCAATGGATCACAGACTGGCAACTGAAGCTGGCTGTGGACAAGTGTACCACCATGCATTTTGGGAGGAAAAATCCAGCGTCCACATACTCCCTCCACAACACTGATATCAAAAAGTCCTCTTGTGAACGTGACCTGGGCATTACTGTCGGCAGCGATTTGCATTGGACAAAGAATGTCTCTAAGATTGTCAAGAAGGCCGAGGGTGTCTTGGCATCACTCAGCAAGACCTTTGTTAGCCGCTCTCCAACCATCTATTTAAAACTGTATACAGCTATGGTACGACCACACTTGGAATTCGCATCATCAGTCTGGAATCCCTATCTTGCACAGAACATTGACCGCCTGGAAACTGTTCAGAGACGTGCAGCCAAGCGCATACCCTCCATCAGACACCTACCATACTCTGAACGCCTTGCTTCCCTGGGCATGGATTCATTGAAGTTCCGGCGTCTGGCAATGGACTTGGTAAACACCCACAAAGTTATTAACCATCTCACCAACAACAACCCTGAGCACCTTTTTGATCTCCATGTGTCTAACACACGTGGACATGCCTACAAAATTAGAAAACAGCACAGCTCCCATGACTTTCGTAAACATTTTTTCACGCTCAGAGTTGCTGAAGCATGGAACAAACTGCCTGCGTCAGTTGTTAGCTGCCGAGACACTGCATCCTTTAAAACACAGGTTCTCAACCCATTTAGGCCAAACGCCCCCTTTTGTCCCTCAAAATCACGAAACACCCCCCCCCCCCCCTATTTTTCCATTTTTTAATATACTACTGATTTTTATATCAGTAGATTACTAAAAAATTTATTAACAATATTCCAAAGATATGTGTATTATCTGATTATGTGTTGTATGTGGTCCTAGATGTGTGTGCTACTCGCTTCTGTTTTTTCTTTTCTTTTTTTTTTATTTGTAATATTATTTATACAATAGGGAATAAAATAGATCTACATAGTGTTAACTCGTTACGGTTGAGTCAATAATTTCAGACATGAAATACATTGTTATCGGTGAAGGAAAGACAAGATTCTAACTGGCTGCGCTCAAAGTGTCTTTGACCCAGTTGACTGTGGGCTTTTCCATTTTTAGGATCTCAATTACCAGACACGCCTGCACACCTGCGGTCAGACCATAGTTATGCTGTCTGCAAGCTCATTCAAATGCATTCACACTGGTTGTCTCAAAGACATACAAATATGGCTTATAAAACTTACCAAAATAAAGAGCCTTCCAGCGCCCCCTAACCTCCCTCCCCCAGCTCCAAACGCCCCCTTAACGCGACCTTGCTCCCAAACGCCCCCCTGGAGTTCCGAACCTTTGCTTTAAAACGCTCATGCTTCCCGAAATACGCCAAAACTACACCTGATGTACCCTTTCCATACACATGCACACGTGTATATCATGACTCATGCACTGTTCATTTTCCTGACATTTGTACATTACCCTATGTACTATACATACACTTTTTTGATGAGTTGTAGTGCACCTGAGCACTGTACACAATATTTCATTATTATCTCCTTTGCCAAGTCTGGTTGCTTTCCAAGGTCGTCTAGCCTAGACTACCAACAATATGTCCCTGTTATACTGCACAGGGACATATTGTTAGATAACTGGGAATGAGGCACCTCTTAGCTTCTGTTAAAACATATCTCTGTGTTATTGGGACAATATTTCATTAATTTGTTTCACTCTACTTTCAAAGAGAGAATTGTGAGATAATGTTTCTTAAAATCACTTTACATTATTTTCAAAGTAACAATAGATAATGCTATGTCTATTATTGAAATAATGTTTCTTCAAATCATTTTACTCTACTTTCAAAGATACAGTTTGTAACACTATGTTCAGTTTTAAGATATGAAGGTCAGCTGAAAAAGATACGCTCATGGAATGACCAAATAAGGTTTATTTTCAACATAGTCTATGGAAAGAAATAGTGCAGTTATTAATAAGAAGAGTTGAAATTAATACATGCTAGATTTCACTGCTCTAGCATCACTCCTTCATAGTCAGCCTATGCTGACACTCATAATGTTTTTTTTAAATCTTGGGTAATAGCATGTTTGGTATTGCAATCTGAAGTATGTTGAGTCAAATGCTGCTGATGTATCTTGTGGTACATAAGCAACAAAACAAAAATATTTAATCACTTCATGTATATACTTTAAATCTTGTTATTACATAAATGTATTCAAACCTTTAGGATAAATTGAAGTTATTGAGAAAGAATAAATTCACAAGGTCACTAATCACTAATACAAACAAATTTCTCCTAAACTATCTGAAACAGATTGGGTCAAATATCATATCTGATAATCTCAGAAAGGTATTCTGTTAAATTGCTTAGAGCTAAAAGAATGTAGACATTTAATGAAAATATTGAAAATATCAAGACGGATCTTGTTTAACCCTTTAGCATACTCTGTATTTACTATTATATTTTCACAGTAAACATTTTATCTTCCATAATTATCTCACATAATACATTCTCACATAATCTTTGAGATTTTGATATTATTTATTTTGAGAACAATACCGTAACATCAGTATGAGTGGCTGGTTACAGCTGGTTTGAACAGTATATATATATATATATATATAAACACTATATATATTAGCAGTATATATATAAACACTATATATATTAGCAGTATATATATAAACACTATATATATATTAGCAGTATATATATATATATATATATAAACCTACATAATTAATTTCTGATCTTTTTTATTCTGTATTGATCTTTAAGTGCCTACATAATAGAGATAGAAATACATATAATCAATTAATTATTGCCAGGAACTTTATAAATATACAAACATATACAATCAAAGAGAAAAAGAAAAGAAAAACATCAATTTAACACTAAGTGTGTCAATCAGTCACACACCACAAGGGTCATTGGAAATTTTTGAGGCAAGCCAACATGCTCACAGCATTACTGTGTGTGATGGCGAGGCTAAGGCACTGAAATAAGCGAGCACCCTCACGGGCTTCACTCGACACTTCGGTTAGATGAGCTAACGATGACGAGAATTTTGCCAAATGGTCACCAAAGGAGAGGTAGGAGGATTCCAATAAGCTTGCCAAACAAAGTGGTAGAACTGTGGAGCCTTCTCCCTTACCTAACAGATATAGAATTGAAGGCGTTCCTGAGATCATGTTTGAGGATAACTTTTTGGGTTGCAGAAGGCAAGTTGGTGAAAGCTCTAGTGCCGTGAGCAGCAGCCTCACAACCTAGCTGAATAGGGGAAAATTTGGTGGACAGGCAGTCTGAAACCGAGGTCAGACACTTTAGTTGTGAGACATCACATAGTACACCCAACTGCTATGGGATGGAGGTCACCATTGCGCTTTGTGAAACCAAACAGCTTAACCACAGAGAACAACGGTCAAATATATATGGAAGGACACTCTCGGATGAGAACATGTTGACAAACTGGGTTAGGTTTTCCAAGAGCTCAAGGCCAGCATCACCGACAGGCAGGGCAATACCATCCTTGTGATGCTGAGGTTATAGACCATCAATCCCTTCACCAGAACCCACAGGAAAGGATACAATCGCCTTTCTGATGTCTCAAGTGAAAACAGGCTGTAAAAAACCTGGTTGGTCGGGCCAGTGTAGGTAGTCCTCTGGAAGAGCAAGAGAATGTTTCTTCAATCGTTTGAGGGGAAGAGGTCAACAGCCCCTTTCATGTCAAATTCGCTGAATTAGGCATCGACGGGCTTCTTTAAGTTCGGTGATCGTCTGCTTCACCCCTCGTTTTTCTGTAGCTAGGTATGTTCGTGTCCCGATGGTTTTGCTACATGTATGTATAAATGGGCTCCTGGCGACAAAATACACGAAAGAATTGTTATTATGATTACTGTATAATTAATATTATGTTTAATGTGTTTCTGTTGAAATATATAATACAGACGAAGATAAACGTGATTAAACGAAGTTAGGTACAAACTGTACGTAATTATTCTGGCTGATGTAAGAACAGAATTCGTTTTATGTGTGTCTGTGTGTATAGTGCTAATAAATACAAAGACCAAAATTCAAAGAAGACTCGATAAGGATTGTATATATATACATATATATATATATATATATATATATATATATATATCTTATTCAAAATATTAACAAATGAAGATATTCACATAATCAAAATATATGCTTTATTATATATATTTCGAAGGTACTGTGTTGTTGTTTTTTCCAGTACGTCCTCGTCAGATAAAATATATGATTTGATATATGACATACCTCTACGGTCTTGATATTTCAATTCCAGTATTGACGTAGTGGAAAAAAAAACAACACAGTACCTTCGAAATATATATAATAAAGCATATATTTTGATTATGTGAATATCTTCATTTGTTAATATTTTGAATAATATTAAAACTCCAGGAACATTTCATTGTTGAGTGCTTTTAATCTATTGTAAAACTATTCATTGAGTAATCAATGAACCATATTAATCTTTGGTTATATATATATATATATATATATATATATATATACACACACGCACACAAGGGTAGGTACAAACGAAAGAAACGAGCAATTAATGTAGAAGTTGAGTATATGTATATTAACAGTTTGACATATATCTATTACCAAACTGTTTGGTAGATGTAAACATGTATAACTAACTCCTCTTCGGAATGCATCCGAACGAGTCATACGTGTTTATGCCTACGAAACCGTTTCGTAATACAGATAAGTTAAACTCTTAATCTCTCTCTGCGCGTGTGTGTGTATATATATATATATATATATATATTAAAATACAAATATTAATAAAATAGATGTTCTTTTGATCAATTACATTTTATTATACATATTTCGGAGGTACAACAGTACGTCCTCATCAGACAAAATATGATACATGACATACCCTGAGATGTTAAATGGTTAAGATTTAATTTATATATATATATGCACACACACATACTTGATGATAAAAGAGAAATACTATATAGCTGTTAGGTGAAGCTATCACTAAACACATAACTAAAAACTGTAGAACTGCAGTTTCACTGCCTCCCAGTTATTTAATCTCACAATTCAACTCACTGACATTTATTTACTTCTCTCTGTATCCTTTCTTTCTTCACACTTGTCTTTACTTACCTATATCTACCTCTCACACTTTATTTTTATATGTATATCTTTCTATCTAACTCCCACCTTTTCTCTTTATATATATATATATAATTACCTTTCTATCTACCATTCACCTTTTCTCTTTGTATATATATCTTTCTATCTACCTCTCTCTCTCCATCTACCTCTCACTTTCTCTCTCTTTATAGGTATACTTTCCTGTTTCTTTATCTTCTCTTTCGTCCTCATGCCTCTCTACTCGCAGATCTCTCTCTAACTTTTACTATTTCTTTTTTTCTCTCAGCATATCTCTTTCTATGTCTGCAGAAATGTGTGTATTTTCTGTTTTCCCCGTAGCTCTTTTCCCATTCACTCTCTCTTTCCTCTTTATCTAATCTACATCCTCTGTGTCATAATCTCTATTAGTCCTCAGATTCTCTCCTTTCACCGTCTTTTGTAATATATCTATATCTACTCTCCCTCATTTTCTCACTCTCTATCTAATCTACACCCTTCCCTCTAACACGCACTCTCTCTATATATAATTTACATCTTCTATGTCATCACCTCTACTCCTCCTCTCAGTGTCTCTTACTCTCTCTCTCACCCTCCAATTATCTAACTAAGCATTCCGTCCCTCACTTGTTTCACCAACACCAACCACCCTATTTATTATTACTCATGTCTCAGTAATAGCCGCCACACGCCAACTCTCTCTGCTTCTATTAATTCTAGTGACAAAAAAAGTAGCTAAGAAGAGAGAGAGAGAGAATTTCTTTGGTTTAAAGAAATTTGAGGAAATGATGCTGGTTGTTGATGTCTAATGTTGGTCCATATGTCCTTTGGATTGCTTCAATGAAGAGCTTCTTCGAAAATATGTTTATCAGACAATCAGAACCCACGAGACATCAATAATAATAGTAGTAGTGATAATAATAATAAGACGGTCGATAGCGTGATCAGTGGAAGACGAACAAAATAGACATTCGCTTTTCCTTCGTTTGGTCATTTTGTATCGATAAAAACGAGATTAGAGAGACTGAGTAAATCGTTACTAAGTAAGAATATCTCTAAAATTCCTAGAATCTATAAAACGAAGCAGCTTTACTGTTATCTATGTAATCAAGGATTTATGCGTATTTATAATTACAGTAATATATATATACCGAGAGTTAAGAGAAACAAAAGAAATTCTCTTCTAATAACCTAAGAATTTTCTGTGGAATGTAAGGCTTTCAGTCGGAAGATATATATATATTTATATTTATTTATAAATATATATATATATATATAAAATAAGGGGGAGAAGCTAGAAAGCCAAGAGAAAGCTTTGCATTTATAATAATGGTGGAACCAATATTTGAATACCAGTTTCGTCTAATACTGATTGGAGACAGTACAGTTGGTAAATCTTCACTTCTTAAATACTTTACTGATGGTAAATTTGCTGAGGTATGTGACCCGACCGTTGGGGTGGATTTTTATGCACGTTTAATCGAAGTTCGACCCGGTATCCGAGTGAAGTTGCAGTTATGGGATACAGCTGGCCAGGAACGATTCAGGTAAGATAAATATATAAATCCGCTCCTTTATCGGGGGCCTTTACTGTTAAAAACAAACGATATTTTTTTTAGTTACATCAAATGGCGTAGTTGTTTATCTTTTGTGCGTATTTGTCTGAAAACGCAATGCGTGTATTATATATGCACAATTGTATATACATTATATAGATTCAATTTCAGGTACAATATACACATTTGTATATAAATATATTCTTAGTCACTCACAGTTTTATCTACACGATATGCAATCTGCATCACACATATATACACGTTAATTGAACATAGAGCAATGTGTATAATAACATTTATAAATAGACTGACAGTTTGACAAATTTAATATTGATCTCTACCAATTCTATTGTGGCTGTATATGTAATGTATATATCGTCTAGTCTCTACGTTTTAAATTCAAATCCAGTCGAAATTGATTTCAATTTCCCCCCTTCATGGGTCAATAGGAGGGATTCAATTGGTAAAACCCTTTCCCGTGTTGTCTATTTTAGAAACTTTATATATATATATATAACGAAGGAAATGTGGTAAGGAACCAGGTGGACCATAACGCACCAAAGTACTCAATACTTAGGGTAGTAGAGTGGGTAATAGGAACGAGTAGGACCCCGACGGCTAATTCTGGACTAATAGTCCAGAATTACCGTCGAAACGGCTTGAGCTCAGCCGTCGGGGTCCTACTCGTTCCTATATATATATATATATATATATACACATACACACTTTCATCTTGTCTAGTTTATATCCATCTACGTCTTATATATATATATATATATATATATATATGGTGCCCCCCCCAAAAAAAATGTATACACACTTTGATTACCTGTACAGGCAATATTTATAAGAATGGTGTTGAAGTGTGTATACATTTTTGGGAGGACTCATTGTATATATATATATATATATATATATATATATATATATATATATATATATAAAGTAGAGAGTGAGAGAGATCTTTTGGAAAACACTGACTTTAGTTTAGCAAGATATACACGAAACTCGAGACCCTTAAATAACTGTTGTAGTGTTCACCTTCAAGAATAATTTATGTAACGGCAATCATAAAAATTGAAGTGAAAGTAAAAATAGTAAAATGAAACGGAATGAAGTGTAGTTTTATCATAATCTCAGGTAAAATTCTTTTCTCGTGGGACTCATCCAACTACCTTGTCTTGTTAAGTTAATTAACTGATAGGCGGCAATTAACTGCAGTCTGTTGTTATGGAACAGGTCGGGATAGAGAAGGAAAAAATCACAATAAACCATTTGGAAAATCTCAAATAAAAATGTTTTAGTTTATCGATTAAAATTAATTGAAAAGGCGAAGGTTTGCTAGGAAAAAGCAGGCACGTTTCATTTTCAATTTCATTGATTTTCATTTTATTGCCTGTATTATATAGACCTAAAAAGTGAAACCTCACTCCCACCCAACATATGAATGTATTTTACTACTTCAGTGGGTTTTATTTTATTATACCATTAACAACAATACACTCACTACTATATCACACGTTATACTGTACTAACTTTCAACACCACACAACAATAGTGTATTGCTTCTTACAACACCAGACAACAATATACTATACTACACACACTATAAGACCACTTACAACACAATACGATACTACACACTACAACAATATACTATATCATTCACTACAACACCACTTACAACAATATATTATACCACACACTACAACACCACGCAACAATTTACTATACCACACACTACAACACCACGCAACACTATACTATACTACTCACTACAAACACCACTCACAATAATAAACTATACCATTCACAACAATCATCTATACTACACATAACAATACCTCCTCACAACAATATACTATACCACAGACTACAATTATCTATACTACACACCGCACTATACTGAAAAGCATCTCAACACTGTACAATATACACTACAAACCCCACATACAACAACCAACATACCACTCACAACAATTATCTATACTACACACTACAGTACCACCTCACAACAAATACCATTCACAATATACTATGCTACATACATCACATACAACAATATCGTACTTTTCACTACATCACTCAACAACCAACGTACTATACTACACACATCTCAACAGTGTACAATATACACTACAAACACCACATACAACAACCAACATACTATTCACTACATCTCACAACAATATATTATACTACAAACATCACATACAACATCGTACTATTCACATCACTCAACAACCAACGTACTATACTACACACTATAATATACAGTACTACAACTCACTGCAATAGTGTACAATATAATGTACACCACAACCACCGAACTATTCAGTACAACACCACGCACAACAATATGTATACCATTCACTATAACTTTCTATTGTTATACTGTCTATTCACTTAGATCTTACTATTGTGTGTCAATGTTGGTGCAGAACATTTGTGAGACATTTCAAAATATCAATTATACGCTCAGCTGTCTGTTGCTTTCATTCTTTTTCATATTTTAACAAGGCTTCAATCGTAATTACTTTCAGCTATTATTTATCTTTGACTAAAGAATTCTTGTCCTTATGGATGTATCATAGTATTGTTTTAATTATAATTGAATTAATTTTTTCTATGCTTACCAAACACACACGTATATATACATATCACCAGCATATATTTTATATATTCATTTATTATGGCTAAATTGTGAGTTTCGTTACTCTGTAGTTTTCACCTGATCGCTCACAGGGTCACCAGACAAGAACATACAAATATATATATATATATACTCATATTTATTTTACCATTTTTTTAAACTACTATATATATATATATAGTATAGTATATTGTTGTGAGGTGTTGTGAGCAGCAGTGTGTGTATATATATATATATATATATATATATATATAAAATCAGTTCAATATCTCATTATTGGAGAGGCGGAAATCTTACAAAAATATGGTTGTAGATATTAATTATAGTAGCACCTTATATATATATATGATAAAGTTTCTTCCATATGTTAGTATTGTATTGCTTATGTATCAGAATACGCCTTTCTGTACTCAGTCAGTTCTCAAAGATGAAGTACTTGGTTGGTTACTGTTTATTCTTGGTTTCCACACTCGTGTCCCTCACACATCATCTCATGTGTGACATTAGCTATTCAACATGGCTGACATGATACTACTCCATCTCATTTCAAGATGCTACAGTTATACTTTCGCTCTCCTTATCTCTATTGTTGTCACTAACATCTCTATTAACAACAGGACAGCAGTAGGTTTCAAATGAAGCACCTGACAGCAGATACTGTTTGTTCAATGGAAAAAGCGAAATTCGTCACGTCAAGTGTGTGCGATGTAGTAATTAAGAAAATAGACCGTTAGCCACTATTTAAGTTTTCTAGTTACTTCACTCTGCAAAATACCTGTATGTGAATCATGCTATATTTATATTTAACTCTGAAAACATTGCTGCACAGGCGAAAAAATCTGAGAATCTTGCCATATTTTTTATTTCAGTCTGGATTTCAGACTGAAATTTGTGAGAGGCAAGGTGCTACTGTAATATCTACAACCATATTCTTGTAAGATTTCCGCCTCTCTAATAATGAGATATTGAACTGATTTGATATATATTGATATAATAGATTTCATTGAAATAAAATTTATTGTTACACCAAATCATAACTAATGAACGAATCAACGAGGGAGCTTCTACATGGTCGCTCAGCCTGCTGGAAATGGCAGCGAAATCTCCCTCAATTCGAACACTTTTTTCGGAAATAGTACGAGTATCCCCCAGTCTGCCCGTGCTCCTTTCTAAGACAGTAGGGTAATGTTTGAATGACATTTAGCTATTATAACTATCAGGAGAGAGCACTGATCGCGTAAACTTGTGATCAGGGGCTATCATTTTTTTGTATACCAAGGACTACAGCATGTAGGAGTATGGTTTTAGGGAAATTTAGCGTCTATTTTTAGCAGGTTAAAAGACCACGTAGATGTTCCCTCGTTAAGTGTCTAACTATAAACAGTGTACTGTGATGATGGGTAGATAGTTGGTTGCAGATACATACACCAGTAGTTACACAATTATTTTATTACCACCATACTAGTATTATGTATATATTTATTTCCGTAGAAACGTGTTTTTTACTTTATATAATTATGCTGACAATTTAGTTAGTCATACGGCATTATATAAACAATGGTTTCTGATTTAGGCACAAGGCCAACAATTTGGGGGAATGTAAGTCAATTAAATCGAATCCAGTGCATTACTGGTGCTTTATTTTATCGACCTCGTAAGGATGAAGGGCAAAGTTAACTTTGGCGGTATTAGAACTCAGAAGGTAGTATGCACCATTAAATCCACCCTCCCACTCTATCAACGAATACTAAATATAAAAATGATGATGGTGCAAGAAATCTCACTTTCCTACAAACAATACATTTTATATTTCCATCCTCTGATTAAGGACAGAGCAGGCCTTTCTATAAAGAAAAATATATCAAATTGTTACTAAGGTGGTGGGAGGGCTCTCGGTTGTAGAAAATTTCAAATCTAGTTACATATAATTTTCATTCTATTTCACGATTTCCGTTAGCAGCTGCTGCAACTCCTTTTTTCTAGACTAATGAACCGTCGTTTATGTTCTCTATTCTGTATTTCCGATAAGTCACAATAGTCTATCAGGCCAGACTAACATGCAGTGTTAGTAAGTTCTTCAATTGTAAATACGTAATTTGCCTAACCAAAATGTCTGCATTGTTAGGTTTATGATTTTGTTTATTATTCTTTTTTGTTGAGTCATGCGTTTTGTTAGTCAAAACGTGTCTATGGTATTATTTGTATTTTTAAAAGCTGTTTATCGCGATACGTGTTACCATAGTTCTGTCTAGGTGTGTGCAGTGACCCTACTGCAAACAGCACTTTCCTGCCACTTCAGAACTGATGAAGATGAAATATTAGGAGGACACAGCTATTGACTGACTCTGCTGTTTGTCATTCTATATATGTATATGTGTGTGTGTATATTTATTGTCTGGAATACTATTTAGTAGCAGATGCTACTAAATGTGAATTTATAGATATCGGTCGATTTTCGACAGGTTTGTGGTCGAGCTCGTAGCAGTGAAGACATCTGGTGTTCTTGGCCCTAGGGCCACCTCCCTACCCACAACCATTAGCACAGAGTTGGCTACCCGCTGGTGTGAGCCTCGCAAGTTGGAATGGGTCTTCCAACGTGTCACTCTCACCATCTTCCGGGGAAACGCCTTCTCTATTCTGTCCGCCTGGACCGCTGGGCGGCTGGCACGTGGGCTCCCATTTGTATATAATAGTGAGAGATGGGGAGAGCGAGAGAGACGGCGGTTGTAAATGAAAGAAGAGAGACTACTACAGTTACAACTGCTGTTTTCTCTCCACCACCTCCACTCTTGTCAATTACATTGTATTCTTATAATTTCCTTTTTTTAAAAGAAAAAATATATTTTGAAATTCCAGCGAGCCAGACTCCGGTCTGACTAAATGGAAATTATCTCAAGTTTAGAAAAATAATATTCTGAGTTAGTGCAAGGGGGCGGGATTGTTAATTTGATTTTTGAAATCTTGAACTTCATTCATAATGACTACTGACAGTGCATTCCATATTTTGGAAGTGTAATGTTCTTAACTTTTTTCAGTACTATAACTTATATGTAATAAAAATTGAAGAGGTTAGTAAAATATTCTTGGAATAGGTCAGTGAAATAAGAAAGAACCAAAGTATTGATAGTTTTATAGATTTCTGAAGTAGACATGCTTTACTATTTGGTAACCACTGTAGATACATACCTTGTGCTATGTTTACTATTTTTGAGAAAGGGAACCATAATAATGGTTGTTTAAATAGCTTTTGAAATTTCGGATATTTTTCTGGGGATTCTGAGAAAAGGAGAGGGCTGCAAAAGTATATTTTGCCAAATGATAGTACTGTTGATGCTGCAAGGCCTTAAATAGCCAGATTTTATATAGAAGATTTTATATAGCAGGAAGTGTTGTGATATTCACATAAGGACAACCAATACATTAAACAAGGTTACATATGAAGCTCACCATCCGTGTTCACGTCAAGATTTTTTTCTGTATTAAATAATGTTTTTATATTGAATTATATACTGTATGCAATCATATGTAATCTATTGAGATTACACACAATTCTAAATTGCATAAAAGGTGGAGCATATGTGAGCTATTGGAAGAATGCTTTCCACTTCCCAAACTAGCTGATCCTTTTGGTCCCTTACCAAATAGTTCTGTCAGCTTTCTGGAATCCTCTTTCCTCTCACTTCTCAATTGTGGTCGTTTCTGAAAGCAGTATTCTCACAGAAATAGTTTTTACATTTACTGCCTGATTTAAATCCAATTCTGTATTGCACATGCAAGTTAAATATCTTCTAAATCTATCGTTTCCATTCTGCCATAAGATTTAAGTCCTCATCAGGTGCTGTAATATTTTTGTTATTAATGATAACACAGAGAAGTGACTTCATAAATTAGAACTTCTACTATAAGAATTGTTTTGCTGGCTAAAACCTCAGGTTTTTGAAAGTATATATGTGGAATATTTTTCTGATAATAATAGGCCTTGCATTCACCTTTCATCCTTAGTACAAATGATAGGACACATTGCAATGTTTGTTCTGGTTCTTTGACTTCTGAGTTCAAAACTCACCATAGCCTCTTTGGATTAGTCGTCTAATTTAAGATCTACCACCTGAAACCTTGGGTGCCTTTAGCAGAATCCACTCTGTTGTGAACATTTAGGCTAGGTCTCTAGTTTGAGGGTACATTCTTGCCTCCCTCTCACTAGTTTCGGAGGCTCCTCAAAAGAGTCATGGGTACTGTCCTTCCTCCTGACTGATAAAAACTAAGAGGCCTAGTTTACAGTTAGAGTTTATTTTACAGTGAGGTTCTTTAGATTTCTTCCTTAGTGTAGTTTTTACATACTTAACCTACTCAATATGGCCTTCAAATATACCTCAACATCCTATATGTATGAACTTTTTACTCTTGATGGAGTTGTAGGAGTGCCATTGTGACAGTGTCTATGGCATTTTAAACCTGTTGGAGCATATCCCTCTCCAGGTCTGAACACGGTTGAGTTCTTTGTGGGAAGGAAATATAGAGGAAGAATCAACTCCAGTACTAGACTGGTACTTCTTTAATTAACTTTGGTAGGATGAAAAGCAAAGCTGACCTTGACGAGATTTGAACACTGAGTGCAGAGAGCCAGGATAAATAGTGCAAAACATTTTATCTGACATTCTGATAACCCTGCCAATTGGC
This sequence comes from Eledone cirrhosa, assembly GCA_964016885.1. Taxonomy (NCBI): domain Eukaryota; kingdom Metazoa; phylum Mollusca; class Cephalopoda; order Octopoda; family Eledonidae; genus Eledone; species Eledone cirrhosa. The sequence goes on along the minus strand of OZ024745.1, from coordinate 33,065,039 downwards.
CATCTTCAGCCTTCTTATTACTAACTTTAAAATGGAGATCACTTGTTTAAAGTCTTAAGATTTTGGATAGTACAACAAAATATGAATTTATATTCCACACACATGTAAGACATGATCCTTTTCTTGTATGGGAGGACTGTAGTTTCGATTAAGTATTAACTTGGTCTGTGATGATCCGTCTAACCCATGCTAGCAAGGAAGAGCAAATGTTAAATCATGTCGATAATGTTGGTTGACATGCTAAACATCATGATTGTACATGTTATGAGTGATATATGTGTGGATTAGTCAGAGAGATGTTTATTTGGTTAACTAGTGCCATAAGAATAGTTTACTCAGGCAGTGATAAGCAAGACTGAATAGCTGTCAAATATCATCATCGGTATCATAATTTTTATGCTTTGCATGCATGGATTAGATGGGTCCTTTCCAGCACAGCTTCCTTACACTAGCATTACTACTTCAACTAGTGTTCATCATATATATGCATCACACGTCTATACTAGTGCAGTCTTTCTTCATGCACACTACATCTGATTCTTTTTATGTCCAGCTTTTTTCTCAGTTCAGCCACACCTTGTCATTCAAGTTCATTAACATTACACACCCAATGGAGCATGCTCACTTTATTTCTCTCCAGCCACCATATATATCCTCTGCATTTACAGCCCATGTCTCATTCTCATGCAACATCACATTTCTTACACAGGCATCATACAATCTACCTTTCACTTGTAGAAAAAATCCGTTTGTTGTCAACCATATCATCCTATAAAAATGAAACACACTGGATAACGTTGTCCTAGGTATGCTATAATTGAATAGTGGGCACAGGCACTGTTGCATGGGGATGAAGTTTTGGGATCAATTGTACTGCATGGTAACTTAGGCAAATGTCTTTTACTATAGCCTTGGTTAACTGAAGCCTGAGTGTTAAATTGGTTAAACAGAAACTGTGTGGAAACTCATAAAATGGATTATACCTGTAATTTCAAAGTCCAGCTTTGTCACATTGTGTCATACTGATTCTGTCTCAGAATTATGTGAAGGGTACACGTGTCTGTGGAATACTCATCTACTTACACTTTAATCAAACAACTGAATTTCATTGTTGAAACCAGCAATGGATCCATCATGTCTGATTAAAGGATTGGATAGTTATGGTTGGGACACCATTGATCATCTCTGCTGTATTATGGCTGGCCTGAGACTAAAAAAACAACAGCAAGTTAGCTGTTCTTTAGTCATACATGAGTAGCCCAATAATAATACTAGTAATAATTTTCTACTTTAGGCACAAGGCCAGCAATTACCCAGTGCATTACTGGTACTTTATTTTATCGACCCCCGTAAGGATGAAAGGCAAAGTCAACCTCGGCGGGATTTGAACTCAGATCGTAAAGGGACGTAACTATGCTGGAAAGCATGGCGTCCGACCCTCTACCGATACTGCCAATCCACCGCTTAATACTAGTAATAATAACTTGAATGTACATCACATCTTAACCCTTTTGATACCAACCATTGTAAAGGGTTACTATTTAAATTAAAATCTAACATAATTTGGTACAAGAACCTTTCGTTGTGTTACAAATACCATCTTAATAATTTATTCATTGTCGTTTTAACATCTGCTTTCCCTGCTAGCAAGGAAATAATTGATAATTTTAGTCAATCCTTCTAAACATTTCATTAATTCAAATAATGTGTATTTCATAAGAAATGTGGTCATTAAAGTGTTGACCTATTTAACCTGGTTGTAACAGTATATAAACTGACATATATGGGGTTATCATCATCATCACTATGTAATGTCTGTTTTTCCATGCTTCCTTAGGTTAGATAGGTTTGTCATGTTATGAGACAATTCGGGTCAGGTGACCATGTCTTGCTCATAGGATCTGTATTTTGGCTTGGTTTCTATGGCTGAATGCCCTTCCTAACACCAACCACATTACAGTGTGGACTGGGTGCTTTTTGTTTTGTCACCAACACGACTACTTTACTGGGTAGACTGAGTGCTTTGTTGTAGCACCAGATCACCATATGGGGTGGACTTTGTGGGGGAATCTTTTTGTAGTCATTAAAGTCTGATTCTATCTATATCTGGCTCTAGTATATATACTGAGATAATATGGTGTGTAGGAATGTTTAAGTGGCTATGATATCACTTGTGATTATAACACCACTTAAGGCATATGTATAATGACTGTCTCAATGATCTTTGCAGATATTTGTATGACCCAGTTCTGTTATACACTAGTTATAGTGACAGATTTAGTTAGCTTTCAACTATTTTAATCATCTAATGATTCTTTCCTAATGAACTTTTCACTGTTTAACACTTATTTTTCCATGCTAACATGGGTTAGACAAGTTGTCCCGTTATGAGTCAAGCCAGATCAGATTATTGTGTCTTGCTCATATAGAACTGTTTCTGGCATGGTTCCTATAGCTGGGTGCCTTTTATCATAACACCTACATGACCACTTAATAGTGTGGACTGAGCACTTTTGTCATGACACCTGCACGACCACTTTACAATATGGATTAGGTGCATTTTGTCCTGGCACACAGTGATGATGATGACTTTAAGACTGCAACATCTTTCATCCGATTCCAGAGTTTTCTCAATATTACAGTTAAGTCCAGTCATCTGGTTGGAATAGGAATGGTCAAACCACTCTGACAATTATTATTTTACATACCACATTAAGTCTAATTAATTCTTTTGATACTAACCCAACCCAACCCAACCAAAACCATCTCTGGTTCTATGACCCCCCCCCCCCTAAAAAAACAAAAAAACAATACCACCATCCATTTTAAAGGGTTCCTATTTAAATTAACATCTTCCAATATAATATTACACAAGAACCCTTTGTTATGTTACAAATGCCACCTCTATTCTGTCTGCCAGGGTCGTGGGGCCCCCAGAATATGGGCTCCCATTTGGTCATAATAATGAGAGATGGGGAGTGCATGTGAGACAGAGGCAGTGAGAGTGGGAGTTTGGTTCTTTTGTGTTTGGTGTATATCATCATTTTACATCTGCTTTTCCTTGCTTGCAAGAGTTGGACATGTATATATTTATTTACCACACTACATATTACATACTCCCAAGAGATTGTATACATTATTTCCATTACAATGCCATCTTAATAATGAAAGAATTCATAATTTTAGTAAATCCCTCTAAACCCTTCACTACTAAATTTAGCCAAGCTCATGGATGTTATCCAACCATCTTGCTTGGGGTCTCTTGGACATTCTTGTAAATTAAAAAAAACAAAAACAATATGACTGTATCACATTAAAAACTAAAGTAAATACTTTAGTTTCCTGCAAATTTCCACAACAATCTGTCCATTAGTAAAAGATACCATAATCAATTGAATTAATAAACCCATTTTTAAGTATGTTCTGCTAAATCATTACAGAGTGTTAAGAGATTTAGATGTAGAGGAGTAGTTAACAGCAGGAGTACACATGAAATGACATCTATGAACTGCCCACACAGCTCACTACATGTAGCTGATAGTTTCTGTCACCAAGGTGATCTAATTAATACTGAGAGTAATTATAGTGATAGCATAATAGCTAGAGTAAAGAAAAGGTTGCAGAAGCTTAGGGGGTGCACTGTTACTTGTGTTGAAAGTCAGCTGGTATGAAGTGTGTTATTTAGTAGACTTGGGCATTGAATGTGGAAGATGTGTGAAAACTAAATGATCTGTTAGAGAGAGGGGGGACAGTTAAGCTTAAGTGAACTGAGAGAGTGGCTGCACAATTGATGTGCGCAGGTAAAGTGACTGCACAATGAAAAAGTGTCATCTGCTCTCAGTAGAGGGGTGGGGGTGGATACACCTGTATGAGCAGAAAACGGTGTTTGTTAAAATCAAAGAACTGCTATATAACTTTGAAATATACCTACACTCAGTTATCTGAAGGTTAAAACGTGGGTTTGTTAAAATCAAAGAACTACTGTACAACTTTGAAATATACCTGCACGCAGTTGGTTTTGTTTCATACAACCAGAAGTGGTTTTGCTCCCTTCCAGCATTAATATAAAAAAAAGTTTAAAAGAGTACATTTCAATTTGAAAAGTGTAAAATTGTATTGTGTGTGTGTTTAAAATATATGTGTGTTTTTGTATTGTATATAAATGTGTGTGTGTGTGTTTGTACCCCCCCACACACTCCAAGAAAAAAGTGTGAGAAGGAGAGAGAAATAAGGTGTGTGAAGAAGTGGGAGGTGACAAACAGGTAATATGAGAGATAGTGACAACAGGCTAACACACTAAGCAACCACATATCACATGATGAAATGCAAAGAGCATCTGACATCACATGACCAACAGCTGAGAGAAGAAAAAAAACCCAACAACAATGTTTTTTCCAGATATTGAGGAAGCCTCTACATGGTCGTTTGACCTACTAAAATAGCAGCCAAATCTTCCTCATGTCGCACACCTCTTCCAGTCTTAAGAAAGTGAAAGATTGGATAATGCAGCTCTAGATACATTATCCCCGAAAAAAAAAAAAGATGAGTTGGTAAAAGCTGAAATATTTATGATCATAGGTTTGTTTAATCAATGCTGACATGAGGTTAACAACTATTATCTTTTTCATTTATCTAAGGGCGGTGGATTGGCGCTATCGATAGAGCATCGGACATGCTTTGCAGCATATAGTTATGGCCCTTTGTATTCTGAGTTCAAATCACACTGAGGTTAGCTTTGCTTTTCACCCTTGTGTGGGGGTTGATAGAATAATGCACTGGGGTTGATTTAATCGACTTTCTCCTTTCCCTTCAAATTGCTGGCCTTGTGCCAAAAGTAGAAACAATTATTTCATTTATTTATCCTATTTTTTTTATCTTCTATATATATAAAAATGAAAATGCCTGTCTGTATGCAGGCAATGCATTTCCACAGTTTCCATCCGATTTTGTTCAAATTTGATATGTACGTTATTTAGCTCCTGGAGCATGTCAAAATCTTTCTCTAAAATAGCAGAGTTCTGGGGCTATTTAAAGATGGAGGAAAGAGGTCTTTATTTACACTGGTGAAAGGTGAGCCTGGCAATGAGTTCTTTTGCTAGTATATAATTGTAATCAGTGCTGGACTTACCTATAAACTGTAGCTTAGGGTCACACACCCTCAGAGGCCTTGTTTTTTTAAAATATATTTTTATTCCCTAACACTAAATCATAAAAAACAATAATCATGTAGAATTATTAAACATTTTTTTAGAGAAGGGCCTCAAATTTAGCCTTAAAAAGACTCCATGACGATTACGGAGCCTATTTTGATGTTTGAATGACTAATCCCTGTTTTAGCAGGGAAAATGGCTTTAAAATGCTTGTGGTCATACTAATTTCACTGGTTTCTTAATTTGTTTGTGGTTCTATGTGGTTTGCTTAATTCCCTGGCTGGTTCTATATTAGTTACCATAGGTTTGTAGTTTGTGATGACTTTTGTATTCTTTATGTCCAGTTGACCATAAGTAGAATAACTACCAGTATAACAGTTTCCAACCAACCGACCAACCAAACAAGACTTTATTTTTCATTCCTAATTTAGCATAAATATTTTCCTGTAAGCAATCTTGTGAATTTTTCTGTCTATTTCACTCTTATAAATCATCATCATCATATGTCCATTTTCCATGCTGACGTGGGCTGGATGGGTTGACACAGTTTAAGACATGATTAGATAACTATATCTAGATCATGTTTTATATTTTGGCATGGTTTCTATGGCTGGTTGGTTCTAATGCCAACCACTTTATGGAGTATACTGGGTGCATGTTATCATAACACCAGCACTAGAGAGGTTGTCATGTGCTTGGCCAGACTGAAGAGTTTTCTTTACTCTATATGAAAGGTTTTCAACCCATTTCGGCCAAATGCCTCCTTTTTCCCTTCAAAATCACGAACCCCCCCCCCCCCTCCTCAAATTCTGCCGATCTCAACTTTGCCTTTCATCATTTTGGGGTCAATAAATTAAGTACCAGTTGTGAACTGGGATCGATGTAATCAACAGGACCCTAAACCCTAAATTTCATGCCTTGTGCCTATAGTAAAAATGATTATAACTGGTGAAAATCATCACCCAGCACCACGTTTGGCCCAGTGCCTCTCCTCCAGGATGTAATGGCCCTTTTATGTCCTTGAGTTTGAGACCCCTCTTCCACACACACACACACACACACACACACACACACACACACACACACACGCACACGCACATACACACTTTACTTTTTTTCTGTCTCTGGACTACACCCATGCTGGAACATCACCTTGGTAAGTTATGGGGACGTCAACAAACCAACAAGCATTGGTGGGAGGGCAAACACAAACGCAAAGACACACACAGACATAGATACGACACGCTTCTTTTAGTTTCGGTCTATCAAATCCACTCACAGGGCTTTGGTCAGCCCGGGCAGTGGGACTGAACCCGGAAACATGTGGTTGGAAAGCAAGCTTCTTGTCACACTGCTCATATATATATATATATATGTGTGTGTGTGTGTTATCAAGTTAACAATGAAAATAAAAAGAACAAAGTCAAGTTACTTTATAATTTTGTTTTTATGTTTGTTGTTAATTTAATATCTAATATCTGACTCTGTATCTAAAGAATTAATTCAGCGAAACACGGAACTTCTCTATGGATTTTACAAGATTACATTGAGTCCTATCTACGGTATGGACCCTATCACCAGAGGTAGACCAGACTGAAAAAAGAAAACAAAAAAAAATATATATATATATATATATATGTGTGTGTGTGTTGTTATTTCTGTTTACCTTTTACTTATATATATCTATCGGCTTTGTTTAACGTCCATCTTCCACGCTAGCATGGGTTAGACGGAAGTTGTCCCACTTGAGGCAAGGTTGGTCGGGTGACCGTGTCTCGCTTATATAGGACTATCTGGCAGGTTTTCTACAACTGGATGCCCTTCCTAACACCAACCACATTTACAGTGTGGACTGGGAACTTTTTACCGTGTTACCTACACGGTCACATTACACCGTGGACTGTGTTTTTTTGTTGTGACACACATATATATATATATATATATATAAATCTACATACATACATACATTTATACATACAAACATTTACCTATGTATATAGCTATGCATTTATACATTTGTATATATACATGCATTTATATTTAAGTGTGTAAGGATGTTGACATGATTTATGTTGTTTTTTTTGGGGGGGTAAGGAGAGAATTTTGTCTCCAGATTTTATTACCTAGGGAGATTAAATACCACAGCTCTGGCTGGAAGCTGACCAGGTTCTCAACCTCATCAAACACCAACTCCAGCCTGTGTGTGTATATATGTATGTATGCAAAGATATGAAGACGGGTAAGGCGGCTGGGCCTTCGGAAATAGTTGCTGAAATGCTGAAAGCTTCTGGAACGGTAGGACACACCATGGTCACCCGGATTGTAAACCAAGTCATACAGAATGGGGTTGTTCCAAAGGACTGGCGTAGCAGCATCATCATTAACTGCTACAAGGGTAAAGGAGATGCCCTAGATAGCAGTAACTATCGAGGCATTAAATTAATCGACCAGGTCATGAAGGTGACGGATAAAGTAATAGCGCAACTAATCAGAGAGAGAATTGATCTAGATGAAATGCAGTTCGGGTTTGTGTCAGGAAAAAGTACCACAGACACTCTTTTCATTTTACGACAACTACAGGAGAAGTACCTAGCTAAAAGTAAACCCCTATTATCTGGTGGGCTCTTAGAAAACTAGGTGTTGATGAATGGCTTGTGAGAGCTATACAAGCCATGTATAAAGAAACAGTCCACAAGGTTAGAATTAACAACGAATATAGTGAAGAGTTTAGCGTAAAAGTTGGTGTTCATCAGGGCTCCATTCTTAGCCCCCTACTATTTATTATTGCCCTTCAGGCTATAACAGTGGAGTTCAAGACCGGCTGCCCATGGGAACTCCTATACGCAGATGATCTAACGCTCATAGCTGAATCAATGGCTGAACTAGAGAAAAAATTCCAAACATGGAAGCATGGCCTAGAATCAAAAGGCCTCAAAATTAACCTATCTAAGACTAAAGTTCTAGTTTGTAGGAAGGAAAATAGGGCACCGGTCCCATCCGGGAAATGGCCATGCTCAGTATGTAGGAAAGGAGTAGGTAGAAACTCCATTTTATGTCCCAAATGCAAAGTATGGGTGCATAAAAGATGTAGTGGGATCACAGGTAAGCTAACTAAGAACATAGATTTTATATGTGGCTGGTGCTCTGGTGCAATAAGTAGCAGCAAGTGCCCACAGAATACTAGTTCATTCCATTGCACAGATGGTTCTATAGAAATAGTGGACACCTTCCGTTACTTGGGTGACAAAATCAGCAGTGGTGGAGGGTGCTCTGAAAGTACAGTAGCTAGAGTCAGAACTGGATGGAAAAAGTTCAGAGAGCTTATACCACTATTAGCCGCTAAAGGGTTCTCTCTAAAAATGAAAGGCAGGCTGTATGATGCCTGCATACGAACAGCAATGTTACATGGCAGTGAGACCTGGGAATTGTGTGCAGAGGATATACGCAGACTGGAGAGGAACGAAGCTTGCATGCTCCGCTGGATGTGTAATAGTAATATACGTGAACGGCAAAGTATAAATGAACTAAGGGAAAAATAAGAGGGATCAGATGTTGTTTACTCGAGAGAAGACTACATTGGTATGGTCACGTGATGCGCATGAAAGACGACAGCTGTATAAAAAAGTGCAGGGCAATAAAAATAGACGGTAGCCACGGAGTAGGCAGACCCAGAAAAACCTGGGACGACTTGATAAATTCCGACCTCACACACTTACACCTCTCCAAGACAATGTCACTGGACCGAGATCTTTGGTGCTACACAGTAATACAGAAGACCCACCTTACCTAAGTACAAAGCGAAACCGACTAGTCAGTAGGCACCTCTAACAAATACACCCCCGTCCCACTACCCCCACCCCATCCACACCACCCCTTTCAATGTAAAGTTATGTTGGTACCACAACATCCAGTCCGAAACAAATGAGGCCGTGTAGGTGTCACGACAAAAAAACACACAGTCCACGCTGTAATGTGGCCATGTAGGTAACACGGTAAAAACCTCCCAGTCCACACTGTAAACGTGGTTGGTGTTAAGAAGGGCATCCAGCCGTAGAAAACCTGCCAGACAGTCCTATACGAGCAAGACAACCAATCTTGTCTCAAGTGGGACAATTCCCGTTCAGACCTATGCTAGCGTGGAAAATGGACGTTAAACGATGATGATGATGATGTACATATGCATGTGTGTGTATGATTGTATATGTATACACCCACACCTTTCATCACCATTGCTTCTTTTTCTTGTCATTTCTGTTGAAGTTGTTCTTGTAACTGTTGTAAAAGTTGACGTCCTTATTTTCATTTTCTTCGAATTCTTTCGTTTTTCTTTTATCTCCCTAGGGAATTCGTTGACAAGCTACTTTTATTTATTTTCTTCGTTTTCTTCATTCAAATGCATTCACACTGGCTGTCTCAGAGACGTACAATATGGCTTATAAAACTTACTTAAGTAAATAGCCTAGCGTCCTCCCAAAGCTTCAAACGCCCCCTTGCTCCAAAACGGTCCCCCGGAGCTCCGAAACGCCTCCCCTCCCGTTGAGAACTTTCGCTCTATATTGTCTCTGTTTGATCAACT
>OZ024745.1:32987813-33030313 GCA_964016885.1 Eledone cirrhosa | reverse complement strand
AACAAATACAAAAAAACTCTGTGGTTATCAGCTGTTGAAATGAATGTACACAGTGTTACCCCCCACCAACAGTACTGCCAGTCCATTCAGGACCACAGTGTCCAATAAGATAGTTGAATGTTGTCCTGGAGCAGTTTCTGAGGAAAATGAAGCAAAACTATTGTGTAATTAAATGTTTAACATTATATATATGAGGTACACTCAAGTGGCTTTGAGACTTTTATCAGAGACATTTATTTAACTCGGATCAACACCAAACTTTTGTCTCCCTCAAAGTAGGATCCTCCAAAACTCAATACACATGTTGTAGTACTCCAGCCACTTCTTGAACCCCCCCCCCCCTGTAGTTCTCCATAGTGATGATGATGATAGATAGGTTGACAGATATGTTACTGAATTATTTAAAAAAGATAAATGATAAAAGTTGTTGTTCCTCGGTTGAATGTTGATTGAGCAGACAAATGATCAATTAGAGGTGATCCTACCATTATCATCTTGTATTTTTAATGGCATCTAGGATTACATTATCTAATGTGTGCTTTCATTATTTTAGACAAGGGTGGTGGATTGGCAGCATCAATAGAGCATCGGACATCATGCTTTGTGGCATAGAGTTACAGCCATTATATTTTGAGTTCAAATTCCACTAAGGTTATATCCTTACGGGGTCGATAAAATTGCCAGTAATGTACTGGGGTCGATCGACTTTCCCCTTCCCCTAAAATTGTTGGCCTTGAGCCTACATCAAAAACTATTATTTTAGACAGTAAGATTTATTTTGAAAGAGATTTAGCTGCTATTTCTAGCAGGCTGAATGGTCATTTAGATGTTCCTTTGTTGACTTATGTCAATATTATTGTAATAATATTGTAGTGTTAGTGTTTAATGGGGTTTTTTTCTATTCTTCCTGTTTGGGAAATAAGGCTTCAATGATTTGATTCCCTTCTGGCTAGTCTATGTTCTGCCCCATGTAAGATGCATTTGTCTCAGTTTGCCTTCAACTATTCTATAACAGCTGCTATTTTGAAACAGTAAAACTTTATTCTGAACACCAGATTAATAATGAGTAAGTTTTACTGAATCTCTACAGAAGTCCTGTGAAGTGGGGTGGCTGTTAAAGCAGGTGTCTCTGGCCATTCTACGTGGTAACACACTGTTTTGTCCATGGGGCATGGCTGAGGCACCGCTAAGACTGGGGTGTAGTATCTGCCCCCCCCCCCCTTCTTTCACTGCTTAATCCTTCTTTCTTTTTCTCTTTTTCATTATTTTTTCTTCTTCCTTTTCTGTCCCCATTTAGTAGTGTGTTATGTTTTTATTAGACAACTGCTCAATTATATGATGTCAATGGCCTTTCATGACATTGAGAGATTTTATATATTGAATAAATTGATTCTAGTTTATTTTCAAAATTATTCAAAAATTATAGGCAGTATCTTTCCTGAAAAATATAAGAACAGGGTCTAAAAACTTTTCATCATAAATTTATGTAAGAGCATTTAAGTTAAATTTCTAATACAATTTTTTTTTACTTGGGCTTTGTCTTTGCATAACCCTATTTAGTAAAGGCTGATTGTTATAGTGTTGGGTAATATAACCAAACCAGTTTAAATTTTGACAACAGAAGAGTTTGCTATTTTTTTATCAGTTTTTTTCTCCTAATTTCTTGCATCAGTTCAATGTTCTCTATACAAAGCACATTTCTATAACATTTCATTTCAAAGGCAATGAATTTTTTTTCTGCACTTTCAGCATCTAACAACTAGAGTGCAGGTGAACTCACTATTATTCTAAAGCAGGGAACTCCAAATTTGTTAGATCATTTACCCCTCTCATGAAATCCTTGACTCTCCACATCAACCCCCAGACATATACAAAAATAAATAGGTAAATAAATAAATCAGTAAACAGAATAATAAATAAACTATAAAGAATTAATTATATGCAAATGAGAAACCTGTTTAAGCAAGTTGTATTTGGTTGTATTATTTTATGTATTTTCTTTTCTAATACAAATGTCAAGTTTTGTCTAAAATGTTCAGTTGATCTTCTGGGTAGTGATATCAACCACTTTGAGGATCCTTGCTCAGAGGAAACCAATTTTTGTTGATATCATTTTTATTTTTCTAATAATTATGATGATGATGGTCTAATTTTGCTAAAGTTGCTGTAAACTATTGAAGTTTAGCATTAGATTTCTTTCTTTGACATCACATCTATTATTCCTTCTCTTCAACACCATCATCTGGTATACATAGCAACATAGAAAACCAGTTGGCTTTGTTGTTGTGTATGTCCTTACAGTGTGGACAAGGTGTGTTTTGTAATACCACCAGCATTAGAGATGTTATTGCCATGTCACAGGATTAAAGATCCACTAGAACTGTCTATCAATTTTTATTTAGAATAATTCCTCCCCAAGTTAAGTGTCCTGCAATGCAACATGTGGAGTCTATGTCTTACTTCTAAATTCCATTATATCACTTTTCTACCTCTAGTTACTCTTTGTATCATCAACCATTTTACAGAGTGCACTGGGTGTATTTTATTGTGCCACCAGCACTAGAGAGGTCCTGTACAGGAGGATTAAAAAGTTCCTTCTACCTTGTATCTGTTCTTATTGAAAGTTACTGCTATCTTTATATTTTGATATATTTGGTGGTTATACACTTTTACTGGTTTCATTTATTAGATTGTGATCTTGCTGGGGTATCATTTTCGCTATCACAATGTTAACTGTTTTTTTACTGAACATTCTCAATATCAAAGGTTGATTTTAATCATATTAGTCCAGATTGCTGACACACATTATGTAAAAGGTTATTACATCATTCCCACTACTTTTATTAACCTCAATTTATCTTTGAATCAGATAAAACATGCAACTCATTATATGCATTCATTTGTGGAGGTACATGACCCTAGTGTTGAACTTATGATCAAAATGTTGTGGGTTCAATTCCTCGACTGGGTGGTGTCTTGTGTTCTTGAGCAAAACACTTCATTTCACATTGCTCCAGTATTCTCAGCTGAAAATGAGTCCAGCAGTAGCTGAGGGTTTAACCCTGTGATGGACTGGTGTTCTGTTGAGGGAGAAGTCTTATACTCTCAGTCACTTAATGCCATGGAAACTGAGATTAGCACTGGTCTGATGAGCCCCACCAGACTTGAGACAAGACTTTAAATGCATTCATTTAGAATTCATATTATACAGATCAACATTTTTTAAATTTTTGTTGGAGAAAACACTTAGTTTATGTGGTATTTAGAAGATACTTGCCCACAGAGTCCCACAGGGAAATAGAACCCAAAACTTTGTTGTTGCCCTTTTTGTATTGTCTTAAAACGTTTGGTGGATCTTGTAGCTGAGGTATATATGCACTGTTAACATCACTCACTAATGACTATTCTGTAACTACAATGTTGTTGTTATAGTCTACACCTATGTAGGTTTAGCTGGCCTCCTATGAGAAGCAATTTCATAGGAGGCAGTTTCTCAGGTGTTTTAATCTGGATAACTAGTTTCTCATATACTAAAAAGACTAAACAAACCTAACATCGATTGGTGATATTCTTATAACTTATCAACTGTTTAATTCAGACAAATATTAGTGGACTATTGAAATATATAAATATTTCTTAACACAGATAAAATGTACAATTTTATTTGTTTGATTATTAAAATATTTTGAGCAGTTTCAAATTTTCCAGTGGAGCCTACATTTTACATTTGGTCTCAGATAGTAATCAGGTTTAGCAGCCTACATCTCACTTCTGGTCCAGGCCTATTAGCAGGTTTAGGAACCTACATTTTACATCTGGTCCTGGCCATTACCAGATTTGCATAGGCCTGCTCATGGATGGAAGTTTTGTACTCCATCAATGATTGTTTATGTTGTGCCCCTCTTACAAAGAGATTTTTCATGTTCTAACTAACAAAAAAAAAACAACAACTCTCTACATCATCAGTCAGTCTGTTAGAAATAGCAGTCAAACTTTCATCAATTTACACCTGCTATCTTAAGAAGGAGGTCATATTAAATAAAGCTGGGGCTTTAACCCTGTGATGGACTGGCCTCCTGTTCAAGGTAAGTCTTGTACTGTGGGGATAAACACCAGCCTGAGGAATATTGGACAGATTTCAGACATAAATAAAAGTATTTATGTCAGAATGGAAAAAAAAACAGATTTTAGAGACATTAAATAACGGTAGTCATATATTATGTCAGAATAGAAAAATGAGATGGCCACTGTTGGAAGACTTTTGATTATTTATCTGCTTTTCCAAAGCTGACCCAGTGTCAAACATATTAAGTTTCTGTATGTCTGGCTGAAAATTAGGTACCATGAGAAGAAGAAACTACAACTCGCAGCTGCAGGAAGCTGTGTAAATGAATGGTGTTTCATTCACTTGCATTGTTGACTTAACATTTCACCATTAATGTGACTTGGAGAGGGATGACTCTTATGAGGGTTACACACTCAATATGAATATATACGTACACCTCAATAGTTGATCTCATGATATAGTTTCTGGGACTTGTTACTTAATTTTTTGGTTTCTCTCCTTTTATCATTTTATGAAGCTGCTAAAACCATTATATTAGTAAAAACTAAATATTTAACAGAATGTAATCCTGATTTAGATACATATATGACTGTGTTAACAAGTTCACTGTGTAACCACAAGGTTTTGGATTCTATTCCATTGCATGGCACCTTGAGTAAGTGTCTTCTGTTAAGACCTTGGGCCAACTAATGCCTTGTTTGTGCATGAAATTTGCAGACAGAAACTGAATAATATATATCATATATATATATAAATAATAAAACAAGGTTTCACAGGTTTTTATTGATAAAAACCTCAATGTGAAACCTTGTTTTCTTCTTAATGTATACACTCTGCTATAGTATTGAGTACCTTCCTCAGTAATCTACAAATGTACTGAATCACCTAATATATATTTATATATCATCATCATCATTTTAATGTCTGCTTTTCCTAGACTAAGTCAGTACTGAAGTGGAACCACTGATCTCTCTGGCAAGCCAGGGATCTGTTTCCTTATGCATCTTATTAAAAGAAGGCAAGCAGTGATGTCTATGTTCCGAGAGCAGACCTCAGATCGCTGAAACTCATCGAGGAGATGACGAAGGACCATGACAAGTGGAGAGATGCTGTGCTGAATAGGACCCGTCCAACCCTTGCAAGCAGGGAAAAGTGGACGTAAAATGATGATGATGATGTAAAATCTGATAGACATGCCATCGATAAATTATTCATGTTAAAATACCATCTTTGTTGACATGAAAAATATATTGTTTTGTTATGACAACAAATAACTTGAAATTCAATCTCTGAATAATTTAGCAACAGATTAATTTTAGGCTTGTGAAAAGAATGAAAACAAAGAACATCCTGTATTTTTTTTTCATTAAGAAATATAGAATTATAAATAAAAAAAAAAAAAAACACCATTATGTTACTCACACAAGTACGATGGGTCTCCAGTTTTGGTGATGAATGTTCCTGTTTTTCAATTAACCTAACAGCCTGCTCATGAGATTAACATGTAAGTGGTTGAGTCTTCCACAGATACATGTACTAATAACATTGTTTTCAAGGAGATTCAGCATGACCAGGCTGGTCTTTTGAATTACAAGTAGTCTATCAGGTTAGTTTCCTAACAGTTTCTGTTTACCCAGTTTCATTCACAAAGTTTGAGTCAATCCAAGGCTTTGGTAAATGACACTTGTCCTAGATACCATGTTGTAGCATTGAACCCATGACCGAATGGTTGGTAGCAAAGTGAACTTAACTGTTCAACCATGCTACATCCACGTATCATCTAGGTTTATAAATAATTATATTTATTAAACCAGTTATTCATAATCACAATCTCAAATATATGGGATTGCAAAACCATCACCACCATCATCATTATCATCTTTTATTAGTGGTAAAAGAAGCAAAGCAAATTCCATTGAAACCCTCAACTGCTGTTGGAGTTCTAGTGGTGATGTCATGACACACAGTAAATGTCTTGGGCATGTAAACAAGGTGGAGCTAATCCCTTTCCATGTCTTGGCCACAGCTGATTTCTTCTTCACCAATACTGGAGTGCTACTTTATCAAACCACAAAGGGATGAAAGGCTGATCTTGGGATTTTAACTCAGAGAACTTGAATAAATATATGGCATACTGACCAATGTTCTAACAACTCTTCTTAATTCACTCAGTTTTATAAGATTACTAAAATCATTTCATTATAAAGATAGTAATTGCACTACAACATAACAAATGGTTCTTATATATGTTGGAAGATTTTAATATAAATAGAAACTATTTAAAATGAATATATATAGAAAAAAAACAAAAAACTCATTACGAGAACAGCTGTTAAAACAGCTAAATGCAGTCAAAGACAGCAATGGGCAAAAATGCCTCAGAGGACAGAGACCAGCAGCCAGTGGTAAACAGAAAGACAATCCATGAGGTGGGTGACTGGCAGAAATAGAATCTGTGGCTGTTTTGGTAGGTTGGTATCAAAATGGTTAAAAGCACATATATAGATTAGACAACTAAATTAAAGATAACTATCAAGTTATTGAAATAAGTAATATATATTTTGATTATTCAATTATTGTTTTCACATCTACTTTCTATGCTGGCATGAGTTGGACAGCTTGTCATGTCTTTAAAGGCTAGACCAATCAGGTGACCAAGAGGTATGCCAGAAGAGTAACAGGACTTAGTGTGCTGTGTGAGCTATGACTGGGGTAGAGATTAGTGGGTTGCATCACCGTGTGGTGTAATATCTAGGTAGTGTATATAACTGTGATCTCAGCAGCCATTGTATGTTTTTTTTTCGTATGTCTTGCTGATACATTCTATATTTGGTGTGCTTTCTACAGCTGATAAAAAAAAATAAACTCTACATTTTAATAAAAATCTCAACAAACAATTGTCTTGCTAGTATTACATATACACACTTGATTAATAATTCCATTTGACTTGCCTTTCAAACAATTGTCTTGCTAGTATTACATATACACACTTGATTAATAATTCCATTTGACTTGCCTTTCAAACAATTGTCTTGCTAGTATTACATATACACACTTGATTAATAATTCCATTTGACTTGCCTTTCAAACAATTGTCTTGCTAGTATTACATATACACACTTGATTAATAATTCCATTTGACTTGCCTTTCAAACAATTGTCTTGCTAGTATTACATATACATACCTTATTAATAAACTCCTTTGACTTCCCTTTCATATTTATTCTTTTCTCTTTGATTTTTTCCAGATCCATAACCAGATCTTACTACCGAAACTCTGTTGGAGCTTTAATAGTTTACGACATAACAAAACGCAGTAGTTTTGAACACTTGGAGGATTGGTTGAAAGAGTCGCAGTTGCACATAGAACCACATAAGGCTGTTTATGTGATTGTTGGTCACAAATCAGACAAAGATAATGAACGTAAAGTGACAACTCGAGAAGGACGTCAGTTTGCTGAATATCATGGACTAAGATTTTTAGAGACTTCTGCCAAAACTGGAACTAATGTGGAAGAAGCTTTTCTCGTTGTTGCCAGAGACATATATCAAATGTTAGAAGAGGGTAAAATTACAGTTGAAGAAGGATGGGACGGTGTGAAAAATGGTTTTGCTCGACCCAAAGAGACTTTACATTTAGAGGGTGAACCAGAAGGTGGAGGTTGCTGTTGACTATTCTCATTATCTTCTTTCTTACGCAATAGTTTCTCAACTACTTCCACTGCAATCTTTCACGTTCTCTCCTACTTTTTTCCCCTGTAATTCTGTCATGTTTTAGCTGGAATTCATCTTGTAAAGAGACACTTCTTCCTTACAATACCTGTTTTCCAATATGACTGAAATCACTGACGATTTATTCTAGAGGTCGTTTCAATATCGATGAGAAAAACAAAAAAAATTTCTAATCTAAATATTCATTGTGTAAATGTCTAGTTTAAAACTAATGCTTGCTTCACAATTTTAATTGTATATTATTTGCCAGTTAACCAAAATCATATGAATCTCCATTTTCCCAAGAAAAAAATTGTTTTATTAAAACAATAAAATATTCAAATGAAATCAAAATTAACCACAAAATTCTCCCATCCCTTATCTTAATGCATTGGGGAATATTCGTCCTCTAGCAGCAAAAAATTTCCTGCTTACTACCTTTTCAGGGTCGGATGAAAACATTGCCTTGTAACAAATTTGGTTTAACTGAAAGATTTGATGAAAATATATATGAATATATATAAATGAGATGTGTTTATGATTTGGAAATTAATGACAAACTGATAAAGATGTTAGAGAATTCATATATTAATATGGCATTTAATTAAAAGTAAGAATTGCAATATATTATTCTCAGCAAGAAAATGTTATGAATTGCATGTCTGTATGATTGATGAATTTTCTTTTCACACAAAAGAAAAAAAAATATGGAAAAGTTCTTTCATATATAATGAAGATTTTATATCGGCCCTTTTTATCAGAACACTTATTGCACTCTGCTCCCTTAATGTTGGAATGTCTCATAACATGACAATATTAAGACTGAGACAATGAATTGAACACTATTTATCTCCCCTTGTAATTTGTCATCATCTAGACAGCTAATTGTTTCAGATATTCTACTGCCACACTACTTCAGCTTTCTCCACAACAATGCTGTGGTGCTTTCTTCTGTTATAAACCAGCAAGTCTTATCTTCGTAGATAAGTGTGTTTATCGTGTGTATATTATATGCACACATACAATTTTCTGATTACTCAAAATGGTTAATCATCCTTATTCAGAACTACAATATTTTAACCCCTTTTATGATATGCTTATTTTGATAACCATTATAATTATTGATTCCCTTATACTAGGTCCAAGAATTTAGTAGGGACAGGGATATATTCAATTGAATATAACCCAATACTTATTTTGCCAGAGCCAGGGTGGAATGTTGGCAAACCCAGCCAGAATTATGTGAGTTTTGTCTTTGTGTTAGATTCCTGAATTCTCAACTCCAAGCAGTTCTCCCTGCTGGATGAAGATATTTAGAATATTTTGTCACACATTCATCTCACACAAAAGCTATTGTATGAGATATAACAGTTTCATTAGTGTAAATTTTCTAGAATATTTCCATTGTCCTCATTAAAATAATTTTATTTCCATTTTACCAATTTTGAAATGAATCTGAGCAGCTACCAACTTGTCCCTATTTTTTAATGCATCTTAAGGTCTAAACAATTTCTACTCAAATTCTATTCTGCTTCTTCCAACAATAACCTTGGGCTAAAATATTGTCCATTATATAATTCAATATAATGTAGCATTAGGCAAAATGTGTTAAGCCTATTGCACAATCAGAAACAAAATCTGGTAACGTGTGCTTAAATAAAATCCCTATTGATATTCAATGTAATAGATATATTGATCTCGATTGAAAGCCTAGAAATATATTGGTTTTTTTCAATTGGTAAAACAAGACTGTAATGAAAATGCATTTTAGTTTTAAGTGCGAGAAAATATTTTGAAGTTGAAAGCATGTCTTTATAATAAGTCAGATGTATTGAACATTTAATCAAATGCTGTTTCAAATGGAGGCTTGTATAGAATTTTTATTTGATGTAAAACCAAATACAGATTTTTCTGCCTCTCTTTTGCTTCCAATTACTTGTGGTAAGTAAAATATTAGCAATGGAAAACGTTTGAGCCTTTATTTTTCTTCATTATTATTCAATATTATCTTCTGAACTAGAACTAGAAAATGATTGCAAGTTGAAAAGATTGTTTAGGAAGAAAATGAATGGACACAAACATCTTTACACTTAGTGACAGAAAGTTCACCTCACACATGAACCAATAGAAATGAATGTCATTGAAAGATGTAATTATAAATTGTGGTGATCAAAATATTGCATTAACCCTTTAGCATTTAAATCAGCCAGAATTGTCACACCCCTTTTTGTTCAAACCAGCTATAATCGGCCGCTTATACTGATGTTAAGGTATTGTTCTCAAAATCTTGTAGCTTTGATATTATGCCTTTACCATGAAAATACAATAGCAATTACATTACTCTATATTTACTAAAGGGTTAAGTAAAATAACACATTGTTCAGTTTTAAAATACAAGTCTAGTTGGGAGTAGTACCAGCAAGTATAGAATATCATTTAATGTCTATTTTCTATGCTTGCATGGGTTAGATGGGCCATTACGTATTGTGGCTCAGAGTTGCAACACTTAATGTTAGCACTCTCACAGGTAGATCTGGTGAAATAGCGGAGATGCTGGAAAGAAGGCATGTGGATGTGTGCTGCGTGCAAGAGGTGAGATGGAGAGGTGCTTCTGCGAGACTAATCACAGGCAAACATCTTAGTTATAAGCTTTTCTGGGTAGGTAAGGATGATGGGTTAGGGGGGATAGGCATTTTCCTGGCTGAGAGATGGATTGATAAGACAATAGAGGTAGTTTGAGTTAATAATAGAATAATTAAGCTTAGATTAGTTGTAGGCAGGAGACTACTGACAATCATCTCTGCCTATGCTCCCCAGGCCTGGGTAAAGAAAAGAAAGACTGCTTTTATGAGCAACTTTTACAAACAGCTGCAATGACAGAGGACGGAGACATTGTTATGCTAGCAGGGGACTTCAATGGTCATGTTGGACAGCTCCAGGATGGTTACACTGGGGTACATGGTGGGCACGGTTATGGATCAAGAAATGGAGTGATAATTCTTGAATTTTGTGATGCAAGTACACTAACCATTTGCAACACTAACTTCCAGAAACCTGCCAACCACCTAATAACCTACAAATAAGGCGAGCACATAAGCCAGATTGACTTCTTACTAGTTAGGCAGCGGGACAGGCAGGTGGTGTCCAATACCAAGGCATACCTTGGGGAAGAATGTACCCCACAGCATAGGTTAGTCGTTAGTGATATTTCAGTAAGCAAGAGACGGAATGAGACATACAAGGTGTGGAGAAGAAAGGTCTGGAAGCTAAAAGACCTTTCACTAAAATACAAATTTAGGAAAGCCCTTCAAGATGTGCATGACGAAAAAGAAGACGATTTAGAGACGTATGACATAAATGATAACAGGAATTTCTTATGTGACAACTTACTGCAGGCTACTGATGAAACTTGTGGCTGGAGCAGAGCTCCAACCAGACAGTGACCTGGTGGTGGAACAGCACGGTAGATAGGGCCATTAGAGACAAAAGACTAGCATGGAAGGCTTGGAAAAAGGGTGGGAGTAGAGAAGGATATACAGCCGCTAAGAGAGCAGCTAGACGTCAGGTGTACTTAGCACGCAGGGAGGCTGAGAGTAGGAGGTTTGCCAATGTTCTGCGATGGGAAGATCACAGACGTGCAGTGTTCCACATTGCAAGGCAGTGTGTCAATGCAAATTAGTATGTTGTTGGAGATAAATGTGCCCGGAATGATGTCGGTGTACTTAGTATCACAAATGATTAGAAAAAGGAGGCCTGGAAATGTCATTATGAGAGACTGACGAATGGGAGAGAGAAATTAACCTCAGTAGATCCAACAGAGGGATCAGCTATTGAGATTGTTGAATATAGGGTCCAAGAGGCGATTAAGGAAATGAAAAATGGTAAGGCTGCTGGGCCGTTGGGGATAGTTGCTGACATGCTGAAGGCATCAGGGGATGTAGGTACTAAACTGGTTGCACGCATCATCAATCAGGCTATATATGGCGGTGTCATACCCAAAGACTGGTGCAGTAGTATTCTCATAAATTGCTACAAAGGTAAAGGGGATGCTCTGGAGAGGAGCAATTATAGAAGTATAAAACTGATGGATCAGGTTATGAAAGTGGCAGAAAGGATATTAGCTCAACTAATTAGAGAAAGGGTCAAACTAGATGAGATGCAGTTTGGTTTTGTGCCTGGGAAAAGTACAACAGATGCCCTCTTCTTGGTGAGACAATTACAAGGGAGGTTCTTAGAGAAGAATAAGCCACTATACTTAGCTTTTGTTGACCAAGAGAAGGCCTTTGATAGGGTACTCTGATCTGTCATCTGGTGGTCCCTAAGGAGGCTGGGTATTGAGGAATGG
Source organism: Eledone cirrhosa (assembly GCA_964016885.1). Lineage (NCBI taxonomy): Eukaryota > Metazoa > Mollusca > Cephalopoda > Octopoda > Eledonidae > Eledone > Eledone cirrhosa. Next base: position 33,018,191 of record OZ024745.1, on the reverse strand, counting down.
CTTGTGAGGACAGTGCAAACTTTGTACAGAGGTGTTGTCAGTAAAGTGAGGGTAGGAATGGAGTTTAGTGAGGAATTCCAGATACAAGTAGGAGTACATCAGGGTTCGGTCCTCAGTCCACTCTTGTTCATTATAGTCCTCCAAGCTATAACAGAGGAGTTTAAGACTGGCTGTCCATGGGAACTTCTCTATGCTGATGATCTGGTTCTTATAGCAGAATCAGTAGAGGAGCTAAAGAATAAATTCTGGCTATGGAAACAGCAGTTGGAATCAAGAGGACTGAGAGTGAACCTCGCTAAGACAAAAGAGTAGAAAAGAGGACAAAACTTTCCGTCAGGGAAATGGCCATGTTCGATTATCAGAAAAGGAAATGGCATAAATTCTATAAAATGCACACAATGCAGATCTTGGGTACACAAGAGATGTAGTGAGATAGCAGGCAAACTAACAGGTAGGGAGAAATACGTATGCAGTAGATGTACAGGGAAATTAGACAGTAGAAGTCGCATTGATAGACACATTTTTCAAATGCAGGTGGGTGCTATAGAAGTGGTTGATAGCTTCCGGAGATCAGATTAGCATGGGAAGGGGGTGTTCTGAGGCCATAGTATCTAGAATAAGGACGGGTTGGAAGAAGTTAAGGGAGCTGCTTCCTCTGCTGACGAAGGGTTTCTTCCTGCGTACGAAAGGCTGGTTATATGATGCCTGTGTGAGGAGCGCGATGCTGCATGGTAGTGAGACATGGGCAGCAACTGCAGAGGATAGGCAATGGCTGGAGAGAAATGAGGCAAACATGCTCTGTTGGATGTACAATGTTAATGTGCGTGAACAACCGAGCATGGATGTGTTGAGAGGGATAGATTGTAGTGTGCGAGAGAGGAGACTGCGATGGTATGGACATATGATGCGCATGGAGGATGACCGATGGGTTAAGAAGTGCCAAAATGATGATGATAATTTCTCTAAAGAGAATATATATCGTTTGACTACCCAACAAGTTGATAAATTGAATTTTAAAAAAAATAAAAGATTTATTGAATAACTAAAGGTGGCAGATTTTACGAGTAACTACTACATCTTCGACTTTTTCCTCCTTTACCACACTCTGCTACTTTTTAGTATCACTGAGATTCCCAGCATCTCCAAGGGGTAGTAACATTCACTATGAGAAATTACTGGTGTGAATCACTGTGGTGCCAACAAGCTGCTCGTTCATCGTTTAATGTCCATTTTCCATGCTATCACGGGTTAGACGAATTGTCCCACTTGAGACAAGTTAGGCCAGGTGATATATTTTGCTCACAGAACTGTTTCTGGCTTGGTTTCTATGGCTGGATGCCCTTCCTATGCCAACCGCATTTACAGTGTGGACTGGGTGCTTTTTGTTGTGGCACCAAAATGACCAATTTACAGTGTAGGGTGGGAGTGTAAGAGCATAGGGGCAAAGTGGTGCATACTCTTAGTACGCTTCAACCTATGTACATAGGAACAACTTTGATAGCAATATCACTGAGGATAACTTATAAATTAGGTCTCGGGCCATTTCTCGAAGACTAGAAGATGCCAATCAAGTCACCATAGAAAAACAAACAAGTACGCCAAATAAAATCTGCCTTAACCCTTTAGCATTCAAACCTGCTGTATCCAGCCAGAATTCCCTCACCTCTTTCTGTTCAAACTGGCTGTAACCGGCCACTCATACGATGTTAAGGCATTGTTCTCAAAATCTCAAAAATTTGATATTATGTGAGATAAAGTATTTACTGTGAAAATACAATAGTAAATAGAGACTAATGAAAATGCTAAACGGTTAAATTAATACTAAATTTATAGAACTAATTAACAGCCTAATATTTCATGTTGACAAACAGGAAGGTTAGTTTAGTTGTTAAAGATTTAACTGGAATCTCCATACTGGGTTAAACTACTGGATACAAGAGGAATTAGTTGTGTGGAAGAAGAGAAGACTGTTAATACTGGCATGTGATGTATGTAGAAAGTGCCAAGTGTTTGAAACCTGTGCAAAAAGGAGACTTAGGATTGATTTGAAAAACTCAACATCACAAAGATGTTAAAGAACCATGATGAGTGGTGACATGCGAAGCTGGAGAAACTCCCTTACTGGTGGAAGGAAGCATGGCAAAAATTAAAATGGTGGTGGGGGATGGAGGTTTGGATATATATCTACATTCGATCTTTTGGCCAGTACATTCTTGTCAAATCTCCATCTACTGCTCTCCTCTATTTACTGCCTACATATCATGGGATGGCATTTAATTTGGTCAGCCCACATTCAATTTTTCTATTAACCGTTTGTCACCATTCTCCATGAAACTCATCATTGACATCTATCACTATTACTTACCATCACCAATTCCACAAGGTAAAGTTTTTAGTTTTTAAGGGAACATGGCAATTTAAAATACATGGTTGGCAAATAGAGACAAGGTAAGTCAGGGATGCGATAACCCTCTCTAGTGCTGGTACTGTGATAAAACACACCCAGTACATTCTGTACAGCCCTGCCATGGAACACAAGTGAGATGTTATTCTTCAAACATCTAGGATAGTAAAATGAATAAAGACTTGGACTGTGGAGGGATGGAAAATGATTTTGATATTTCTTAACATTAAACAATAGTAAATTAATACTAGGCCTCACAATCAGACACACATTGTGTGTATTCAAAAGTAAGTCATCCAGTCAATGATGACCACAATATCATCACTCATTTTTCATGCTGTGTCATAATCAAAAAGACAGCTGAAAGTTCTATCAAAGACCTATCCAGCCATCACTAAAAACACCTAATTTAATAAGGTGAACAAAAAGAGGGGCAAAAATATTGACAATTGACAGCTGGAGTGAATTTAAACATCAAAGATATGAAGGTGATCATAGAACATTCCTTTGGTGGAAACCACGAACAAATGGGTTCAATAGCTGATATCAATAAATCTTATTCCTTTCTCTTTGAAATGTTATAATGAAAAGTGAAATCTATCAATGGTGTGGAAATAGTATTGAGAATAAATGGCAAAATGTCGATACCAGCAGAGCAGTAATAGCAGCATAGAGAATATTACTGATAAATATGAAACATATCAACCATCATTTTGTATATATGTGGAAGCTATGATCTACATCACAGGTTCTCAACCCATTTAGGCCAAACCTCGAAATCACGAAACGCCCCCTCCCCCATTTTTCAATATACTACTGATTTTGATATCTGTAGATTACTAAAAAATTGATTAACAATATTCCAAAGATACCATTGCAGGCAGCTGAGAGTATAAATATATTCCTTGAAGGGAAATATATAAATTTCAAAAAAAGGAACATAAATGTTCTTTTTTATGAATAAGGACCAGTTGAATTTGTTATATTCCCACCAACGATACCAACTATTTTGAACATTTATACAAGAGCAACTCTGTCTATCCAAAGAGTGCTCTTATCTAGAAGAAAGTGGCAATTATATCATTTCAAAGCTTTCCAATTTTCCCTTTAATGAAATGGACAGAATAAATGTTGATATCTAACTTGATGTCCCCTCTGCTTTGTGAGCTTAGAGACCACGGAAGAGGGTTTTCATGACCACGCGGGAGGGTATATTTATTAGTAAATGGTAAAATATATACAACAAATGAGTAAGTGAATTGTAGTAGATGGTTTCCAGTCCAGTCAGACTGCAACTTCAAATATAAAAAATTGTTAGTTTGCTTTGTAACAATAGCATATCTAAGTTTTCGGATAAATCAACTTACTTTAACTTTGACCTCATTTCAATGGGACCCTTGAACTTTATGGAGTCTAGCTAACTCTTTGACGTGAGGCTGGATTTTTTGTAAGATGTAGCCGGAGATCTCCACATGTAATTACATTGTAGCGGTTGCGAGCCTTACTGTGCAGTCTGGAAACCGCACTAAACCTCCTCTTGACTAAGTATGAGCTTGGAAAAGGCAGAGCAAATCTCTTAACCTCTGCATGTAGGTGTGGAAATCGACGCTGAATTTCCTCTTGCATCCAAAAAGGGGTTCACCTATTTTGGGAAATCTAATTTTGATCATGTCATCTGCTTGAAGTTCAATGAATTCTTCCTGAAATATAACGTCCAAATCATCGACGTTAGGTGTGAAGGGATCTGCTACCCACATTGGGATGTCCATCGGCAAAAGGTCGACAAACCGTTCTCTCCTTGTTGTCTTGTAGCGCACGGAGGTGAGCGGTATAAATTTGGAGTTGGTCATCGCTTACAATGTTTTGAACATTGGCGACACTAGGAAAATTATAGAATTCTCGTCAACAAAGATTCCTTTCGATGACATTCAATTTGGCCAGAAATGTTTTCACAGCATTCCTTGCTTTAAGCAAGATGATCTTCTTCCCCTGCAAAGCCAAAATGATGCTATTGCATTTGTTGACGATGTCGGTGAGGTAGGCGCAGTTTTGCCTCACATCGAGGGTTTTCTTGTACAGTTCTGTGTTGCGTCCTCGCAGAAACTCAATAATAGAGTCAAACAGTTCAAAGAAGTGAGTAAGGCAGTTTCCCTTTGAAAGCCACCTCACTTCATTATGAAGGAACAATTTGACGAATTCTTTGTCATTATCTTGGCACAGTTGCCGGAAAATTCGTTCATAGGGAATGCCGTTTGATCAAATTGATGACATCAAGGGCCACCTGCAAGGACTTGCTCAGTGGCTTGCTGAGTTTCTTCACAGCCAAGTGTTGTCGATGAATGACACAATGAACAACAAATACAGATAGATTTTCTCTCTTCAGAAGAGTGACGAAACCCTTATGTTGGCTGACCATTGCGTCGTCCGTAGCACGATACAATGTGTTGTATTTGGTCCTAGATGTATGTATTACCTGCCTGTGTGTTGTAGGTAGTCCTAGATGTATTACCTGCTTATGTATTGCATGTGGTCCTAGATGTATGTATTACCTGATTATGTGTTGTATGTGGTCCTAGATGTTTGTATTACCTGCCTGTGTTGTATGTGGTCCTAAATGTATGTATTACTTGCCTGTGTGTTGTATGTGGTCCTAGATGTGTGTGCTACCTCCTTATGTGTTGCATATAGTCCTAGATGTGTGTATTACCTGCTTATGTGTTGTATGTGGTCCTAGATGTGTGTGCTACCCACTTCTGTGTTTTTTCTTCTTTTTTTTATTTGTAATATTATTTATACAATAGGAAATAAAATAGATCTACATAGTGTTAACTCGTTACGGTAGAGTCAATAATTTCAGACATGAAATACATTGTTATCGGTGAAGGAAAAACAAGATTCTAACTGGCTGCGATTGAAGTGTCCTTGACCCAGTTGACTGTGGGATTTTCCATTGTTAGGATCTCAATTGCCGGTTAATGTCTAAACAGGCCTGCACACCTGCGGTCAGACCATAGTTATGCTGTCTGCATGCTCATTCAAATGCATTCACACTGGCTGTCTCAAAGACATACAAATATGGCTTATAAAACTTACCAAAGTAAAGAGCCTTCCAGTGCACTCCAAATCTCCAAACGCCCCCTGGGGGTGCATATGCCCCCCCCGTTGAGAACCTAAAAAAGAATCTTACACCAAACATGTTCACATCAAGCCTATCCGGTAATACAACTATGGAAGAGTAGTTAAATGTATCAATAAAGGAAGGTGACCTTCATAGAACATTTCTCTATTGGAAACTGCAAACAATAAGTTCAATATATTATAATACTCTTCAACAGAGTACTAGAAATACTAAACCCCAGTAACAATTCCTGGGGTATAGTACTTGATAGATAGCTGCAGCAAAACTAACAAAAGGACTATAATAATATCTCATTAGAAGCAAGCTAATACTTTGTTGGTGAGAATCATCATCACTGTTTAACATCTATTTTCTACGCCAGCATGGGTTAGATGAGTTGCCCCATTGTAAGACAAATCAGATCAGGTGACTGTCTTGCTCATACATGACTGTTTCTCGCTTGGTTTTCATGGCTGGATGCCCTTCCTGGCGATATCCAATTTTAGCTGTCTAAATGCCGCTTACTTCAATGTATGAGGCTATTCCAACAAATTTACATTCCCCCTTTTTTTAGCCGTTAAAAGAAATATAGATTTATTTATTTTTATTTTTTTGCGATTTATTTGCCACTGGGGCATAGATTTCTTTATTTGCCCCTTTTTTTGCGATTTATTAGCCTTTTGGGGTCACACACGCCCCCGTAGAAAGTGTGCGACCTTTCTGCCAGGGAGCACAGAGAGAGGGGGGTGCTCCCTTCTTCTCTTACCTGTACAAGCCGATATAGAGAGATGGCCCACTTACACGGGCCATTATTGCTACTTTTACCCATCTTTCATGGAATTGGCTGGGACTGAGTGCCTTTTTCGGGTGAAAGTAGCAATAATTGTCCGTGTAAGTGGGCCATCTCTCTATATCGGCTTGTACAGGTAAGAGAAGGGAGCACCCCCCCTCTCTATGTACTCCCTGGCAGAAAGGTCGCACACTTTCTACGGGGGTGTGTGTGACCCCAAAAGGCTAATAAATCGCCAAAAAAACAAACAAACAAAAAAGGGGCAAATAAAGAAATCTATGCCCCAGTGGCAAATAAATCGCAAAAAAAAATCTATATTTCTTTTAACGGCTAAAAAAAAGGGGGAATGTAAATTTGTTGGAATAGCCTCATACATTGAAGTAAACAGCAACTACAGCACGTAAGCAGCATTTAGTCCACTAAAATTGGATATCGCCCCCTTCCTAATGCCAAGCGCATTTACAGGGTGGATTGGGTATTTATTTATCGTGTCACCATCTAACAGGGTAGACTAGGTGCTTTTTGTCATGAGACAAATATGATCAGCTTACAGAGTGGATTGGATGCTATTTGTGTCACCAACACCACCACCATACAGGATGGACTGGGTACTTATTTGTTATCAGCATACATATATAAACACACCAACATGAGTAGAAAGAAACCCCCATAAAATATATCTCTAGTGACAACCACAAACAATAAATACAGTACTTCAACGGCGCAGTAGTAGAAACAATTTAGACTATGGAACTGCCTCTAGGAGTATCAGCGTCTGTTCTCAAGGCTGAGTTTATTGAGATGTTGATTGATGATGCTTTGTGAAGGATCAAGTTCTACCGACAATGTACGAGCGTTCGTGGTTGGCCGTTTCAAGCAAGGCCTAATCTTTCACAACAGATGGTCCCCCTGATCTTGGTCTGTCTTCGAGACTGGTGTCAACTTCCCTGAAACGTGTGAACCAGTTTTGTGCCATGCGCTCTTTGACAGTTCTTGAACCATCCACATCATTAATATATTTTGCCACTGCCCTTGCACTCAGCTCTTTTTACCACAGGTAGAGTAAAACGGCTCCTGTAAAATAAGGAGTAAATAATTTAGCAACGATTGGACAAGTTGTATTAATGATATATGGAGATACAAGTTGCCAAAAACTATCAGCGGAAATCCGAAAAATATTTTGACTCAACCTGGTATAACAACTAGATAATATATGATACATTGTTTAAATATTTACACAAAGTACAGACATATAACGACGACTACGACTGTGGCAAGGTCTATACAAAATACAAAGTACATAACATTATACATCAATAAGTGTATAAAACCTTGCCTAATATAATATAGCAATCAATATACACAGTCATTCAACAAATGAAGACTGCTCGAACAGAATTGCAACGAGTAGAAATATTTTAGTAGCAACAACTGTATTTTTATACATCTAGTCCTATGTATATATAGAGTAAAAAACGGGCGTAAACCACACACAAATAAATGTTCTGTGTGATGATGTTCAGCTTAAACTTCTATAAAATGTAAAGAAAACGGTAAATTTGTATTAACCCCGTCTCTGAGATTGGTGTTTTGAACTCGGATGGAGAAACCTATCTCGGATAGGTGCGATAATAATAAAAATAATTGTTTCTACTTTTGGCACTGAGAGTTGGTTATGGAGAGGAAAGACCAGACACTCCAACTGTGATCTTAACGCTTTTGATACTATCATGGCTGTGAAACAAAATGACTAATTTTAAAGGGTTTCTACTTAAATTAAAATACTCGAACAATTTTACATAACTATGAAATAAATAATTCCCCCAAATAGATCATTAATTAATTGAATGTGATTGGAGAGAAATTTGGCTGCTATATCTAGCAGATCGCATTGGCTCTGTGTAGTGGTAGAAGAGATATAGATGAAACAGGATATCGGTGTGTCAGAGACGTTGGTAAAGTGAAGGTTTGTCTATAATTTGGAGGGGCTTTTAAGATATTAAATGTGTGTAGTAATTACAGGGTCTCACATTCGTGAACAGTACCTTAAATGTGTATCGAAGTTGTGACTTCTATTTTTACGTGCAATTTTAACTACGAAAGGGCTACCATATATAAAGTGATCATGTGCAGAGAGGCCTTAGTTTTGAGTTGCCCTGTAGATGACTGTATTCAAGTTATGCTAGTCTACAGGATGAGGTTATATCTGCATAAGAAGTTGGCTCGTGAAATTAACGTAAAAGGTACCCGAGCATTCCACTGACAAGTATATCCAAACTATGTTCTAAGGGAGTTACAGGTAAGACCTATTTTTGTTAGATAAGTGGAGTGGAGCAAAGTAAAATAAAATGTCCTGCAGGACACAACGTGCCTCACTGAATGGAACCTAAGACTGTGAGCGGACATCCTAACCACTAAGCCACGAGGTTTAATGTAAGATGAAGATACATTTCTCCGCAATGAGATTAAAGCTAACTGTTATGACGATTGACACCTTCACGTGAATGTTGACTTGTAGTTCTGAAATTAAATAAAGAAAAATTACTCAGTAATTATATAGGGAAATATAACAAATCAAAATGTAAGTCCTTCCTTGACGTATTTATTTTGCGTCTCTTCACAAAATTAAAAGAGAATTCCACTTACAACGTTGGCTGCAAAAAACGAAATGAATTATTAAGGAAAACGACGTGGAGGGGTAAACCGGAAGTACCTACGTAGTACGAAGTGAATGATCACTTTCTCTTTCTATTCATGAAAAATAAAAGCAATATATAGATCTATATGATAAAAACATTATTGACTATTGAGTGTAAACATATATTATGAATATTTATGTCCCGTTGAGGAAATAAATGATTCTTAAGAAAGAGTAGTTCCGTCTTAAATGTCGATGTCTCTAATATCTGAGGAAATTAACGCAAATTTTTATCATACTTAGTCAAAGTAAATTTTTCTGCACTAAATACAAGAGAATGAATATTTTTTTTATAATTGTTACATTAAATGGATTCAAATTTTGTGAAAGTTATTTTATCTTGTTTTAAGAGCATTGTTAAATTATTTCCCTTTTAATTTATAATTTCTAACGTTGGTGTTAAAATGAAATGAAAGTTTAAAAATCGCAAGATTTTGAGATGAGAAGGAGAGGGGAGAGCAATCTGTCATAGAACCTAATGGATAACCTAGGGACAATGATATTGACGACAAAAAGCAGCAGCAGCAGCTTGCTAGAACAGAATTCCGGAAGTAGTTTTAGAAGTCCTGACTAGTATGAAACAAAATAATTTAAGTTTGATTTTCTGAAATTAAATCATTATATTTTATTATGCACTATAAATACTTGTAATATTTTAAAAAACATATTTAATTACAATATAGGTTTATATATTTCTTTGAAGAAATTATTATTTTCTCTTTTATATTTTAAATATTTCATAGTTTGCGCCTAAATTTTCAACTTCCGGTATTGGACTGACTTCAGCCTTTTCGCTGAGGACCGTCCACCTGTGAACATCTTGTAAGTTCTCCTCCTGCTTTATACTTTTAAACGCTTAACTTTTACACCACAAATTTATATTTTAAATAAGAGAGGCTTAATTTAGCATTCATCCTGGGTTAGTTGTTAATTATTATAGATTAATTTTATCTTTATATATATATAGAGAGAGATATTTAATTATTTTAACAGATGCAATCTTAGAAATATATGAAGTGTAGTAACACATGTGAGCTGGGCTCCTAATTATTAAATTGGCTAAAAGTAGTTATATTTAGCGAATAATTATAGCTGTACATTGTTAATGGCTCTATGACGTTATTAATTATAGAACATCGTAGTCATTCGCAGTAAATAATTGTAATTTATTTAACATAGTATTAGTAACATGAAATGTTATTTAAGATAGTATTAGTAACATGAAATGTTAAATTGTAGGGAGTCTTCAATTTAAGGGGGGGAGCCTATGAAATGGGGAATTTTATTTTATACACGTTTGAGTTCTCCACGTGGGTAAAGAGACTTGTTTGTTAAAGACTCGTTGATTGCAATTTTGCTAGAGCAGTCCTCATTTGTTGAATGACTGTGTAAAATAATTGCTATATTATATTAGGCAAGGTTTATACACTAATTGATATATATATGTCGTATATTGTATAGACCTTGCCACAGTCGTTATATATCTATATTATAAATGTTTGAAATGACTCCTCTGCTTTTACAGTTGGGTGTTTATTTTATATTTCAGATGTTAACAGCATCAGCAGTTGGTGACGTCGAGTTTACCAGGAGGGATGAATGTCGATTAAAAAAAATCCCGATATATAGTATTAACTATGATATTCGTTACTTGAATTAGGTGTTTCAGCTGAATTGTGTGAAGAATAGTAGTTTTGTTTAAATTTTCGTTCTTTCGTTGCTCTTTGTTGGTTCTTTACTTCCAGTCCTCTTCGCTCTCGGGTACCACATCTCTGCTATCTGAGAGGAATTGGCTGCTTCTAGGTGCGAGGTTGATGTATGTTCCAGTTCGTCTTGCCGTCTTCCGAGGAAATGTCTTCATCATGCCCTCCGGGACCACGCGGCCGACTCGCCCTTACGGTTTCATTTATGGTAGTGGCATGGATTTGATTACTTAGGCATATATGCGATTTAGGAAATGGTTACATGATTGCTTTAGAAAAATGTGGTGATTAAAAATCTTTGGCTGTGTATTGAGGAATGATGAATATTAACTGGGTTTCATGAGATGTGACAACATCAGTGAGCGTTACTAGACAGTACCTGACCTCAATACTTTTATTAGTTGGTGGTTTGTCTTTCGAAAAGCTGGTTCCATGGTCTTGCGTGTAAATGTAAGTGCTGCTAGGAAAAAGTATTCGGTATGCATTGGCTATTTATTTCATGATACTGCTATATTTGATCCTATCTCAAGCTTTTTTTGTATAATATTTTTATGTAGAAATAATTTCGGCATGGCTTTATTTGTCAATGAGAAATTTACTAAAATAAATATATCCTGTTATAAAACTAAGTTTATTTACTAAAACATGAATTGTTATATCCAGATTTAAAATGATTATCAAGTGAAGTAATTTCATAATTAGAAAGTTGATAATTTGAAGCAAGAAAAAATTGTTAGGAAACTCTTCTTTTTTATGCATAAAATTTTTTGATTTCTAGATAATTCCGGTGGCTCAAGCAATAACTTTCTATGCCCCCCCCCCCCCCCTGGTTAAGAACCAATGATATACAGCATGTTTCGAAAAGAATCTCAAGAAGAAGAATCTCCGTTTTCAAAAGGCTATAATTTTGTTGCTGGGTCGACATTGAATCTAACTGAAAGACATGTAAACATTGTATATCAGCTCGTAGCTATGTTTAAAGTATTTTACCAATATGATGATAATTTTCACAGACCTGTTCTGAAACTGTTGTTGAATTGTTGTTAACTGATTGGTGTAAATACTGAGTTGTAGATGGCTTGATGTATGAAAGTTTATAACCATTTTAAAATTAGTTTTGTTTTGTAGACATCGCAATGTGTTCAATATATTGTATGTACATGATTGCAATTTCATTTTCTGCTACATGTTTCATATCACATCCCGGTTGTATTTTGATACTTTTATTACAACTATGTATACAAGGGTATAATGATGATGGACTGAACTTATTTGTTCGCGGTTTCCACCAGAGATGTATTCTATGAAGGTTACCTTCCTTTCTTGGATGTCTGAATTCCCTTCCACAGAACTATATTCCCGGATAGTCTTAACATCGTTCCGTGTAACAGGTTTTCATTATAGATTCTACTAATGAAATTGAAATTGGGATAGGGGTATTGACTGAATCGGTAGAGCATCGGATAAAATGCTTTACGGTATTTGGTTACGACTTGAGTTCAAGTTGAAGTCCCGCTGATGTCAACTTGGGGGCCTCAATATTGTCCTTTCCTCGATGTGGATTTTAGAATTATTGCTGCTTTCATGTTGAGAACAATGATGATGTATTGAACTTATTTGTTCGCGGTTTCTACCAGAGAAATATGTTCTATGAAGGTCACCTTCCTTTCTTGGATGTCTGAGTTCTCTACTGCAGCATATAATTAATTGGGTTAATTAAATACCATTAGTTTCTTTTTTGCGTATGTTCTGATGTTTTGACTCGTGCCTTTTCCCTTTTATCTCAACACATATGACACTATCGCTCTATTGAAGGGTATAATGATGATGAACTTATTGTTCGCGGTTTCCACCAGAGATGTATTCTATGAAGGTTACCTTCCTTTCTTGGATGTCTGAATTCCCTTCATTTAATCGGTATAAATTGTTCCAAATTATTCCACTTATAGAGGAATCTCATAATCCCGGTCGTATGGTATTGTAAAAATTAATTTTTTTTTTTATTTTGGCCTGGAAATTCAAGAGATCGCTAGTGTCAGCAAGACAACCACGTTGCTACCCACAGTAAAACTAACAAAATAATGGAAATATATACACGAAACAAGCCATACCAACATCATTCCTTACGACTGTTCTCCACTGTGAAGCTTGGATTGGCAGTATCGGTAGAGGGTCGGACGCCATGCTTTCCAGCATAGTTACGTCCCCTTATACGATCTGAGTTCAAATCCCGCCGAGGTTGACTGCCTTTCATTCTTACGGGGTCGATAAAATAAAGTACCAGTAATGTACTTGGTAATTGCTGGCCTTGTGCCAAAAGAAACAATTATTACATTGAGAATCTCGAATATCTTGCAATGCTGAGATATCGCCTACACTTAACCATTCTAACCTAGGGGCTGATTTAATTGATCTTTATTTTACTGGATGAATACCGAATACAAATGAATGTTAAACAGCTCTCTGCAGGGTGATTCTGTGAACAATTTCTATTGTAGATATTCGACAGATGTCAGAAACACGTAGGGTTAGAGTATTTCCGCATTAGCCCTTTTTGTCATATTTCTAATGAAATATCACTGCTTAGGTTTGAATTCATAGCCAAATGTTTCCCCATGATAAACTGGTATTTAGAACGTTACATTTAAAGTTTCCGAAATAAGAACAAGCAACATTAGATATCAAGCGTGCGTTTACGGGTGAACTTTAGATGTTCTGCTACTTGTTAATCAGTCTGTATATAAGGGTATTATGATGACGAATTGAACTTATTGTTCGCGGTTTCCACCAGAGATGTATTCTATGAAGGTCACCTTCCTTTCTTGGATGTCTGAATTCCCTTTCACAGAACTAACTATAGGTTTGACATGATACGTGGCTGTTTTTAAAATTTTCTTGATAGATCACAACTTTGTCTCTGGACAGATTTTACAGACAAAATCAACCGAGAGACACGGATGGACTCTGAGCAAGGTGGTTGGATAATATCCATGAGTTCTGGTCTCGTTTGGGGATCCAGCCAGATCAATTGCAAACTTGCTTCTGGAAGGAGTGTTGAAGGACCCCCACCCCTTTCCATGAATAAGTGGTCGAAATCATAACATGCATTATATAGAATGATGGTTGATTCATTTAATATTTGTTATTGCTCTGGCGAGATTGGAGATTGTCGACATTTAACAAATTTTTCTGCTATTGTGACCGTTGATAGATTTCCTTAATTTCCATTATAACATTCCAAAGAGAATTGTCCAAAGGTCAGCTGTTGAGAACAATGATGATGTTTTGAACTTATTTGTTCGCGGTTTCCACCAGAGAAATATGTTCTATGAAGGTCACCTTCCTTTCTTGGATGTCTGAGTTCTCTACAGCTGTCACTTGCACAATTTTTTTTATTGATCACTATCAAATTTTCACATCAACGGTTATTTAGCTGGATTCAAACAAACCTAGGTGATTTTCCTATTTATTAACAAATTTAAAAAAAAAATTGGGAGACTTTATTTTAAATATAGATATTTCTGGAGAAGAGTACTACCATGTTTTTAATATATCGGACAATTGGTAGCATTCATTTTAAGGGATTAACGTCTGCCAAGACTAGAATTCATATAATTGCTTGGAGTGGTAGACATTTCCATGGTTGGTTTAACAGTAAGAATAAAGCCTAATACTTTTGTTTTTACTACTGTCATGAGGATGATGATGATGATGATGAACTTATTTGTTCGCGGTTTCCACCAGAGAAATGTTCTATGAAGGTTACCTTCCTTTCTTGGATGTCTGAGTCCTCAACTGCAGTAATATACATTGCTCTTGACTACATTAGGGTTATAATTAACATGAAATTATGATAGTTTAAGCACTAGGAATATAGTTTCTGTTCCAAAAAACAGTTTGATAAATGGTTTAATATGCCCAGGAAAGTGTTGGAAGGGTATACAGCTGTTGAAACTCAAAATTAAGTACCGACTACCCATCTCACAAAAACGCGGGTGTAAATAAGTTTTTTTTAAACTGTCTGTGCAGTCATTTACAGCAGCACACCTGAATAGCCTCTTCCACTAGGTCCAGTCCTGCTCCTTGCCTGTAATTGTTCTGTTCTAGGTTACAGTTTGCACCCTTCGGAGGGCAGGAAGCTAGTGTAGGGGCTGGTACAGTAATGTGCCAGCCTAAGCATTCAGTAATTAGAAGAGGTAATTCACTATTTGTGCCAACCCATAACCTATCTATGGTCATGGATCTTTGGTAATAGCTGAAAGAAAGTAAATGCAAGCAGTCAAAATGGGTTTCCTCTTTGGAGTAATATAACTCTGTCCCTGTCGTATCTCAGAATTGAGATACAATTAATCTACAGTGAATAAAGGTTATATTTTGGAAAAGGTCTAGTGACTTTGTGTCACCCTGAATATGGTATTCTATTTTTGCAGCCTTGGACACTGGCTTACAGTAGTGACATCCCACATGACGAGTTTTGGTTGTTAGTAGCTTTGAAACCAAAATTATTGGATCTGTTCTGACAACTCTCCACCTGCTGGACAAAGGTTTAAAGTAGAGAGTGACATGATGCTGGAAAATGGCCTAGTTTGACCTTTTGTGAGTTGGTTAGAAACAACTCTGGACTTAATATAATCTTGGCACAAAAAAAAAAAATGTTATGGTATTACCGGTAAATTAACAGGAGATACACTTTGTATGCAGCATAGATCAACTCAACTGGAAGGTTCACTAGAATTTGTTACTTAGGTTATTGGTCACAATAGCTGTAGTAGGTTTCAAATTCAGAAGCTTTGTACCATTGCCCACCTAAGTGTTATGTGAAAAACACTGCATTGCAATGAGCTATTTGCAGATTTGTGGTGGCTAAACAATGAAAGTATTGTGTAGGCTGGTTGAATGAAAAACTTGGTTTGGAACGAACTCTGGATGATGACAGCTGTATTAAGTACATAAATCTTGGTGATCTAAGATGTAGTAAAGGTTGAAAAGAAGCACAAGGATTGGTGACATTCTGTACTCTGCCAGCTTAAGATACCTGACCTGTGTGTCCTTCAAACTGCACCATACTGTCTTCAATATCACACCCATAAGTCTATCCTATAAATATAATCACCTCCCTTGTTTGGTAAGTGTTTCCGACTATATGAACCACGATCTTATCAAGAGCTGAATATGCTGAACCAAATGTCACATCAGCACACTAATAGTACATGTAGACATAGATTTGTTGGAGCTCATGGTATTACATAAGATCTTTATGTACAGTTTGAAAAACTAAAAGGAGCTACTACAATAAGGTCAGCAAAATCATAATTTAGTGCTTCTTACCAGTAGGTGGAGCTGCTAGTTTGTCAGATGGGCCTTTGGTTTGAATACAATGTCTTTCTAACAAGTGCATTTTATTGAGGCTCCAGCACTAGTGTTATGCTTGTCACAGCTGAAGAGTCCACATTATACTGAGTGTTTGTATAGATCACCAAGAAGGACCCCCTTGAAAACTGATTTGTCCCGACTTGAATAATATAGAGCAAAGTACATTCTAGTTACCTAGTTTGTTTTTAATTGTCATTTCTCAGTAAATTATAAATTTTGGCAGAGATCAAAATTTATCACTTTCATGAAAAAATTCAAATCTGGCATCTCGTCCCAAACAATGAAATTTTTTTTTGTGAAATTTCTATCTTGCTCCAAAATTAAATCTTACAATTTCAACCTCCCATTCACTTTCCTATACATCACATGCAATCATCTCTGATGACTATATTTGTGCATTTAACTGAAGCTATATAATAACGCTATCTCAAGGCCAAATGCAACTTGCCTCATTATTTTAAATATTAAAGGGCGGTGTATTGGCAGTATCGGTAGAGGGTCGGATGCCATGCTTTCCAGCATAGTTACGTCCCTTTACGATCTGAGTTCAAATCCCGCCGAGGTTGACTTTGCCTTTCATCCTTAAAGGGTCGATAAAATAAAGTACCAGTAATGCACTGGTAATTGCTGGCCTTGTGCCTAAAGTAGAAACAATTATTTTAAATATTAAATACACCACTCATTTTCCTATGGAATGTGTCTAAATTCGGATATTTATATATTATATTTATGAAAATCGTAGCTTTAATTATTGGCGATATATAAAAAGCAAGAGAAAATAATTTTGAACTTGGTTTACAATCGGTAGGAATGGACAGCTGGCTTATTTAGATTATGCTAAGGTCTAATAATAGTGAAACAAGTTTTTTCCCTTACATGTTATATTTATAGTTGAAGGTACATGGCTTAGTGGTTAGAGTTTTGGGCTCACAATCGTTGCGAGTTCGATTTCAAGACCGAGTGGTTTATTGTGTCCTTGAGCAAGACACTTTATTTCACGTGACATCACTGGTGCCAAGCTGTATCGGCCTTTGCCTTTCCCTTGGGACAACATCGGTGGTGTGGAGATGGGCGACTGCTGGTCTTTAACAAACAACCTTGCTTGGACTTGTGCCTCTGGAGGGAAACTTTCCATATGCAGATCTCATGGTCATCGTGACCGAAGGCGGTGAGGTGTCGGCCTTTTTATTACAGTTCTTTTATTCACAGGGGAAAAGAGAAAAAAATGGGTGGGAGGGGCAGACTACATACCTGTCTAGTTGATATCATCTCAGCTGTGCCCTGTGAACAGGATGGCGAAAGCTTTGCCGGCAAAAAACAGCCAGTGACACTCGCTATTCCATCAGGTGGGTTGCACTCCTGATTTTGCGGAAGAATACGGCAGTCCAGGGTCTGAAGGCACCAGTGGTCTCAACGGCAACCGTCACGTAAAATTGTTTTGGTATTGGATATTTTCCACTGCGTTAAGAGTTATTCACTGTATTCAGTATAAGTTATTCCCCTTTACATTGTTTTAATTATTTAACCCTTTTGTTACCATATTTTAATAAAAATAAAGGGACTAGAATTTTCAAATATTTAAGAAATTAGGAGGAACAAATACCACTAACTTTCTCATTAATGAATGGGTTTTACATAAAATTATGATGGAAGGATTAACGTGTTTGATCTAACATAGCTGTCTACATATCAGCATGAGTATTTTGTATATCTAGAGATATACGGTATCATCATCACTTTTACGTCCGCTTTTCCCTGCTTGCAAGGGTGGGATGGGAACTGATTCTGGCTGGATGCCCTTCCTAACACCAACGGTATGCTTATGAATAAACATTTGAAAGCGTTAGATGTCGCTAGGTCATCAGTTTTAAATGTTTAGTCATGAACATACCGTATATCGCTGGATATACAAAATATTCACACTTATAGGATAGAAGAGTTACATGTGCCTCTTGACCAGGATCTCCACCGTCTCTAGTACCTACCCCGAGGCCACAGAGACAACTACGAAAATCTTATGAAAATTCATACTTATAAACCTACTTTTAATAATGACCTTTGGTCTTTCACACTCCTGAAGATCCGCTAAGGTGAAACAATTGTTCTCGGTATGGTGAAATAACTATTGTGTTACCACTTTATATATATATATGTGTGTGTGTAATCTATCTATCTATCTCTCTCTCTATATATATATATACACCACCTTCACCACTAATTGATTTGACAGATGTCTTTAACCCATTGATACCAAATATTATTTGGTCAGTAGTTCGTGTGTAAGTATATAAATATATATACATATATATGCTTGTATGTCTGTGTCTATATATGTATGTTTGCCTGCATGAATGAATACTTTAGATTTAGTAGACTACAACCACCGATTCCAGCTATTTGCACTATCGTATATTTTGGTTTCTAGTAATTCCCTGGGGAATTGGTTGACCAAATGCTTTGCTTAATTGTTCTATTTATTTAATTAAAAAATTTATTCTTTCTCTTAGATTTCAGGTATTTTTTGAAAGCAAGGCCCCTAAAATACTACAGTGGGCCCTGCAATGCTACCGTAGACCCCCTGGGGCCCACTTGCTGTTGGGCAACTTGGAAACTTTGCCAGTCCGCCACTGTATATATATATATATATGAAAAGAGTCAGGGCCCCGACAGCTGAGTTCCGGCCGTTTCGACAGCTACATCCGGTCGGGACCAGATCTAGCTGTCGAAACGGCCGGAACTCAGCCATCAGGGTCCTGATTCTTTTCCTATTACCTACTGTACTACCCGAAGTATCGAGTACTCTGGTACGTTATGGTCTACCTGGTATCCTACCATACCTTTTATATATATATATATATATATATATATATATATATATATATATATATATATATATATATATATATATATATATATATATATATATATATATATATATATATATATATATATATGTGTGTGTGTGTGTATGTATAAAATTATAAGTGTGAAGAACATACAGCTAAAATTTATCTAATCTTACTATATATAAAAGAATGAACAACTAAATATCAGCGAGGGTAGTAGATTGGTAGAGTCATAAGAACGTCGGTCTAATACTTAGCAGTATTTGTTGCAACTGTTTACACACTGAGTTCAAGTCCCGTCAATATCAACTTTGCCTTTCATCCTTTTAAGGCCGATAAGATAAAGTACTGAGTCAATATAATCGACTTTCTCCTCCTCCAAACTTACTGGCCTTGTACCTAAATTAGAGATCGTTATTATAAGTACAGGCGGTGGATTGGCAGTATCGGTAGAAGGTCAGACGCCATGCTTTGACGCATAGAGTTACGGCCCTTGCCATTCTGAGTTCAAATCCCGCCGAGGTTAACTTTGCCTTTCATCCTTACGGGGTCGATAAAATAAAGTACCAGTAATCCACTGGGTAATTGCTGGCTTTGTGCCAAAAGTAGAAACAGTTATTATAAGTCTCTGCATCTAATATTTACATGCTATACTTGAATAAATTGTATAAATTTGATCTGTTAGTCACATTTTTCTGTGTTTCATCCAAATAACCCATGTAATTATATGATTACCGATATGGCAATACATGGTGAAATTTTCAAAGATTTTTGATAATCTTTAGTAAAAAAACGATCGACAAAATCCCAGACCCCATTCGCTTACCGAGTGAGATGGGATTCGTCAAATCAGACCAAGGAAACAATGTTTCCATTAGTCTTTCCATTGCTGATACTATTTACCAGTCGCAACTCCTGGCAAAAGGAACAACGCGAAATAAAGTGTCTTGTTCAAGGCTATATATAATGCACCGCTCGGTCCGGGAATCGAAATCGCAACCTCACAACTGCGAATCCAATTCTTTAACCATTTAGTCACCCACCTTCACTAATAATCGTTAAAATGTTAAAATAATTTCTATCTAGCTATCTGTAACAGTCAGTTAATAGTTGCTTGTTTAGACAACATCAAACAAACCTGGCTGAATAAGGAAGTTGTAATGTCATTTTATGTAAGCTTTATTATAGAATTATTACATAAACATCTTATTTATGTTTAACAATACATTGAGGACTAATAAAGGAAGGAAATAGTATTACATACGATAGAGCAACAGTCAGTGTATAGTATCTAACGTATAGAGACAACCATAGAAAATCATTAGAAAGTAATGACTTAGAGAACTCACTACATATTATGGTTTCTGCAGAAAAACAAAAAAGCACCAGTCGTTTCCCAAACTTTTTCAAACGCAGAACCCTTTTTGGTTCAGAAACTTTTGGGGGAACCCCAAACTATAATACTGTTATATGGTCGTAATATAAATATACGCCTACTTTTTTCACAGAACCCTAGACACTCCTTTGCGGAACCCCCTTTGGGAACTACAGCCCTTACTCCCAATCGAATACGACTTGGTAGTATATATCATGCTTTCGCTAAGTGTTTTAAGTGTCCAATCAGTGCTGAGTAGACACAGATACACTTTCAGATTTCTCTTCCTTGATACAGTGGAACATCCATGTGACAACTGGAAGGAGAGAGAGATGTACCAGTACTGGGCTAGTATTTTTTTATCGACCCCAATGAAAGGCAAAGTGGGCCTCGGTGGGATTTGAACTCAGAATACAGAGAACTGCAACAAATATCCAACGATCTAACCACTCTACCAAATCGACATCCTTAATGTTTCTCTATACTGCGAGAAATAACAGCCAAATTCCTGTACATCACATACTGCCATCTTCAAAGAAGGAAACATTGGACAATATGCTCCTAGAAATACGAAAAGCTGAGATGGTCAAAGTTAGAACATTTTTGATCAGAGGCTGGTGAGAGTTTATCACTGAGGTTAATATTTGTTCAATAAATAAGGAATTATTTTTAATAAATTCGATCGGCAAGAATGTATTACATACGACATAGTAATTACGTTTGTTTGGTTTTGTTTTTTTCACTAAACTAAAATGATTTTCGTTTAAACAGAGATACTTAGCAAATATATTTACTAAAAAGTAAGTAGATGGGCTCGTCCGGGAATTGAACCCGGGACCTCTCGCACCCGAAGCGAGAATCATACCCCTAGACCAACGAGCCGCTTGCTGCTTGTCTACTTTACTTATTATAAATAATACAACAGCAATATTTTAATCTTTTCCATTCTCTGTATATGAAAGTCATTAAAACTATTTCCATAGTAAAAGAGGTATATAATAAAAAAAAATCAAACAAATATAGAAAACTTCAAAAAATTATATAATATGACCAGGACCAAATTTAATGGGGCAAAGGGAGCAATTGCTCAAGGGCCCCTGCAGTGGAGGGGGGGGGGGTGCGCTAGTGTCGGCCGTATCAATTTATTTGTGCCCTCAGCAGGGCTTTTTAGTTTTAGGATGGTTAGAATTTTAAAATTTAATACCTCTATGTATAACGTTTCAATTCCAATTCTTGCGCCAAGCTAACTTTGATATATAAAATTGGGCGGGAAGAAGGGTGCTGTGTGTTCTAATTTTTTATGTGTATTCTAATTTTTCATTTTTTATGAATCTGACCAGTAAATGATTTTCAACGTATGTCGTGGAATTGTGTGAATGACTAGGTCGTAGAAGTGCGACAAACCATTTGGTTGTTTATAGTAGATAATACTATTAAACATATGAAATAATAATACTACTGGATTAAATAGCAGGCATTGACTGACCATTTCCTCTGTCTCCCTGTCACCAATGAAAACCTCAGGTGTTTTCTGTCACGTGACTGCTGTTTTCCCCCCGCCGAATTGGGACGAGGGTATCACACTCGAGGAAAGAGCTACGTCAGAAGGAATGACTGATGCAACGGGTATCGCTGGCTATTCTCCGCGTCAGTGCTCTTGTCGTCTTATCCACGGGTCGCAGATGAAATATACCCGCCCAATCAAAAGTGTAGTGCTTGCTCTAACCACATTTCTCTTTTTATTTTGTCATTATCATAACGTAAACAATATGATAAAAGGTAATTGGGAAAATTGTTAGTGCGTCGGATAGCTTTACAGTATTTGTGCTAGTACTCTCTGCTGTGTTCGAATCCCACCATGGTTAATTTTACCTTTCATCCTTCCGTAGTGAATATAATTGACATACCTTCCCCACCCAAATGGCTGGTATTGTGCTAACATTAGAAACCATTATGATATTGTTGCTTTCCAGCATAGTTACGTCCCTTTACGATCTGAGTTCAAATCCCGCCGAGGTTGACTTTGCTTTTCATCCTTACGGGGTCGATAAAATAAAGTACCAGTAATGCACTGAGTAATTGCTGGCCTTGTGCCTAAAGTAGAAACAATTATGATATTGTTAACGTATTTTGAAAATTAGAAATGAAGAAAAAAGCTAGATATACACTAATAAGAAAATTGAAGGTTAATTTAACATCGTCTGTATGTTAAATGGTTGAAAAATGAACATTTTTGTACGAGGTCATTGTTCGTGTTTCTACACAGGATCCGAGATTAAGTCTCCACGCACATTTACAAAGAAAAATGATTAAGCTAAAAATATTTAGTTGTGCTCGTCCGGGAATTGAACCCAGGACATCTCGCATCCGAAGCGAGAATCATACCCCTAGACCAACGAGCCACTTGCTGCTTACAACCTTCATTTGTGATTATAAATGGCATATGTTTGTATGTATGTATTATCTGTTTCTCTTAATTTTGAGTTTATTTTTGACCGGCCACCATTTTCGCTGTCATCGTCCATCCTTTGAATCGCAAGAATATTTGACGGTTTTGAAGGTTCCAGATATCGTCGCCATTTGAGGCTTATGAGTTAAGAGTCGCTTTCTTTCTCCACGGATTCATGTATGTATGTATGTTCTTCTGGTTTTATAATTTCACAAATTTTTGCCAATAGAGAGCGAGTCGGTTTCTAACATAGACACAAGGCTCTCTCATTGGAATTTACACAACATCAACTTGGTAGATTATGTCTGCATGTCTGCATGTGTAGATATGGATGTTATTGTATGTATGGATGTGGATGTTTTGAGTTGTATGTGTGCATGTATATATGCTTAGTATCTGTACCTGTGTATATGCAGTTATTGGATGCAACATTTTTGGAATGTTTTACATATTTTTACTGTTCCATTAATGGATTGTACTTGTAATTTCCTAACTAGTTGTGTTCTTTCTGTTCCTGTGAAGCCTAGCTTCTCAAAATTTGTATTGAGGCAGTTACTAACATATCCCAGTGACCCAATAATCACAGGCATAAATCTGAAGGCATAATCAGGGTGGAGTATCTGCAGATTTCTCATCAGTTCTGCATAAATATTCTCCTTTTCGCTAATCTTTGATATTATATTGGCATCTGCTGGACAGCTAACTTCCACTACTGTGAATGCCTTCTTTTCCCTATCCCATATCATAATATCTGGTCTGTTATGCCCATTGGGGTTTTTACTGGAGCATTCCACCAGTACTCTTTCATATTATGTATATGTATGTCTTTCACATTGCTGTAGCTTTTAATGTGTTTATTATCGGGGTTATCTTTTCTACGGATTGCATTGTAGAGAGTTTTGGCCACTACATCATGCCTCATAAGTAGATAGTACTGCGATGACATCTTTGGACAGCTACTTATGACATGGGTGACATATTCGATGTTAATTCTGCAGAGTCTGCACTTGTTATCACATCTAGGTATTTTGCCTGCATCCCTATCTCTTTTGTGAATCAGGTATTTCGTGTTGATTTCCTGTCCTTGGATTGTAAAAGCGTATCCTTCAAAGAGGGAGCCAATATAGCAGTTGTTGGTCCAAGATAGACTACTTTCTTTATTATATTACTCTCACTCTGGAGCTTCCTGGCAACATATCCATGCATGATTTTTTGATGATAAGCATGCAGTTTTTCATCCATGGATTTACTGCGATACTGCTGAGCAACTTCTCTGGGTGTGAGTTTTTGATTATCACACAGGGAATACCTCTCGAGGAGTTCCTCCCCACCTCTCATGATCTTATCTGTTTCATGCAGATAGACGTGCTCGAGAGACGGGCTCCTACACTTTGAGGTTCGTAGATGTTGTCGGAGGGATATGATGCGACATTCAAATGCTGTCTGGACTGATGTTAGGCCTCTGCCTCCCTGCTTACGTTTCAAGTAAAGGCGGTCTATGTCACTGTTGATGTGGAAGGTCAGCAATTGGGTGGAGGTGGTGGTGTGGGGTGTAAGTGAGTTATATCGACCTCTTGTACTTGATTTCTACTCTATTTTATCGATCTCCCAAAGGAGGAACGGCAAAGTTAACATCGACGGGATTTGAACTCAGAACGCAAAGAACCGTAACTAAATACCACTAAGCAATCAGAAATATTACACATCATAGAGTTACGGCCCTTTGCGTTCTGCGTTCAAATCCCGCCGATAATGTTAAACATGTCTGTGGAATGTTCGGACAGTTTCACGTTAATAACACGAACAACTGGAACACATGTCGTCATAGGAACCAACGAAGATCCAATACTTAATCATGAAGTGAAACTGTGTAACTTTTTTTTAAATTTTTTTTATAAACACTTTAGTCTTTATGAGATGAAAGAATGGTATTTAACTAATGTAATGGTACGCGATGGGGCCCACCTACAGCCCCGGCGGACAGAATGGAGAAGGCGTTTCCCCGGAGGACGGCAAGGGAGACGCGCTGGAAAAGCCACTCCAACTCGCGGGGCTCACACCTGCGGCTGGCCAGCTCAGCGCCTATGGTGGTGAGCAAGGAGGTAGCCCTGGGGCCGAGGACACCAGAAGTTTCCACTGCCAGGGGAACGACCGCAAACCTGTCGGAGAGCGACCGGTATTTGAGGAGTTTGGCCCCCTCAGCCCGACGTGCAGCAGAACTTGGGTCAGTCGCAGACTGCACCAGGTTGCGGCTGCAGAAAGTGTCGGTGCAAGTGGCATCCCAGACGAGGGGTTTGCCACCGCGGAAGGGGAAGATGGTCATACAATCTGGCCTTTTGCCGTCCCCTCGATCCAGCCCCACCGGCTCGAGCTGGGAAGGGAAGCCTGCAGCGTCCAAGCCATGCTTAATGACCTCGTTGAGGGCAGCATGGCGTGGAATGCGACCGGCACTGTGGCGACAGGAAAGCGGGTGGAGGCCGAAAGAAGCCACGGTGGAACTGCAGCGACATTGGTGTGGCTGGCAGATCCGGAGGCCGAGCCTCAGGGAAACGCCGATTTGCAGGCTATGGTTGTCTAGCAGAGTACCAGTGGAGAAGGAGGGCAGGGCATGGAGCCAGGCACCACTGTGGGGTTTGGAGGCCGCACGAAAACAAGCAAGGCGGTGCTGGTCGAGCTGGCGCTTGAGGCCAGGCTGCACTGAATGGCATCCTAAGTGCGTTGGGGGGACTTGACGTCAACAGGGGGAGAAGGAGGAGGGACGTCTACTGGGCTAAGTCCCAGCCGGTCCCACGTCTCACAGGTAGCCTCACGTTCTCTGAACACAGAGAGTTCTGTAATGTCATATATATCTGCAACTGTGTCAAACGTTATAATAGGTGTCATATAAGTATCATAGAGTATAACAGATTAAGCAACAAGCTGTACTAAATATATAGAATTTTCAAAAGCATTGAACTAAAAAATCTCTTAAATGTGTCATTATTCTACTATTTAGACTGTCATATATATATATATATATATATATATATATATATATATATATATATAGAGAGAGAGAGAGAGAGAGAGTGTGTGTGTGTGTGTGTGTGTGTGTGAGAGAGAGATGCCCTTTCGGTGAAATTTGGTAGAGGGAAAATATGCAGAAGCTTATCGGATGTACTTAGAGAACGGATGTCCTAATGAATAGGATACCGGATATCCAGTGGAGAGGTAAGCGGGTCATGGCCTAACCACCTAGATAGTATTATTTTCACTGTGGATTGGCAGTATCGGTAGAAGGTCGGACGCCATGCTTTCCAGCATAGTTACGTCCCTTTACAATTTGAGTTCAAATCCCGCCGAGGTTAACTTTGCCTTTCATCCTTACGGGGTCGATAAAATAAAGTGCCAGTAATGCACTGGGTAATTGCTGGCCTTGTGCCAAAAGTAGAAACAATTATTTTCACTGGTCTGAAGGAGGTGGGTTGGCAGAATCGTTAGAGTGTCGGTCAAAATACTTTACGGCATTTAGTTACGATGTTTTACGTTCTAAGTTCAAATCCCGCTGAGATCAACTTTGTGTTTCATACTTCCAAGGTTGATAAAATGAAGTCCTCGGGTCGATATAATCGACTTCCCCTCCTCCAAATTGCTCTATATCATGATTGATACGTGACTGGAATTGTATATTGAATAATATACGAAATATTGATGTAAATAAACATTTTTACAGACTTGCTATAAATTTTAGAAGTGATCAACTTCACCATTGGTCTTTAGTAACCAAGGAATGACAGTCTAAATAGTAGAATACTGACACATTTAAGAGATTTTTTAGTTCAATGCTTTTGAAAATTCTATATATTTAGTACAGCTTGTTGCTTAGTCTTTTATACTCTATGATACTTATATGACACCTATTATAACGTTTGACACAGTTGCAGAAATATATGACATAGTTTCAATTCATGATTAAGTATTGGATCTTCGTTGGTTCCTATGACGACATGTGTTCCAGTTGTTCGTGTTATTAACGTGAAACTGTCCGAACATTCCACAGACATGTTTAACATTATCGGCGGGATTTGAACGCAGAACGCAAAGGGCCGTAACTCTATGATGTGTAATATTTCTGATTGCTTAGTGGTATTTAGTTACTTTTCTTTGCGTTCTGAGTTCAAATCCCGTCGATGTTAACTTTGCCGTTCCTCCTTTGGGGGATCGATAAAATAGAGTAGCAATCAAGTACAAGAGGTCGATATAACTCACTTACACCCCACACCACCACCTCCACCCAATTGCTGACCTTGTGTTTAAATTAGAAACCAATATTTCTATAACTACGTCAAACATATATGATGGATTACTTATAAATATAAGATATGTTACCTAATAAATGCTATTAAGTATATATATTTCTTAACCGTTTCAATAGCAAACTGCTTTTCAATAGCAAACATTCGTAATGCGGAGGATCTTTGGATAGATCTGCAGCTTTACAAGTTAAATGTATATGCTACGGGCCCCAACTTTTTTGCGTCACGGGCCGGTGTCATACAAGACATTTTAACATCGATTTTTGTCACATTTCTCGGCTTAAATACGAGTATATATGCTAAATAAAAAAGTTAAAATAAAAGCCCATGACCCCACGCCCAGTAAAATGTGTCTCCACGACGATCGGCTGAAAAGTTCATAGGCTGACCAAGATACTCTTATGGAATGACCAGATGAGGTTTAGTTTTCAACATAGTCTCTGGAAAGAAGCAATGTAGTTATTAATAATTATTTCTACTTTTGTCACAAGGTTAGCAATTACCCCAGTGCATTACTGGTACTTTATTTTATCGACCCTGTAAGGATGAATGCCAAAGTTAACCTAGGCGGGATTTGAACTCAGGAAATAATGTTATTTAATGTGGATTTAAGATAAGTAACATTTACTGTAAAAGTGGATTTGTAAATCCGTAACTCATTACATCGAATGACGTCGAATTGGCAGAGTTGTTTGGGTGTCAGGTAACGTGTTTTGTGGTATTTATTCCGGTTCTCAGCTCTCTGAATTCACACCGAGGGCCAACTTTTTTTTTAGTCTTTCCGATGTTGATAAATACAATACCGGTCAAGTACTAAGGTTGATTTAATCTACTTATCCCTCTCCCAAAACTGCGGGTATTTCGCCTAAGTTAGAAACCATTATAGTACATTAGTTTACTTTATTTTTCCCCGTACCTCCCGAGGGAGTCATAAGGACGCTGTATTGACATATAGCGTTTGTAGGGTATTGTCTTGTTTAACCCTCACGGAGCTCCATGTCTGAATACAACAGATTTTTTCCAGAGAAGGATAGAGAGTGAAAGAATGGAAGTGAGAAAGAGATATAGAAGAAGAATGGACTCCAGTACTGGACTGGTACATTTTTCTATCCACCTCGAATGGATGAAAGGCAAAGTTGACCTCGGTGGGATTTCAACTCAGAGAGCAGAGAGCCGAAACGAATACAGCAAAAAATTCTATCCGATTTTAAAATGATTCTGCCAATTCGCCGCTTATAGTACATTACTAAAATCTAAATCGCGGGGCTGTGTGTGTGTGTAGGGGGGGGGGGGTCGAGATTATATAGAAGCTATCTCGTGTTTATAATATGTTTTGGAATATTGATTCACTAGATTAATCAGAAGAAAGATTTTAAGCAGTGAGTAAGGAAATTATAAGACCCCCACCCAAATCGCTAAAATTGATTAACTGATAATATTTGTAGCGAGTTATAAAATATTTATTTGTAAATCTGCCAAGTAATTAATACAGAGTTTGTAATTATCATTGTTTAGAGAATGTCTAAAATCTGGTTGCTTATGATTCGTTTATATTCTTAGCCTATTCATATCACCGAATACTGGGTATTTGTATTTGTTCCAAAGGAAAATGTTAATTCTTCCAAATCTGTACCTTTTGCTGTAGTTCATTTTATTTAAGTAAAAATCAAATATCGATGGATAAAAAGAGATGAGATTTTACTGCTTATCGTGTAAATAGTTTCAAATTTAATTTTGAATTAAAGAGAAAGTTTGTTTGGTTTGTTTAGGGAAAGACTCCCTTCGGACATGACTGGCTATTGGCTCCCCCTCTGAGAGATATAAACCTAGGCAGTGTTTTGTAGAAGATCAGCCGTCGCTCTCCACGACACCGATGTTTTCTAAAGGCCAATATGGCTTGGCACCTGTGTCATTGCATCTCATTTTTTTCCCGGCTGAGTAGACTGGAAAACAATCATGCCATGAATCGTGAGGTAGATAGCTGTAGATATAGGTAGATAACTGTCTATAGATATAGGTACATAGCTGTCTATAGATATAGGCATATAGCTGTCTATAGATATAGGTAGATAGCTGTCTATAGACAGAGTGAGATTTACGTATAAGCTAAACAAGCTATAGCTTAGGGCCCCCACTTTCTTGGGGCCTCGAAAAAATTGAACAAAAAAGCGGTGTACATTTTCAAAATATAAGATAAAAAAGAACTAAAATAATGCAATACTTTTAAACAGTTTTCTGCTTTAATATTGAACGTTTTGCAGTTTTTATAACATTTTTTATAACATATAAAGGGCCCCATTATCTCAGATAGCTTAGGGCCTCATCAAATCTAAATCCGGCCCTGTCTATAGATATAGGTAGATAGCTGTCTATAGATATAGGTAGATAGCTGTCTATAGATATAGGCAGATAGCTGTCAATAGATATAGGCAGATAGCTGTCTATAAATATAGGTAGATAGCTGTCTATAGATATAGGTAGATAGCTGTCTATAGATATAGGCAGATAGCTGTCAATAGATATAGGCAGATAGCTGTCTATAAATATAGGTAGATAGCTGTCTATAGATATAGGCAGATAGCTGTCTGTGTATTTATATATCCCGCTGTGCAGGTTTTATAGTGGTTCTATATGTAGTTGTACTTTTTATATACTACACCAAATCTTTAAGAAAGGTTAACTTGAACATAGCTTATAAAGTTATAGTTTCAGTAATTACACTGCAGACCTGTCAATTCTCCTGTCCGATGAGGAAATCTCTCACCCTCTTTAGGGTGGATGAGAGACGTCTTCTCTAGTAAAAATGTAAAATCTCCCCTTTTTGCCTCACTTCTCCCCGTTTTAGGGCACTTTTTTTTCGTGGCACTGCCTGTTTAGAGGTTGGTAGGTCTGGCACCGTTTTACTTCAAATGTTGTGTATTTCAATAAGTAAATATTGTTAGCTACAATGATCTAATTCTTAAATTTAAGAATTATTTTTATTCTCTGATTTCTTTACTAGTTCCAGTCATTAAATTGTGGCCATGCTTGAGTACTCCCCCCCCTCTCCCCCTCTCCCCCTCTCTCTCTCTCTCTCTGTATATATATATATATATATATATATATATATATATATATATATATATATATATATATATATCGAGAGTCTCTCACTCTCTCTCTCTCTTTCTCTCTCTCTCTCTCTCTCTCTCTCTCTCTCTCTCTCTCTCTATATATATATATATATATATATATATATATATATATATAAAGAGAGAGAGAGAGAGAGACTCTCGAGTTGTGTCAGGGGGTAACCACAGTTAAAAAAGATACTCAATACATTGGTAG
>OZ024745.1:32960313-32982813 GCA_964016885.1 Eledone cirrhosa | reverse complement strand
GTGGATAGAGGGGGGGGGGGAGAGGAATCCTGAGGCTGAATGTGTAAATATATGGTGGGACGCACGTGTGTGGTGTTTAAGCGTGTTGTGGGTGTAGGTGGCGTGTGGGAAAAAACATTTTTTTGGGGTGTGTGTGTGGGTGAGTCGTAAAGGTGATTCCGTAAGAAGATGTGGTAGAATGGTTGGTAAAATCCTAGGATGGTAGTTGATTCCACGGTCAAGGTCCACATACGAGTAATCCGTGAAGAGATTGGTCGGAAGAGGGGAGATGTGGAGTGCGCGCGCAACAGGAAGTGGTCAAGGCAGTAGGAGTGCTGGTGTCTGTGTGTGCTGGGAGGTGGTCAGAGGGCATAGCAGCAGTAGGGTGGAATGGTAAAGGGGCGAGGATGGGTAGGTGTGAAAGTTGGAGTGAGGAGGGGGTGTGTGTGTATTAGTAGAGGTGTTAGTGGGATGAGTGAGTGTTTGAGAAAGGGTGTGGGTGGAGCGGGGAGAGAACGGTGTGGGGGTCGATGGAGGGAGTGAGTAGCCCAATTTGCATATCGAGTGGGTTAATCGGCCGGGTGCACTCTTAGTACGGTTGTTACTTAAACATAAGTATGTACACGTACATACATATATGAATACAGACGTACAGTAGTATGTATATATATATATATACATACATGCAGACATATATATATGTACGTATGGATTCACCGAACATTTATTACAATGCTCGGTGTGTTTGTAAACAAACATCCCGTATTAAGCCGTAGTATCCAACAATCTGGCAGGAAGGTATACGTTGCTGACGATAGCTAATAAGCTTGAAACTAGTACAGCGTTCCTTTGTCAGTGTTGAACAAACGAGCAACGATGGTTGCTGGACACTACGGCTTAATACGGGATGTTTGTTTACAAACACACCGAGCATTATAATAAATGTTCGGTGAATCCATACGTACATATATATATGTGTGCATGTATGTGTAGTGACCTACATTCCGCGAGCTCACATACATTCTCTGTGCGTGATTTGGCTCAGTTCAGCCAATCAGCGCCAGTAGAAGAGGATGTATCCCTACGCGTCCTGAGGGAGAAATTACCTGCGAAGATTTGAAGAATCTCTCTCTCGCACCAGGAACCTCGAACCAGCAACACGTACAACATGTGGCGGTGAGATATTTCACCTTAGCCTGCCGGCTTTCCGGCGCAATGGCACATTCCCTTTTGTAACCTCATTTTTATGTGTAACTTCAACCATACAAGTTAACCAACATTATTTGTGCTACAACGAAAATAAACATACATTTCATCTCTAATTTCTGCTGTTGACATCATTATTATGTTACTCGTGTCTCAATAACATTTATATTCCATGCTGCCAAAATTGGTGACCTGACGTGAGGAATATTATAAAATCAAAAATGGTAAATAGACGAGGGACCTTCCCTCACGTCTATGTCGATAAACAATCCAACTAGGATACTTTCATTTTACCACACTGGTGACCGACGTAAGAATTTTAGGCAGCCTTTTTATTCAGTTGAACTTCACTGTTATTACCACGTTGCCAACCTTTTCGCAACTTACGAAAATACAAATATTCCTTTTAAAATTTTAAAAAAATTAGCAGTATTTCAAAAACTTTTCGCCACGAGGAAATTTCAAAATGGTTACCGACAAGTCCTGTCTACAATCAACAACAACAGCAGCAGCAGCAGCAGCAGCAGCAGCAGCGACAATATTGTTTAACCACTAACCAACAACAGGGAATAGTGATATGGCAGCTTCATAGCCTTACTGACGCAACCACCACACATCATATTGTTTACTTCTATGCTTTCACATGTATTTTCAAAATGATAGCCCGGAGACATTTTTTTTTCTTTCGATACGGCTTCCTGCAATACAAACAAGCAACACAACCTTATGTCACACAAGGTGGCAGGACGGTAAAATGGCCACGAAAACTCTCAAAAACAATATACATCTAACCCCTAGTGGCATTAACAAACTTCTTTTTCAGTTTTCAGATAGAACTAGTGTCAGAAAGTATGTACACTGGTGATGTGTGAACTATTTGACTTTGAAAAACTTTGAACTTATCATTGAGCATTAATTTCTCTGCTCCCTTATATTGACTTTGAATTATCAGTTTGTTACATTTACATATTTCTTTGTAAAATGCATTTACTTGTTTTGTGCTCTTTTGCTGTTTTCTTGCTCATGGTTTTTATTCATTCACATTCTTTGCTGTTTTACATGCCTGCATATGCACACATTTCTTTGTCACCTACCAACATGTTGTTCTTAGTATATGTTCTTCAAACGTAATATTCTGCGAGATCCCTTTTCACCTGGTTGAGGTGCCGTCACATGCTAGCGACTCATAGAGCTTAATTCACCTGGATTCAAACAGGCACCGCAACACGAGAATACTAATTGCAGCTGAACTCAAACAGTTTCGCATCTCGTTGCACAATCATCGTCCATAACAACCTCCATCCTGTTATCTTACCCGACTCACTGGGAAAACAACAAATAGAACTGGACTTGTCAGCATTTCCACCACTTCTGTGGATTCGCCCGAATTATGGAACTGCAACCCACCTACAGATTCAACTTGCTTTTTTTCTTTTCAAAGCAACCAGCCATTTTTTCCTGGCTTCCTAGCACATTCGGCAATACATCTGGGAGGCCAACATTTTCTCGCCTACCCATCATCTTCTTGCCAGCACTGGTAAACTACCATAATAGCTTCATCCACAGCTACTGGTACAACACTTACCATTAACATTTAATGCAAGAACAGCAACTTCGCCCATGTCAGACTTTATCCGTTTTCTGTTAGACCTTTGGTGGTCACGTATAAACTACAAAACAGCTAGTCATTTGACACAGCGGCTCAACACGGCCCTTAGCGCCTCATTTTTTTTCTTGCATGCATCCTTCTGCTCAATTATTTTTTCACTGATGTGCTCTTTCAGCATTTGTTCTTGCTGATTCAATAATCTGTATAGACTTCCGTCTAGGAGGGGAGTATTGTAGTGACCTACATTCCGCGGGCTCACATACATTCTCTGTGCGTGATTTGGCTCAGCTCAGCCAATCAGCGCCAGTAGAAGAGGATGTATCCCTACGCGTCCTGAGGGAGAAATTACCCGCGAAGATTTGAAGAATCTCTCTCTCGCACCAGGAACCTCGAACCAGCAACACGTACAACATGTGGCGGTGAGATATTTCACCTTAGCCTGCCGGCTTTCCGGCGCAATGGCACATTCCCTTTTGTAACCTCATTTTTATGTGTAACTTCAACCATACAAGTTAACCAACATTATTTGAAATCCCGCCGAGGTTAACTTTGCCTTTCATCCTTCCGGGGTCGATAAAATAAAGTACCAGTAATGCACTGGGTAATTGCTGGCCTTGTGCCAAAAGTAGAAACAATTATTTGTGGTTAACTTGTATGGTGGATTGGCAGTATCGGTAGAGGGTCTGACGCCATGCTTTCCAGCATAATTACGTCCCTTTACGATCTGAGTTCAAATCCCGCCGAGGTTGACTTTGCCTTTCATCCTTACGGGGTCGATAAAATAAAGTACCAGTAATGTACTGGGTAATTGCTGGCCTTGTGCCTAAAGTAGAAACAATTATTTGTGCTACAACAAAAATAAACATACATTTCATCTCTAATTTCTGCTGTTGACATCATTATTATGTTACTCGTGTCTCAATAACATTTTATATTCCATGCTGCTAAATATGTATATATATATATATACATACTACTGTACGTCTGTATACATATATGTATGTACGTGTACATACTTATATTTAAGTAACAGCCGTACTAAGAGTGGGAAATGAAATTTCGTTTCATTTTTTCCGTTTATATATATATATATATATATATATATATATATATATATATATATATATATATATATATATACATATATACATACATACATACATACATGATGGCTGCCCCCTCGTTATCGAGTATGGCCATTGCACGATATACCATTATTAATAATTATTAATTAATTCTATCGTGCAATGCCTGTGCGTGAAGATATTTTTTTAAAGTGAGGAAAGACTGTGCACTGAGCCAATCCCACTCTCTGAGCGACAGTAGCTATAACCCAAAAAGAAGAAAAGATCAACATCATCGCTAACTACTGAGCCGCAGGTTTTATATCGGAGTTATCTCAGTTCCCTGAGTTGCCTTCTCCTAGAAGAATGCCCTGTGACAAAGGCTAGGGGGTCCTTCGCTCCCAGTGGTTTAACCGCGCGGTATATGTGTATATACATATTTACACACTTTCTGATGGCCGTTGACTCTTATGAGTTCTTCCGCCCTTTGTCAGGTTTTGTTTTTTGTCCTGCAGGGTGTCCAAAATCACCCTCCTCACTAAGTAAACTTGGTGGGGTTGCCGGTTTAGTCGCCGACGACCCGACCATGCGACAGGTTGTACTGGGTTACATGTTACCAGTACCACTCAAGAGTGACCCGACATATATACATACATATATTTGCTAATTATCTTCTTTATTTTAACTATGGTAATTAGTAATTAATTGCCAAAGACTATGTTGAAAAATAAACATCATTTGACCATTCCATGAGAGCATCTTGGTCAGCCTATGAACTTTTCAGCTGCCCCTCATATGACGATATTGTTTCAGTGTTCAGAATGGCAAACATTTCCACTTCTGCACTAGCACGTGGAAGGAGTGTGAAATCCAATGATTAGACAGATATGATAAAGTGGTCTTATATTTGCTGTTTACCTATGTCGTCGTTACTAGAAATGTCAGATGTGTCTCACGGAGATATTAGTGTTACTGCTCACTCCTACGTAGGTTTAGCAGGGGCGGTGGAAGCATTTCTGAATTTGAGGAGGGGGGGGGGGGGGGGCAAATTTGGTCAATTTAGTTGTAGTGATTAGTTTAGCTCTTTGGGCATGGCTTAGTGGTTAGAGCATTGGGCTTGCAATCGAAAGGTTGTGAGTTCAATTCTTGGACCGAGAATTGAACTCACAACCTTTGAGCAAGACACTTTATTTCACGTTGCTCCAGTTTACTCAGCTGTAGAAAGGAGATGATAGGACTGGGGTCCATATCATTAAATCACCCAAGACACCTCCAACAAGATATACCTTGGAGGAGGCCAGCTAAACCTGCATAGGTGTGAGCGGTCACACACACACACACATTCTAAAATGGTCAGAAAATGCAATTTAAGTCTAAGTAAGTCATATTACATTTACAGCTTTCAATATTTATAAAGTGATTATAACAAAATGACCTGAATACACATACTAACAATTGGCAAATAGTGATATGTGGAGAAAAAGTTATGACATGACAAAGAAATTTACTATGAACCGTAACATAATATATTATCAAATATCAACCAAGATATAAAAACTTCGATATGAGATAAACATAACATGTACATAAATTGTAGCGCACATATAAATAGATGTGTGTTTTGGTCTCTGGAGAAAAAAAAAATTTATTGAGGGGCAGGGGGACTCATGTCTCCCACCCCCAGTTCCACCATCCCTGTTTAGCCGGTCTTTATGAGGTTTCATCTCATGGGTTTCTTGGATATTTTATGATAGAGGCCACAGCCTAAAGTTATATAATTATTATTCTCTTTACTA
The DNA here is from genome assembly GCA_964016885.1 of Eledone cirrhosa. NCBI lineage: Eukaryota > Metazoa > Mollusca > Cephalopoda > Octopoda > Eledonidae > Eledone > Eledone cirrhosa. The sequence goes on along the minus strand of OZ024745.1, from coordinate 32,977,159 downwards.
CAATTATTTCACCTTTAATGCTTCTGATCTAGTTTATTAAATATTCTTTTATTAATGAAAATATAATTTCTGTCTAATTTTAATAAACAACATTTTATTGAATAAAGACTTGGAGATAAAAATAGATAGTTTAGAAGATATGAGATAGTTTAAGATTTAAAACATCTTCGTATGAACTCTGATGTAACTCTACAGTAGAACTGTGTCAAGAAATAAATGGTAAATATAAAGTAAAGTTAACAGTTCTTGTGTTTTTAATGGTTATTGCTATACAAATATTGCTTTTGTTATTTAGCAGTTAGAGGAACGGACTCATTCTACAATATCGTTGTATATTTACAAAATGGCGTGACTATATATAATGTGTGTGTGTGTATGTTTATACACACACACACACACACACACACACACACACACATATATATATATATATATATATATTAAAGGTTAAATTAGTCACTAATGCCAAAACATCTCAACGAAAGAAATCTCTCAGAAAACAATATTATATATTAAAATTGAATGAGAAAAAACTCTAATTTTGGGAGTATAAACAAGATAGACGATACACACACACACACATATATATATATATACATAATACACACACATACATATACACATACACACACACACCTATATATATATAATTGTTTCTACTTTTGGCACAAGGCCAACAATTACCCAGTACATTACTGGTACTTTATTTTATCGATCCCGTAAGGATGAAAGGTAAAGTTAACCTCGGCGGGATTTGAACTCAGAATGGAAAGGGCCGTAACTCTATGCATGGCGTAACTCTATGCATGGCCGTAACTCTATGCATGGCCGTAACTCTATGCATGGCCGTAACTCTATGCATGGCGTCCGACCCTCTACCGATACTGATGTGATATAATGTGAAATAGTAGAACAACTGTTACTTTGAGGGAAATAGGCTTCGCCAGTCATATTGACTCATCATGGAAATGAACTGAATTTGTGAGGCGATGTTCCAAGCTCTCATTGGCTTTAGTCCCTCTCGTAACCCTCACTGTATCAATGAATTAAAGCCACACAAGTTTGTGCTTTTTTGGCGGAATCTTTCGGGCGTTGGATGTCCCGGTATTTGTTCCGGCTCATTGCGTTCTGAGTTTAAATCCCACTGAGGTCAACTTTGCCTTTCATCTTTTCAAGGTCGATAAATAAAGTTCTAGTTTAATACTGCGGTCGATTTTTCTTCTTCTTCTTCTTCTTCTTCTTCTTCTTCTTCTTCTTCTTCTTCTTCTATCTTTTTTATTCCCCTAGAAGAAATCGCCTGTGTTCCTACATGAAGTAGGATCGGCTTTGCCAGCTGTAAAATACCAAAGACACACCGTATGTCATGGGGGCGTCCTCACGACTCCACCATCAGTTAAAGGCCTTACTTCTATCAAATACAAACGTCATTCTTATAAATTAACCAGTGGAAATACGCAAAAGTACCTATGAATAAATATGTATATATAATTTGACCAGACATTCTCAGTCATTCACGCACACTTTCTCAGCCGTCAAATCGTTCGCCCGTTTATCTAACTATCTATCTATCTATCTATCTATTCATATCCACCCGTACACCCCTCCTCTCTCTCCGCCCCCCCCCCCCTCTCTCTCTCTCTCTCTCTCTCTCTCTCTCTCTCTCTCTCTCTCTCTATATATATATATATATATATATATATATATATATATATATATATATCAAATATGGCGATGTTTACATATTCCTAGCATAATGACAGATTCTTATCTGTATGCTAAACATAAAATCCTCAATGTGCACGCGCTTAATTACTTATTCATAGAAAGTGAATTCCGATTTCAAATGCAGATGCAATGGTTTCGTCCAATGAAAATAAACCCGAGATCGGAGATCTTTATAAGCTCCAATTTAAATATAAACTTAACACGTAGCTTTTTATGGTTTATCTGTATTTCCAATGTACAACTGTCAAACGTTGGTAGTAAGCTAAATTTAGTTTTTAAAATGGTTGAATCAAAATAGATGTAAACTTCATATTTTATTGTGAGGTAGTTGTTATTAGTATATTGCAGTAGTGGTGGTAGCATTTCTGAATGTGTGTGGGTGGGTGTGTGTGGGGGATTTGGACAATTTAGTTGTAGTGATTAGTTTAGCCCTTTGCACTAAAAAACGGGCAGAAAACTTCAATATGCGATAAACATAACATGTGCATAAATTGTAGCGCAAATCCAAATAGATGTGTGTTATTGTATTTTGTAGTTTGGGGAGAAAATATAATTATCGGAGGGGGCATGCTTCCCCCCCCCCCAAACGTTCCACCGCTACTGTATAGATATAATAAAAAAAAAAATGCTCTGTGCCCTTTCCTAAGGGGTTAATATATCGAGCTTCTTCGCATTTCGTAAGAAACTCGTATTATACCCAATTTTTACATCTCCTAGATATATTCATTTATTATGGCTATTGGTTAGCTTTGTTACTCTAAAGTTTCACCTGCGCACTCACAGGATCAACAGTCTTTTCTGGTAAGAACACAGGTGAGACTCCAGAGTAACAAGGCTTAGCCATAATAAATGAATATTCAAACTCTACTTCGGCATTGAGTTTTCATTCTTACGTGCGTCAATAATTCACGTACTCTCAGGTTTTGAATAATCGTCCCCACCCACTCGCTTATTAAATTTTGCTAATCTATCTCCGGCGAAATTTTAGTGTAACGGATTCATTTTGATATAGCAAGTGGAGAATCTAATAATTTAATTTTACATAAAAAAAACATTATATATGACAGGAGAAGAACATTACAAGAAATCCCATATTTACGAACACACTTTGTACAATTACTGATCCCCACCCCCCGAGGGACCCGAGAATGTCCCCAAACTCTCCGCATGGCACATCCTTCCTCTACAGGTTCTTCCCTCTGTAGGTTACCAGAGAACTAACTTGTTTGACACCTCATCGTTGTGTCTTTCTTTGTTGAACTTTTAATGAAATTTTTGGAAGTCATCAAAAAGTTCTGCATTTGTTACATGACCTCTCCATGACACATTGAGTGCCATTCTAAGCATTCTAGTGAGGCACCAATTGAATCATTTCTTTAAGGTGTCCATGTTTCTGCTCCATAAAGCAAAACATATTCTACTGTAGCCATCAACAATCTAACCTTCAGCCTTCTTTTTAATTTACGACATGCTGTCCACGTCAGCGCTTTTCTTACCGAGAAGTCTTTTTCAGAACTTTGGGTTCAGGATTCTAGATATTTCAAGTTATCAACAACTTTCAACATTTCTCCACTACCGTGATATCAACAGGTACATCACGATTGAAAATTTGCAACTCTGTTTTCTTCCCATTGCAATGCAATCCCACCTTTGTTACCTCCCGCTCTAATCTGCTTAGTACCTCTTGTGCCTGATCTATATCTTCTGTTATCAGAGCCAGGTTGTCTGCAAAGTTTAGATCTGTAACATTAATTGCAAGATGTCTTCTACTTCTTTGTCTGTGTAGTGTTAAGCCAAGTCCTATTTCTCTGTCTTCGTATGTTTTGCGCAATGAGAAAATGAATGTACATAGCGCATGCCAACATTACTTCTTATATATCTGCACATGCGCAACTTTCAACATTTCCAGAAAACTCTACCAAATTATCTCCTTTTACAAAACGACAGGAACTTTCTGGTCAACCCAATACTTTATTGTATGGCCGTTAGAGTGTCCAAAAATCCTCCTCCTAACCAAGCAAGCTTAGTTGGGGTTGCCGGTTTAGTCGAAGATGACTCGACAATGCAACATGTACACTGTTACGTATTATTAGTAGCATTCAAAAGCGACCTGACACATGTATATATTACATACAAACAACAACAACAAACAGTATCTATATCCATATCTATATCCATATCGCCGTCGATAATGATGCTACATAAATTACTCCATTTATTACAATTTACATACAAATAGGTAAATACCAGACATCAAGGCAAGGAACAATGAATGCAAATTTAATAATTAATGCAATTAATGGTATAGGGTGATAACTTCTATATGTTGAAGTGGACAGTTGCTGTTATTGTTGTTGCTGCTGTTGTTGTTGCTAGTGTTATTGTTGTTGTTGCTGTTGTTGTTGCTAGTGTTATTGTTGTTGTTGCTGTTGCTGTTGTTGTTGCTGCTGTTGCTAGCGTTATTGTTGTTGATTTTGTTGTCGTCGTCGTTGTTGTTTTTACTGCTGCTGTTGTTGTTGTTATTGTTGTTGTTGTTGTTGTTGTTGTAGCCATCATTGTCGTCGTCGTCGTCGTCATTGTTGCTGTTGTTGCTGTTGTTGCTGCTGCTATTATTGGTATAGTTGCTATTGCTATTGTTTCTGTTATTGTTGTTGCTGTTGTTGCTGCTATTGTTGATGTTGTTATTGTTGATATTGCTGTTGGTGTTGTTGCTGTCGTTGTTATTTTTGGTCCCAGCTCTTATCGTGCTATGATCAAAGGTGTTCTATATTGTTCAATGTGCCCCTTCTCTTGATTTAAGACAGTAGAATTTGATTTGGAGGAACATTTGGCAGCCATATTTAAAAGATCGAAAAACCATGTATAGCAGGGCCTCCAAAGTGATCGATATTGACTACCAGGAGTTGATGAGGCTGCCTAGGGAGTCGATTAAGCTTTTGAGCTAAAAACTAATATTTGTATAAGAAATGAAAATATATAAAAATACTACAATAAAATACAACTTGTTTAAACAGATTTCTGACTTATATATAGTTAGCCTTTATTTTTTATTTTATATTCTGATTTATTTATATATTTTTGTACACGTCTGGGGGTCAGTAAGGAGGTCAAGAATTCCTTGTAGGGGACCGAAGGGGGTTTAAAAAGCTTGGGTTTCCTGTTCAACGAGGTTGTTCGGCCTGCTAGAAATGATAGTTATATCTTCCCCGGGTCACAGCTATATACCTTTAAAATTTGGAGAATACATTGAACAATGGTAGTTCTAGGTATATCATATATGAGAAAATAGACAGGGTGGTCAACAGATATACTGGGCCATATTATTCATAAGACTTAACTGAAGTATAGGGACCTGCAGGGACTAAGGACCTGTCACTTTTTCTTCTTTTTTTTTCTGCTGCACGAGGTTGAAAATGTTAACAAGAGCAGCAACAACAATAGCTACAACAACAACAACAACAACAGCAGCAATAACAACATCAATAACAACAACAACAGCAGCAATAACAACATCAATAACAACAACAACAATAGTAATAACAACAGCAACAACAGTAACATCAACAACAGGAACAATAATTGCAACAACAATGGCAATATCAAGAAGAAGAAGAAGAAGAAGAAGAAGCAGGATGAAGAGGGGGAGGTGGGGGTGGAGGAGGAGGAGAAGAAGAAGAAGAAGAAGAAGAAGAAGAAGAAGAAGAAGAAATGAAGTATAGTGGTTGAAATGTGCCTGATCAATAAACGGGATCCGATACGCCATAAACCTTCCGTGTCTTATGTTATAGACAAACAAGTAAGGTTAGAGCCGTAAGCCCGTGATTTCTTTAAAGGTTACTTTAGATACGTATGAAACTAATACTGCTGACCGGACTCACATTGACTTTACAATGGTCACACATTTTTAGGGGAGAATAAGGTCTAATTTAATGAAACCAAAACTTTTTCTCTTTATTTATCTCTCTATATGTAAAACAGAGGATGTGTGTGTGTGTGTGTGTCTGTCAGTGTGTGTGTGTGTGTGTGTGCCTGTCTATGTGTGTGTGTGTGTGTGTATGTGTCTGTCTGTCTGTGTGTAAATCCCTAAAACTCGAGAAGTACCCAGCCGATTTTTTTCAAACTTTACACATGCGTTACTTATATTTCTTGAAGTGCAATGGGCTAAAGAAATGTTAACTTTTTCTTTCCTAGGGCCCGCATTAAGCGAAAAACCGCATTTTAAAGGCATTTTTAGACTTTTTTGATACGTAACTTAAAGATAAACCAGCCGATTTCCTCGAAATTTGCAGCACACATTAGTTAATCCCCTCGCATTGCTGTGGACAAAAAAAATTTCCGATTCCATTAATGGTTTCTAGGAAATTTACGAATTAGCATTGGGCATTACATGCCATTTTCATTTTCAATATAAACGCTACTTAAACATCGTATAATATTTCGTTAAAAATTTGGTTTATTTAACAAAGGACACAACACTTACTTACTTTTAAGCAGGATTGAGGAAATTAAAATTTTTGTCGGCGCTCTGTTGACACTTCGTGCTTTCATCACTCGCAAATCCGGGTCCTGTGTACGTTGCCGTGTTATTGACACCGTAAAACTCACGTCTGTGCTACTTCTACTAAGACTCCTTTTGTTACACCTACACCGCAGTATGAACGCCCTGCGCAAGTACGCCGAACAGCAGTTGTGCTAATTCCGCGGTGACCCCTTTTGTCGCACCTTTGTTGCTGTGTAAACGCAGTGCAACCAGTGCTGCCCAGCATTTGTGCTAATTGCACTATGACCCCCTTCTGCTACAGCTGCGTTGCCACGCTGATTTCGTCATCTCTATATCCCTACTTAAACGTACATCCCTACGTCGCTCCTTCAGACTGACGTGTGTTCCCCATCCGTGACGTAATTCGTGAACAGACTTACGACATACATCGCCCCACAACACTTACTTACTCTTTTCGCATACATGATTTCCGCAATCAGCCCACTGACACTGCTACTACTGGATTCGCTGGTGTTCTACGTTTCCAGTAGATGAACAATCATTCTCTGAAAATAAGGGAATTCAAAAAGTACACAGCTACATTCCTCAATCTTTGCATATGCGTGTTGCTATTTCACGTTTCCTACTCCGTGCAACGCCGGGTTCTGCTGCTAGTTCAATATACAAAATCTCTCAATGTCTTGAAAAGTCCTTGACATTATATGAAATTGACAAAATAATTGAGCAGTATTTATAATCTAGATCGGGTTTGAATATAGAAAATCCCAATGTCAGATGTTGGTGAAGAGGAAAAATCAATTAAATTTAAATTGATCCCAGTATATATGACTGGTAATTTATTTTATTGATCCCGAAAGGATGAAAGGCAAAGATGACCTCGGCGAGAATTGAACTCAGAAAGTAAAGAAACGGAACCAATACCGCAAAACATATGGTCCGACACTTTCACAACTCTGCCAACCCACCGCCGTTATTGATATCTAATTTAGACAATTCTTTTGTTGGGGCGAGGGCAAAGTTGTTTACATCGACCCTAACAGGCGTTTTATTTTATTGACCTCGGAAGCAGTGGTGGATTTAGGAAAAACGAGGCCCTGTTCTAGTTAAGTCACGAAGCCCCTTACTTAGGCCCTGAAGGAGGTAAACATTGGGGGGGGGGGGGGCAGGAAGATAGGCCAACGAGGCCCTGTGCTTAAGAACACCTAAGCACAATGGTAAATCCGGCTCTGCTCAGAGGGATGAATAGATGAAAGACAAAGTTGACATTGGGATTTAAACACAGAATGTAAAGAGCCAGAACAAATACCGCAATGACATTTTATTCGACTCTCTACCAATTCTGCCAAATCCACAAACCTTTCTTTACAAAATAATAAATAAATATATATAATAAAACAACATTTTTGTACCTAAAAATAGAAATAACAAAAGCCAAACACCACCACCAGTCAATTAATTCGTCCCAAACTGTACAGGATGTTGTTGTTGGTGTTGTTGTTGTTGGATCTCCGTCGTTTCCAACGTTCGAACAGCGGAACAAGCTGCTAGTGAAATTAACGTGGACCCTTAATGGTGTACTCAGGGAGATGCAGTAGTGCAGCTTCGTTGAATTACAGAGGCAACTCATTTTGTGCCAATTCAGTGTACTGGAGCAACATGAACTAAAGTATCTTGCTCAAGAACACAACTCACTGCAGGGAATCGGATTCACGTGCTTACGATCGTGAACAGGACACTCTAATCATTAAGTCATGCGCCTTCACAGAGATGTAGATAAATGCCAATGATAAGCTGAGCCAGATCGCAGTCCAACAATAAGGTCTCTCGAACCTTTTCTAATGTGTAGCTGATAAAACATAATGTGCTGAATGTGTGAAATAGAAAGAAATTCAGTTTCCTTTCAGGTCATATAACCTATTTTTAGTTTTATTTATAGAACACTATTTATTCCATTTTATTTCATTTTATCTATTTAACTGAATAGTAGCAAACTATTTATTTATAAACCAGAGTATGGTATGGTCCTGTAACTGATGGAGACATAGGGATGACGTAATGGTATACGGCGTTTCTTAGGTATTTAGAAGCTGGCGGAGCCCATCCCTCTCCAGGTTTGAACACAGCAGATTTCTTCCAGAGAAAGATAGAAAATGAAAGAGAGAGAAAGTGATATACAGGAAGAATCGACTCAAGTACTAGACTGGTACTTATTTAACCTCGAAAGGATGAAAGGCAAAATTGACTTCTGCGGGATTTGAACTCAGAGAGCAAAGAGCCGGAACGAATATCGTAAAACATTCTATCCGACGTTCTTACGCCTCTGCCAATTCGCCTCCTTCTAGAACCACGGCAGGAGGATTAAAACACATATTTAACACTTTTCTTTATAGGAAATCCGGTACAGGGTGTTAACCCCCCTCCTCAAAGCTTCTCCTCTGTAGTGCTCTCAACACGTGTTTATTTTGAATAATGGTTAACTGGTCGTGCCGATATTGTTGTTGTTGCTGTTGTTGTTGTTCTGCTGCAACAAGCGCTGCTTCTGTCATGTTTGCATAACTCTGAAATTACAGTAGTTGGTTATCTTTCTTCAAAAGGTGCTGATATACATATATACATACAAAGATTAATATAACTACTGCTATAACGGGTCAGTATTAGCCATGTATAATATAATAAAGCAGAAAGGAATTAAAAACAAGGTTTTTCTTTAGTGTATTGCTATTAATTATCCACGTGACCACACTCCTACCACCAGTCACAGTTCTCCCCCGCTCTCTGTGGCTTTCTCTGTCTCCCTCATTCCCCCTCTCTCTCATACACATATATTTCATTTCACTTTCTCACGCTTCTCTCTATTCGATGTCTTGTTTTCTTTCGCATGGTCTCGTTTCGCTTACATTCCCCGATAAGAAGAACTAACTATTTTCAGTGCCGTTGTACACAGTAAGTCAGCACACCCACATGAACTACATACAACAACAAATCAGTTGGAAATATTAAAGATACTAGACTCAAGCGTTACGTAATTTGTTTGTTTTCCATTCTAGAATATATACAAACGAAAAATTGAACAATTAAAAATATATAAACAAAACTGACAGACTGAAAAATAACGAATACATTTTTTTTAAATTGTGGAGAAACAAAACAAACAAACCAACAAATCGTCCAGCTACACAGACCCACATGCTCATTCTTTAATTACTTGGAATATACAGAAATATTTACAACGTACACACACTATATAATATATATATAATATAGTATAGAGTAGCCGATGAAAAAATTATTTACACAACCGAGGGAAAATTATTACATAAAATGAGTGACGAAGTGTCAAAAATTGTTGATTCTGATGGGAGTCATATGTTGGTCAAATACGTTGATGGATATCCTTTTCCTACGTTTGAAAAATTAAAAGACAATCTTTCTGAATTCAAAACATGGAAACCCAAACCTCAGGATGTCTTCCTCTTTGCCTATCCGTCGTCTGGTAAACTATTATTTATTATTTTTTTGTTATTATTTTTCAGTGATCTGATTTTTATTGGGTATGTTCACTGATACAGCCGAATGCACTTTTTTGATTTTTTGGTATGTGAACTATTTTGTTTTGTATTGTATTGCAAGTGTGAGGGTGCGTGGCTTTGTGGTTAGGGTGTTGGGCCAACGATCCAAGACAGTTCGATTCCCAGACAGGACGGCGCGTAGTGTCCTTGAGCTGAACAAGTACTTTATTTCAGTTCACTCAGCTGTAGAAATGAGTTGCGACGTCACTAGCGCCAAGCTGTACCGGCCTTTGCCTTTCCCCTGGATAACATTGGTGCCATGCAGAGGGCGACTGTTGTTTTCCACAAATCATCTTGCCTAGGTTTGCGCCTTGGAGAAGAACTTTCCAGGTGCACACCGACGGTCAATCATACCCAAAAGATGCCTATAATTGCGAGTATTCTACATATTCCGGCTCCTTGCCTTCTGAGTTCAAATCCTGTCGAGATCAACTTTGTCATTCATCCTTAGCGGAACGCTACATAAATTACAAGACTGAGGAAATGATACAACGTCGAACTAGATACCTTGCAGCATTTCTTTCACCTCTTTACGTTTACAGTTCAAACCCGTCGCCTATTTTAACACCACCACTTGGTCCTTGGAGTAAGATGTGTGATTCATCCGTCACCATGCCGGACTAGGTTTAATGAAACCAACTGGCCCTTGGGTAACTTTAGTGGAGTCTATTCTGTTGCAAGCATGGATGCAGAGTCTTCGGTTAGCTTTCTACCTCCTTCCCAAATAGTCCCGAGATTCTTTCGATTTTTAGTCTCCACATTCTAGCTATTTCTATTTCCAGACCTTTATATTTGAATAATTTCTTCATTTCTTTTAGCGATACATAAACGCCTGTTGCGACTAGTCTTCGATTAGGGATTAGATCCTTTCCTGGCCGTGCTTGACAATAATATCCACCCGATTAATATTGATCTCTGTCTGTATCGATTGATATATCCCACAGTATGATCGCTTTGTCATTACTTTAAGCCTAATCTGATGTTTACACAAAATCATTTTTGTTGATATTTCAAAATGTTGAAATAATTTCCAGCTTAGGAAAGCAGCCCCCAAACATCTATCATACCTCTTGGATCTGAGACAACTTTGTTGATATTTTTATTATGGTGGATTGACAGAATCTTTAGAGTGTCGGGTAAAAGAGTGCCTTGTAGTATTTCTTCTGGCTTTTTACATATTGTGTTCAAATCTCACCGAGGTCAACTTCGCTTTTATCCTTCCAGGGTCTAGAAAATAAATTACCAGTTATGTACTGGGGTCAAATTAATCGACTTTCGCTTTCCCTCAAAATTGCTTACCTTGTGCCTAAATTAGAGACCAGAGCTTGCAATGTTCATTGAGCTAACATTTTTATATTTTAAATAATCTAAATGAAAAAAAGAAGAAAAAAAAGACAATTATTTTAGAACAATTAGAAAAAGATCAAATTATTGCAGAAATTAGAACTCTAAATTATTTTAGATAAATTTAATGCAATGTAAATGATTAAACAACCCAAATCTTACGAAATAAGAGAAAAATGAAATCAAAATACGACGAAAAAAAAAAAATTAAACAAAATCCAAAATTAATCCAGAATTGTCAGCGTTCTCATGGCTGACATGTCAGCAGCAGCTGTTGATATGTCAGCCAGAAGAACGCTCGCCTTCTGAGCTTTCCAGCAGGACTATCAACGTTCCCATTAGCCACATATCAACGGATACCCCCACCCCTATATATATATATATATATATATCATAAAATTTATAAGTTAAAGATTCAAATGTTTATCCCTTCAAAATCTATTAAAAGAACAGTGTATCGATTGAAAAGGGGCTAAACCAAAATTCGGATCCAAAATTAACCGACATCTTGTTCTTAGAAACCCTTAGAAACAGAAATATCTGTTGAATCTTTCTTCCTAGAAGCCTATAAAATCTGATTTGATTATTTTCGGTGCACAAAGGCAGCAGATTAACAGAATCGTTAGAGCGGTGAACAAACGCTTAATACTATTTGCTCTGGTTCTTCTACATTCGGAGTTCAAATTCCGTCGAGGTGAGCTTTGGCTTTCATACTTCCTGGATCAATAAAATAAAGCACCAGTTAAGTACTGGAGTCGATTTAATCGACTTTCCCCAAATTTCTGGCCTTGTGCATATGTTATAAAATTATTTTCAGTGCAGAATAGTCTTTCACTATTGACTTGGATGGGTGGCATTGCTGTTGCCTTCCTAGCTACATCCTTAATGTGTTTATATGATCTCGTAACTTCTGATAGAGTCGCAGGAGCGCTGTAATGGCGTAGTTCAGGGCACTTTAATCCTGTCGGAGGTAATCTTCTCTCCAGATCTGAATACAGCCGGAGAGAGATAGAGAGATAGCGAGAGAGAGAGAGAGAGAGAGAGAGAGAGAGAGAGAGAGAGAGAGAGAGAATCAACCCCAGTACAGGACTGATACTTATTTTATCGACCCTAGAAAGAACGAAAAGCAAATTTGACCTCGGCGGCATTTGAACTCAGCGCAAATAATTCGATCCAATGTGCTACCGACTCTGCCAATTTGCCGACTTACATCTCTAATAACCTCTAGATAAGTAGGGATGATTTCTTCTGTATTTATTTTCAATGAACGGTCATTTAATATACTTTGTTGAAATTCTTTGATTTGGACATCTACTAGTTGTGTTTCCACGTCAAATTCATTACCATATTTCTAATGAAAGTCACTGCCTATGATTTTCGAATAATTTGAAGGTATTTAGTAGTATAACTGACTATCTCATTATTAAGCTGGTGTTTGGAGTATAATTTAACTAAGGTTCTTACATAAAACCTCGATGGAAGGCTTTTAGACAACTATAAACACTTAAACCTTTTCGTTATTACTTTTCCAATGAATGACTGCCTATGATTTTCGAATTATTTTGAAAATAATCGACAGCTTGGGATTTAGTAATATAATTAACTTTCTCATTATGTGGCTGGTGTTTGGAACATAACAAAGATTCTTACATAAAATTATGATGCAAGGTTTTTAGATTTTGTATCTTTGAACCAATGGCGGTTTCAGGCGGTTTGGTATCAAAAGAGTTAAGTGCTGTTTCATTCCTTTTGACTGTTCTATTTTGTCCAAGTATGCTTCAAAGTCTAATTCTTCATTGGAAACGGATGAATCTAAGTTGCCAATGCTTCTAGCTTCTTCTGGTTCAGGAATTTCAGGTAGTTTCTGTAAACCTTTCGTGCAGATAGCTACTTTATTGAGGGTCACTTCTTCTTTAGTAATTTGATCATTTGTTCAACAAAATTTGGTTCGTTGGGTCAAAGTAACCAGCAGCTAATGAGATTTTATTATCTAATAAGAGAGGTTAACTTTGCCTTTCATCCTTACGGGGTCGATAAAATAAAGTACCAGTAATGTACTGGGTAATTGCTGGCCTTGTGCCTAAAGTAGAAACAATTATCTAATAAGAGAAGTCCTTGTCTTTTTTCATTGACGATATGACACTATCAGTAATTAATCCTCCATTTTTGTTGCAGTAATATGCAAAGCCTTTCTACCCCAACAACAATCTCTATCATGTTTTAAACCTTCAGATTCCAACTTCCTGGTGATAGTAAAAGGGCGAGAAATCATATTTTCTAATTGTGTCACTTGTGTTTACTGGTTTTCAATTAGTGAAACATTTTCATTATACATATTTTAAAGAAAATCTTTGATAATCAAATAAGTACTGACTTAGTATGTTACGTCATTTAAAATAACTCGATTTTTCAAGACCCGAGGGTAGGTCAAATACACAAATTTGGCAGCAATTTAATATTTACATTAGTGACATGGGAACAAAAAAATTCTGACTACTCGTTAACCACAAATTGTATGTACAAAAATACATTTCCTGTTGTATCTTAATAAATTATATAGACGTTGGGAAAATTGAACATTCTCATTTTAAATGAAAGATTTCGCTACATTTTCTTATTGAAGTGTAATGGCATGTCGTGAAGAAAAAATATATGTTAGGGTAAACAAATCAAGCGTCGAATATTTGATGAACAGTAGTCTTACATTATGATGCCAGCTCATTCAAAACAAAACCTAATATATTCGAAAAAAACCATATGCCATTATAGTATGCATAATTTATTGTATTATTCTAAAATGTCGAAGTCATTCAAACACTGAAGGCGGTGAATAGTTAGAATATCAGATAGAATGTTTTATAGTATTCACTCCAACTCTCTATGCTTTGAGTTCAAATCCCACCTAGGTTAACTTTACCTTTTATCCTTTCGAGATCGATAAAAAAGCACCAGTTCAGTACTGAGATCGATTCATCCTCTATATCTCTTACTCAATTCCTCTCTAAAACACACACTGGAAGAAGAAAAAAAATAGATAAAATAAGTACCAGATTTAGTCGATATGGCCAACAAAATTTCTTCAGGGCAGTGCTCCAGCATGGTCACAATTAAATGACCGAAGACAATAAAAAAAAAAGGAAAAACCTTCTGAAGAAGGTGTGATTTGTCTGGGTGTCTTTTACTCCCAGCCAATGTCTGAGATATTTTATTATTGAGGTTTCCTCAATAAACTGATCATCAATGACAAAACAGCTAACACTGTGACAGGTGCATGCATCCACCTGAATAATGACAAAGCGTCTTTTAAAGACATATATTTTTTTGCTGCTTTCTTTATAATTGTCCTTATATTTTCTCTATCCAAAGAAACACCAAGTTTTCTGTCGATAGTTATATCTACAATTAAACCGAAAACGCTTCGTTGTGAACATTTATTAGAGATAAACTATTTTTCACCACCATTTCAATGATGCAATCTTAAAAATTTCTCTGATGTCATTGTATTATTAACTTTGTCAGTAGTAAAGAATTTTGATAGTTGTTTTTTTTTCTCCAAGTAATTCTTTGATCGTTTTTTTCTTCATTTAGCTTTGAAGTAGCTGTAACGTTTGTCTTACTATAATACATCAAATTTATTTTTTTAATTAATTTGATGCTCTTATTGGTATATTTTCCCTGAATCAGGGCAACTATTGATTTTTACATCACATATTTACCACAATCATCATTTTCCATAATACTAAATCACCTGCTGGCTTTGTTATAGTTTTTGTCATCATGAATTTGTGCATGCTGTTTAAACTACCATAAATTTATAATGAGAAAAGAAAGCCCAGCTTAATTAGTATTGGATAAATTTAAAAAAAAAATGAATGCTGCCGACACGGACTACAATTTATCTAACAGCGACGGCTCTAACACAAATACGAGATACAAGCTAGGTGCAACAGGAGGTTTAAGAGAGAGATGTAGGTTAAATACACAAACTTGGCAGAAACTTAATATTTACATTAGAGACTTGTGAACAGCAACAACAAAAAACCTGACTGCCCTATAACCAAAAATTGCATGTAGAAAGTTTAATAGCTCATGAACGAAAATACATTATTTTTTTGCATCACAATCGATTATATAGACGTTCGAAAAATTGAACATTCTCATTTTAAATGAAAGATTTCACTACCTTTTCTTGTTGAAGTGTAATGGCATGTCGTGAAGAAAACATATATGCTAGGGTAAAGGGTAAACAAATGAAACGTTGATTATTTAATGAACAGTAGTCTTACCACCTCCTTCAAAACAAAACCTAACAAATTCGAGTTGGCAGTATCGGTAGAGCGTCAGACAACATGCTTTGCAGCATAGAGTTATGGCCCTTTAGTTTCTGAGTTCAAATCCCGCCGAGGTTAACAATGCCTTTCATCCTTACGGGGTCGATAAAATAAAGTACCAGTAATGCACTGGGGTAATTGCTGGCCTTGTGCCAAAAGTAGAAACAATTATTCTAAAATGTCGAAGTCATTCAAACACTGAAGGCGGTGAATAGTTAAAAGTACCAATTCAGTACTGACGTCAATTCTTCCTCTATATCTCTTACTCAATTCCTCTCTAAGACACTCTCTCCTTCACTAAAAGAAATTGTCAGTTTTCAAATCTAGAGAGGGGATGGGGTCCGCTATGTTTAGAATGCCCAAGAAACGACGTACGTCACTACGGCACCCCTACAACTCCACTAGGAGTTGCAGGTCTAACCATACATGCAACCAAACACTATAGGGCGGTGAATTGGCAGAGTCTTTAGTAATTCGGATTTGTTCAGGCTATTTGCGTTCTGAGTTCAAATCCTGCCGAAGAAAACTTTGCCTTTCATCCGTCCGGGGTCGATAAAATAAAGTGACAGTTAAGTACTGGAGTCGATATTATCGATTTTCATCCCCTCCAATTTACTGACCTTATGCCTTTGTTAGAAACCATTATTTAAGCATCATGGCAATGAGTCTAGTAGTCTACGAAATGGCGAACAGAAAGAAAGAAAAAAGAAATTAAAAATGAAATAAGTGACTTGTATTCTTAGAACGTCGAATACAATTTTTTACAGCAGAGGTCTCAAGCACACGGCCCGCGGGTCGCACGAGGCCCTCAAACTACTTTTTTATGGCCTGTGGCAGAACAATATTTGTGGGGAAAATAAAATAAAGTAAATGAGTAGCCTATTAGCTGTATTGCAGGTTAGCAATATAACTATTTTTTCAGGCCACTCATCCATCTCATGTCACTTTTGGCCCCCGCTGTGCTTCTCCCACAGAACGTAATGGCCCTTTTGAGTAATTGAGTTTGAGACCCTTGCTTTGCAGTTTTCATTTCAGCTCTTAGCGCTCTCTAAGTTCAAATCGAAATCGATAAAAAATACCAGTTCCGTACTGGGGTCGATTCTTCCTCTATATCTCTTTTTCACTTCCGCTTTCTTATCCCCCCCCCCTCACTCCTTCTCTGGAAGAAATCGGCTGTGTTCGGACATGAAGAGGGGATGGATTCTATCAGGTTTAGTGTGCACAGGACACACCCTATGCCACGACGGTGTATGTATAGACCTGCAACCCAAGCAGGAGTTATGGGTCCATCTATAAATTAGTAGGGAGGTGGATTAGCAGTCATTAGAACATTGAACAAAATACTTTGCAGTATTTGTTCTCTCTTACTGCATACT
>OZ024745.1:32927764-32935264 GCA_964016885.1 Eledone cirrhosa | reverse complement strand
TAAAAACAAATAACGAAACGAAATTAAATTTCGTTTCGTTTGTAACTCACTTTTGTATGACTGACGCTTAAACAATTAAGTTAGAAATGTACATCCACATATGTATACTGAAATACTAGTATGCATATGAATACACACACGTGTACATATGTAGATGTACCGAGTTTTTCACTGGACACTTTACTGTGAGTGTCCAGCTATTCTGTATGTAAACACACAGACAAACCGGTTTTTAGAGTCATACTGGTTTTCGAGGAAACACCTTTCCTCTATTCTACAGAAAGCCAGACAAGGAATATTGGACTAGTTTCGATGTTGTTACATCTCATCAGCAATATTTACCAATATTTACCTAACTTAATTGTTTAAGCGTCAGTCATACAAAAGTGAGTTACAAACGAAACGAAATTTAATTTCGTTTCGTTATTTGTTTTTATATATATATATATATATATATATATATATATATATATATATACCGATAAATTAACGGAGCCATAGACTCTCGCTATTCCCTGTCAATAATGTGCTCAAAGGAAAAGGAATGCTGAACTCTTTAAAATACAATATGTTGAAAAGGTAACACTAGAGAGAGATAGTGCGCCGTCAATAAAACAGGGAAAACCACCATTGTATGGAATCTATAATCTATGGAAGGCAGGGTAGACACACAATAATTAAAAATATAAATTAAAATGTATATACGCACCTCTATAAATATATAACACACGCGTACAAATCCAAAGAGATATGTTTCGCCAGGAATTTGGTGCGTATATACATTTTAATTTATATTTTTAATTATTGTGTGTCTTGGCGCACTATCTCTCTCTAGTGTGTTACTTTTTCAACATATTGTGTATATATATATATATATATATATATATATATGAAATATTCAAAAGAAACAAATCAATATAAATCAAAGCAAAAGACTATAAATGAGAGGAAAGGGAGGGAAAGGGCAAGGATTATTAAGCAATGAATGAAAGAAAGGAGGAAGGGGACGGAATGCGAGAGGATGGCAGACTCTACACCAAAGTCAGAGTTGTGTTTCGGCTGCGCCCCGCGGCAAAATGGCAAAGGCCAGCAACACTCGCTGCAAGAGTTACCCTACATGGCGGGCGTCCTTCCTCTGACGGACTGTTGTCATTCCGATTTTACCGAGGTCAGCTGTAGCGGGTCCGAGGACAGCTGCGGTCTCGACGGTGACCTGTTCAAAGAGGAAGCACCTGGACAATCCCCGGTATTTGCTTATCTTCCTGTCCTTTGCATTGTGGGTCGCGGTACCGGGGTTTGTGGCCGAAGCGACTAGGTTGGAAGCGGGGAGCGCGTCACAGCATGCCACGTCCCAGATAAGGGATTTACTTTTCTTCTCTCGAATGTGGAAGAAGGTAGTGTTACTACCACTTGATTACACGAAGAATGATAAATGTTTGTAAACTCTTTAAAATGTGTTTAAGTGTGCTTTTATTTTGCACTGGTAACAGCTGCATTTTAAATTCATGTTATAGTTATTTTGTATGTTTCGGATCTCTGTAACTTTATGACAATTTGTTCAATAATATTGATTATAGGCCATACAGAACAGGATAAAATGCTTTACGGCATTCGTTCCGGCTCTCTGTCCTGCTCTGAGATTAAACCACGCTGAACTTAACTTTGCCTTTCATCTTTTCAGGTCGAACGCTGAATGTAAAAGATCAAGACTATATGGCGCAAATAATTTAACACACACACACACGTGCACAGGCGCGCGCCCGCGCACACCCACACACACACGTGTGCACACACATACACACACATGTACACACACACACACACACACACGCACACGCACACGCACACACACACACACACGTGCACATGCACACACACTCGTACACGCACACACACGTACACACATACACAGAAACACACACACACACACACATACATGAGGAATGTCTGAAAAGTTCATAGGATGACCAAGATACTCTCATGGAATGACCAAATAAAGTTTGTTTTTCAATATAGTCCTTGAGAAGAAACAATGCAGTTATTATTAATCAGAGTTGAAATTAATGCATGCAAGATTTCACGGCTCTAGCATCACTCCTTCATAGTCAGACTATGAACATATATATATATATATATATATTGAAGTAAAAGCGATCTCGTTTCTTTGGAGAGTACAATTTGTTTACACGATATATTTTTACTGTTTGACAACCTGATACAATTTATTCAATATACAAAATCTTGTAATGTCATGAAAGGCCATTGACATTATATTAAAAAACTGAGCAATATCTAATAAAAAAAACAACAAAAAAACACTACTAAAGGGAACAGAAAGGAAAAAAGTTGTCAAGCGGCGAAAGAAAGTGAGAGAGGTTGGACAGTCATTACACAACAGTCTGAGCGGTGCTTCAGCCGCGCCCCGCGGTGTCGATAAATTAAAGTACCAGTAATGCACTGGATCCATTTAATCGAGTTTTCCTTCCCTCCCAAAAATTGCTGACCTTGTGCCTAAATCAGAAACCATTATTACAAAAGCAACTAAGGCGGTGGATTGGCAGTATCGGTAGAGGGTCGGACGCCATGCTTTCTAGCATAGTTACGTCCCTTTATGGTCTGAGATCAAATCCCGTCGAGGTTAACTTTGCCTTTCATCCTTATGGGGTCGATAAAATAAAGTACCAGTAATGTACTGGGTAATTGCTAGCCTTGTGCCAAAAGTAGAAACAATTATTACAAAAGCAACTGAAATTTTCATTATTTTCTACCTCACTCTATTTTCCTCGATCCAGGACCATTCAACACAACTGACCGTAGTACTCCTACCACCAATCCGTCTATACCCCATTTCACAGATCCCTCACTACATTCTTTACAAAACCATTCCTCCCCAGAACAAATTTCCTCTATATTTCCTTCATAATCCATTGATTTCTTGCGAACGCTGATCTACAAATATCAAAATACTGAGCTACTCCGATAGTAGTCTAAACATTTTTTTCAGCGTATTTCCCCTCTCGATCTTCCGGTGTAACTCCTTCACATTTCTGTCTGGCGGGACGACAAAGCAACACCCATCCACCTACTGGTTACTTCTACAACAATAATGACATTTGTCAATTTGATTGAAAAATTAAAGCTTCTAAACATAAAATGTCAAAACTCAACATAAAAAATCTCACCATTCTGAGAGAGCCTGAAAATGTCAGAAGCATTTCCCGTTTTCTTCTGATTACGAGGATCGGCTGAAAAGTTCATAGGCTAATTAAGATAGTCTCATAGAATGACCAAATGACAGACCTATCAACTCTCCCCGTCCGACGACGAGATTTCCCACCCACTTTGGGGTGGGCGAGAGATGTTTTCTCTTCTGAAAATGGATATAGCTTTCATTATGTAAAATCTCACCATTTTGTCTTATTTCTCCTCGTTTTGGGACACTTTTTTCATGGTACTCCCCGTTTGGGTTTTTAGAAGTTGGCAGATCTGTAATGAGTTTTATTTTTCAACATAGTCCCTGGAAAGAAACAATGCAGTTATTAATAAAAAAAGAGTTGAAATTAATGCATGAAAGATTTCACAGCTCTACCATCACTCCTTCATAGTCAGCCTATGAACTTTTCAGCCAATCCTCGTCTGTAATAAACATATAAAAATCACGTTTTTGTCACACCCAGCTCTCGTTTCCCTTTTTAGCTTGATATCCATTATCTGTATCATATCAAACATAGACTATGGTCTTTTTAGCTTGATATCCATTATCTGTATCATATCAAACATAGACTATGGTCTTTTTAGCTTGATATCCATTATCTGTATCATATCAAACATAGACTATGGTCTTTTTAGCTTGATATCCATTATCTGTATCATATCAAACATAGACTGCGCTCTCTCCGTCATTATTAATGGTTATCAATTTAGGTACAAGATCAACAATTTTTTGTTGGTGGGGAGAGTAAGGTAATCGATTATATCGACCTCAGTACTTTACTGGTACTTTATTTTATCGATCCCCATAAGGATGAAAGGCAAAGTTGATTTCGGTGACATTTGAAACCAGAACGTTAGAAGTCCGTAACGAAATACAGTAATGTATTTCATCAATACAACAAAAATTCTCTTTCTATCTGACTTCTTCCTCTACTGATTACTACTAAACATATTCCACTCAACAAGAAAGCCTATATGCGGTTGGTCAACTTGCTAGAAATAGCAGTCAAATCCATCCTACAACAAATCATTCTACTGTTTTAAAAAGGAGACATGCTATAATGGTGCGGGAACATGATTAATTGAATAATATCTGCATGAAGACATATTCCACAATACAGGTCGGTTCTGTCGGTACGGCACTTTGATCGATGACATCTAAAGGAGCCTTGACGCGACTGGTTTCCCATCACAACTGGAACTTGCCAGTCTCGACCGTGGTGATAGCAACTGACCATAGGGGATAACCACTTTACCGTTTGAGGGTGGGCGTGATCAGTCTTTAATCTGGGGTGACACGTTATCTGCCTCCAACCTTGTCACTCCGGTCACAAACTCGGACACTGTTACCTGTAACGTAGAGAAGCGGAAGATATCCCAAACCCGAGACTTGAGCGATCGCTTCCTTTTTGTGCCGGTCACCGTCGAGACCTCTAGTGTCCTCAGTCCCTGAACTGCCATTTTTTTCCTACAAAATTGGAAAGAGTGCATCTCACTATTTAGTTTTTTTCTTTTTTTTTCTTTCTTTTTCTTATGGTTAGAAGATTAAATCAACTTTCAGAGATAAAAAAAAGAAAACATTTATTGTGAAATCACGCTAACAAGAATTTGTTATATTTTGTCTTTTAGGAACACACTGGATGTGGGAAGTAATCTGTATGCTGACTGTAGGTAAAGCAGAACGCTTGCAACTGGAAAAAGAACATTACATGATCGAGAACAGCAGCTCGGAATTATTAGACAACTTGAAAGAACCGCGTGTCTTAAACGCACACGTTTATATCGAGCAAGTTCCTGAATGCCTTCTTGAAAATAATAAAATAATCTTGATTTCACGCAATCCCAAGGACACAGCTGTCTCTTGGTATAACCACAATGTTGCTGACCTAGAAACTGATTACAATGGAAAGTTTCCTGCTTTTTATGAGTTGTACAGAATTGGAAACGGTAAGTACAGTATTTGCCGGCCTATTGGACACACTTAAAAACAAAACAAAACAAAAGCATATTAAAAAAATCTTCCCTGCGTCCAATACACCCCGCCCGTATTACCGAAGGGAGGCTGAACGGAGGGTGAGGACAATCATGGTTAAAAAAATGTTTAATTTCTATTACTATTAGTATTACTAATACAGTAATACAATACGATTTATATAAGGAAAATATTGTCGAAAAAAACAATGAAATAATTAAAAAGAATGTATGAAGTAATGTACTAAAATGTCCTTGTAAAATTAGGGGGCGTCTTATACAAAGGGGCGTCCAATAGGTTAGCAAATACGATAAATAACGGTTTCTACTATAGGCACAAAGTCAACAATTTTGGGGAGAGAGGAAAGCCGATTAAATCGACCCCAGTGCGTAACTGGTACTTTATTTTATCGACCCCGTAAGGATGAAAGGCAAAGCTAACCTCGGCCGGATTTGAACTCAGAATGTAAAAGGCCATAACTCTGTGCCGCTAAGCTCGGTGTCAGACGCTCTACCGATACTGCCAATCAACCGCCCTCAAATACGATAAATAATGAATCGGCAGAGGGGGTTAGAACGTCGAATAAGATGCTTTACAGTATTTGTTCCAGCTCTCTGCACTGTGAATTCAACTTCCACCGATGTCAACTTTGCCATTCATCCCTTCACGGTCGATATAGAAAGTATTCAATACTAAGGTTGACGCTTCTCCTTCCTCTCTCTATCTACGAGGATCGGCTGAAAAGTTCATGGGCAGACCAAGATACTCTCATAGAATGACCAAACTAGTTCCCGGAGAAAAAAAAATGCAGTTATTTATATGTAGAGTTGAAATTAATGCATGCAATATTTCACAGCTCTAGCATCACTCCTTCATAGTCAGCCTATGATCTTTTTAGTCGACTGTCGTAAAAGGAATCGAATGCGTTGAGACCTACAGAGGGATAGGTTCTGTCAAGTTTAAAGGCCCCAAACCATAAGGAGTTATGGGCTCATGGCATAGCAAGAAATTAGTTTGAATGTAGTGAAGGTGAGTGGCTTAGTAGTTAGGAAGTTCGGCTCACGATCCTTATGAGTGAGTTGGATTCCCGACGGCGCGTTGAGTCCTGCTCCAGTCGACTGGCAAAAATTATTTTTTACCTGCAGTTCTTAGGGTTACCCTTGTCACACACCGTCACACTGAATATCACTCCTGAGAACCACGTTAAAATTGTACGTGTCTATCGAATACTCAGTCACTTCAGACCTGTCAACTCTGCCCGCCGACGGGGAGATCTCCCACCCACTTTAGGGTGGGTGAGAGATGTCTTCTCTTGTGAAAATTAGTATAGTTTTCGTTATGTAAAATCTCCCCATTTTGCCTCATTTTTCCCCGTTTTGGAGCACTTTTTTTCATGGTATTCCCCGTTTGGGTTTTTAGAGTTCGGCAGGTCTGCCATTTGTATATTAATATCACAAACAGGTTATTCCATTGTTCGATCAACTGGATGTATTGTTTTTCCTTTCTTTAGTTCCAGGTGGTGATTGGTTCAAGTACAACAAGACCTGGTGGGAATGGGCTAAAGGAAAATCAAATGTTCATTGGGTGACCTATGAAGACGCGAAATCGGTACGTAACTTAGACTTGCCGTTTGAAGTCTAATTTTATGTTATCTTTATGAAAAGTTTCAGTCGGAATGATAAGCTTACGCATACACTCTATGTATTTATGCTCACACATACACATGCCCTCTTCTCATGACTAGCCTCCCAACGTCTGGCCGAGAGATTAAAACGTTACTTAAACAGATTTAAATATCATTGTTCGCTGACAAATATTTTTTAATTCGTTGAAATACAAAGAAACAAACAATAAACAATGATCGAACAAATGCCTCTCTTACATTAAATGATAAAGGTTAAAAAGAACTAGAAATATAGGTCAGTAATGTACTGCTTAATCATGGATTAGCTAGGTGTAGGTAAATGAATGATGAGGGAAAGAACGTCATTAGGGTTAGAGCAGTGGTTCTCAACCTTTTGTACACAATTCCCCACCTCAACATCTCAAAAATTGTTATGCCTGCTTTTGATATGAAAACAGCGACGATCAATTGTAAAGTGTAAACAAATTGGCATACAGATGGGGCCAATATGCCAGATGCACAATAACATTTGTGGGGGAAGTGAGACAGGAGTTTCTGATAGTAATGTATACCAAAGTTGCCTTAGTGTAAAAGTAATAAGGTAAAACCTGAGGTTTCTTTTCATTAATATCATTTTCAAATAACCCCCTAGTAGAGCATGCGCCCCACATTGAGACTCACTGGGTTAGGG
>OZ024745.1:32872764-32922764 GCA_964016885.1 Eledone cirrhosa | reverse complement strand
CTGTGTTATGACCTGACCAGGTTAGGATTAGTTTTTGTAGTTGAGGTAAGATAACACACTAAACTGTAAAAGTGTATGTAGACCGCACACTAAAGTGGCACCAATGATTCTGTCATCAAATGCCGACAGGAGAAAAAATGTCCCTTATTTAACAATCAGTCGAAACATATTTTTTATGGAAAATTTCTTATTTAATAATCATCCGAAAACATAACATTAAAGAAAAACTTAGTATCTAACAATCAACCGAAATATATTTCTAAATTATAGCCTGTTATTTAACAATCAGCCGAAATATGTTTTAAAATTATATTTTGTTATTTAACAATCAGCCGAAACATTTAAAAATATTTTGTTACTTAACAATCAGCCGAAATATATTTTAAAATTATATTTTGTTACTTAACAATCAGCCGAAACATTTTAAAATATTTTGTTATTTAACAATCAGCCGAAATATTTTAAAATTATATTTCGTTATTTAACAATCAGCCGAAATATTAAAAAAATATTTTGTTATTTAACAATCAGCTGAAAACTATTTTTGAATTATAATTTCTTATCATGGGCGAAGCTCATTTCACAATCATAACCTACCGTGTTCCATTGAACTTTGTGGTATTCTGGGTAAGTACAATTTATCATAACCTCGGGTTGACCCAAGCCTTGTGAATGAAACTTGTGAATGAAAGCAATTTGGAAGCCTGTTGGATGAAATTCAAAGAGACAGCTTTGTCTCATATTGTGTCACGCTAAATCTCCCTGAGAATTAAGGGTACAAGTATCTATGAAATGCTTAGCCACTTTCACGTTAATTTCACGAGCAGGTTGTTTCGTTGATCGAACAACTGGAACGCTCATCGTTGAAACCGGCGGAGATCCATTCCTTTACATTCCTTATCTAACAAGTAGCTGACAAAAAAATGAAGGAAATTTTCCTATATTACATTCGGCAATCAGTCGATGAAAATTACAACACTACAAACAAACAAAACTGTCAGTGGAATGGGAATATTTTAAAGTTAACCAATCCAAAGTTGTAAAATGTCTTATTCAATTGTTTTACCAGTCTTTAAGTCTTTAACTAAACAACCGTCAGCCGAAAAGATGGACAATGTTTTTATTAATAGTGAAAAAAAGAAAGACTTGTATTTAATCAGTAACAGAAATTGCCCCCCCCCCCCCCCCAAAAAAAAATGAATAAATAAAATAAACTGTTTCACTGTCAGTATCCTTATTTTTAAAAAAACACAAAAGCAACAAGAAGTAATAAAATGGAAAATAAAATGGTGGACAAGATGGCGAAAGTATTACCGCAGAGAACAGCCAAGGATACATGCTGCATCAGCCATTCTACCTCACGAGGCCCTTTCTTCAGGCATGATGTCTTCGTTTTGATTTTGTAGTGGAAAACGATAGTCCGGGGACCGAGGACACCGGAGCTCTCAATGGCTACTGGTACAAAAAAAGGAAACGGTTAGCCCAGTGACTGCTATTTAGTCATCTTCCTCTCATATTTGTCTATGCTGTAGTTGTTGTCTATGTCATTAGCTTTGCTATGTTTGTTTTGTTATTTTGACATCTTTTTCTTTATGCTATCGAGGTGGCGGAGTGGCAAAGCTGTTAGAACGTCGGATAGAATGCTTTCCGGGATTTGTTCCGTCTCTCTGAGTTCAATTCCTGACGAGAGGTCAACTTTGTCTTTCATCTTTTCGAGGTCGATAAAAAATAAATACCAGTTCAGTACTGGAGTCAATTCTTCCTCTATATCTTCTCACTCCCTCTCTTTATCCAGAAGAACTCGACTATATTAATGCCAGGAGTTATGGACCCATACATTCATCTTTATGCTATCATCATTGAGAGAGGTTCTACTGTCGTTCATTACTGAAATGAAAACAAATATGTTTGTCATATATAGAGAAGGTATTTTTGTTATCGAACTCAACTGTCTTTCAGAATAAAGACGAAACACTCACCTATACATTACCTATAACAGAATTAATATATAAAGGTTGAAATTCCAGTCACATGACCACATTTTTACCTGCAAAATGGAGATGGTGGAAATGAGTTTTTATCCAACCAACAGTGAAAATATAGAATATTATGTTTAGTGATTCACGATCATAAAGTCGTAAGTTCGATTCCTGGGCCGGGTAGCTCATTGTCTTCTTGAGCAAACCGTTTTATTTCATGCTGCTTTTCATGATAAGACTAGGGCCACTATCATTAAAATACCCAAGAAACTTCCTATGAGATGCAACCTTGTATGAGGCAAGTTAAACCAATATAGGTGGCAACTGTGAATTTCATTTTTTTTTTCAATGTTATGATTGTTATTATTGTTAGTTTATTTGTGTGTTTTTTTAAATTTTATTTTAACAGGAAACTCTTCCTATTGTTTCAGTCCCAAGGATGTAAAACATTTTTAACCATCATCATCATCGTCGTAAAACGGTGATGATGATGATGATGATGATGAAGGCTGTTTTGTTATTTATTTATTTATTACTTGTTTGTTTGTTTATTGTATTATTCAAATCATCAATCGGAGCTTTTTATCATGATACCAGCTATAATTGTAACGCTGATATATACTGCTACTCATGACTACCGTCATTACAATACCACTACAATAATTTCCATAATCACCTTTCTTCCATCACAATCACCACCATCACCACCGCCATCACCATCACCACCATCACCACCACAATCACCATCACCACCACCACCACCGCCGCCACAACCGCCACCACCACCGTCACCACCGCTATCATCACCACCACCGCCACCACCAAAACCACCACCACAACTGCCACCATCACTACCCTTGTCGCTGTCATCATCTTTATCCTCATTATTTCACCATCACCACTACCACCATCACCTTTTATTTTATAAAATACCAACCTGGCTTTATGCAATCGAACGAAGTCAAATAATGACGTATTATGGTTATGTGATAAAATACAATGTGAAAGCGCAGAAGAGTTTGGATTCGAAAAATTCTGGTAGGACAGATCAATGAACGGGGAAAAACATTGGAACAGAAATATCAAACAAAAAAAGAAAAGTTTTCATTTTAGGTGTGTACGTGATTGGTTAATAAAAGGGAATATACACACACTGTATGTATGTATGCACACACACACACACACACACAACACACACACACACAAGGGGTGTTAAAATACTGAAATATTTTTTCCTCTGTACTTCACTATAATAATTTTTTTTTTGGGGGGGGGGGGGGGGGGGGGGGACTGTTTTCCCAGTAGCTCCAACGGTTCAACGACCGCCTTTGAAAGATAAAGGAGAGAGGCGAATGTAAAGAAAAGGAGTATATATATATATATATATAGGAAAATAGTCAGGACCCCGACGGCAGAGCTCAAGCCGTTTCGACGGCTATTTCTGGACTATTTCTGTGTCCAGAAATAGCCGTCGAAACGGCTTGAGCTCTGCCGTCGGAGTCCTGACTCTTTTCCTATTACCCACTCTACTACCCAAAGTATCGAGTACTCTGGTGCGTTATGGTCTACCTGGTTCCTTACCACACTTCCTTCGTTATATATATATATATATATATATATATATATATATATATATATATATATATATATATATATATATATTAATATAGAAGAGCTTCTAGAGGACTAGAACTGTTTCATTCGTGAGAAATCATCAGGAGCTTCCTGATGATTTCTCACGAATGAAACAGTTCTAGTCCTGCAGAAGCTCTTCTATATTACAACATTTATACTCTACTATGTATTGAGTACCTTACTTACTGTGGTTACTTCCGATTCAACCCGGAATAACTTATATATATATATATATATATATAAGAAAAACGATGTTGAGCATATAGTTATATGTATTGTGAAGGCGTATGACTTAGTGGTTGTGACTTCGATTCTCAGTGACGCGTTGTGTTCTTGAGTAAGACACTTTATTTTCCGTTGCTCCAGTTCACTCAGGTGGCAAAAAAATGAGTTGTGCCTGTAAGTTCAAAGGGCCAATCTTGTCACACATCGTGTCACGCTGAATCTTTCTGAGAACTGCGTTAAAGGGAAACGTATCTGTGAAATTCCCAACCACTTGCACGTTAATTTCACGAGCAGGCTGTTCTGTTGACCGTTGGTACCGACAGAGGTCTAACACACACACACACACACACACTATTATCCCTTTCTTTCCTAGCGTTTAGAGAGCTTTAGTGCATCTTCTGCTCATTTCATTAATGTGTCGACAATGTACTCCAACCAATGTGGCTGCTCTTTCTTCTTCTTCTTCTTCTTCTTCCTGGGATGGTCGTAGGGGCAAAGTCCTCAAACACTCCTTCCAACGGGTCCTGTCAGAAGAATTCATCTCCTACTGATCCGGCTGGATCCCCAAGCGAGACCAGCCAAACTCATGGATCAAACCTTAATACTTTGAACCAATGTGGCATTTCACTATTTCACTTGTCGTTGGATTCTCCTCCATTGGCTGGAGATTTGGGCAGCGTAGCCGATTTTGAGAGAGTGAAGAAGAGGGAAAAGAATAGTTTGACCTTCCAGTTGCATTATTTACCAATTCTGGAATGATGAACTCAAAGCACCGAGATATTTATATCAAAGTGCTTTTGTTTGACGCTCTAACGATTCTGCCAACCAACCGCCGCCTTCAAGACTTTACCCATGCCGAGGAGAGGTAAATGTTGTTGAGTAATGCTATACAAAGGCAAGGGTGACAACTCCAAAAACTACATACGCTGTAGTAGATAGAATTGACTATGAACTTTTCATTCATAAAAATACTTTGTGTCTCGGCAGAATCTTATGATAATTCTACAAATATTCGACAGAGATGTGGCTATTCTGTCATATATTTGGTTTAAGTGTACTACTATATATCATTGCAAGACAGAATCGTTGGGGATATTTCGTTTTTAAGCTGATCAATTTCCATGGCAACGGTGTTGTATATGATTCATTGGTGATTGCAAATCTATTATTGGTTTATTGTTATAACTTTCCATTGAAATTTAAATATGCATCTAATTTATATAAAAACTATCAATTTTCGTTTCTTTTTTATTCAGTCAATAAAATTATAATTTTTCCGAGATGCTGGTGTTTTGTATTTTTTTGTATTATATGTTTATCTTATTTCTGCCATTTCCAGAACAATCTGAAATATATATATTTTTTAAATACATATAAAAATAAGAAAACTCCTCGCTAGAACAGTCGTTAAAACAGCTAAATGCTGTCAAAGACAGCGATAGGCAAAAATGCCCCAGAGGACAGAAACCAACGGCCAGTGATCAACAGATAGAGACAATCCGCGAGGTAGGTGACAAGTAGTTGTGGATTGTCTCTCTGTTGACCACTGGCCACTGGTCATCCTCTGAGGCATTTTTGCCAATTGCTGTCTTTGACAGCATTTAGCTGTTTTAACGGCTGTTCTAGCGATGAGTTTTCTCATTTTTTTATGTACTCAAATACATTCTCGCTTCGTCTCGATCAGAGACAACATTGTTTTACATGTATTTATTTTTCGGTCGCTCTCCGACAGGTTTTCAGTCGAGCCTTTAGCAGTGGAGACTTCTAGTGTCCTTGGCCTTATAACTACCCCTCTACTCACCACCATCGGCACAGAGTTGGCTACCTGCAGGTGTGAACCTCACGCGCTGGAATGGCTCTTCCAGCGCGTATCTCTCACCATCCACCGGGGAAACACCTACTCTATTCTGTCCGCGGGGGGGGGGGGGGGGGGGCTGCGCGTGGGCCCCCAGTTGCTAATAATAGTGAGGGATGGGGAGAGCGGGAAAGACGGAGGCAGTGACAGTGGGAGTTTGGTTCCATTGTGTTCGGACCTGGTGTATATGTATATATTTATTTACCACACCACATTAATATTTATAGTTATTAGCTCATTGGTCTGCTTGCATCTAACACCACCACTACCACCAATTCTGTCAATCTTTCCTTGCAAAATTTCACTCTTTATGACTTATCAAATTTAGCTTATATTCTGGGAAAAGCGGACGTAAAATGATGATGATGATGATGATGATATATATATATATATATAATATATAACGCCTTATCAGGTCCTGTTTACAATAACAGTATATATAGAGAGATCAGTAAAAAGTATACGACTAAAGAAAATACCACGACCACCACCAAGGAGAATTACGTGCGATTCTGAACGATAATCAACCACTTAATACCTCCCAAATCAATTATATGAGAATAGACAGGTTTCAAAATAGCAAGACGAATGAATTTATAAATACGAAAGGTGAGGTTAGTATAGCTAAATTATCAAGGTTTACTAGGAATTCGTTATGAGCTTGCACCCGTTCTTATAAAACACCCTCGGCATATCAACCCAGATTGAATATCGATTTCTTGTCTTTTTCTTGTTAGTCAAAAGCGTACAGACGGCGTGTTTAATCGTTTTCAGAATCTCCACAACTCATGGGAGGAAAAGAGGTCATTTTGTTTCGGCCGGAGATCTGCAGCCAATGCATGTAGCCTAGTGAAATCTACTAAAGGCAGCCAATGGCCAACAGGTGATGCTAAACCGTGGGACGCATTAAGTCTATTAGCCAAGAACAGGAACGATCCCGCACATTTCTCATCAACAACATTTTATTGATGTGGCTTTGGATGATTCAAATATATGGTAGCCGATACTTTTTCAAGTTACTTTACAGTAGGATTAAATTCGAAACTACGTTGTTGTGAAGCGAACTTCTTAACCACAGAGTCACACGTGTGCTCAAAATATACGTATGCTTATTTTGTGTCACATTCATTCTTTTACTAGTAATGTAAATTGTCTTCATCTATGAACCGAAATCGTCTCAAGAAATAGGAATTTACATGTTGGTCTACTGCATTAACTTCATCTACGTATCTATTTAGATACCAGAAAGGAATCTAACTCACGATATTATGATTTAAGTCCAACACCCTAACCACTAGGTCATACACCTTCGCTAAGCATACAGATACATATTGCATTCATTCCTCTTGCAGAGAGCAACCATTTCATTACCATATATCTAATGAAATACATTGCTAATGTGTTTCAATAAGTTTCGAAAATATTAAATACTTTGGAGAAATTTTCTAAAGTAATTTTCTCGTCACTAATCTGATGTTTGGAACATTATAATGTTCCAAACATCAGATTAAATAATTATTTAACAACATTTTCTTACATGAAATTATGATGGAAGGTTTTAATATAATTATGAACACTTTAGAACGGGCAGTTTTGTATCATAGACTCAAGGGCAGTTTCAGGCGGGTTGGTATGAAAAAGATTAACTTATGACTCTACTCCAGCGTGGCCTGAACTCAGAACACTATGTCACTGTAATGCATTGTTCACACCATCTCCAGTGTTCTATAAGAAAAAAACATCGATTCTTTGGGGCTAAGTGAACCGATGACAACACGAAAATAAGTGTTCTACCCAGAAACAGATTTGACCCGACAACCTCTGATAAAGTAGTCCGATATCTTATCCATTCGACCCATCACTCTATAAATCTCAGATCGATGCCCAGATACAACTTATATCACCAGCCATACAATAGTATTTTCATTTCTTTTGTGACTTCATTCTGTTGAAATAATCGATCATTCTGTAATCTCTTCATATCATATGGTTGATTTTTTATTCATTGGTTATTGAGTCTATTTCCTTTCTTCTTTAGCATCTTCGAATTTATCGTTAATGAAACACAAAACAAAACAAGAAAAAACATAGGGGGGCATCATTGTTTGATATGGAGATGAGATGCATTATTTATAGTCTTTTCAGACCGTCCATGACCGCGATGTAAGACTAACTGCGTGGTGGGTGTTCATGTTTAGACACTAAACACTTGCCATAACCTATCTTCTCGTACTTGCGTTCTTCCGACATTTTATCATTACCCATATTTATCATCCAATCACTAACCAACAATATTAAATGCAAATGGAGTATACGGTTGTAAAAGGAGTGCCTAGGAACGGTAGATACAATGAGAAAACCTCTCTGTTAACATGAACCAAAAAAAAAGTAAAGTTGATGAGAAAGTAAATGAGAATAAAATACCAATTCAGCTGTGTTATCAGTTCTTAGGGAAGTAAATATCTTTGATTTATACGCTTTCAATAATTTACGTATCTATCAATAAAAGATAAAAGACTTAGCTCTCGTATTGTGAAGCGAGAAAAAAAAACCCTATCTTGCAATAATAGATGTTTGAATATTTGTTTATCCAGGCAAGCGATCTCCATAGATCATTCTTCGATTTATCATTAGAATTTTTAACACGATATCTTTAATATTGTGAACAGAGCATGACTTTACAATTATCTAAACTGCCCACTTGGACCATGAGGCGGCATGCCCCCGGGGTTTTACACATCAGAAAGCCTTCTCTCACATTGTCCAGGTATACAATGGTCGGCTGGAAAGTTCATAGGCTGACTATGACAGATTGATGCTTGAGCTCTGAAATCTTGCATGCATTAATTTCAACTCTTCTTATTAATAACTGCATTGTTTCTTTCTAATGACTATGTTGAAAAACAAATCTCATTTGGTCATTCCACGAGAGTATCTTGCTCAGCCTATGAACTTTTTGTGATAACGATGGTGGTAGTCTGTATTCTTCAGATGAGGATATATATAAATATATATAAATGTGTCAAATGTGGTGTTTCAGTTGTTAAATAAATGGTTGTATCACTTAACAACCAGTGTGACTTGCACACGAATATATATGCTAATTGTTGAGTAGATGTGAAATAGTTTAATGGATCGTATTTACTGATGTTGTAAGAACAACACAGATTTTATATCACAATTAGTAAATAATGGCATTGTTGGTTAAATAGGTTTCCAACATATCAATCACTGGTCCATTTTCTAGACCGTATCCAGAAAAATGCCTTTCGTCAGACAGGCACACTCTCATCTGTGTCCCACAGATCTTCTGTTTCCTTTATCTCCCCACTCTTACTACAATGCACCTCCGATCTGGGTGACTTCATGTCACCTCCACTCAAGCAACCTAGCTTACACGTTTTTCCTCCTCCCCTCATCACCCATATTGTGTCCAACCCTTCAGGTATCGCACTAATCACTACACTTAGTCATTCTTCTCCAAAACATCGCCCCTCATCGCTTAATATACATTGATGAAACACACACACACAAATAAAATATACCTTAAACGTTTCATTTAAAATTCATTAAAAGATATCCCCAACATTTCACCAAAAAATGTCCCCCAAATTCCGTGAAAAATCAAACCTCCTTTTCTTCGCCGACTTATTTTTGGGAGGGCCGCAGGAGCTGTTCTCAAGTACCCCTTCTAGCGGATCCTGTCAGAGGTAACCGTCTCCAATTGATCCGGCTGGATCCCAAGCTCATGAATTATATCCAAACATCTTGCTCTGGGCCTTCTGTCGGTTGGATTTGCCCGTAAAATCTGTCCAGCGATTCTTTCCTGAGACATTTTAACCACATGTCCGTAACATCAGAACTGTGATCTCTCAATTCGGGGAAATAGCGATTCTACCTGGAGCGACTCTCTGATCTCCGAGCTACGCACTCTATCGAGTAACGTTACTCTAAAGACCTTTCAGAGGAACCCCATCTCGGCCGTTTGTATTCGTGATCGTATTTCTTCGGTCATTACTCAAGATTCATCACCATAGGTAAAGGTTGGCATGAATACCAAATAGAAGATAGCGTGCTTGGCTTTTACACCTACCTCCCTTCTTCTGATAACCGAATGCTGAAGTTGGCGCATTACTGCACCACCACCTGTAATTCTTACACTTAATTGGGTCACCTGCCTTCCACCATGTGGCCGCTGAAGGTGTTGTAATATGTAGCATCCCAGATGAGGGGCCTACCACCGCAGAACGGGAAGGTTATAACGTCTAATTTCACAAAAGTTTTGACGCGCTTATCCTTTGCGTTTGGGTTTCCAACAAGTAAATCCTTGAATACAGTGTTCAATTATAGTATTACGTTTCGAAGACTAATTTTATTCCGCCTTAAATTTCGGCTGATATGGAACGATCAGAGACGTTGGTCAGATAAGGAGCGATAGTGCTACAGAGACGGTCTGGAGACGGCCGATAGCAAATAATGGGAAACAATGCGCAGATACGGAGCGATAACGCTTGTGGAGGCGATCTGGAGGCGGCTATTAGCGAATGATTGTAGACAACGATTGTACTGTGGCGACGAGCACCGGCGTCGCGAAGACAGTCGACTGCGCATGCTCGAAGTCAATGAACGGGCACAGAACGCCGGCATCTCGGAGTCGAGCGACAAGACGTTTACAGTGGGTCATTACGACCAACATGACACGCTTAACAGAAGGCAGTCGAAATAGATAGATGGGTGGATTTGTGGGTGGGTGAATGTTCAATTTGTATTACACAAACCAAGAAAAAAATAGGGGTGTTGCTTTAGCAATAATTGGCAGTGTGGAAAGATTTGAAAGTTAACTTATGGCTGGTGTATATATATATGTGTGTTCGTGTGTGTGTGTGTGTGTGTATCTGTGAAGACGCATGGTTCCGTGGTTAGGGTGTATGGCTCATGATCGAAAGATCATGAGTTTGATAGTTTGATTCCTGGAGTTACACTGATTGGCAGTATCGATAGAGGGTCGGACCATTTACGGTCTGAGTTCAAATCCCGCCGAGGTAAACTTTGCCTTTCATCGTTACGGTGTCGATAAAATAAAGTACCAGTAATGCACTGGGATAATTGCTGGCCTTGTGCCAAAAGTAGAAACAATTATTTCACATTGGAAAAAAACAAAAAAAAAGAGTTGTACCTGTAATTCAAAGGGTATACAAGTCTGTGGAATGCTCAGTCACTTGCAGTTTGGTTTTACAAGCACGCTGTTCCGTTTATTGAACAAGTGGAACACTTGTCATCGGAACCAGTAAAGGCCCCACATTTCCACAAAATATTTATCAAATCTATGTAGGTCTGTTTATCAACCAGGACTGACCTGGGGATAAACAACAACTACCACCACTACGTGTTTGTTTATGTTTCGTAATTTAGCAGTTCGACCAATGAAAAAAACCCCCCAAAAGTCAAAAGAAGAATTACCAAACAAAAAACAAAAATATGTGGTCAACGTGGCTGACTAAATTAAGGTAGTGCTCCAGTAATGCCGCGGTTAAATGACCGAAATCCCCCCCAAAATAATAAAAGTATTACCAATCACACAAAAATATAAACTACCTCTTCCCTCTTCCCTCTTCTTCCAAAATCAGCAGAAGAAACGACATTGATATTATTTATATATACAAATTGGGCAATTCCGACGTCAACGGTCTCTGTGGCGCAATCGGTTAGCGCGTTCGGCTGTTAACCGAAAGGTTGGTGGTTCGAGTCCACCCAGGGACGTAAGTTATTTTTTTTTATTTTTTAATGTTATGTTTTTTTTAAATTTATATATCATTGTAAAATAAATATGTCAAATTTCGATTAAATAAAAATTATATAATGTTTGCAATATAAAAAAAAAGAGAAAAAGAATTAAATAGTAAAAGTAACGAGAAGAGAGAAGTTAGCAGCAGTCTGCGAACAAAATGGCGACCGCTACATCATTCACTTCACCTCACGGGGTTCCTTCACCGGGTGAAATTCACTCTTTCCAACTTTGAAGAGATAGATGGATAGGGTTTTTTTTTAATGATTATATAAATTTACACATGTGTGTAAAACAAAAAAGAAATACATACGTCCCTGGGTGGACTCGAACCACCAACCTTTCGGTTAACAGCCGAACGCGCTAACCGATTGCGCCACAGAGACATATGACGGCCAGCTGTCTAATATTCAGTTATAGACGCCAAAGTATACTTATGCTAGCTCTAAGTGCGTATCTGTAGGTTTTTGCTTCGTTTTTGTGAATATATATATAAGCTCTCTCTCAATATCTATTTACTTATCTAACACAGTCTAAATATTTCTCTCTCTCTAACACACACACATCATCATCATCACCGTTTTACGTCCGTTCTTCCACGCTAGCATGGGTTAGACGGGTTGTCCTGTTGTGGGCAGTGGCCGGTCGGCTGACCATGCCTTGCTCATACGGGAACTGATTCTGGCTTGATTTCTACAGTTGGATGCCCTTCCTAACACCAACCTCATTTACAGTGAGTGCTGGGTGCTTTTTTGCCGTGGCACCTACACGACCACTTTGCAGTGGAATGATATGGACCCCAGTTCCTATCATCTCATTTCTACAGCTGAGTAAACTGGAGCATTGTGAAATAAAGTGTCTTGCTCAAGGAAACAACACATCACCAGGTTCGCGAATTGAACTCACAACCTTTCGATTGCAAGCCCAATGCTCTAACCACTCACCATACACCTTCATATATATATATATATACGCCACATATATATATATAGATAGAAAGATATGTGTGTATGTATCTATCAATAGATATATATCCATATATCTATCTTTCCACCACCACTACCAAAAAAACTACTACCTCTACCGCTGCTGCCACCACCACAACAACCATGAAGTATAATTGACAGAAAAAGTAATAAAATACTGTTTATTAGTTGGATAAACATTACTGTTTTACCTGTTCCAGCCATCCGGTTAAGACAGTACATTAGTCGTTCACAAGACTTATTGAAATATAAATTTATTATTAAAAGTATGCCTTTTTTAAAATAACTAAGTGCTAGATTCAAAATATAAACAATATTTTATTATCCAAATAATAAACAGTATTTTATCACTTCTGATAATTATCTTCTTCCTCAAACATGCCTTCCAGCGGCTCCCGTCAGAAGCAACTGCCTCCAATTTATCTGGCTGGATCTCCAAGCGAGACCAGCCAAGCAGATAGATGTTATCCAGCCATCTTGATTAAAGTCTACCCCTGGGTCTCCTGCTAGTTGGCTTTGGCTATAAAATCTGTCCAGTAATTCTTTCCTGAGACATTCTGATGACATATCTGTAGTATTGGTGCTGTGATCTCTCAATTTGGATAAGTAGCAGCTCTCTAATCTCTGAGCTATACACTCTATTGAGTAACACTACTCCAAAGACCTTTTGGAGGAACCCCATTTTGGCCGCCTGTATTTATGATCGTATTCTTTCAGTCATTACCCAAGATTCCTGACTATAGGTCAGGACTGGCCTGAACACCGAATTGATGATAGCAAGTTTGGCTTCAGATGACTGAGTGCTAAAACTGGTGCCTTACTGCACTAGTTTCAGCAATTCTTGTATTTTATTCAGCCTCCAGCCTTCTCTCACTCATGAAAACAGTCCTGAGATACTTTATTATAAACACCTTCCAGCACAAAATATAAATTATATAAGGGAAATCAGGAGCAGCGGTCAGTAATTGATTTTATTATTGTTTCTGATGTTTTAGATTCTGTGCTGGATGTTTGTGTTAAGAGAGAGGCTGAACTGTCAACTGATCACCATCCAGTTATCTGCAGCCTGAGACTACCTACACAAAACTGGCAGGTCCAGCTCGACTTACAGGATAAAATGAGAAGTGCTGGCTAACAAGGACATCATAACTAGGTATGCAGATATTATTGTATCCACCTCTAATAATTATACTTTATTAATATTATTCTGTACGCTACTACTTCATATCACAATGCTACTACTATCTTAAAAAGGAAATGATCTGGCAGCCATTGACCTTAGGTGGACTTCAGCATCATTATCATGAAATAATACGAGTCAGCTGATAAGTTCATAGGCTGGCTATGAAGAGGTGATGCTAGAGCTGTGAAATCTTGTATGCATTAATTTCTTATTAATAACTGTATTGTCTCTTTCCATGGACTATATTGAAAAATAAATCACATTTAGGAATTCCATGAGAGTATCTTGGACTGCCTGTGAACTTTTCAGCTGACCCTCATACATGCACATGATATTGTTGTTATTTTCATACTATACATATCCCCTTTACATCATGTATCAGAGATTTATAATAATTCCTTGATTTTGAACTTATTTAAAACCATTCTTCATCTTTCTATATATCCTTCTACCTTTTGATGGAGGACTAGTGTCCAAAACGTAAAGACATTTTTCATAATATATCAAGCATTAAACTAATATATTTCATCATTGTACTGTGTTGTTTCTATTTACTTTTTGTATATATATATATATATATATATGCCTTGTGTATCCTGGTTTTTGTAATAGATACACCATATCTCTGTATTGTAAGTGGCATATAAAAGGGGTGGTTCAGGAATGGCATCTGTAAAACTGTATCAAAACATCCTAGCTCGAAAAAGTGGATGTAAAAGCAATTAAGTAATGATGATAATTATATATATATATATATGTATGTATGTAAAAGGTAAACAGAAATAACACAATCGGTACAGTATATGGAAAGAATATATTAGGTTAACGCTTGAAATAGCAGGAAGAGGGTCTTAACATTTCGGACGCTTATCATCTATATATATATATATAATTGTTTCTACGTTAGGCACAAGGCCAGCAATTACCCAGTGCATTACTGGTACTTTATTTTATCGACCCCATAAGGATGAAAGGCAAAGTTAACCTCGGCGGGATTTGAATTCAGAATGGCAAGGGCCGTAACTCTATACGTCAAAGCAAGGCGTCTGACCCTCTACCAATACTGCCAATCTACATAAAACAAGGACGAGTGGTTACCAATAAACGTAATGAAGGAGTAACTACTCGTCCTTGTTTTATTTTATTATACTACACTCTGTCTAGCTCTACATCTTGACACAGAAGTGAACATCAAGTGCTGACCCGGGTAAACCTACAATAACTCCACGTTACACTCCCTGAATATATATATATATATATATATATTTATTATAAGTTGCTTCTTACAAAACACAGGCAGATGATGTTCTATTTCTAAACCAGATAAACATAATTACAGAAATCAATCAATAAAAAGAATACAGATCTTTATTGTTACTGTGGTTGTAATGATTGTGATGAAAAGGTCAATAAAGAAGATTTGGAAATGGAGGGAGGGGGGGGGGGGGGGGGCATTTTATCATGTCACTGGAGAAAAATGAGTTTGTTTGTTTGGGGGGGGGGGGAGGAAAAAGAGAGTTTGAGTCACAATGGGATGGTGATGACCCTCTACGTTCTGAATTCAAAGCATTTTGAGGTCAATATTTCCTTTCATCTTCATCCTTCTGGGATCAATAAAGTACCAGTCGTCAATATTATTGAATTTTTATCACCCCACCCTCAGTATTTCTAGCTCTGTTCATTAGTATTAAATAATAATTTCTCACACAGGAATTAGGCCACTAATTTTGGGGTGTGTGGGAGGTGATAAAGTTGATAATATCAGTCAGCACATGACGGGTAATTCATATTGTTGACTCTGGAAAGATGAAAATCAAAGTTTATTTCAGTAGGATTTGAACTCCAACACTTTTGTCTGCCACTCAACCAATTCTATCAGTCACTATAATAATAATAATAATGGTTTCTGATTTAGCCACAAGGCGAACCATTTTGGGGGGAGGAGAAAGTCAATTAAATCGACCCTAGAGTGTTACTAGTACTTTATTTTATCAACCCAGTAAGGATGAAATGCAAAGCTAACCTCGGTGGGATTTGAACTCAGAATGTAAAGGAGCAAAACTATATGCCGCAAAGCATGTTGCCCAACGCTCTACTGATACTGTCAATCTACCACCCTAAATGACGATTTCTGATTTAGCCACAATGTCAACAATTTTGGGGGAAGGGAAGGTCGAATAAATCAACCCCACTGTGTTACTGGTACTTTATCTTGTTGACCCCATAAGGATGAATAGTGAACTCGACCGTAGTAGAATTTGAACTCCGAATGTAAAGAGTTGGAACAAAAATCTCCAAGTACTTTGTCCAATGCTCTACCAACTGAAATTATGACGGTTTCTGATTTAGGCACAAGGTCAACAATATGGGTTGGAGGGAGAGAAGAAAGTCGACTAATTCGGCTCCAGTACATTACTGGTACTTTATTTTATCAACCACGTAAGGATGAAAGGCAAAGCTAACCTGGGCGGGATTTCAGTTCAGAAGGCAAAGGGGCGTAACTCTATGCCGTAAAGCATGTTATCTGATGCTCGACCTTTACTGCCAATCCACCACCTTAAATGATAATTCTTTCTAACATTGACACAAGGTCAGCAATTTGGTGAGAAGGGAGTTGATTACATCGACTCTAGTACATAGCCGGTACTTTATTTTATTGACTTAGGAAAGTTGAAAAGCAATGTTGTTCTTTTGTACCAGTACTTGTGTCAGTATTGACCCAGGTGGGGATTAAGACCAGACTCCAACCAATAAACAGAAGCTGCCTACACACAGCAGTCATACATATTGTCAGCCAGTTACAATTCCAACAGCAGACACCATATATGACAGGCCTAGATGTTAGCCCAAAATCTGATATAGTTAACCTCGGCTGGATTTGAAATCAGACCATAAAGAGCCAGGAAGAATAAAAAAGAAAAAAAACCATGATGTTGATGTTGATGATGATGATGATGATAATAGTTGTAATAACAACAATAAAAAGAATAATAATTTCAAAAATAATTTGAAATGGGAAGAAAAAGATCAGGAAATGATAATAAATTAATGGGATTTGAGTAAATGAGAGGTTGTGATGTTAATGCCTTCCCTAAGGACCTTAGAAATACAAATGTGAAGTTGTGATGTTAATGCCTTTTCGTAAGACATCAGCAATATAAATGAGAAGTTGTGATGTTAATACCTTCCCTAAAGACCCCAAGAATCCAAATGAGAAGTTGTGATGTTAATGCCTTCCCTAAGGACCTTAGAAATACAAATGTGAAGTTGTTATGTTCATGCTTTCCCTAAGGTCCTCAAAAATCCAAATGAGAAGTGATGTTGATGCCTTCCCTAAGGACCTTAGAAATACAAATGTGAAGTTCATGCTTTCCCTAAGGACCTCAAAAATCCAAATGAGAAGTTGTGATGTTCATGTGTTCTCCTAAGGACTTTAGAAATACAAATGAGAAGTGATGTTCATGCCTTC
The DNA here is from genome assembly GCA_964016885.1 of Eledone cirrhosa. Lineage (NCBI taxonomy): Eukaryota > Metazoa > Mollusca > Cephalopoda > Octopoda > Eledonidae > Eledone > Eledone cirrhosa. Next base: position 32,905,647 of record OZ024745.1, on the reverse strand, counting down.
CCTAAGGACCTCAGAAATCCAAATGTGAAGTTGTGATGTTGATGCCTTCCCTAAGGACCTTAGAAATATAAATGTGAAGTTCATGCTTTCCCTAAGGACCTCAAAAATCCAAATGAGAAGTTGTGATGTTGATGCCTTCCCTAAATACCCCAGAAATACAAATGAATTGAAGTAGTTCAAATAGGGAATTGAAACTTTGATGCCAGTGTTGACTCACTGACAACTTAGCATTCACTGCAGCATCTCTTTAATGATGGACGTGTGGTGGTGATGATGGCATTGTTGGAGACCATCCTGTCACCCTACCAACACCACCTCCACCATCATCATCAACAACAACACCACTACCACTATCACTGTGGTTACTCATTCGTAGAGATGTTGGTAAAGTTCCTGTCCCAGCCTGATGTAGTTCTCTTTCTCCTCTGCTGTCATCTTAGCGACCATGTTGTCTGTGACTTCGTGAAGTGGTACACGTGTCTCCCCAATCAACACCATCGCCACCTCCTCCTCTTCTTCCTCTTCGCCACTCTCCATCTCCTCCACACCTCCTGTAATACAACACAAAACAATAATGAGTCACTCAACCATGCTAATGAGTTGCTCAACCATGCCAATGAGTCACTCAACAATGCTAATGGGTCTGTTCAATGAGTCACTCAACCATGCCAACGAGTTATTCAACAATAATTAGCCACACTCAACAGGATATTTCAACAACTAAATAACAAATTTCACGTTAACCATTTCGTTACATCATCATCATCCTCATTTAACGTCTGTTTTTTACTCTAGGTTGCCCCTAGTATATACAATCTATTTTTACAACCCTGGAGATGGAAAAAAAATGATCAGTATCAACCAGGTGTTCAAAATATATCATCATCGTCTGACTTGCGTTTATATTTCTATGCTTTCAGTGTGTATGTGTAGTGCACTCATCACACTGTTGTCGTCAGCAATATCCGATATTTCAGCCACAGCATAAATATAAAAACAACACTCACACCTGAACTTCTAAAATTAGCTACATTTCAAATATCTGTGTATATAAGAACGGTATCTCGTATAGATGTAAGAAGGATAACTCTTCTTCCCACAGATCTAAAACATCAACCACACTGATAACATGGGTGAACTTGTCATAAATATTGAGAGAATAAGAATGTGAGAGTATACCTGTTGCTGATGTTGATGGTTGGACTGGTTCTTCATCTGAGTCACTAGATGAGCCATGGTCACTACCTGGAAACACAGCCATGGATGCAGCAGGGGCCACAGTTTTCTTCTCGTGCACTAAAAGTGTTCTCATGATATCATCACTGCATTCCATGGCATCTACCCTTGATGTGCTGGGTTTCTGTATCACTTCGGTTGGCTGAAAAACAAACATGGAACACAATCACTCAAAATATGGAAGCATAGCTGTGTGGTTATGAGAGGAGTGGGGACACTATCATTTAAAGCACCCAAGAAACCTCCTATGAAATGTAACTTCATAGGAGGTCAGCCAAACCTACATGGATGTGAGCTGTAATACAAAATGAAAGGACTGAAGCCTCTATCATTTAAACACCTGAGAAACATCTTAGAAGATTTTATCTCAAAGAAGGCCAGCCTACATAAGTGATAGCTGTAACAACAAAATGATAGAGGTGGATACTTATCATTAAAGCAGCCTAGAAACTTTCAACAATAACCTCATAGGAGGTCAGCTAGACCTACATAGGTGAGAGCTGTAAATTTAATTTTTTTCATTTCCATAGCTATGTGGTTAAGGAGTTCGCTTCACAACCACAAGGTTTCAGGTTCAGTCCTACTGTGTGGCATCTTAGTGTCTTCTCCTATAGCTTCAGGATTACCAATGCCTTGTAAGTAAAATTTGGTAAATGCAAACTGCAGAAGCTCATCATATATATGTGTGTGTGTGTGTATATACATATATATATATATATATATATATTTATTTTATGTCTGCTTTCCATTCTAGCATGGGTTATGCAGGTCATTACAGTCAGAAAGATCCCATCTTGCTTATAATGTATATATGATGTGTGAAATTTAGTAGAAGTGAGCAAGTCGTTAAAAAGTTTGCTTTACATGAGATTCAAGGTTTGGTCCCACTGTATGGCATCTTTTACCATAATCTTGGATCGACCTATGTCTTATGAGTGAAATTAGACACGTGGAAACTGTATGGAGGCCTGTCAGATGGACTGTACATGGAAAAACAGGCATAAAAACTAAACATTGCAAAATATTGGCTCTAACTATTCTACCTAATCATTGCTGACAGTATGTTGTAGATAACATTAATAATAATTGTTTCTACTGGAGACTCCAGCATTTGACTGGTAATTTACTTTATCAACCCCAGTAGGATGAAAGGCAAAGTTGAGTTCAGAATGTAAAGAGTCAGAACAAATCTGCCAATGAAAGCTCAAAGAATTCATTAATTCTTACCTTATTGAGAACTGATACTTTTTCAATGGTGCTCTCCTTCATCCACACTGGTTGTTCCTTCACAGGTTTTGTTTCTCTCTGGTTTGTTTCATCTGACACTGTGATTGTCACTGTATTTTCCTCATAACCAAAGTTGATGTTCTTTGTGGCATCACCACTCCACACTGATTTATCAGTCTTGCCGCCAGACTTCTGGGATCTGTAGGTGACAGATATATATAAATAAACATACATACACATATATATATATACATCATCATCATCGTCGTCATTTAACGTCTATCTTCCATGCTAGCATGGGTTAGATGGGGTTGTCCCATTTGAGGCAAGTTGGGTCAGGTGACCATGTCTCACTCATAAAGGACTGTTTTTATATATATAGTTCAAGGAAATGACATACAGAGAGACAAGTTTTATTAGTTTCAAGCTTTATATGGAAAAGGGGAAAGGAAGTTTGACGTGTCAGGTTTTAGCGCTTCTTCAGGAGTACAAAAAATAGAGACAGGATCACAAGTATAGACACAGAAAATAAAAGGTAGTCAGTAATAAAAAACGGAAATAATATATATATATATATACACATTACAGTACTACTCACATATCTGGGACAGTGTTGCTGTTGTTACGTAGACACAAACACCCTAGACCACACTACAGTGCTGCTCCTACATCTGGGACAGTTTTGCTGTTGTGACATAGACATCCTAAACCACATTACAGTACTGCTCCTACATGTCTCCATTAACCCCTAGGTACTTGTAAACTCCTTCCTGATCTAGGTCTTAGATTACTCTGTCTCTATCTAGCATGACTGATTCCCTTTTTACTAACTTTCCCCTTTTAAATGTAGCTTTTACACTCCTATCCATTCCAAATTCCATACCTATAAGCCCTTCAAGCTCTCCATCATTTCCCCCATAGTTTTAAATTACCCATTTAAAATAAATGAATGATCTTCCTATCATTGGTCTTGTAGTTAAAACCTATTTTATTTTGCTGTGATAAGAAGAAAATTAATGACAGAAAAATAGTGGAGAGAGTCTCTTAAAAAAATGCCACGGTTAATGTTTATATTGACAAAGATCATTGTACACATGGAGTGTGAAAGAATGGGTTAAGTGTATCACAAGGTCACACTATTGTTATTCTATTTGATGCATAGAGTTACGGCCCTTGCCATTCTGAGTTCAAATCCCGCCGAGGTTAACTCAATAAAATAAAGTACCAGTAATGCACTGGGTAATTGCTGGCCTTGTTCCAAAAGTAGAAACAATTATTATTATAATCTACCGAAGTAGGGATTACCAGTGTTGGACAATATGATTTGCAGCATATAGTTATGGCCCTTTATGTTCTGAATTCAAAATCCCACTGAGGTCAACTTTGCCTTTTGTCCTTCATGGGTCAATAAAATAAAGCACCAGTAATGCAATGGGATCGATTTAATCCCCAAAATTGTTTGCTGTGTGCCTAAATCAGAAACCATAATTATCTACCATGATATTTATCAACAGAACAGAATTATCTCTAATTTAAGGCTAAAAAAGACAACTCTACTGAGTGAGAATAAACTATAGCTAGAAATATATATACAGGTATGTTGTATGTAATTTCAATTACATAGTTTCAGGTTTAGTCCCACTGTGTGGCAGCTTGGGGAAATGTCTTCTACTATAGTTATGGTAAAATACACCCAGTTCACTGTTTAAAATGGTTGGGGTTAAGAAAGGTATCTAGCCATAAAAACCATGTCAAACAAAGAGGGTTGAGAGGATTTTCAGTTGTGTCATCTAAAAATACACCCAGCACACATTGGAAAGTGTTTGGTGTTAAAAAGGGTATTTCAACATAGAAAGCATGCCAAACAAGCGATTGAGAGGACTCTTCAGCTGTGTCTAGGACATGACAACCTCCCTAGTGCTGATGACATCATAAAATACAGCCAATACACTCAATAATGAGGATATCTAGCCAAACAAAAGGTTAAGAGGACTCTTCAGTTGTGCCAAGGAAATGACATCACTAATGCTGATGCTATAAAATGGTTGGTGATAACTGATATAGAAACCATGCCAAAACAAGAATGTATGTAAGCAGAATGTGCTTCTCTACCCGTCAAGGACAGTAGCTCTGATTAAGTACTGACAACCTCCCTATAACAATTTATCTGATTCATGCAAAATGGAAGAACAGATGTTAAATGATGGCAGAGGAAAAAGAAGTGGAGAGAGAGATTTACATACTTTTGTGTGATAGATTTCATATCCACAGGCTCTGGTTCAAGAATCTCTGGAGCAAGCCTCACATCTTCACATTCTTTCAACAAATCATATATTGGTTGGATCTGTTCATTAAATTTTGCTAACATTGTCCGTGCATCCTGTTTGGGTATTGCACTTTCATCTTCCTCCACCTCCACATTACAAATCATACACATCAACAAACCAGTAAAAGAATCAAATAGTTGACCTGCCTCCAGGTCAGTGTAGGTCTTCAGACAGTTGTTACACTTGAAAGATGACCGACTTGTGCTCTGACGCTCAGCTGCCTCAATCTTTCGTCGAACATGGTCCAGTTTATATTTGACAACATTGACAAAAACCTTATAGTTGATGAAATAGTAGTTATGTCGAGTGGTGTGACCCTCAGAATCAGTCTCAACCCTCATGCGCACTTTAACAATTTTGTCCATTTTCAGGGTATTCAACATGGAACGGAGTTGTTTACGTTCAAATTTTAACAAATCTATGATGTCGTCTTCCTTCATGCAAGGATGCCGCACTAAGAGATCTAAAATTATGGCATGTTCTATACTGTAGAAACCACGGACTATGAGACGGACCAATCTTTTCAAGGATTCTGGGACCTCATGTAATAATTCTGGTTCCATGTTTCAGCAAATTTTGAAATTCTTGAAAAGACACAAAACACAAATATTAGTTAAATTGTTTTTAAAAAATCAAAGTATAATTTTAATGAATTAGAAATTAAATCATCATTTTATGTTTTCCCTACTGGCATGGGTTGCACAAGTTGTCATGAGCTAAAATTAGACAGACTGAAGAACTATTTTGCTCAAATATTCCATATTTTGGTGTGGTTTCTATAGCTGGATGTCCTTCTTAATGCTAACCACTTTACAGAGGGTACTGGGTGCATTTGATCACTTTACAGACTGTACTGTGTGTATTTTATTGTGGCACTAGCACTTTACAGAGGGTACTGTGTGTATTTTATTGTGGCACTAGCACTTTACAGAGGGTACTGTGTGTATTTTATTGTGGCACTAGCACTTTACAGAGGGTACTGTGTATTTTATTGTGGCACTCTACGTTAATCTAAGTCACAGGAGGAATGACAATGTCTGTGATACTTTAACAGGGATTCTGAGAATGGTAGGAAGAAACATCTGTGACCCTTTGTTTAGGGCCTCTGAGGGTGGTGAAGAGAGGGAGGTCTCTTTAATCTAGAGATCTGGTTCAACTGCTTGCAACAGAGTTGACATTGCTAAGGGCACTCAATGATCAGGTGGTGGTGTTCAAACAGGTGACACAAATATATTCTCCACAGTTGCATCACATAAAAGTTACTGCTGACCAATACAATCTTACACTGGGTAAAAATCCTCATGACTGCCAATTAAAGAAGACATTTAAAAAAAATATATATAGGTGCAGGCATAACTGCGGGGTTAAGGAGTTCGTTTCGAAACTCTGATGTTCAAGGTTCAGTCCTACTTTGCCTTACTTTGGGCAAAGTGTCTTCCACTATAACCAAAGGTTGGCAAATGGCTTGTCAGAGGAATTTGGAGACGGAAACATACACATACGTGTTAGCAGTTCTACAAAAAAAACCCAGTTAGTTAGAATAAGTACCAGAGCTGATATGATTCACTGCAAGATGGTGCCCCAGCATCAGCGCAGTATAATGATCTGTACGTGTGTGTGTGTGTGTGTGTGTATATATATATATACATAACTTGTACTTAAATACATGTGCTTAGATTAACTTCATGAAAGGAATAGGCTCTGGCTTAATGAATCAACAAAGACTTTACGTGGGCGCTTGAATGGCTAGAAACAGTAGCTGAATATCCCTCGAATCATACTATGAAAGAACACATTGGATAATGTAGTCCAGAATAGTGAGGAATGGAACACCTCTGATCATAAATCTACACGGTCAGATTTCACCTGGCGTTAAACAACTGTGTGTATGTATATATATATATATATATATATATATATATATATATATATATATACACATACACGTGTGTGTGTTGAGAAAGAGAGAAGGGATGAATGCTATGATAAACTTTGGTGATGTTTGTTAAGTTTGCAAGGGAATATTAATATATAGAGAAACAGAATACAAACTGCGATGTGTAATGAACGGTTGAATAGAGTTATTGTTGCGGATTAATGGTTAGTGAAATACAATCAAAATAAACTTACAAAGGAAAGGAAAGCGGCAGGAATGTTAGTCGTCGATAGTTAATGGGACAAATTCTCGTAAGAAACAAAACATTTGTGAGCCTCGCCATCAGCTTCCGGTAGGAGCTGTTCATACAAATAACGGAATGGATAACCTAAATGAAATGGAACTTAGTTTTCAAAATCGAATCGAAACGTAATACAATTATTTTGTAATATATACAAGACATTTTACAACTGCTATAGCTACTATTTAGCACTCGTCATTCACGAATGAGTAGACTTATGATGGACTTGCCAACAATCACTATTCCATTTTTTTCCTCAATAATTTATATTAAAAACACAACTGTGCTTCAGTTATATCATTTTTATTAAGGATTTTCGTATTTCCTTATTAGTTCTTTGTGCTGTAACGTTGTTAAATCCATGTGTGTATTCAACTATTGAGAAAATTTAAATCGGGCGTCCACGATCTCCAACCATTTCCATTACCCTTTACGTCCATTGCTATACACGTGACCAAACGTCACTTGTATGACCATTCTGGTTTTGAAGATGCAGCCGAAAGGGCTTCGAAGCGTTAATACACATAAGGATTTAGGGACGCTACTGTTCCAAATTAAGCATAAATAACTAATAAGAAAATACGTAATACTATAAACATGACTGTGCTTCATTTTGATAATTTTTTTATTAAGGATTTTTCGTATATATATATATATATTAGCATATTACTTGTTTTTTTTTATTGTATGTAAAATGCTTTAATCCCCGAGTTTTCATTTGCCTTCTGCATCTTGTCATTTTGGCCATCACTGTATTTTATTTAACATTCACTTAAAACAATTACAATAATTTTCTTTAATTATTACCAAACATATCCATTAAATTATGATGACTTTGTTCTATCTATATTTGAACTGTTATTGGGATTTGTGCTTGGTTGTTCTTGTTCGAAGATAGATATATCGGTAAATATGCATAAAGTGGTATAGATAGATATGTTTCTTTATTAGCCACAGGGGCACAAATACAAAGGAGGAAGTTTACATACAATAAAAACGTGTAAAATATCACAAATGCAATTTAAAAATTAGTCGATTTTCCCCAATAGGGGGAGACAGTTCATATGGATCACACATACTCCCGAAAAAATGTGCAACCCTCATCTCCAGGAGTACGAAGAGTTTGTACTCCCTTCCTCTCCTCCTCCTTTTCCTCAACCTACAGGCTGATATAGAGAGAAGGCCCATTCACTCGGGCCATTCTTGCCACTTTCACCCACCTTTCATAAAACTTGCTGGGGTACAGCACCTCTCTCTCCATCCTGATTCTTCTTCCAAAGTGGTATTTGAATAAAAGAATCAGGTGCTATAGATAGATAGGAAGACAATCAGATAGACAAATAAGTAGGTAGGTAGACAGATCGACAGATATGTACATAAATAAATAGATAGGTGGATAGACAGATATATATATAAATAGATATATAGACAGATATGTAGATAAATAGACAAGGCTGAATAGGAGACTATACCTAGTACATACATTCCATTTTTGTTTTGGCATGACCTCCAGGTCTGGTTGCCCTTCTCAACCCCATCTAGGCATTTTATCATGGTACAAGTTGGGTGTGTCCATGTTGGCATGGGTTGCATGTGGACGTCTATTTTTGTGTGTTGATATGGGTTGGGCTGGGCTATGGATGGATGAGCTAACTTTCTATGATTGAGAGAGTTGTTGGTGTGCAAGGTAGGGATGGTGGAAGTCTAAGGTGAGATATTTAGATGAGGGGAAGATGGGAAGTACTATGGTGATAAGTACTTAGATAATGAGGGAGTGGCGATGAGTATTAAGATGGTGGAAGGTATACGAAGGAGATTGATTCAAACTATCATCCTCTCCATGTTTGTTTCATCCTGTGTGCATGGAAGGTGGGTCATGTGTAGTATGGCACATCACCAGATGTCACTAGTATGACCATTCTGATTCTGAAGATAGGGGCCGAAAAGTCTTTGAAACGTTAATGGGTTTTGCAATATGTATATCATAGTGCCTGTGGATAAAGCAGCAGGTAATTTTGTTATAATGTGCAAAAAATACTACCTGTAGGTTTTAGCTAGGTTGTTAGGATGTGATGTTATAACTCTAGTGGTAATGGAACATACAAGCTGAGTCCAGGGTATATTAATCAGCTGATAGTAAAACTTATGTGTGAAGTAGAGGATCTGAGTGGTTGCCAGTTGAAGGAGGAGAATATGTATGTTCCCAGAGTCCTCTAGATAGCCATGTTGCACAAAACACCATTTAGGTGTAGATCTATAGCCAGAGCTCAAAAGTGCATAAATAGACAAGTAGCTATTTTAGTTAATAAAGCTGTAGTAGTAGTTAAAGAGGCTTTTGATAGATATTGTAGTGCAAATAGTGGAATGATTTTTCAAATTAGATAATAACTATGCATGTATGTGATTTTTCCACCTTTTATACTAGTTTGGAGCTGGATTTAGTTTAAAAAGGAGTGGGTAGTATAAATCACTTGATTTTCAGTAATAAATTCAAGTATGCTTCCTTCAAGAATGGCAAGGACTTCATGTCTAGAGTAAGCTACAATCATCATCATCATTTTACGTCCGCTTTTCCCTGCTTGCAAGGGTTGGACGGGTCCTATTCAGCACAGCATCTCCCCACTTGTCACGGTCCTTCGTCATCTCCTACTAATTGGACAAAGAGTGGATACATTAGATTCGTGGGTAATGTTTTCAGGCAGGTAAGAGGCATACCAATGGGCAGGAATTGTAGCTTGCTCCTGGCGGATTTATATTTATCCTCCTGTGAGTTTGACTACCTAGAAGAGAATAGGTCTAATTAGGCATTTGCGTGGATGTTGTGGGTGTATCAATGATATATTTGTTCCTAATTATAGGCATTTTGAGGGTTTGGTACACAAGATTTACTCAAAGAGTTTAGAGGTGAATAGGAATGGATGTGATGTTAGCAAGGTTAATTATTTAGATGTCACTATTGAAATAGAAGGCAAGATGATAGTTACAAAGGTCTACAATAAGACGAAGGATATTAGCTTTAAGGTAGCTTGGTTGCCCTTTGCCTCTAGCTGTACGCCAATATCCTTAGGATAGAACGTGTTTTCTAGCAAACTTATATAAGTAGCTACATGAATATTTTTTATGCAAGTAGTGAATAAAACACATGCATGTTCTATGTCTTGTAAAATACAATATTTATCCAAACCGAGACTTTCTAAATAAATGCAAGAAAATTATATACATTTGTTTTTGTAATTTATTAAAATATAAGCAGGTGTTGAACAATTACATCATTTTTCAACATAGTCTCCTTGCTTTTCAATGCACTTCTTCCAGTGATCCACAAGCTTGCTTATTCCATCAGAGAAGGGTTTTGGCTGGTCATGCAACCATTTATGTACCACTTCTTGTACTTCTTTGTCTGTAGCAAATCAATGACCTTGTAAATGATGTTTGAGCAGTCAAAAGAGGCGATGGTCAGAAGGAGCAAGATCTGGACTGTATGCAGGGTAGTCCAGCAACTCAAAACCGAACTTTTCAATGGTGTGGGCAGCTGTACATGGATGTGTATTGTTGTGCAACAATAACACTTGCTTTGACAATAGATCTTGGCATTTAGTTTGAATTGCTGGTTTCGGTGTGTTGGCCAGCATTCCACTAAAGCCTACATTGGTGACTGTGGACCCCCCTTTTCCAGGTATCATCATCATCACCGTTTTACGTCCATTCCTCTACGCCAGCATGGGTTAGACGATGTTGTAGGCAATGCCAGGTCAGGCTCATGTTCTGCTCATACAGAACTGATTTTGGCTTGATGATGTTCCAATATAGGCCCTTTGTCTCCCCCAAAATGGTTAGCATAATTTTTCTGCAGAAGGTTGAGTCGTGAATTTCTTTTTTGTAGGTAATCCTGGGTGGTTCCACTCCATACTCTGCCTTTTAGATTCTGGCTCAAAGTGATGGGCCCAAGTCTCATCTCCTGTGACTATTCTCTCCAAAAACGCTTCACCCTCGTCATTGTTGTGGCTCAGTAAGCATTGACAGATCCACACACAATTGCACTTATGTACTTCAGTAAGCTCTCTTGGCACCCATCTTGCAGACTTTATGGAAGCGAAGCTTGTCATTGATGATTAAGTAAGCAGAACCATGACTTATTTGCAGAGAATATGCCTTCTCATCGATGATCGCATGCTGGTTCACCAGAACCATCTCTTGAGCTTGTTGAATCTTCATCTCAATGGTGGCAGTTGATGGGCGTCCTGCTCCACGCTTGTCCAGTCATTTTTAAACTTCTCAATTCACTCATTCACACTTCTACACGGTAGAGTGCTTCCCCCATATTGTACTGAAAGCTTGTGATGAATTTCAGCCCCTGACACACCTTCAGACCAGAGAAATCAGATCACTGATCTCTCTTGTGCACACTGCCAGCAGAGCAGCCATGTTTACTCTCTAACACAAGATAGAAAACTGGAGAAATCTAAGTCAAATTTCGGTTATATAACCACAAGAGTGCCACCTTTTAGCATACAAGTGCAGATGATTTTTGACTTTCCTTTGTACAAAGTTCCCAAATGTCCTAAAAGTTACATTCTGTTATTAATGTGTGTTTCACAATATTCACTATCAGCTGGTTTATTTTTCACTTCTTTTATATTTTTTCTCATTAATTAATACTTCATTATATTCTTTTGGAATAATTATCATTTCATTAGATACCATTATTGGTAATTAGCACTTTGGACTAGAATTGCCACTCAATCAATGCTTTTTCTCAAGAATTTCAGAAGTACCTATTTCATTTCCTTTACTGAATCTCAACATTTTCATAAACTTCGTTAATTATATATTGGTGATTATTGTAAACTTCAAGATATCAAATTTTTCAGTTTTCAAGATAATTTACTTCTACCTCACAATTTAACAACATCATACGAAATCTAAAATGAAATGTAGTAAAAAAAATTAGTTTTATGAAAACATTACTTTTTCAAGAAAGTATCTTTTATTTTTATTGTTTCAAACAAATGGATTACATTTCTCTACATATGTTAAAACAAACTGTTAATTTGACAGATCCTTCTTTCTTTTTTTTTTTTTTTTTTTTCTTCATTTTCTGTTCCCTTTCATAGCCTGTTTTGGTTTTTCTTAGATACCGCCCAATATGTACTTTAAGGTTTTGAATAATCGTCCCCATCCCCGCTTATTAAATTTTGTTAATCTATCTGCGGCGAAATTTTATTGTAAGTGATTCATATCGATATTTCTTTATTGAAATGCTAAAAGAGTAAACACACAGTCTCTCCGCGGTTTCCCTCTGCCAGGTTTCAATCTCAAGTAATTGGTCAGCCAGAGGCTATTGGTGGGATGGCATGCAAGGGCTGGACCGGACTGCAGGATTGTTAGCGAACTCCTTAATCACACTGCCATGGATACCTAATTTACACGTCTGATCTAACAATTCTACATTTCTCTATATTTTTTTTCTCCAGAAAATACCATTCAAGTCAACCTGGTGGTCTGTGAGCTAAGTTCAAAATTCCAAGTACGGAATTTATTAAAAACAATATGCAACACATTACTGGATAGTTGGGGTTCACGTATGTAAATGTAACAACTATGAGTTGTCTCCCTTGCGTTGGAAAACTTTTGAATAAAGTATTTTAAGAATTTAGGCCAGGCTCCCCAAGTGGTGACATTGACCCATAAAGGTCGATGGGACTACCCAGTGGTTAAATGAGACATCTACCTCTTACCCAGAGACAAAAGGTAAAACCATCTGATCAATCAATATACATCTGTCTAGTCTCTGTTTTTATATGCGTTCCCTTTTCTTTCTTTTTTTACTTCAAGACTAAATCGCCTGATTTTACAATATGAATACGTAGACAAACAATCGAAATTTAATTGATATGACATCAAAATAAATGTTAGCACAATCTGTTCGGTGACCTACAAATAAAATATAGTATCGGGGGTATTCGCTTTTTAATTTCTGAGTTCAAGCCACGCATACACACAGACAACTTGCATTATAGAGATCAAACGTATTACGGAATGCTGAGGTTATACAAATACCCTCAATATTCAATAACATTTACTCAGTTCTGGAGCCGAATGGATTATCCAGAATTGATGGGAAGAAACCAGATGGTCTTACCCTTTATCTCTTTGTAAGAGGAAGGTGTCTGATATGGGACACGACAGTCAGTGACTCTTTTGCTCCCTCCCATATCCTGGATGCTGCGGTAAATGTGAGGGTCACCACTTCTGTAGCCGAACGGAATAAAATTATGAAGAACCGGGACTAGTCGGTGAACCATTTCTTCCAGCATGTGGCGTTCGAGACGGCTGGTAGAGCTGGGCCCTTGACAGCGAAGTTCTTGTCATCATTAGCGGCTCGCATTACCGAGGTATCAGGTGATACTCGTGAGGGTATTTGGTTGTTTCAACGCCCTAACCTCGCCATCACCTACGGTAATGCTGCGAGCGTGTTGGTTTGCCTCAAAAAGTTCCGTTGACACTTGTGGTGTGTGACCGATTGACGCACTTGGTGTTGAATTGATGTTTGTTTTCTTTTTCGCTTTAATTGTATATTTTTGTGTATTATATTTATAAGGGCCCTAGTAATAATTGATTATATGCATGTATTTTTATCTGAGATTGAATTATGTAGGCATTATGAAAGTTAATAAAAATATATTCTACAACATTTCTGAGTACAAGCCGAGCATAAACACGGATAACTGTTAGTCCCTCTTATAAATTCTTGTCGTCTCTCCAACGCTTTGATGACCTTCGGTGAGCTTGAGGGTCTGGTCAATGTCCGACTCTCTCCAGAGTCCCGCGACCAAGCTGCCTTGCCCAAACGGTTTAGAGATCTCGGTCTGCGCAAATGCCTATCTTTGTCTCCACCTTGCTTTCTTTCCTTCATTCATGCTTGCTCCTCTTTCCAACATGGACTAGTTCCACCAGTGAGATGGATAAAGCTTTACTACAGTGGAGAGTGCTGGGTTTATCAGTTCCCGTTACTGATGAGGATAGACGAAGCAGAGAGTATGGGACAATCTGCGTTCGAGGGAAACTTTTAACTCTCTCTTTAATCACTCTGGTCAATTTTCTAGGTGCCACTTATTTTCTGCAAGCAAAGTTCTCGGGGGACTGGATTGATGCCCTGCCAGAGGCCAATATTGGTGGTCTTCTTAGTTAGGACGAGCTCCGCATCTCCATTGCAATTCGAGTAGGAGCCGATGTCTGTGTGATGTCCCTCGATTTCACAGACCTACGCTGCTGCCTGAATGCTGGTCGTTTCTCCCACCACACCGAGCTAAACCTGATCATTAAAGAGACCCTGGTTCAGGCAAATATCCCCTTAGTTCTAAAGGCGGCTAGATTATCCAGAAGTGGTGGGAAGAGACTAGACGGCCTTACCGTTTGTCATCTGGGACGCCAGTCAGTGACGCTTTTGCTCCCTCCCACATCACGGATGCTGCGGAAAATGTGGGTGTCACTGCTTCCGAACGGAATAAAATTGGAAAATACCTGGATTTATCTAATAATTATTTTCCCAGCCTGTGGCGTTCGAGACGTTTGGAGAAGTTGGGCCGTTGACAGCAAAGTTCTTGTTATTGCTGGCGGCTCGCCTTACTGAGGTGTCAGGTGATGCTCGTGAGGGTGCCTGGTTGTTTTAGCGCCTTAGCCTCGCCATCACCCGCGGTAATGTTGCGAGTGTTGTGGCTTGCTTGAAAGTGTTCCACTGACCCTTATGATATGCGGCCGATTGTCGCACTTGATGGTAAATTAATAGTCGCGTCGACCCCCCCCCCCCACCTTTTTTCTTTCTCTCGCTCTGATCATGTGGTTTTCGTGCGTTGTTCTTGTGAGGTTCCTGGCGACGGTTGGTTGTATTTGTTATATGCGTTTATATTTGTGTTTATCAACGACATTATATTTGTAATGTTATTCTGATGAAATTGTGAGCAATTTTTAATGTTATTTACGTATATATATATATTATTTAATAAAAATGTTCTTGTAAAAACAAAAAAAAAATCCATTATATAGAGATCAAACGTATTACGGAATGCTTATGTTATACAGATACCCTCAATATTCAATAATATTTACAATTATATTGAAGTGAAAAATTGGTAACATCTGAATAAGGAAAAGTAATGTCATCTTACCAGTATATTTTACAGTTCAACGTAAATTGTTAGTACAGAGGTTTTGGAAATGGTCAAATAGATAGGTGTGTGTTATCTTTTATTAGACTGGATTATTCCCGCATATTTCTTTTATCGTTTGTAAATTCTATTGTTTTATTTTATATATATAACTAGTTGTTGAAACGGCAAGAGCTGAACTCTCGGGTTCCGACTCTTTATTTATATATGTATGTATGTAAACAGTAATCAGAAATAACAACGCAAACGACACAGTACAATGAAGAAATATATATATATATATATATATATATATATAGGTAATTTACTATTTTACGTTCGTAAACTAAACGATTCCCGAATGTCAATAAAAAAAAAAACTTCATTAAAATTAATACAAATTACTGATAACAATTGAAAATGCTGCAAAAGTAGGTAATTTGTATTAATTTTAATAAAGTTTATTTTTTTATTGACATTCGGGATTCGTTTAGTTTACGAACGTAAAATAGTAAATTACCTATATATATATATATATATATATAGGTATATACACATATACGACGGGCCTGTGTAGTTTCCGTCTAACAAAATCTACTCATAAGGAATTTACTCACACGAGGTTTCAAAAGAAAACATTTTTTGCATAAACAAATTCTCGCGCGCGTTCCGTCCCCTCCCCCATATGTACCATATTACCCATAATTCTATTTAAATTTATATTTCCGCTTGCGGCACTACATCCGCGTGTTTCTGTTTACAACTCTTACACTTTACCCGTCTCATATCGCACCTCTATCCCTGGACACTTCTTTTGAGAAAGGTATGAACACCACCATAGTACCTCTGTCTGTCTATTTCTCTACATTCATATTTGTGAATTATTGACATTAGAGCTCGAAATAAGAAAATGAAAATATCTCCTCAGTTTCACTTCTTATATATACATTAGGGATAGTGTTTGGGTTAATTTTAGAGTTAGGGTTCGTTGCTGCTAGGGAAATGGTTATAGATAGTTAGGAATCTTTACAATTAGCATTAGGGATAGAGTTGGTTAGGTTTAGGGATAGGATTCGTTACGATTACTGTTAGAGTAACTACAGTAGTGCCCCTCGTCGAATTTGTTTCCTCATAACTTTCTTAATACTGCATATCTTTTGCAGATACATTTTCAACGATGTAGATTACGAATATGTGAATAAAAATTAATTCATTATTGTATATAGTTCTATTCGTTAATGCATTCATTTCCCGAACAGAGCCGCGGTAATGCTGCGAGCGTGTTGGCTTGCCTGAAAAAGTATTGGAGGGAGGCTCCGGCACCTCTTGTGTGTGACCGATTGACACAATTAGTGTTCAATTAATATTTTCTTTCGTTTTGATTCTATATTTTTATTTGAAATATTTATGTAGTTAAATATTGTATATATTATTTGTGTGTATGTTTCCACTTTTATATTAAATTATGTTTCAATGAGCGTTTATAGTAGGCTAAACAAATTGGGAAATGTTGTTCATCATATCTTTTTATCTCATGTTAATATTATCAATCAGGATAATATCAGATTTTATAGCTTTTAATCTCATGTTAATATAAATTTATCCTATGATTTGTGGAAGAATTCTTTTTTAATTTTATCAATACAATCGTAATTTACACATCAAAAAAGGTATCTGCAATATTTCATTTTAAAATATGCATTATTTATAAAGCCATGAGTTACAGAAATAACTAATGAAATAGCAGTAGTTAAACAAAGAAATAATGGTAATAATAATGATTTCTAATTTAAGCAGAAGGCCAACAATGTTTTGAGGAAGGCTCTCTAGTACATAACTGGAAGGATGAAAGGCAAAGTTGACTTAGGTTTGATTTAAACTCAGAATTTAAAGAACTGGAATAAACACTGCAACGTATTTTGTCTGATGTGTTACGAATAATTGTTTCTACTTTTGGCACAAGGCCAGCAAATACTCAGTGTATTACTGGTACTTTATTTTATCGACCCCGTAAGGATAAAAGGCAAGACGCAAGAGTGTCGAATGACAAAGGCAGGTTACATAAAGTGTGAGGGTTTACATAAAAATTGTATGAGAAAAAATAAAATAAAGTATACATGATGATATACAGTCCTCCTGATACAGGAGATCTTCCTGTATACCCCTGACCAATTTTCTTTTTCTGGCCTACAGGCTTAAGCTGAAAATAGAAGTGATGTCTCTTGCCATTTTGCCATTCAACAAAATTTTATAAAATCCACTGGAAAACAGCCCCCCCCCCTCTTTCTGGTGAAACAACTATAGAAGTACTTAGCTAAAAGTAAGCCACTGTGTCATTTGTAGATCTGGAGAAGGCCTTTGACAGGGTTCCATTCTCTATAACCTGGTGGGCACTTAGGAAGCTAGGTGCAGATGAAAGGCTTGTGAGGGTTGTGCAGGCCATGTATAGAGGAGCAACCAGCAGAATGAGAGTTGGAAATGACTACCATTATTTGATCTGAGTTCAAATCCCGCTGAGGTTAACTTTGCCTTTCATCCTCACGGGGTCGATAAAATAAAGTACCAGTAATGTACTGAGTAATTGCTGGCCTTGTGCCAATAGTAGAAACAATTATTTGATGTGCAGTGAATTGGCAGAATCGGTAGAGCGTCAGACGCCATGCTTTACAGCATAGAGTTATGGCCCTTTACGTTATGGGTTCAAATCCCGCCCAGGTTAACTTTGCCTTTCATCCTTACGGGGTCGATAAAATAAAGTAGAAGTAATACACTGGGATAATTGCTGGCCTTGTGCCAAAAGTAGAAACAATTATTTGATGTGCAGGTGGGGATTCACCAGGGCTTAGTCCACTCCTGTTTATCATTGTCTTTCAGGCCATCACTGAAGAGTTTAAAACTGGCACTCCATGGGAGTTCTTATATACTGATGACCTAGTCCTCATAGCTGAATCTATAAGAGAGTCAGAGGTAAAATTTCAAGTATGGAAGAAGAACCTAGATTTGAAAGGCCTAAAAGTAAACTTAGCCAAGATGAAGTACATAATTGTTATTTCATATTTAAAATCAAACAATACAAAAAATGTTTTACAGTACACTCTTATATTCCATACAATGGAACCTTGGTTCACAAACTTAATATGTTCCTGAAAACCATTTGTCACCTGAAATGTTTGTAAACCAAAACTATTTTTCTCATGAAACACTGAGAGAGAGAGAACTGTATCAGATCATTTTGTATGTCAGTGATGAGATATGCTGTATTTTGTAATGTATTCAGTGATGTATCATTTTTGGCAAAAATCTTAAGTTGCAAAAAAGATAGCCTTTATTTTTACTTGGGGAACCTAAACCTTGATACCCGTGATGACCGATGGAGAACCACATTTGTAATAAAGATTAGTCACTCTGATTTTCTGCATCTGTTTCTTTTTTGCAGTTATAAGACCTGCTGAGACAGTTCTGTCATTGAACATACAAAGTTTGGTAAAGAAAAGATCTTACTTTGTTTTTTTGTGAGTTTCACTTTTTCCATATTTTTCTATTTTGTGTCTACCTTTAACAAAAGCCTTGCGACCAGTTTATAGATAAGCTCAATTATCTGACAAATTTGCAAAATTAAAAAGCGCCCAGTCCACCCTGTAAAGTGGTCATGTAGGTGTCGCAACAAAAAGCACCCAGCTCATATTGTAAAGTGGTTGTGTAGGTGTCGTGACAAAAAGCACCCTGTCCACACTGTAGGGTGGTTGTGTAGGTGTCACGATAAAAAGCACCCAGACCATTCTGTAAATATGGTTAGTGTTAGGAATGGCATCCAGTTGTAGAAATCAAGCCATAATCGGTTCTGTATGAGCAAGACGTCTGATCTGGCTTATCTCAATGAGCCAACCCATCTAACCCATGCTAGCATGGAAAAATGGATGTTAAATGGTCATGATGTTGCAACGAGCAGAACAAAGCATAGAATTTGCTAGGTGAGTAAATTAACCAGCGTCTATCCATTTCTCAACCACATTTAACTTATCTTTTGAAAAACTGTCAAAAGTATCAAGACATGGCTGAAAAGGGCTTAATCCATATGACATCGGATGGTAAAGGTGTTTCACTTTGTCATCTTCATCATCTGGATGATACTCTGCTGAAGTACTTATGTCTTTTAGAGGCTCCACTTCTATGACCTGTGCAGCTACAGCAGCTCAGGGTCATGTTACCAACCCCTGGACTGAAAGTAGGTATTTTTGCAAATCTTGCTCTGTAACATGGAGCATCATCATCATCATCATCATCAAATGTCCGCTTTTCCCTGCTTGCAAGGGTGGGGCGGGTCTTATTCAGCACAGCATCTCTCCACTTGTCACGGTCCTTCGTCAACTCCACCGTGAGCTTCAGCGATCTGAGGTCTGTTCTCACCACCTCCGCCCATGTTTTTCGTGGTCTACCTCTACAACGTCTTCCTTCAACAGGCATTTCCTGGCACTTCTTCACCCATCGCTCATCCTCCATGCGCATCACATGTCCATACCACCTGTCTCCTCTCTTGCACACTACATTCTATCCCTCTCAGACAAAGTTTCTCTTTCAACACATCCATCCTGGGTCGTTCACGCACATTGACATTGCATATCCTCTGCAGTTGCTGCCCATGTCTCACTACCATGCAGCATCGCGCTCCTCACACAGGCATCATATAACCGGCCTTTCGTATGCAGGGAGAAACCCTTCTTCGTAAGCAGAGGAAGCAGTTCCCTAAACTTCTACCAACCCGTCCTTATTCTAGATACTATGGCCTCGGAACCCCCCTCCCATGCTAATCTGATCTCCTAGGTACCGGAAGCTATCCACCACTTCTATAGCACCCACCTGCATTTGAAAAATATGTCTATCAATGCGACCTGTCTATTTTCCCTGTACATCTACTGCATACATATTTCTCCCTACCTGTTAGTTTGCCTGCTATCCCACTATATCTCTTGTGTGCATTTTATAGAATTTATGCCAGTTCCTTTTCTGCATATCGAACATGGCCATTTCCCTGCCCTGACGGTATCAGAGTTTTGTCCTCTTTTCTACTCAACACTTTTGTCTTAGCTAGGTTCACTCTCAGTCCTCTTGCTTCCAACTGCTGTTTCCATAGCCAGAATTTATTCTCTAACTCCTCTACTGATTCTGCTATAAGAACCAGATCATCAGCATAGAGAAGTTCCCATGGACAGCCAGTCTTAAACTCCTCTGTTATAGCTTGGAGGACTATAATGAACAAGAGTGGGCTGAGGACCGAACCTTGATGTACTCCTACTTGTATCTGGAATTCCTCACTAAACTCCATTCCTACCCTGACTTTACTGACAGCACCTCTGTACAAAGTTTGCACTGTCCTCACAAGCCATTCCTCAACACTTAGTTTCCTTAGGGACCACCAGATGACAGATCGGGGTACCCTATCAAAGGTCTTTGCTAGGTCAACAAAGGCTAAGTATAGTGGTTTATTCTTCTCTAAGAACCTCTTTTGTAATTGTCTCGCCAAGAAGAGGGCATCTGTTGTACTTTTCCCAGGCACAAAACCAAACTGCATCTCATCTAGTTTGACCCTTTCTCTAATTAGTTGTGCTAATATCCTTTCTGCCACTTTCATAATCTGATCCATCAGTTTTATACCCCTGTAATTGCTCCTCTCCAGAGCATCCCCTTTACCTTTGTAGCAATTTATGAGAATACTGCTGCACCAGTCTTTGGGTATGACACCACCATATATAGCCTGATAGATGATGCGTGCAACCAGTTTAGTGCCTACGTCCCCTGTTGCCTTCAGCATCTCAGTAACTATCCCCGATGGTCCAGCCTTACCATTTTTCATTTCCTTAATCGCCCCTTGGACCCTATATTCGAGCACTATTGCATAAATATATTGCTTCCATGTATATGCATGTGTATTTCCAGTTTGTCTGTCATCAGTTTCAGGTACTTTTGACCATTTATATTTGTCCCAGAGTCAAAAGAAATATAAACTGCTGGTTCTAGACTTTGAAATCAACAGACTGTGTTGGTGTTTCATTTTCTGTATGGCATATTTTTCATCTTTTTTTTCCAAGAGCCCTCTTGACATGATGTTTGTGTAAGCTACTACAGTGTTGATTCTTCAGAAAACATAACATGACCCCATTCCCCTCCAGCCTAATGTTCATCTTTATTTTTTCAGCATATATTAGGTGCTTCTTTTTCATATTCAATGTTAATCTTGGCTTGTGTGATACAGTCCTACGGCTAACATCTGTACCTCTTGAAGCAGTGCAACTAGTATTTTGGTATGAATTTGTAGAAGGTGAGGTGTTGTTTTTGATGATGCAATCATCTCTAGTTGGTCTAGGTGGTCCACTTCTCTTTTTGTCAGATTACAAACCACAAATTTACTATTTATTAATAGCATTATGGACAGTTGTTTAGTATTTAATAGCATTATGGACATTTTTACAGAAATTTTATACTCTACATAACTTGTGTTGTATAAGACTATTTGAACTCTTTGAATGTCAGAATGTGATGATTTTTGCCCATTTTTGAAGTATAAACACTTGACAAAAACAATGCTTTAAAACAAACATGCAGTCAAACTAGCAAAAATCTGTGCTACAAATATTTAAATATTGATGATGATGTAATAGATTGAAACTATTGCAAGTATTTTGCAAAGAACAAAGTAGATGAAGCATCATCATTATTGTTTAACGTCCATTTTCCACACTAGCATGGGTTAGATGGGTTGTTCCGTTTGAAGCAAGTCGGGTCAGGTGACCATGTCATACTCATACAGAACTGTTTCTGGCTTGGTTTCTACAGCTGGATGCTCATCCTAATACCAACTACATTTACAGTGAGTGCTGGATGCTTTTTATCATGACACCTACACGACCACTTTACAGTGTAGGCTGGGTGCTTTTTGTCATAACACCTACATGACCACATTGAAATAATTGAAAAATTGAATATTTTTGCTCAGTTAATTAAATATTTTTCCATAAAGAAAAAAAGGAAATATAATTAAATGTCTAAATAATAAGTTTCATTTTTATTTTAAATCATTAGTCCTCCCACAACCATTGTACACATGTAGAATATGCAAAACTGCTAGTAGATTATTAGGGTCATGGGGCAGAGTCCTCAAACACTCCTTCCAATGGGTCCTGTTAGAAGCAACTATCTTCAACTGATCTAGCTGGATCCCCAAGTAAGACTAGCTAAGCTCATGGATGGTATCCAACCATTTTGCTTGGGGCCTACACTTGGGTCTCCTGCTGGTTGGTTTTGCCTGTAAAATCTGTCCAGTGATTCTTTCGTTAGACATTCTAACTACCAGCTCCGATACTATAGGGGCAAGTTCTTGGTTAATTTCAAAATTGTTAAAATCACAGACTAGTTGTACAGTACAAGTCGCTTTGTTTTAAAATGTTTTTATTTATCTCGCGGCTATTCAGAATCTCTGCAAACGTTAGCTTAATCCTTTTGATACCAACCCATCTGAAACTGCTCCTCATACAAAATTGTCCATTTGTTGATGTATGTTGTAAACCCCAGTTTAATGAAAAAGTTCATTATATTTATAAATTCCTACAAATTCTGAATTATTTAAAAAAGTATTTAAGGATCAATATCCTTCATTAGAAAAATGGTAATGAAAGTATTAACCCTTTTCACATGAAACCATCTCTGCTTGTACAATACAAATCAGTATATTTTAAAGTGTTTCTCTTTATCTAAAACACATTCCATCATAATTTCATGTAAAAACATATGTTGAATTATGTTGCCAACACAATCTTAGTAATAAGAAAGTTATTTAGCTAAATTTCTCAAAAATTCTTGATTATCTTCAAAATTATTTGAAAATCATAGTCTGTGATTTTCATTAGAAATATTGTAAACTAGCAGTGGTACCCGGCGTTGCACGGGATAAGGTATTTTGGAACGCGGGCCGCCACTATACCTAAAATCTGCATGCCTAGACAATATGTAAACAAAATAAACCGAATACTCTGATGGCTGGATAATCTTTAAGATTTTCCTCGATGAAGCAGGAAAAATGCAGGTTTTCACCTAATACGAGCCCTAGGGGATCAAGAAAATGATTTTTTTTCATGTGCATAATATGCCTTGAAATTTAAGGAAAATCGGCTAGACATAGCGCCTCCAAAAAGCCCTAAGAAGCTGAAAAAATGAAGTTTTTCACCTAATGCGGGTCCTAGGCCATAAGAAAGTTGGATTTTCTTTGCTTACGGTATGAAGAAGAAACTGACTAATACATAGTTACAATTTCAAGGAAATCGGTCTGACGTAACGCCTCAAAAAACCCCTAAAAATGTTAAACAACACAGTTTTTCACCTAATGCGGGCCCTAGGAGATAAAAAAGTCAAAACATAAGTAATACACATGTAAAGTTTGAAAAAAATCGGTTGGGTACTTCTCGAGTTTTAGGAATTCAAACTCACACACACACACATCCTCAAGGAAGTGACGTAATGCAGACAGTCAGCCATACTGACAGATATTATAACGGCGCTGCGTTATAAGTATGTATCTATCTAAAAAGAGAAAGACTAAGAATTATAGAGCGAGATCACTAAATCGCCTAATGTGGTCCCTGGGGCATAGAAAATTTGAAATTTTTTTTGCTCAGAACACTCCCTGAACCATAAGTATTATATGTGTAAAGTTTGAAAACAGTCGGTTGGGTGGTTTTCGAGTTTTAGGGATTCGAACTCACACACACATAGACAGACATCCTCAGTTTTATATATATAGATAAAGTGTAAAATTAATTAAGCTTATTTTATTCTTTCTTCTAAATTCAGGTTTGACTAAATGATGGAGGAACCCTTGGTAGGAGCCACAGTATCTGCAAGTCGAGACCACAAGACTAAGAAAAAAAAGAAAAAATGCTCAGCAACAAAACCCAAATCTCCTAATACTAAAGGGATTTCATCAAAGAACTGTGATCACATGAATAAAAACACCAACTGCAATGAGGCATCTTCCGACTGTCTTATAGATACCTCAAATAATATTAAGGTGTTTGGGACTGAAACCTTAATATCTGATCATAAGGGAACTTTGGATAATGTTGAAGAGTTAGGGACTGACATTTTAACATTGAATCATAAAGATACCACGGATAATATTGGAGTGTTAGAAAGTGAAACTTTAATATTGGATGATAAGAATACCTTAAATAATGTGTCTGGGCCATCATACCCTGACACCAAGAATATAACATCATCAGACCCTATGAATTCATCACAAGGGGTTGATGTCAATATTTCAGGGACCAGTACAACTCTTACAAAGAGACCTCTGATAGCTGACAGCAATATTATTATGAAAATGACAACTTCAAACTCTATGAGTAAAATAAACAAGGTTAATGTTGATGCTGAAGCCCCAGAGTCTGGTGCAGCTCTTACTAACACACCCCTGATAGCTGATGGCAATGGTAACATGAAGAACAAAAAGAAAATTTGGGACCTTTCTGAGGGCACCATGAAGAATGCAAGCATTGGTTTAAAAAATTCAGGTCCTTGCCCACTTCGTCCTGCAAAAAGCAATGTTAACTTTGTGAATGGTAATGTTAGAGATCAAGGAGTACCTGCCAATGTTTTAGGTGACAACACAGTTTATGAGGGATTGAGTGATGGTCATAATGTCAGAGGAGTAAAGTGTGCATCTTGCCCAAACACCACCACCAACTGTGTTGATGTTGGTGGAGAAGCCCCTTATACAGAGAGATTGGTAGAGAACATAGAAGGGGTTCAGCAGTTCAACCTGTTTCGTCAGTTGACCTCTATGGGAAAACTCGAAGACATAATACTAAGAAACAGTGTGAGGGTTTTGAAATTGGTAGGTTGTCATTTGAGCTGTCTGCCTGAAGACATAGGTAACTTATTGTATTTAGAGGCATTTGTATGCAGCGAAAACCGGATCACAATGCTCCCACAGTCTATCGGCTATCTTCAGCACCTGAAAGTGCTACAGGCAGAGCAGAATAACTTAAAAGAACTTCCTGCAAACATAGGATCATTGAAGAGTTTGCGGATGCTTGTGGTCCATGACAACCAGTTAAAATCTCTGCCAGCGAGCATTTCTGTGCTAGAAAACCTTCAGACTGTCGATGTGTCCAGCAATTGTTTGCAAAGCCTACCATCACAATTTCAATCCTCAGTGTGTCTACAACAGTTGTACATCCAAAAGAACTCTATTGAAAAGCTTCCACCATGGATAGCAAAGATGTCAGAGATTCGAGAATTCCAGGCTGGGGAGAACCTGCTGACTGAGTGGCCAGAATTCGAGGAGTTTGGCATAACTGCTACACAGTTGAGGCTGTTGGATGTGTCAGAGAACCGGCTAGACATTTTAGCTGATGCTTTTGAAGGGTTGCAGTCATTGACCTGTCTAAATTTGGGAAGGAATCCATTTGTTGATAATCAGAATGTTGGAAATCTTTTGAAAACACTGCCAAACTCCTTCTGTTGGCTCCATGCTGTCACCTTGCTCAGCATTGATGGAAACCGATTGCAAGACCTGCCTGAAAATTTTGGAGATTTGCAAGCCTTAAAGATGTTGAATCTCTGTGACAACCGTCTCGAGTCTCTGCCAGATTCTTTTTGCCGCCTGAAATCTTTGCAACTGTGTCTACTGTCAAAAAACTCTCTGGGTTGCCTGCCTGAGCGCTTGGGACACCTGCCAGCTCTTGAGCACTTGGAGGTTTGCCACAACAACTTGGTGGAGCTGCCAGAGTCATTTGGGAGCCTATCCCGTCAGCTCATCTACCTCGATCTTCGAAACAACTGCCTTCTGCAAGAACCAAGGATTCTTGAGCGGTTTGAGAGGCTTACCTACTTAGATATTGGCTCTAATCCTTTTGAGCAATGTGACAGTGTGTCATCATCCATCTTGGACAACACAAACCAAGAGCACACTGCTGCCACCTGTCATCGCTTCCGCACTCAGTCACTGGCAGGCCAGTTTGAGGACTTTGATGATGATGATCATGGCGACGGTGTTGTTGATGATAAAGATAAGAGGGTAGAGGTGGCATCATACAGTGGAGTTATTTGCAATCCCTTGAAATCTTCGAGCATGACGCTGACCCCTCTCCTTCGTGGTAGTGTTGAAGATGGCAACAAGAGGGACCGCTACGGAGCTGAAATAGATGATACCTCCCTTTCACAATTCCATGATGACAATGATGTTACTACAGCTGCTGCTTCTGTCACAGATCATTGCCATGGTGACCAGAGCACAAGTGTAGAGAGAAGTGTTGCTGCTATTGTTGGATCTGGGGTGGGGGGAAAAGGAGACGAGATCAGAGAGGAGGACAAGGAAGGGGAAGAAAATTGGGAGGAAGAGAAAGTTGCCGGAGGGAGCCACACAACGACCACTACCACTACCACCACCACCACCACCACCACCACCACCTACAACTCTTGCTACAGACAATCTGCTGTGACTACTACCTACAATTCCTCCTCCTACAGACAATCTAGAGTGACCACCACCACTTCTCAGCTGAGCAGGGATCATATATTCTTGCCTTCTGACATTCACAAGGACAATATCAATTATGACTTTGTTGGCTTCCGAAAATTCAGTGGCCAGTTTGATAATGCTGATGAATGAACTCCACTACTTCACATAAGCACATATACATATATATATATACTCACACACTCAGATCTTTATTTTGAAGATATATATATATATATATAGAGAGAGAGAGAGAGGTTGAACTACATTAATTGGATACTGGAATGTAAGAAATGAAAGTAAAAAATAAGAATATAACAAATGAGAAAAAGAATTACAAACTAGATTGATAAAGTGTAAATCATATAGATAATAATAGTAATATAGATAATAATAATAATATAGATAGTAATATAGATAATGGAAGTTAGTAATGGAAAAGGAAACACTTGAAAATAAAGGAATAAATAAATAGATAAAAACTTTGGTTGTTTATTACCCTATGGTGGTTCTATCTTTCATAAGGTTAATTTTAATCTTCGCTTGACGTGTGGTTGACCGCTTACCACATGTATACACATTTAAACTTTTATACACTCACATATATATATTATCATCATCATCATACGTCTGCTTTCCCTGCTAGCAAGGGTTGCATGGGTCTACGTAGCCCAAATCAGTACTGAAGTGGAGCCACTGATGTCCCAGACAGGCTGATGATACCCTTCCTAGCGCCAACCAGTTTACAGTGTGTACTGGGTGCTTATACAGATATAGATATATCATCATCATTTAATGTCTATCTTTCCACACTTGCATGCCAGATCTGGAGAACATGCCATGCTCCCATACAGATCTGTATTTTGGGTTGGTTTCTATGGCTGGATGCCCTTCCCAGTACCAACCACATAGTTTGTTACATATATATATACACACACATATATATATATATATATATACATACACATATATCTGCATATGTGCCCCCTCACACATGCAAGATACATAAGCATATACATGCACTCCCATATATATATATATATATATATATAGAAATATATACATAGACATGCACATGTACGTATATTTGTACACATACACACATTTTAAGATATGTAAAAATTCAAGAATTTAAGAATTTTCATTTTAACCTTACAAAAATGATGATAAAGAATATTTAAGCATATTCAACTCTATTGAAGTATACAGGCACTCTACAGAAGTACCTATATATTACCCAATCCTTATATTTCCACTCACACACACACACATACAGAAATATACAAATCCACACTAAATATATATTAGAAATACATACGCATATCGTTCCCAATCATACATATATACACATTCATAAATGTATATCAAGTGTTAAACTAATATATTTCTTTGTTGTACTGTGTTGTTTGCTTTGTTGTTTCTGTTAACTTTTTTTTTGCATTTTTGCATACATTTATGTAAACACATACTCACACATCACAACCATATGTTTATATTTCCAAATATCCATCTGTACATGAAAAGCACACATGTATATACACTCACCAACATAGATATATATATCAGTACACACATTTACATATAGGTAGTAGTACATATACAGCCATAGGCAGTATCGGTAGAGGGTCGGACGCCATGCTTTCCAGCATAGTTACATCCCTTTATGGTCTGAGTTCAAATCCCGCCGAGGTTAACTTTGCCTTTCATCCTTACGGGGTCTATAAAATAAAGTACCAGTAATGCACTGGGTAATTGCTGGCCTTGTACCAAAAGTAGAAATAATTAATATATACATCTCCATACCTCTATACATTTGTCAGTGCATGTAACTAATTCATTGAATCATACATACATATGTATATATATATATGTATAAGCAGATGTAAAATGATGATATACATATATGTATATATATATATGCTAGCAGGGGACTTCAATGGTCATGTTGGACAGCTCCAGGATGGTTACACGGGTACATGGTGGGCATGGTTACGGCTTAAGAAATGAAGGAGTGATACTGTACACTGACTATTTGCAACACTAACTTCCAGAAACCTGCCAACCACCTAATAACCTACAAATCAGGCGAGCGCATAAGCCAGATTGACTTCTTACTAGTTAGGCAGATGGTGTCAAATACCAAGGCATACCCTGGGGAAGAATGTACCCCACAGCATAGGTTAGTTAGTGATATCTCAGTAAGCAAGAGATGGAATGAGTCATACAGGAAGGTGTGGAGAAGAAAGGTCTGGAAGCTAAAAAACCTTTCACTAAAATACAAATTTAGGAAAGCCCTTCAAGATGTGTATGACGATTTCGAGACGTATGACATAGATAACTGGAATTTCTTACGTGACAACTTGTGGCTGGAGCAGAGCTCCAACCAGACAGAGAATGACCTGGTGGTGGAACAGTACAGTAGATAAGGCCATTAGAGACAAAAGACTAGCATGGAAGGCTTGGAAAAGGGTGGGAGTAGAGAAGGATATACAGCCGCTAAGAGAGAAGCTAGACGTCAGGTATACTTAGCATGCAGGGAGACTGAGAGTAGGAGGTTTTGCCAATGTTCTGCGATGGGAAGATCAGAGGCGTGTGGTGTTCCGCATTGCAAGGCAGTGTGTCAATGCAAATCAGGATGTTGGAGATAAATGTGTCTGGAATGATGCCGGTGTACTTAGTGTCACGAATGATCTGGAAATGTCATTATGAGAGACTGATGAATGGGAGAGAGAGAAATTATCCTCAGTAGATCCGACAGGGACCAGCTATTGAGATTGACGAATATAGGGTCCAAGAGGCGATTAAGGAAATGAAAAAAGGTAAGGCTGCTGGACCATTGGGGATAGTTGCTGAGATGCTGAAGGCATCAGGGGACGTAGGCACTAAACTGGTTGCACGCATCATCTATCAGGCTATATATGGTGGTGTCATACCCAAAGACTGGTGCAGCAGTATTCTCATAAATTGCTACAAAGGGAAAGGGGATGCTGTGGAGAGGAGCAATTATAGGGGTATAAAACTGATGGATCAGGTTATGAAAGTGGCAGAAAGGATATTAGCACAACTAATTAGAGAAAGGGTCAAACTAGAGATGCAGTTTGGTTTTGTGCCTGGAAAAAGTACAACAGATGCCCTCTTGGTGAGACAATTACAAGAGAAGTTCTTAGAGAAGAATAAGCCACTATACTTAGTCTTTGTTGACCTAGAGAAGGCCTTTGATAGGGTACCCCGATCTGTCATCTGGTGATCCCTAAGGAAACTAGGTGTTGAAGAATGGCTTGTGAGGACAGTGCAAACTTTGTACAGAGGTGCTGTCAGTAAAGTCGGTAGGAATGGAGTTTAGTGAGGAATTCCAGATACAAGTAGGAGTACATCAAAGTTCGGTCCTCAGCCCACTCTTGTTCATTATAGTCCTCCAAGCCATAACAGGGGAGTTTAAGACTGGCTGTCCATGGGAACTTCTCTAAGCTGATGATCTGGTCCCTATAGCAGAATCAGTAGAGGAGTTAGAGAATAAATTCTGGCTATGGAAACAGCAGTTGGAAGCAAGAGGACTGAGAGTGAACCTAACTAAGACAAAAGTGCTGATGAGTAGAAAAGAGGACAAAACTCTGATACCATTAGAGCAGGGAAATGGCCATGTTCGATATACAGAAAAGGAACTGGCATAAATTCTATAAAATGCACACAAGAGATATAGTGGGATAGCAGGCAAACTAACAGGTAGGGAGAAATACGTATGCAGTAGATGTACAGGGAAATTAGACAGTAGAAGTCGCATTGATAGACACATTTTTCAAATGCAGGCGGGTGCTATAGAAGTGGTGGATAGCTTCCGATACCTAGGAGATCAGATTAGCATGGGAGGGGGGTTCCGAGGCCATAGTATCTAGAATAAGGACGGGTTGGAAGAAGTTTAGGGAACTGCTTACGAAGAAGGGTTTCTCCCTGCATACGAAAGGCCGGTTATATGATGCCTGTGTGAGGAGCGCGATGATGCATGTTAGTGAGACATGGGCAGCAACTGCAGAGGATATGCGACGGCTGGAGAGAAATGAGGCAAACATGCTCTGTTGGATGTGCAATGTCAATGTGCGTGAACAACCC
Organism: Eledone cirrhosa; assembly: GCA_964016885.1. Taxonomy (NCBI): domain Eukaryota; kingdom Metazoa; phylum Mollusca; class Cephalopoda; order Octopoda; family Eledonidae; genus Eledone; species Eledone cirrhosa. The sequence goes on along the minus strand of OZ024745.1, from coordinate 32,874,917 downwards.
AGCATGAATGTGTTGAGAGAGAAACTGTCTGAGAAGGATAGAATGTAGTGTGCGAAAGAGGAGACAGGTGGTATGGACATGTGATGCACATGGAGGATGACCGATGGGTGAAGAAGTGCCAGGAAATGCCAGTTGAAGGAAGACGTGGTAGAGGTAGACCACGAAAAACATGGGCGGAGGTGGTGAGAACAGACCTCAGATCGCTAAAGCTCACGGTGGAGATGATGAAGGACCGTGACAAGTGGGGAGATACTGTGCTGAATAAGACCCGTCTCAACCTTGCAAGCAGGGAAAAGCGGACGTAAAATGATGATGATGATATATATGCATGTATATATATATACATATATATATATGTATATATACATATATGTATATATATATGTATATATATATATATACATATATATATATATATATACATATATGTGTATATATATATATACATGTATGTATATATATATATATATATATACATGTATGTATATATATATATATACATACATGTATGTACATATATATATATATATACATGTATGTATATTATGTATATATATATATATATATACAAACGCAGCACACCATTTTTCATTTATATTTTTCCCTCCGCTGTGACCAGTCTGTTTCTTTCTTACTGCTATCCCCTTCTCTCCCCCTGTATCTCTCACCTTCATTTCACCCCTCTGCCAGTCACTCTCTCTCAGCTGGCCTCTTCCTCACACTTTCACTCACTCACTCTCTGCTACTCCCCCTCTCTCACTTCCTCCCATCAGACCTGTGTGAAATCCTTTTCTCGCTTACATCTCACACGGCTCGGACGCTTCTGTGTCTCTCCTCGTCCATGATTCATCGAACTTAAGTTCATAGATATCACGGACTTGTTTCCACTCTTCCTCTCTTTCCATTGCATTACCATCTCTGTTTGTTTACATGTCTCGCTCGCTTCACCCTATTCTACATGTCCCAATAACTTTTTTTAGTTATTGCTCTCACCAGCCAGAGGTATATGATCTTTAATGCGAAGAAATACCAATGACTGCTGGAAGATCACTGATGACGGACGTCTTCTCACTCTAATTTTATTTATATGTATATATATATATATATATATTGGTAAAAGGAAAAGAAAATGCTGACAAATTGTTCCCAGTGAAAAATAGTTTAATTAGGAATAAGTAAAAATTAGTAATAGTATTGGTTAGTATTCAGTTTAAGTTTTACCGGTTGCGCATTTCTAATGCTTTACAAAAATAATTTTGAGATAGAGCGCCCGTGATGTTTGCTCTAATCTGATTAGTTTTGGAAATTTTACCTGTTTTATGTAAAAAAAGTGGCTCCAGATGTATGAAAAAATTCTTGTGGTCAAAACAATTTTGATTGGTCGGTAGAGGTCATGTGAATGTTAAAAATTGATGTTGCACCAAATGTAGGTTTGTCTCGGCTGATTGAGAAGTCACTGAAAAATAAGTCTTTCAAGACAAATATGTGTGTGTGTACCCGTGGTGGTCAGGTTTTCTGTATTACTGCGTGACACCAGAGGTGTAATTGGGTAAGGTCGGCTTTTATAACCTCATCCCAGGTCTTCTTGGGTCTCTTCCCTCCGCGGTTTCCATCGACTTCTACTGCTCCGCACCTTTTTATGCAGCTGTCATCCTTCATACGCATCACATGTCCATACCAACGCAACAGCCTCTCCTGCACACAGCATTTGATTCCTCTTATGCTCAGTCTCTCTCTCAATTCATATATGCTTTGCCATTCGCGTATATTACTATTACACATCCATCGGAGCATGCAGGCTTCATTTTTTCTAATCTACGCAAGTCTTCCACAGACAGCGCCCAGGTCTCACTACCACGTAACATTGCTGTTCGTATACACGCATCATACAGTCTGCCTTTCATTTTGAGGGAAAAGCCTTTTGCAGCTAGCAGTGGCAGTAGCTCCCTTAACTTCTTCAATCCCATTCTTACCCTAGTTATTGTACTTTCCGAACACCCACCTCCACTGCTAATTCGGTCACCTAGGTAGCAGAAGCTGTCTACTGTTTCTACAGAGCCCTCTCAGAGTTTGGTGGTACTTGTTTCCTATGGCTGTTTGCTGCTTGCTGTCCCAGCACAGCTGCTACATATGAAGCCTACATTCTTAGTTAA
>OZ024745.1:32850264-32860264 GCA_964016885.1 Eledone cirrhosa | reverse complement strand
TCCGAACATTCGTGTATTTATATGTAGGTATGCGTGTGCGCTTGTTATATACGTATTTATTTACTTATATACGTTTATATAATTATTTATTTCTTTGTACACAAGCATACACACACACACATATTTATATGTGCGTGGTTTTGTATACCCATGGTAAGGTTTTGCGTATGCTTGTGTATGTACGTATCTGTTTGCGTGTATGTATTTTTTTTTTTCTATTACTTCTGTATTGTATTTATTTACTTTGTTCTTAACTCTGTAGCGGAGATTCATTTGGTCTCCTAGTTAGAATTTTAGTCTACGATTTCTGCTATACCATTTACGTGGTTTTGTCTTTGCGTGCTATTGTTCTCCACGCTCCACATATGACTTATTATCTTCGTTTTTTCGTTCATTGCCAGAGAACGTCTCTATGCACCACCTAAGAGAACATTAGTCTACGACCTCTTTTAAACCATAAACGTGGTTTGGTCTTTGCGCGTAATTGTTTTTCACCGCTTCTATTAATGACGTATTATTCGTTTTTTCCCGTTCTTTGCCAGCGAACGTTACCACGAACCAAAGTATCGTCTTCCTGTCTTCCTCCGGTTGCAACGTTTTTTGAAATATCCAGTTCTGCGTTTACAGATTGACTTTGTTAGTTTCAGAAGATCCCGTTAAGGGTGAAAGCAGCGATTCTTTGCTTAAACTTTAATCTGTTATTTTAATAAATATATATATACATATATATATATATATATATATATATATATATATATATATATATATATATATATATATATATATACATATATATATATATACATATATATATATTTACATATATATATATATACATATATATATATATACATATATATACATATATATATATATATATATACATATATATATATACATATATATACATATACATATATATATATATATACATATATATACATATACATATATATATATATATATACATATATATATATATATATACATATATATATGTATATATACATATACATATATATATATATATATATATATATATATATATATATATATATATATATATATATATATATATATTTCGTTTCTGAATTTGTTTAGCAAGATTCTTTATCTGAAAACGTGTGTTGAAACCGATATTGTTATACTTTGGGAGGGTCATGTTGCCAATATGAAACACACGCACCAGTTGCTTTCACTTCAATTTATTATAAATTTCCGGTTGGTTGGTTGGTTCCACAACCGGATGGTTGTTCATATATTGTCAAAGTTCTCTCGTCACACATTCTGTGACCTCATCAGTGACTGGGGATTCTTTTCTTTGTTTTGTGCCTCTCCATTGTTCTGTCCTACGCTATCTTGTTTTTGTGTCTGTTATGTGCTTAGTTTGCACATGTGTTACATCCGGGTGTCTGTGTGTGTTTTTATTTGTTTATTTACATGTTACTAGTTAGTTAGTTGTTTGTTCTATGTGTGTTTTAATTTTGTCCTTAATTGTAAGTTGTGATGTTGCTATTCCATTCATGTTTTCTATTTAATTTTGGTTGTAATTCTTTTATGTTTATTGCCTCTGTGACTTGTCTAAACATTGCGTCTTTTCTGTGTGTAGATTTTATTTTTATTTCTATGTTCTCTCATTTGCCCTTATGTTCTATTTTAGCATATTGATGGAGTACTGATGAGTCTTTTCTATCTTGGAGTTCTCGCCAGTGTTCATTTAACCGTTCTCCTATACTACGAGCTGTCTCACCTATGTACATTATATTCTTATCTTTACATTGTCCCTCAGTACATCTTATGCTATATACTGTTTCTAGTTTTACAGTTAATATGGAGGCTTAGTTTGCAGATTATGCATTTCTTATCTATACAGGGAGGTCTTTGAAAAGGGTTTGTATTACTAATAAGTGTTTTTATGGAGGTACCTGGTCTTTTCACTATCTTAACATTTAGTTTAAGTTTATCTAGGGCCCTTCTAAATTTGTAAGCTAGTTCACCTCTAGGGGTTGTATTGATGAACATTACACTCTGGTATTTATTGCTATCATACCATGAGTTTATTCTATTAACCTTATTCCTAGTCCTTTCTATTCTATTCCAAAATTTGCTCCTATACAAGGGGCAGGTCCCATTTGTATCATTATTTACCATTTTTTCCCATTTGGTTCTGGCTCCTCTATATACTCTGATCTTATCTCTCTGATTGTAACCAGAGAACTGCATACGGTGGATGAAGTGTTGTATGTGTCTCTCTAGTTCTTTGGGGTTGCACACGCGGGACACGTTTCTCATCATCCTTACTAAATTCGCAATCAGTATCTTGATTTTGGTGTGATCCGAAACAGCTGAGTTTCGGTGGGTCAGGTATTTGGAAGTCATGGGTTTGGCATAATGGGAATGGAGGATTTTGTTATTAATGGTTTCTAACCAGAGCTCTGTACAGGTAATCGATGGTTGGGGTGTTGGCTTGGCTAGTCTATAGTAACTTTGATAATCTGGTGGATGGAGTTAGCTATTTGCTGGATGCTTTCCATGGTGTTTTTCTCTAATTCCTGACTGTTCTCTAGTGGGGGTGTTTTTACTACGATGTTTATATCATCAACGTAGTGGGAGTACATAATCATGGTTAAGAGGTTGTTGTCTTCTAATTGTTCTTTAAGTTTTTAGTCCCACCATACCATAAATAGGTTAGCTGTGTCACCTGCAATGCTAACGCCAATGGCTGCTCCCTCCTCTTGGGCATATGTTTTTCCATTAAATTTGAACATATGTTCCTTAAGGGTTAGTTTTATACTGGCCCCCACCGCATGTGAAATCATTTTCTTTAGTTCATCATGGTTTTCGGGGGTCCGTATAGCTCTGGTCCACACGTTCCATCTTTCTGTGTGGGTTTTCTTGGCCATTGAAGTAATGGTAGGTGGTCTGCCTCTTGCTAGCCTTGTGGGGCAGAGGTTGCTAAGGTCATACGTATCTAGGTAATCATTATTATATGTGAATTTAAGTATATATATATATATATATATACATATATATATATATATATACATATATATATTACATACATATACATATATAAACATATATATATTATATACATATACATATATATATACATATATATAGTTTCCTTCAGCAAGACACTTTATTTCACATTGCTCCAGTTTAATCAGCTGTAGGATAGGTTATCTGTCGGGTAGGAGCGATACGTGTCCTCTGCTGTTCGTTGTTTTGAATATCAAAATAACGAACAGCAGAGGACACGTATCGCCTATCCGACAGATAACCCCCTCCCCCGGACCCCCCCCCCCCCAGCTAATGGATCCGAAATATAGGTACAATTAAAACTCTCCCAAGGTAACTCTATCTCGTGTTATTATTTTATTTTTTACGCTCTTTCCTACGTTCTTCTACACACTATACATCTCATTCTACATTCACTTACATCTCTCTCTTCACCACCGGATCTTGTTACCCGGAGAATTACTCCTCTGCATTGTTGAGGCTTCCAAAACGACCTAAAGAAAAAAAAAATATATATATATATATATATATATTGTTATACTTTGGGAGGGTCATGTTGCCAATAAGAAACACACTCACCAGTTGCTTTCACTTCAATTTATTATAAATTAAATTTATAAATTTAGGAATTTATAAATTTCCGTGTCCCGCATGTGCAACCCCAAAGAACTAGAGAGACACATACAACACTTCATCCACTGTATGCAGTTCTCTGGTTACAATCAGAGAGATAAGATCAGAGTATATAGAGGAGCCAGAACCAAATGGGAAAAAATGATAAATAATTGTTTCTACTTTAGGCACAAGGCCAGCAATTACCCAGTGCATTACTGGTACTTTATTTTATCGACCCCGTAATGATGAAAAAATGGTAAATAATGATACAAATGAGACCTGCCCCTTGTATAGGAGCAACTTTTGGAATAGAATAGAAAGAACTAGGAATAAGGTTAATAGAATAAACTCATGGTATGATAGCAATAAATACCAGAGTGTAATGTTCATCAATACAACCCCTAGAGGTGAATTAGCTTACAAATTCAGAAGGGCCCTAGATAAACATAAACTCAATATTAAGATAGTAGAAAGACCAGGTACCTCCATAAAAACACTTATTAGCAATACATACCCTTTTCAAAGACCTCCCTGTATAGATAAGAAATGTATAATCTGTAAACTAAACCCCCATATTAACTGTAAAACTAGAAACATAGTATATAGCATAAGATGTACTGAAAGACAATGTAGAGATAAGAATATAGTGTACATAGGTGAGACAGCTCGTAGTATAGGGGAACGGATAAATGAACACTGGCGAGAACTTCAAGATAATAAAGAATCATCTGTACTCTACCAACATGCTAAAATAGAACATAAGGGTAAATTAAAGAACATAGAAATAAAAATAGAATCTACACACAGAAAAGACGCAATGTTTAGACAAATCACAGGGGCAATAAACATAAATGAACTCCAACCAAAATTAAATAGAAAGCATGAATGGAATAGCAACATCACAACTTACAATTAAGGACAAAATTAAAACACACACACACATAGAACAAACAACCAACCAGTAGCATGTAAATAAACAAATAAATAAACAAATATAAACACACACAGACACCCGGATGTAACACATGCGCAAACTAAGCACACAACAGACACCAAAACAAGATGGCGTAGGACAGAACAAAGGAGAGGCACAAAAACAAAGAAAAGAATCCCCAGTCACTGAAGAGGTCACAGAATGTGTGACGAAAGAACTTTGACAATATACGAACAATGGTCTGGTTGTGGAACCAACCAACCAACCGGAAATTTATAAATTCCTAAATTTATAAATTTAATTTATAATAAATTGAAGTGAAAGCAACTGGTGCGTGTGTTTCTTATTGGCAACATGACCCTCCCAAAGTATAACAATATCGGTTTCAACACACGTTTTCAGATAAAGAATCTTGCTAAACAAATTCAGAAACGATATATATATATATATATATATATATATATATATATATATATATATATATATATATATAGGCATACGTTAAGACGGGCGTTCGTGAAAGTGAAAGTAAATTTTTTGACAAGTGAATTTTTTTTTTTTTTTTTTACAATGAAAGTTACGATACACACGCAATTGTATGGATTTCTTAAAATATATATATGTGTGGGTGTGTATATGTGTGTACACTGAATTTGTTTGTTTATTTACAACAGGTCTCTATAGTGATATGGTGTTAATTAGTATTGCGTGTGTGATTATTTTTTCTTTAGATAGACGTTAAACGATGATGATGACACAAACACATATATATATACAAACACACATATATATATACATACAGACACACATATATATACACACATATACACACCCACACATATATATATAAGAAAAATAATCACACACGCAATACTAATTAACACCATATCACTATAGAGACCTGTTGTAAATAAACAAACAAATTCACAGTGTACACAGATACACTTGCCCTAACACATATATTTATGCACAGTTTTTTACTATACGTATACATTTGTACATACACATATATGTACATCTGTGAGCGTATATACATACATATACACACACCTAACTATATTTCTTGAAAGATTTTTATATATTTCATATGGCTATTGTAATTCATTTGTCTATATTTATATAATTTTTTTTGCTTTTCTTGATGAGACTTTCTAAGTATTTAGCCAGGTTTTATATTGCCCCGTCTGACGAACGAATGAAGACGCTTCTTTCGTATTCGCCTCATTCGGGAAACCTCTGGTAATGAGGTAATTATATTCTATTGATTTTTATACATTAAACTTTGCTCTGGTACTTACATAGAGCACTCTTCACTTCTATGACCTTTTCTGTTTTCAACGGAAATTTCAATACACATATATATATATATATATATATATATATATATATATATATATATATATATATATATATATATATATATAACGGCGGCGAAGATTCGAAACCGAATCTGAGCTTTCCCGCCCCTGAGACAAGCAGTGCTAACTTGTTTACGCTCAAGAGACTAACCCGTTGGGAGAGGCTAAACACAGGTCAGAGGTGTTTACGCCTGACAGAAAATAGGTCAGAGGATATATCCATCTTTCTGACTTGTTTACGCTTGGCAAACTAATCCCTTGGGAGACTAACCAAAGTTCAGAGGATATATCTATCCTTCTAACTTCAACTCTTATAAATACAGGGGTTGTTTACGCCCCGACAGAAAAGAAGTGAAATACAGACAAAACAAGTCGCATTTACAAGCTCTCACCACGAAAAACCAGTCTGCCATTTATTCTCACCTTCCTGGCTGATCGCTGACTCCTGCAATACAAATAAGTAAATATACTGATACGCACACACGCATTCATAGTGAGTTTAGTATTTTTACACGCACCATTTCTGTTTACACATATTGTACCTTTCTGATACAGTACAAATTATATTATAATCGTATTCTGTGATACTTGAATTTACGTGGTTCGAAGAGCCACCAAATTATTGTATGAATATTTTGTGTTATTGATTTTATCATTCAATATTCAAATTGAATATTGTTATAATAAAATAAACTTTGTAACAACACAATCCTGGTATTTTTCTTTACATCGAAACCACCATACCAACAGTTACATCCATCCACTTATCGTTACAACCACACATAATATTCCGTTTGTAGGTCACTACATATATATATATATATATACTAGCAGAAGTACCCGGCGTTGCCCGGGTGTAAGTTGACCTTTGGTCTGTTAGAATGTGTGAAAGTTACTTCCCGCGCATCACAGGTTCAAAACTTCGAACTTCAATGAAAAAAAAAAGGTTAGTAGACACAGGTGTGTAATTTATTAATTGTAGTTACACAGTGTATCGTTGAAATTGTTCTCTGCACGACTGACGGAAGTCAAAATCGCTTGATATTGAATGTTCAGTTAATTTAAAGCAGGGTGAAAATGTCGATTACTTTCAGGGTTTTTTTTTTTTACAATTTTTGCGCTCACATGTGCAGAAGAAGAATTAAAAGGGCCTTTATCTTAACCGCGGCATAATGGCGAGTCTTTTGTGACAGTTTTCAAGAATATAGGACGTTCCTGTAAAAAGTTTTCCCATGTGTAACTTTGCCTTGTTTTTTTGCACAAAGTCGAGCCCCGCTTCAGTTTTATTGATTTTTTACATCAATGCGTGATCTCTGAAGTAGATTTGAGTAGCTAAAAACCTGTCCCGGTAAATTTGCTATAGGTGAAAAAAAGTTGATCAAAATTGTATCTAGGGTTATTGCCCTTTGCCACAGCCTCAAGCCTCGTCTGACGGGATGTTGGTGATTCCTCCGTCAGCGCTTGTTGGCGACGAAGGCGAACATCAGCAAGCCTTGTCGTACGTGATGTTGGTGACTCAACCAACCGGGAAAGACGTCTATCAGCGAGTCGAGATTCGCGCTCAGCAGGTGTTTCCTAGAGAAAATTAATTAATTCTACTGGTTAGCTAAGCCAATGGCAGTGTCAATAGTAAATGAGAAAAGTCTAACATGAACAAAAGGGAATCAAGGTAAGACAATAAATTTAATATAACTCCGATTAGAATGTTGTAGTTGCTTAAAAGTGGTGTCAGTTAGGATAAACGCAGTACTTGCTAACATTAAGGGAGAATATTGCATAAAGGATTAATCAATTGTGAATGAACTCATACCTGAGAACGCCTAATTCGTTGTCTCAAAGCAATAGCTGTACCTTTTTGGGAGGTAAGTCTTGAACGTTTCCGTGTGGGCATAACGACGTGTAACGAAGCTGTTAGGTTAGAGAGAGGTGATTAAATACAGAGAGAGATGACACCAGATTCGTTAGCATGGTTACTGGTGAATGGGAAGGTTTGGAAATATGATTACAATAACTTACCGAATTTTCCCGTCTATAAATTGCACTTAAAATAATTAAATTTAATCAAAAAACAGCTCTGCGCTTTATACTCCAGTGAGCCTTATGTATAAATAATACAATGGTAATCAATCACGGCTCTAACAGAAGTAATAGATCTAGACTAAAAGTAAAGAAGATAGCATTTTCTGGTTGGCCTTACACGCCGTTGCGGGGACCTGATTTTAAATGATACGCCTTATATCCTGGTGAACCTTATAGAGCGGAAAATATCTATTGGAAAAGAATACGAATTCATGACCAAGGTGTGACAAAATAGGCGTCTATACAGCGCCTGAAACAAACTTGTCCAAAACCCTAGGATTTTTCTCGTTAAGTATCCACCCAAAAGGAACCGATTTTAGTTACAAAAAGTAACCAAAGTGTATAGTAGCTATATTTCTGACATATCATGCCAAAAAGAACAATATATTCAAAAAATGTTCTAAAGTACATTCAATCTCTCTTTTTGACCGATATCTTAATAAGCAAGTTATCGATTTTTTATTGGCTGTCAGTGTCTATCTGCATGCAGGTGTGCACGTGTGCGCAATTAATTTCAAATACGCTCATAACATTTAGTCGTAAGCAGAACAAAAAATGTCATTAGAGGTGGGCTAATAATGAAGACACAAACCCTGGTGAACTTACGTTTAAACACCCGAAAAGTTACTCACTTCCTGTGCAAAAGACTGTATTATAAATTAAGTAATTTTTTAGAATCGTTTGTTTAAAAAAGGAAAACATTGGTACGACGTAACATTTTTTACAACTTTGTATGTGTACAACACAACTTGGTAAACGTATTATTTAGTAATTTTTTTTTCAAAAAGCATGATTATTTAAGACTGTTTGAAAATTTACTCACAGCTTTTAGGTTCACAAAAGACACCATTAAATTTGGTTCCCTTTTCAGATAGGGATAATACTGTATTTCCACTTGAATAAGGTGGAATATGAAAAGATAAACTCTTTAATGGTCGGTAGTTTACTGAGACAGCTGGGAAGACATGCAGCTGGCCGTCCAATCAATAACGCACGTCCTTATATGGGCATATGAAATTTATTTTTATTGCGCCAGATGCAAACTAAGAGTTCTTGTGTTCGAATTCACATAAAATTTCATTGGAATCGAAAAACATTCTGTCATAGGGCCCGATTATCGATTTTTCGAAAATTTCAAGTAGCCTATTCCACTCTACGCGTTGAGTTTTATATATGTGTGAGGTTTCATGAAAATTGGATGAACGGTGTAGCATGCAAGTTCGGTACACTAAACAATTTCCATCTTCCCTTTATATATATAGACTAGCAGAAGTACCCGGCGTTGCCCGGGTGTAAGTCGACCTTTGGTCTGTTGTTAAAATGTTTGAAAGTTACTTCCCGCGCATCACAGGTGCAAAAACCTTCGAACCTCAAGGAAAAAAACAGAGGTTAGTATACGTAGGTGTGTAATTGAGCATAAATAATGGATCAATTGTAGGTTCACAGTGTATCGTTGAAATTGTTCTTTGCAAGACTGACGGAAGTCAAATTCACTTGAAATTGAATTTTCAGTTGATTTTTAAAGCAGGGTGAAAAAGTCGATTTTTTCAAATATTTTTTTTTTTTTACAATTTTGGCGCTCACATGTGCAGAAGAAGAAATAAAAGGGACTTTATCTGAATCGCGGCATAATGGACGATTCATTTGCGACCGTTTTCACGAAAATCGGACGTTCCTGTAAAAAATTATCCCATCTGCAACTTTGCCTTGTTTTTTGCGCAAAGTCGAACCCCGCTTCAGTTTTATTGATTTGTTACATGAATGCGTGACCTCTGAAGTAGATTTGAGTAGCTAAAGACCTGTCCCGGTAAATTTTCTATATGTGAAAAAAAGTTGATCAAAATTGCGTCTAGGGTTATTGCCCTTTGCAACAGCCTCAAGAACATGTAATTAAAAAGATTTACCATGGACTATCGTGCACGTTGGTATTGTGTTTAGCCTGCGAACATCGGTGATCAAATGAGGCAACAATAAGCCATACTGATGACATTTA